>CM053501.1:48790430-49423813 GCA_028627145.1 Eidolon dupreanum | reverse complement strand
TGAAGTCAGCCACTGTGTTCAAGACTTAAAATGCTGCTCACAACAGTTGTGGAGACCTTGACACTATATAAAACCCACCCTCAATGCAGCACACCCATGCCAGAAACACCAGGCTCAGCAAAGTGTTAGACAGGAGCACACATCCCTCACCCCGTCATGTGAAGGGATTTCAATTAGACTAATGCTCTAGGACTCTCTCCCCTGTTGGGGTTAAAGGAGACAAGTTAAAAAACAAAACTAACAACAATCAAAACAAAACAAAACAAAACAAACCTTTTCCATATCTGTACTCCAAACCAATGTCTGGGAGAAATTGAGGTTCAGAGATTAAATCCTCTTGCAAGTTAAAGCCTAATGACAATAAAATCCAAGGAATTAAAGTTCAAAAATCAAAATTTCTTAAGCTTGTATAAAATAAAGACCTTTCAACTGCTGACTCAGCATAGTTTCTGTAGGAGGATTCCTGAAGCTTGTGTGAGCAGTGGATCCTTTAGCAGTGGCAGTTACAATCTGTCTCTCTTTGAAACAGATCATCCCTTTAGGACCTCTGAGATCCTATTTATTCAATTCCAATTTTATAATGACCCTCACTCTTTTAAAGAGTTCAAAGTGTTAACAGAAAGCAGAACATTATATCGTAGCACTGGCCCCTCAAATACCTACTAAAGTTAGAAAACGAAACACTCTCTGCCTCAAGAGCAATGGCCAAGAAAAATTGTGTTGCCAAAGATTCTAGCATAGATTCAAGATTTGCAAGACAAGATCTTGGTCTCAGCATCCCCAAGGTGGCTGTCAAGTGGTCAGTACAAGTAGTCTACCTCTGGAGGTAAACTCAAATAGGAGAAATCTTTTCATAGAGGTTAATTTGGGCATCGCGTAAAACAAATCTGGGACTGGGGAGGAGATCCACCTATTATCTGAGACAGAGGCAACTGGATTATTCCTGCTTCCTTGCAAGTTTAGAAATTTGCAAAGGTGGAAGCCCCAGTCTCTGGGTGTCTTTTTCTTCTTATAGATTAAATATCTCTTCATTGCCATTTCCACTCTGAGCCCTCCTACTCAAGTGAGCATGGCCTCTATCTCATGCCATGGAGCTCTCCTGAGCATGTTTTTTTAGTCCTGTGCCTCAGTGGCTGTTTTTGGTGACTTTGGTTAAGCAATCTGCTTCTAGGTACATTTTCTCCAGCACCATATTAACTTCATAGGATGGAGTAAAGCAACTTTGAGTGGTTACATACTACACAATTCCAAAGCTAGTCCCTCCATGCTTCCCCTTCTGAACCAAAATGCAAAATGGAATTTGGAGCAGCCCAGGCAGTGCTGTCTATTCAGACCTGTCATGGACAATTTCCAGTTAATGCTCATTAGTGCTCTGTAACACATCCACAGCTCAGCCACCTTACAGTTTAAATGTAGTTGAGGATAGATCCAAGTCACAATGTGGCAGAGGCACAGGAAGGAGAGGGGGAGAGGCCCTCTTTTAAAAAAGAACATAAAATAATAAATTAAAAATTAGGTGTGAAAGTGAGTATTTATTTAGAGTGGGCAAGTAACCACAAAATATAAACATTAAAAACTGACATAAGGCCAAACATTCATTAATTAATTGCCAGACACACCTCTACAATACTTTTTACCTACAACTTTTGTCTACTTACTGTTTGGTCGTCCCTTTATGTGATAACAATTTTATGATTATATTTTATATAAAGAAATAAAAATCACTGTTTCCTATGCTATAGTTAATCACTTTTTAATTGATAGGAAGCATAAAACACTTTACAGTCCTAATACAGGCTTGTGCGCTTATAGACACAGGAATTTTGATAAAGTCTCCTTTTTATGATCCCCATGAAGAAAGACATAGGGTAGATTTATAGTTTACATGCTGCATTATTGAGCATATCTCATGTGCACTAAGTGTAAATGAGAACAGAATCCCGTGCTTACAATTTTACCAAAAGTCTGACAACAGAATTTCCCAGAGACTAGTTTCTGGCTCCATGTGTTCAAATCTTGTTTCTCCTCTAGACTCCCATACTTCCTGTGTCAGACACCACAGCACATGCTCACATTTTGATAGAACCCTGGCCCTCACCTGCAGGAGCCATTTCTACACTGGGACAGCCAGGAAAAACTTAACTATACATAGCATTAGTAGAAAACCATATTCATCTTACTTTTGCATATTTTATAAAAACATATGATCATTATTCCTTTCCCTCTTCTCTTTCCTTCCTGAACAATTCAGTTCTAAATCCAGTAGGTAACAGGTAACAGAGCAAGGTAGATACTCACGCTGGCTGGGGGAGCTGGGGGTGGGCAGGGGACACGCAGGGGCTCAAAGTGTGTGGTGTATGGAAGTATCATGTGAAGCCTTCCTTATCCTCACCTCCTCTCAGGAGGAGTCACACAGAGCTCGCTCTGCCACCAGCAGTACAATGCAAAAACATGTGTACAGTGCTTCTACCCAAGGAAGCCTATTAGAGACTCAGCACCCAAGGTTTTTCCTGAGGGCTGGTCATGCAGGCGCCTTGGCCTAGCATGTACCAAAGTTCCAGACTCCCAGAAGAAAAGCATGTTGTGGTCATATAAACCATATTATTTGTCCAAACAGTTTAGTCACTCTTATTATTTAGGGAGTCTTTTATCAGTGTAGAGAAGTTTACCAGCCAAGTTCCCACATGCCAACCAAGGGCCAACCTTGCAAGCAGAGCTTTTTAAGGATAACAGTCTCAGGTCAGCTATGTTAATTTAACTCTTTTCTGCATAGGAAGAGTGAGGAAAAGGGAGATGTAAATATGACATCCAGGTTTCTACTTTAAGCATGTAGATGGATACTGTTGTCACTTATGGAGATAGAGGGGTCAAAGAAAGTATAGGTTTATGGAGAAAATTATTCCAATTCTGAACTCATAAAATTGGAGATAGCTATGTATGAGATATTAGGTTAAATATGCTATGTTGCAATCATAAACAACCTTAACATTCCAGTGGCCTAACACAAGTTTATCTCTCACTTGTTACATGTCTTTTATGGCTTGGTGGAAGTTGATGAGTTGGGGGTGGGAGTAGATGGTTTCTGTTTCACATAGACACTCAGGGACCAAGGTTAGTGGAGGCTCCATCATCTAGAAGGTCAATTAGTGTGACAGAAAAGATGATTGAAGAGGTCATGTCAGCTCTTCTATGCTTCAGTCTAGGAATGATACACTGCATTTTCACCCATAGCCCATTAGCCACAACAAATGAACACTGTGGAGGCTTTCATTTAGGAGTTATGAGCAAATAGGTGGTATTTAAAGCCACTCTCACTTTCTCATGATCTGAATCCCAATGGCCTAAGAAAGGCAATCTTGTCACCCTTTCTTCTTTGAAGGAATAGAAAATCCAGTTTGGTGGATGCTCTTTAAACCTCTCTAGTGAAAATTATAACACACAGCTGTTTTCACTACTCATAAGATCGACTTTGTCTTAGGATTGAAGGCAGTTTTTGAACCTCTCTGAGAGGAAGGACTTGGTCCTGGAAATGTCTTCCTAGAAACAGTATGATGCTCAGAGCAGAGAGTGGGGCTCATAAATGTGAGAAGGGACATGTGAAACTATAGACAAGATACTGAAGGGCAAGATCACAGAGGAAGAAAAGCTGGAGTTGGCAGGGGTAGGTGACAAAACTCATTCCAAGGCTACCACTAGGTGTCACTAGTAAGACAGAGAAAGATGAAAGGAAACTTCAGGTACAACTTTGTGAGAGCTGTACCCATTCTGGAACAGTTCTAGTGCAATACAAAAAAAAAAAAATGACAATAGGAATCATGAATTTTTTTCTGAACTAATGACTTTCAAATGGACTTTATGGGTTCCTGCTTTTAACTCTGGCACGTGCCTGTGCCGTGTGCTTTTGTTTATGTGTGTCTCAGAAGTAGAGAGAGTTAGTTTATTCTGCCTGCCACTAGAGCTTTCCAAACACTTTACACTTTTACATGACTAACCACATCAATACTTTGGGTGGAGATAAAAGAACGTTTCCATTTCTCTCTCATTCTTCGTGTGTATATATGCGTGCATACCTACTGAGGCCTTCAGTCTATTCAAAATCAAAATTAAGGCCAGTGGATCTAAGATGTGTCTTATTTTAAAGTCTGGCTCGTGCAAAAGCAAAAAATAAAAAGTTTTCATTAGAAATAACAAATCTATTTAGTCCTTCAATGACACAAACTGAGGACTGCTAAAATTCTTCATGTGCCAATAATTTAGAATTGCTGACAGATGATATAATAAATCCAAATATATTTTATTATCACTTTGGTAAAGTGATTCTTCATAACTAGATGGTTCATTTGTGCTTAGGTAAGTGAAACAAATGGTCACAAAGGAAATTATCTCATAAAATATGACTATCACCCTAAAACTACTGTAAACAGAAGAGAAATCAGAAGAAACTGGCATTGGAGGCAAATCCACTATTCTGGACTTCTCAATCTTTTACATGTTTGGCTAATAGAAAAAATGGCATTTATATAACATACTGGGGTAAATGGACAAGGCTCCTGGGTTTCAGCTGCCCCAGGCCCAATGGGCCACTTAAGGACATGAGATCAGTATGTCAGGATATTAAATATAGATTGTGGTTTTTAACCTTGAGGTCACACAGGAAGTTAGAAAATGTGTGTATGTGTGTGTGTGTGTGTGTGTGTGTGTGTGTATTTATACACTCTCTCCTTAAAATTTTTACATCATTAATCCAGGCATCAGGGCTTTTTAATACCCCCATGTGACTCTAACTCTGGCATAGCCAGAGTTAATAACCACTGCATTAGAAGAGCCAAGAAAGCTAATATATATATATATATATATATATATATATATATATATATATATATTAGATTCATCTAGCTTCCAGTTTTAAACACTAGTACGAGGTGTTTTTTTTTTTTAAATTCAGAGAAGAATAAAGAGAAAAAAAACTTGCAAAGTTCAAAATAAGAAAGTGAAAATCTTACACTACTACCCCAAGCAACCACTAAATTTTTTTTAAGAAAAAGATTATGTACATACTTACAAGTTGGTATCTCGAGAAATAATTTTTCACACTAAAGAGAGCACACTACACATAGTATTTTATAGCTACAAGCAGTTCTTATGTCTACACTGTATTTCATTTGACCATTCCCCTGTTGATCACTTTAGCTATTCTTATTCCTTCCTGCAATAAACATCTTTATTACATGCACTGTGACTAACTTTTGCAAATATTTTTATAGGTAAATTCCTAGAAGTGAGATCGCTGAATGCACTTAAAATCTGGACAAGTGTGGTGAGATCGACAAACATCTAAAAATAAATTGATGCCACCTACGATTGTCAAACACAGGATTAAGACTGTCAGTCCTAGCGGAACGTGGTTGGTCTGCGGCCGCGGTCAGGTGGGGTCTCCTGGGGCGGAAGCTCTAGGGTCACGTGGGCGGCTTCGCCCCGCCTGGCGGAGGCTCAGCAGGGTGGCCACAGTCCTGGCTCACGCAGTAGCATCACGCGGGGGCCGCGGCGGGCCGCTCTCGCCAACGCGGAACCAGACTGGCGGAAGGTAAGTTCTGTTCTCGCCGCGGGGTTGGGCGGCCGGGCGGGGGCGGGGCTCCCGGGGCCGCTGCTTCCGGCCGTACGGCAGGCTGGGCTCAGACTTCCGGCGACGGCGGCCACAGCATCAGCATCCTAGAGCCGGGTGGGGCGTCTGTTGTGTGGCCTTTGCCTCCAACTCTTCCGAGTCACAGTGAGGCCCACTGAGCTTGTTCATCTTGATCTGGACTGCACCCCGGACCTGCCGTCTCACTGGGGCAGACGGGCGGTTTTAACAAGCTTTCCTGGCATTTGTGCGCTCTAGAGTCTAAGGCATAAAAACTGCTCCAGGGTCTCTACAGCTCCCGCTGCCCTAGATATTCATCTCCTGAAATGTGCAGGTGAAACAATCCTCATCTGGACAGCCCCGTTCATTCGGTCTCTGTGGTTACTGAGCACCCACCAGTCCAACAACTGAGATTGGCTTTACCGAAATATTCACTCCAGCTTGAAGTCATGGTGCCCATAAACTATCAGAGCTGGAAGGACCTTAGCGAAGGCAGCTAACATGATTGAGGCGTTTCCCATGATCAGACACTGCTCTAAACACTTGATTTGTAGTGAAGCACTAATTCTTCACCACAGCCTTATATAGCAGACCTTTCTTAACTGCAGCACAGCGAAATTAAGACACTTGTCCCAGATCATGCAGAGGCAGAATTCAAACCCACATGAGTTCACCTGGTGATCATGGATCACAGATGATGGTAGCAGATGCCAGAATGGCTACGTGACTATTAAATTATTGGGGAAGAATTTAGTTTAGAACATTTGTTGACACGACTTTTGCACATTAGTGTTCCTAATTTTAAAAAATTCAGACCATATTTGGTTATATATATGGTGAGGTACACACATCTTTGCTATAAGATTTGGTACCTTCAAGATAGTTTATGGGCAGGCTACATCTTTTTATAAATCCATGGATGCTACTTAGATGAAATGTTTAGGATTTATATACCAGTATTCACAAATTTAGACTCGTAAGATCTGGATTTGAATCTCAAGTGCTACTTTGTGAGTTGGGGCAAGCTTTTGTTTTTATTTTTGTTTTTTTTTGTTTGTTTGTTTGTTTGTTTTTAAAAAGAGCCTTTTACCCTCACCTGAAAAATAGGTTTAATACCCCTTGGGATTCTGAGAGGATCAGTGAGCTCATATATGCAAAGTCTGAGCAGCTGGTACTCACTCACTGAATTGTGCCTAGTTTTATCTATTCTGCCATCCAAAGAGATGGTATAAAACTACTATCTAAGGCATTCCTCTTCTCTGAACCTAAAAGCAAGCGTGACACACCCTGGAGCTATGCATTCTGATAATGTGTAGGCCAAGTCCCCAGACTTAGAAAGAGCAGTTTCTTTAGTGCTCAAGAAGAATAACAAGTTACTTCCTTTAATTTCATGTTTCTTTTGTCTCCAGTGTCTTATGGATACTTAAGTTATGTTTTTTAAAAAAATTCAACCTGAATGGATTCCAAACACTGGGAGGTATCTCATAGAGACTGGGAATCCATTTAGCTAATTTGTAATTTTATGAGGTATTTATACTTTTAGAAATCTAATTTTAGGCACATGCCAAAAAATATTTCTTGAAGAGAACTGTAGAACAAGTTCTAATTTTTTTTGGAAGTTTTCTTCATCTAGCCCGCAAACTGAGTAAGCTGTTTAATTTTTCACTCACTTTTATTCAGTTAAGGTTTTATATAAAAGTCGATTCAAAATAGAGGAAATGTGTGGGAGCATATGAATAGTGCATCAAAGTAATACTAATTAATATGAACATATTGACTAATTGTCTGAATGGATCATGATATTCACAATATTTAAGAATAATACGGGTGCTAGTTATAAATAGTTACCAGATATAACTAATAGAACCATTTACGATACATATAGGGAACAATTATTTGAAGGATGAGATAATAGTTTCCTAAGCAAACTGAAAGATTGTAATCATAGTTCTCTGAAACCTTTATCATTTAGCCCCAGCTTTCTTTGCTTATGTCTTATCAGCCTCTGCAAAGTTCACTAGTTTTCTTTGGTTGAGGGCAAACCCTGCAGACTGTAAGTTCTAAGAGACTGAAACTTGAGGGAGGATGTATTTGGTTCTCATTGATTTGGGAGCTGGGGAGAACGTATTTTACTTTTGATACTCCACATCTCATGTATTTTGTTGCTTGCTTGATACTAGTATTCTTTTCTAGTTTTTGCCTGGAAAATGAAAAGAGAAATATTCATTTCCTCCTGTAGTACCAAGTTTTGAAATAAGGTGCACAAAATTCTCAAAGAGTCCATTCATGATCTATGCACAAGCACTTTCTTTGAAGATAGAGTGCCGTTTTATCCCTTTTTCTTGGATTTTGGATCATTTGTTACATAATTGTAAGGTAGGATACAACTTAAATATTGAAAAAGTAATTTTAAATATAAGACTAAATGTTATATTTTGAGACATTTAAGAAAAATTTTGTTTACTATCCCCATGTTCTTTATAAATTTACTCTATATACATGTATACATGAATAATATATAGTTTGGTTTTGCCTGTTTTTGCACTTGATAAAAATGGAAGCATACTATGAACTCTTAAATATTTTTTTATTTACATTTTAAAAAATTAATCCAACTTTGTGTAGCCATATTTTCACTGCTACATAGCAGTTCATTTAATGAATATTAAAATTATCCATTCTACAGTTTATTTTGAGTTATTTCCTGTTTAATTTGTTGTAACCATTCTTGTGCATGTCTCCCGGTGTATCTGCACATGTTTCTCTGTAATACCAAAGGTGGGATTATTGAGTCATAAGTATGTTTAACTTTACTAGGTTATGCCAAACTGTGGTACCACTAATTGATGTCACCACTATCAGTTGCTCCATATCCTCGCCAAGACTTGGTATAATTTTTGCCAGTTCCTTGGATAGAAAATAGTATCCCATGTGTAACTTTGCTTTTCATTTTGCATTTTTCTGCTAATGAGACTGAGCATCCTTACATGTGATTAGTGGCCGTTCAGAGTTCACCTTCTGTGAAATGTTTGCTCCTGTCTTTTGCTCATTTTCCTATGGTTATTTGGCATTTTCTTTCTGGTTTATAGACATTCTTATATATTCTAAATCTTAATCCTTTGTTGGTTATATGTGTTGCAAATTCCATATTTCTTTCTTTTTCTTCAGCCTATTTCCCCCGTTCAGTTCATCTGGTCTGTTCCCATTTTTCTTATCATTATTGCCCCTCTGTCTGTTCTGTCACAAAATGTGATAAAGCCCACATGTCCAACACTGTAGAGGTAAATACTACCACCTGAGCAATTTGTGAACTTTGAGTAGTTTCCAAACTGCTTAGAGATATACTTATCCAGCCTCTTGTCAGTCATGGCTAATCCAGATAATCATGACCATCATTCTCTTTGCCTTTTCTTTAAAACACTATTTTTTGCTTTTTTTTTTTTTTGTGAAACAATTTTTTAGAATAGCATATGTTATTTTTACAATCCTTTTAAAAAGTAGGTAGAGCAAAGATTAGCAATGCAAACTTCAGAGTACAAATTAGACATCTCTGTAATTCACACCTAAGTTGTTCAAACCTAAAACCTGGGAGCTATCTTAATTACGTTTTTTACTTTAGTGCGGTCATTCCAGTATATCAACCCAACCTCTGTGCCTCACTCAAGTTTCCTCACTGTAAAATTAAAATAACTTTTTTTTATAGTAATACGTTGTGGGGATTAAATGAGTTAATAAAGTCTTAAAATGGTGCCTGACATGTAGTTATCACAATATAATTGTAGCTACTGCTATTATTACTGTTATTATTATTATTACTTTTTCTCCCCCACAGAGTCAATACCCTAGTCCAAGCCACCATCTTCTTTCCCAAGGATCTCTGCAATAGCTTTCTGATTTCTGTGCTTCCACTCATTCTCCACACAGCCAGGACTTTCTTTTAAAAGATCATGTCACCATTCCCTGCTTTATACCCTGCAAATGCCTTCCCATTGCTCTTAGAATAAAATCTACACACAGGGCTGCATGACCTGGCTCCTGTCTGTTTATCATTATACTCCAGTCTCCTTTCTGTTCCTCAGATTAAACAAGCCTTTTTTTTCCTTTCCTTTAGGCGTCTGTATTTGCTGTTCTTATATCCTGGAATTATCTTCCTTCAGCTCTTAGCATATCTAGTTCATTTGTATTTTTCAGGTTTCAGCTCAGCTGTCATCTCAGAGTCACCTTAGCAGCCCATTCTTTTGCAAAATGGCTTCCCTCTGTTTCTCTCATACATTTCATTTTCTTCATGGCTCTTATGATATTGTGTAATTATCTTATTTGTATTTTTTTTTATTATTGGTTTCACCAACTAGAATGTAATTTCTAGAAAGCAGAGACTTTATCTGTTTAACTTCCTTAAAGTGCTAGTCACATAGTGAGTGTTCGGAAAATATTTATCAAATGAATGATCATCTCTAACAAGGAAGGAGAACTTTGCAGGAGAATTCAAAGATCCAGAGTTGAAAGTTTTCTTTTTATTTTGTAATTCTGCTATGCTAAAAATTATTGTCAATAGCCACTCCTTGAGAATTTTGCCTGCTGAAATTTTCAAACATATATTCCTCCCTAAATAGATTATGAAGAAATTTGTCCATTAGTGTCCCAAAGATAAAATTAGATTGTGATTAGATGCTACCATAAATCTTTAATTTCTCCCATACAAGATGATGGTCCAGGTACATACAGAATGCCTGAATTTTGTAGGCAGACTCTGTCCTGTCCACCCATATTGTGGGGTAAGCTTGCTTTGTGCCTTTGCAGAGCTAGATAGTGTCCAGATGGTTAAAGATTCCCATTCTCCAGCAGAGGGCAGAAACCATGCAGGGATAGCCGATAGTGTAATCATTAGAAAATAAAGGAAAAAAGCAAAACCCTTTGAGTGGTCTCAGTTTCTGTCTTGTAATTTTCAGTTTATTACATGCAAAGATTCAAAATACGCTCTTGCCTAAGGGAGGAGGCTCTTTGTCACCCCTAAGGTTATACATGGTTCTTTACACTTTCTGAAAGTCATAGACCATCACAATCTCTGTCCTGATAGGGAGGAAAAGCAGGAATGTTTCCAGAAACTTTGGAACAGACTGTGATGAGAAAAGAGTAAAAATAACAGGATAGATTTGAGATTAGAAGTACAAAAGATAAATATAGAAATTCTTGAAAAGCAGGATATATAGTTTTATTCAGAAACTATCAGAGAAATAAAAATTCCCCCATGTGGGAGGCCCTCGGGAAAATCCTCTACATGTGGCCTGAAACCCCTGACAATGATGCATCTTAATGTTTCTTTCTCAAGTGGAACTAATGGACTGTAACTCTGAAAAGTATATAGAAGGTCGCTATGAAAGGTTGCTTTCTAAGAAATAGGCTGTGCTGAGAAAAAATATATTTAGGATAGTTGCAAATTCTCTACTAAAACTTTGTTTAGAAATATGAGTTTATGTACTTCTATAAATTAATTGAAGAGAACGTCATCTCTCTGCCCAAATAAGGCATAATAAAGTAATGGCAATTTCTCATTTTAAAAAGTGAAAGATGTCCATATCTATCCCCTTCTGCTAGAATAGTAATCTGGTTGATCTGTAAGAGCTAGCTGCCTACTCCTGGCAAAACCAAGTGAGCCACTTCAGTGAAAAGGTCCAAGACTATTCAGACTATCAGAGAAGCCTACCTCAGCAGAAAAATAACCAGATGTTGTTTTTACCACTGAGTTCAATTGGGAACAAAAGGACAGCGAAACTTTAGTCTTTGGAGTTCTGAAATATCCATCATATGAATTGGAATGACTAGTATAAGAGCAGCTTCAAAGTAGGGAGCCCTCCCTAATTTTGGCAAGCTTTAAGAGCCTCTAACTCAAAATCATTATGAACTATAATCCAGTATTTAGAAATGTTTTGCTACCAAAAATGCCTCTATCAGTCTCAGAGAAGTCAGATTTATCTTAACAATATTATTATCTTTGAGTTAAGTTGTAGCCAAACTAGTGAAGACCCTTTGCAATTTTCTTTTTCTTTTTTCTTTTTCCTTTTTTTTTTGTTTTTTTTTGTTGTTGTTGTTGTTTTGTTTTGTTTTTGTTTTTTGGTTCAACTAGCATGGATCTTGATGGCTCTGAACAAGATCCTGAAATGAAGGAATATTCTTCTGTCTATGTTGGCAGAGAAGATGACATTAAAAAATCCGAAAGAATGACAGCTGTTGTCCATGATAGAGAAGTAGTCATTTTCTACCACAAAGGAGAATATCATGCTATGGATATTCGCTGTTACCGTAAGGTTTTATTTTTCATTTGCAAATCTTATATTTGTTTACTAGCCACAAAATTATCAAAATTTCAATTTTTTTAGTAACTAGATGTAATATTCAATTCCTTTCCAGACTCAGGAGGACCTTTACATTTGGGAGACATAGAGGTATGTAAAATTAAATCTATCCTCAACAAACTCAGATGCTTCCTATTTATATTCGTATTGCATTCTGTATTCAAAAATAATTTACCTTTGAGTTTGGACTATATTTTAATGCATTGAGTATAACTGCTAATATTCTAGGAAGTCACAGCCCTAAAACATAAAGAAAACTATTTCACAGATAAATGTGAGAAACATGCATGTCTTCTGACCTAGCAATTATACTCTGAGATATCTACCCTACAGACGTAATTGCATAAATGTTTAAATATATATACACATATAGGAGAGGTTCATTGTGGCATTATTGTAATAAAAAATTGATGGCAACCTAAATGTTTTAACAATAGGAAACAGTTAAATAAATTATAAATAGCCATGCTATGCAATACTGTTAAATTAATGGGGCAGATATATGTGTTGGTATAAGGGAATCAACAATATATTTTTGGGCGAAAAATGCAAGTTATAGAATAATAGGTCTAATGCAACCCCATTTTTAAAATTAAAAAAAAAATACTTTTTACTTTATTCACTTCTGCATAGTTTGAATTTTTTCCAATGAGTATGTATTACTTTTATAATGTAATAAAAATGTAAATATATATTTTTAAAGAAAGAAACCACACTTTGAGGAAATCCACATTTAACTGAGGAAAGGAATGATAGGACTTACTTCCTTGCATTCCGAAACTAGCTGCCTTATAATTTGTTTTCTACTTTATAAAACTAGTCTGTCTGTCTGTGCCTTTCTCACTCTCTCTCTCTCTCTCTCTCTCTCTCTGACTTCATTTACCTAGTTCCACACCTGCCCTGTTAAAGGACACGTGTTTAAATTATGAATATTAATTTATGAATTATGAAAATGTGAATGTTTGCTAACAGTTCTGTGGTGATACAATATCAGCATTCCTGCCCTTCTGGTATAGAGAAAAAAACATAAGCACCTGGTAATATAATGTGGAAAGAATCTTCCTCCGTTTCAGGCCATAATGAGAGCTGGAAGACCTTTCTACTCAAACTGTGGTCCGCAAAGCAGGAATACTAGTGTGACCTGGGACTTCTTAGAATTGTAGAATCTTGGGCCCACCCTAGGCCTACTGAATTTAAACAAATCTGCATTTAAGCAAGATGCAGGTGATTCTTGTGCTCTTAAACTTTAAGAAGCACTGCTTTAAGACAGTTAAAAGTTGAGAATTGACTACTTTGAATCATAAATCATGCTTCAGTTAATGTATGCACTCATGCCTTTAGTAATCTCTCTTGAACTTAATATCTGAAGCTCACCATTCTTCCAGCAGCTAGTGAAAATTCCTTTAGAAGCACATGAAGCCCTTGCCTGATTTCTGTCAAGGAAGTGACATTGACATCTAATAGATAACAGCACAGCTGCAGTAATATGGATACTTTCTGAGCTAGTTATCTTCTGATAGAGCTCTCACATACTGGGCTTATAATCAATTACAAAAGAGACTTGATGTCTGCTAAGAATAGGTTATGCCTTATGTTAAATAATTTGTAAATGGGAGGAAAAAGAGAAGCTGGCCTGTTATTTAACCTGGTTCTTCTGCAATAGATTCTGGTCTGAGTCTGAGGTTTATTGTGAACATTAGAAATGTCAGACTATTAAATCAATTATTTCCTTCCCTAGGATTTTGATGGACGGCCGTGTATAGTTTGTCCCTGGCATAAGTACAAAATTACTTTGGCAACAGGAGAAGGATTATATCAGTCTATAAACCCTAAAGATCCATCAGCAAAACCCAAGTGGTGTTCCAAAGGAGTAAAGCAAAGGATTCATACAGTGACAGTGGACAATGGGAATATTTACGTGACTCTTTCTAATGAACCTTTTAAGTGTGACTCTGATTTTTATGCCACTGGAGACTTCAAAGTAATTAAGAGTCCTTCCTGATAAAATTTTATGGCAATGAAAAGTGTTGTGTATGTTTTGAAAATAATATATTATTTAAATAATACCTTGCTCAAATACCAAAGATGATTAATTTTTTCCAGCATAGGCACATTTATTCCTTATCATTAAAAATCATGTAATCTGAGAGGTTCAAAAGCACATGAACTGAGTATGATGTAAGGATTATCATCAGGATCTAGAGAATACATTACATCCAATCTTCTGGATTGATCAGGACCTGAAGGTTATAGGTCTGGTATGTGCCTTTTAAGAAGGATAAAAATAATTTGAAGTAACTAAAATGAAGAAAAGGTAAAAAATAAGATCTACTAAGAAAAATTTGGGTGGAAAAAACCCTATTTGATGTAGCAGATTTTATCATGAAAAAGTTTTAATATATACAAAGGAAACAGAATAGTATAATAAACTCCCATCACCCAACTTCAGCAATTACCAGCATTCTCCCATTCTTGTTTCATTGATACCTCCATACATTCCTCACCTCCCCTATTTGATTGTTATTATTACTTTTTTTTAGGTAAAATTTAAACACATTGAAATGCTTAAATCTTAATTGTCAATTTTTCCAAATATATAGCAGACTTTTTACACTTAAAAAATACCTTCAAAAATGGGATCAATTTACATGCTAAATTTAAAAATAAGGAACTTATCAGTATGCTGAACATCAAAACCAAATAAACTTTGGCTCAGTGTCTCTCCAAACAAGCCACACAGTTTCAAAGTAGGAAGACACACACAGTTGCTGCCCAACCATGGAAGATGTGAAATCTCCTATTTGGTAAGCCAAAGTACTCTGAATGCCTATATGAAATTTTCAAACACATGTTGTTTTTTTATTTTTAGAGAACTCTGTGCATATATATACAACTGTTTCATGTAAACATTATAAAGAGAAGAGATATAAGGTGTTGTTCCTCAGAATCCTTTCTGCTGAGTAGATGTTAAGTTGGTTGATCCTGTTTTTATTATGCCAATTATTTGTGATCAGCATTGTTCTGGTTGCCTGGTGTTCACACTGTACTAAACACCCTGAGTCCTGGTCCTCTAAAACTCAGCAGCACATAGGATATAATTAAGTAGAACCAGAAAGACCTAGGATGAGTAGAATATGAATTTGGAGTGAGAAGAGCTGTTCGTCAAGATTGGAACCTAGTCTCAAAGAACAGCCATCTTCTTAGTGACATTGAATTGAATTAAGGCTTCAAACCTAATACCTAGCATTCTAAGGAGCCCACCTGGACTCTTTTCCTTGATTATTGTAAAAATAATAAGTGAATAAAGTATGCATCATTAAGGCTATGTTTATAGAACCCTTTGCTACATATTATTACATTTCCTTTTCTGATGCAATATGGGTAGCATGAGATAATACAACACTTGATACATTTTTCAGACTACCAGTAAAGATCCAGGCTTGGGCTTTGTATAAATACTGTTTATGGCAGTGACTACTCAGCAGGTACAGGAAATGTATTATCTTTGGGATGGGGACTTCCCAACCTATTATGTTAGATGCTAGTCCTCCAGGGACCAGTCAGGTCTTAACATGTGGCCAGAATTTAAAATTCATGAGAGAAACAAAAGTACTTTCTATAGATAAAACCATGGCCCTAGTTTGCAAGGCCAATTACAGAAGTATTTTCTCTCAGGATCCAGTGGCAACAATGAGTAATATGGACTTGATTTCTGGTTCTAGATTAGGTACTCTAAATCTGGAAATAAAAAATGTCCTGTCACGTTCTGTCCTCATATACAGAAATCTTCTCATCAGATTTGTAATTAATACAGTTTTAGAAATTTATGACGTCTATGAATTGTGAGTCCTTCATACTTTACAGATAAGTTATACAAGAATTGATAATAGGCAAACTTAAACTATGCAGCCTATATATAGAAAACAAATATTCTTTTAAAAATATCTCTGAAAAAGATATATAGCATTTTGATAGGATGGGTTTTCTTTTCCCACTCAGAAAAATAATTGAAAAGATACTTGAAACAAGTCTTTAATAAAAACATAAATATATATAAATATACCCATATTATAAACCACAGCATAAAGTCTAACCCACCAAAAAGGTACATTTTCTTGTTCATTACAAAATATATAGTTAGTTATACATACATTCTAAATCAAGATTCATTTAATTTTCTTTACCATATAAATACTTAAGAATGACATTTTATTGGTAGTTCCTCACCTACCCTTTTTTTTTTTTAAAAGCAGAGCAGTCAGTGTATGAAAATTAGTTTACTAGTTTCGTCAGATGAAATGTCAGATAACTCTTAAGCTCTATTCAGATATTTGTGTTCATATTTGTTCATTCATTCATTTCAGTCGATTGGTCAAATACAGAATGTAAAACCTGGATCTTATTACTCAACTTATTAGTAGGAAGTTTGGGGCAATTGGAAATACTGTCTGGCTTCTCTGGTAGTGACCTGTAAGGTTTTGCTTTGATTTCACCTTCAGGAAACATAGGCTCAGAAAGAACAGGCTCTGAAAAGGCTTTTCTGATATTTTCACTCTCCCCTCTGTTTTGCCTTATGGATTCTTCTTCTTGGAAAATCTTCTTTACTTTCTCCAATACAGCATTAACACAGACTGTCTAATTAAAAAAAATGAAAAATGAATTTTCTTTTTAAGCTACTAAACTTACAGATAGTCTAATAAAATGTTTAACATAAAGCTATTAATCTACATATTCTAATAAAGAAGCACTTCCTTTCAGGAACCCCTGGCACATGGTAAATATCAAGAGATTGATTCCTTGTTCTAAATATATTACTCCATAATCTAGAAAGAAAATTAAAACCTACTATGATTCAATAAAGAATGTTTTACATCTTGTCTCAATTCATTAGATGTTTTACATTTTTATTCTGATTTAATTAAATGAAACATTTCCTTTATTCTCCTGATTTAATTGAATGAAATGTTTTCTGAGAGATGGAATTTGTTTCCAAACATGATAATATTTCAAAATAGGTTTTTGTTATTGCTCCCCCACCCTACCCGGGACTTTGCTTATACCTTATGTATACAACTGGAAGGGCATAAACATGTTGGTTAAGAATTTAGTAAGCTAGTAGATCAATGATTTTTAAGCAAACATGTGATCCATTTCTCCTCAGAAAATGCCATTCAGTACTTTAAGAAAGTGTCAGAAAACAAAACATATAGAGAAAAATAATTTCAAAAACAGAGTCACTAAGAACTTTATCCATTAAACTTATTCTGTAAATTTACTAATGATGAAGATAGTGATGATGCCAAGTATTTAAGGCAAGCAACAAAAATAATAAAATCCATGAAATAAGACCTAGGTTAACAAGCAGAGATGCTTCAAGGTGATATAACTGGCTATAAACACTTAGAACATTTTCAGAGAGTAATAGAGAAAGAACTATGGAGCTCAGCTTGAAGCACCTCAGTTTTCTTCTGGCCTGTCTGCCTCCTACTATAAAATGGAGAAACAACAGATGCTTTCCTTTACTTCCCTGTAGTTAGTTTGTGCCCACACGACCCTGTTCTGGCCAAAGAAATAAAATACGTCTGTTGGGGAGGAGGTCAGGAGGATTTTTGGAAAAGTTTTTTCTCCTACATGAAAGGAAAGACTCTGTCTTTTGCCTCTACCTATTCCCCTCCTTCCTGCTTTAGACACTGATATGGATGTGATACTTTAAGAACCAAAAAGAACAAACAGGATAGGAGAAGAGAAAGACAGAAAAGCTCTGGGTTCATGATGACATTGTAGATCCACTGTACAAACCTGGGAACTGCTTAAGTCCAGGCTTCTAATCAAGTGGGTTACTTAAACATCTTTATCTATTAAGACACTGTCAGGAATATTTTACTTGCATCCAAGTATATCCAAACTTAGAGCTATAAAATTTGAAGTCCATCACTTCTAGCTGCGAGCAGTTTCATCCATTTATCCCAAATATGATTATTCTCTATGTATGTGAAAAAGGTTGGGAAGCCCTATCCTATTTGATACATATCTTCTTTCCTCACCTATAAAATTTCATCTGGGCCTATTCTAACCACTTCTGTCTCAGAAAATGAAGGGTCTTGATCAAAGTGAGTATCTGTCTATCTTTGCATTTAACCTATACCCTGTCAACTTCCCTATCAATTATTACCTGCCTCTTCAGCCTCTGATTCTTGACTGGCTCTACCCTTCAGCCTGTAACATGCTCAAGTATCTTCCATCCCAAAACATAAATTTAAAAATCTATCTACGGCCGTATTATCCTGAACAAGCCCAATCCCATCTGATCTTGGAAGCCAAGTAGGGTTGGGCCTGGTTAGTACTTGGATGGGAGACCACTTAGGAAGACCAGGTGCTGTAGGTGTAAAAATAAAATAAAATAATAAAATATAAAATAAAATAAAATAAAATAATAAAATTAAAAAGGGATTATAAGCTGACAAAGTCCTTGCAATTTGTGAGGTTAACCAAGGGTTGCCTCTCCTAAAAAAAAAATAATTAAAATAATTAAAATAAATAAAAATCCCAGGGACCCTTTTTTCCCTCTTGGTGGCTACACACCAGAATGTGCATTCACATTTTCTATTTTATCATCTCTTCACTCCAAAGCTTGCTTATTTGTCTTTCTTGTCCCATCACACCACTGAAGTAGTTCTCCAGATGGTTAATTCCAACATCTTTACTATTAGATCTAAAGAACACTTTCAATTCTTCATTTTACTTGACTTTTTCAGCTTATATTTGACACTTAACTGCTTAAACTCTGAGTCTCCATTTCCTTGATACTGTTTCTCATTCTCTTCCTACTTTTCTGATTATTGTTTCTTTGTCTCCTTCATGGGTTTCTTCTTGGCTCAATTTAAATGTTGCTATTCTTCACATTTCTGTTGACTTTGCACTCTTTTCACTTGGCATGGTTCCACTTAGGGTATTAACTTTAAATATATATGGTATTTGCCTTCAAAACCATAATTCCAGATCTGACCCCTCCTAGGTCTTATATATGACCAATTGATTATCCGGTCACCAAAAATTGTTTCTATTACCTACTTAGAAAGTTAATAGCATGACAAATCATGTGGGATGATTTCAAAGTCTTTTTGAAATTAAGAGTTAATTTTGGTGTTGGTCTGGTTTGTTTTAGTTTCTCCATAGCCATTTCATCCCACCCATTTCTGCAGCGTATTTTCATCCTAGCTCAACTGAATGCCAATTTTGTATGAAATTTGCATGTAAGATATTGATTGAACACGTCTCAAAAATTCTAAACACTTGCAAAATATTTATTTAATAAATTCAGGTTTTTTAACTGTAAATATGTTTAAAAATAATTTATTTTACTTTTTTCTTCAAGATGTTATGGCTATTCTTGACCCTTTACATTTCCCTATAAATTTTAGAATAAACTAGTCAACTTACACACACACACCCCTCAGATTTGAACTGGGATTGTCCTGAATCTATAGATTATGGGAAAATTTTAATCTTTATTATTGTATGTTTCAATATGATCAAAAATATTAACAAAAATATGCAAGACCTCTAACCCTCCAAAAAAATTATTAAGAGAAATTTAAGAAGACCTAAATCGAGGGATATACCTTATTCAAAGATTGGAAAGAGGACTTATTCTACCAGTTATTAAGACTTACTATAAAGCTCCTGTAAATAAGTGTTGAATTGGTGCAAGAACAGACAACTAAATCAACTGTATAGAATACAGAGTCTATAAACAGACCTACATATATAAGGATACTTGACTTATAACAAAAGAAATGTTCTGGGGAGATTGGAAAAGGGTTTTGTCCCTAATATATTGAGTTAGTTCAAGTGGCACTAATGGAGGAAAAATTTGACCCTTAAAGCAATTCCAGATGGATTATAAATCTAAAAGAGAAAGGTAAAATAATAAAGCTCCTAAAATACATCAGAGGGAATAGTTTCATCACCTTGAGTGTACATCAAAATTCCCTAATTAAGATATATAAAGCATTTAACATAAAGAAAAACATTAAAAAACTGGACTACATTAAAATTAAGAACTTCTGTTTTAAAAGACACTGCTAAAGGGGTGAAAAGGTAAGTCACAGAATAAAAGAAATTTTCCCATATGTAACCAAAAGAGGGCTTGTTCCTAGAATATACTTTTAAAGTACAAATCAATAAAAAAAAATGGACAACTCCTAAGAAAAAAATAAGAAGAGACTTAACAGAAATTCACAAAAAAGATACCTAAATGTCCAATTAATTTATTAAAAGTTATCCAATCTCATTAATAGTCAAGAAAATGTAATACTACATACCCACCAGAATGGCTAAAGTGGAAAAGATGATAATACCAAGTGTCATTGAAGAAGTAGAGCTTCTGGGACTCAAACTTCTGGTATCAACTATTAAAACCCTTTTGCAAAACTGGCAATATCTACTAGAGTTAAACACATGCATATTCTATGGTCCACCAATTTCACCAAAACATATGTACAAGAATATTCATAGCACCTGATTCACAACAGCTAAAACTAAATAATCTAGACATTCATAGTAGGATGGATAAATGGTGATATAAATAATCAATGGAATACTACACAGCAATGAAGGTCAACAAACTACTGCTACAGGCATCAAATGAATGAATCTCACAATGATAATGTGAAGCAAAAGAAGGCAAATACAAAAGAATATATAGTAAATGTTTTCATTTATAAAAAATTCAAACGAAACTCTATGATCGTAGAAATTTAAATAGTGGTTGCCTTTACAGAAGAGGTTAGTGATTGTGAAGAGGACAAAAGAAAGGCTTCCAGAATGATGGTAGTGTTTTGTTTCTTGACTCGTATGGTACATAGGTTAACAGATTTTGTGATAATTCATCAAGCTGTGTACTTTTCTCTTTGTATGTTGTACTTTTTTTTAAAATTTAAGTATAAATAGTAAGTATAAATGGCAATAGAGTAAAAGAAAATAACTTTATAATTTATAAAATCTTTTATATTTTTGTCACGCTTTTTAATGGGCATTTTTTTGAATTACAGCATTTGTGATTCCAAACACACTTTTTAAAACATATATTTGTGTTCCCCAAAATACACCTCAATAATGGAATAAATTTTAGCCAACCACAGCATGATGGCTGAAACAAAACACCAACTAAATGAAAGCAAAACCAAAATGTTTTGACTAAGTAGTAACAAACTTTATAAAAATAAAATAATTGTAGTTATTTAAGCAAATTAGCTTTTAGTGGATTGAAGTAAATTTTTAATGTAAACTTATTTTGTGTAACAAGAGAATAGTAAAACCTTGGTTTATGAATAGACTGTACAGAATATCTTTAACATTACATAAAAATAAGTATATTTATTTCTAGATTCCAATAGTTTCTTAACTTACCAAATAAATGAGTACTGCATATGACGCACATATTATGCTAGTTAAAGCAGTCTTTGCTGGAAAGGAAATAATTTCAAACAAAGAACCCTTTCTGGCCTGCAAAAACAGAAGAGAATTTTCTTATCAAAACAAAAGTTTTCAATGTCACAATGTTAAATTTTACAATGTTATTGAAAAATGAGAATTTAAATATTTCTTTCTAAAGAAATCTTTCTAAAGAAAACATATTAATTAATTTTTCTCCTTTTACAGAAAGATACTCTCTTTTGCTAATCAAAACTTATGAGAAATCTATGAAAAACCTTGCATTTCCAAAATCTAAATTACCTTAACTTTTTTACATTTACCAAGTGCTCACTAGGGGGTGCTGCTGTGCATGTCAGAAGAACAGTCTTCTTTGTTCAAATTCATGTAATCATCCTTTACTAAATTATTCATTTCTTCAATTAAACAAACAGCAATCAAAATATTGAGCATTTTCGGGAGATGAATGACCAGCTTCGAAATGTTAATCATGAGACTGCTGAAGGCCAGCATTAACTTTAGATGATCATTGAGCTTCAGGAAGTGCTCTGTGCTCATATCCAGCATGCTCTTTTGAAATGCAGAGGTTTACACCAATAATGAATCTGTCTCTAAAATGCTTCTAGCTTCTGGTAATAGAAAGTGTCCCTGCCTAAAATATAACAGTATAACATATTCATTTTAAGGGAACTATGCTCTTATAGGCCACCTCTGTCGCCTTGAGCAGGATATAAAATGAGGACATTTGGAAAAACATCCCCTTCCCATTCAGCAGTGCAGTGGCAGTTGGCCATGCTCCTCTGAAGAGCTAAAACACTCAATGCCTTCAATAACTCTCAAAAGGTACAGGCTATAGCAAATAAAATCATGTAATCGCATAGTAAAAATGCACACAAACTAGAAAGAACAGTATGTATGTATTCATTAAAAAGTTACTTATAACATTGACAAACCAAAACAACTAATGATAGAGTGATTAGGTAAATTATGCTATATCCATTCAATGGTTTACTGCAGCCTTTGAAAAGGTGCCTCTAAAGAACGTGTGATGACATTTTATTGAACAACATTTATAAGGCACTGTGTACCAAGTCCTGTTCTAAGTGCTTGTTATTGTAGTAAACTGTTTTTGCTCCCTACTTTCACTACTGAATGATGAACAAAATTACCCACCACAATTTCCCTTCTTCCCTCAAGAGATTTATGGAATGCTGAATCCAAGAATACTATCTAGCCTAGTGGCTAAGGGATGGCAGCGGGGGTGCGGATTCCCTTCTTATTCCCTATCTTTGAGGCCACATCAACTCCTAGACATAGGGATAGATAGGGACAGTTTTAGCCCCCTCCATAAATCAGTCTTGACAATTTCCCAGCAATTCCCGACTTCTGGAAAGAGTTTCCAGAAAATGAAGCTGTTATTGTTTCCCTCTTGCTAGAAGAATCGAAGTGATAGATAGCATGCCTTCAAATCCCACTATTAGGCTACAAGGAGACATCTGTTATACAAGTAGAGAGCAGATTCAGACATTAGGAAGGAAAGTAGGTACACTTCAACAAAATGCCTCCTAACAGAGAAAATAATTATGAGTTTGTGAATTTTTGAATGTTAAGTAGGAGGTCCATATTCAATAGCTGGAAACCATATACCAAAAAAAAAAAAAAAAAAAAAAAGCGGAGTCTGCATGCACAAGAAATTATTATATTTCTGTTTCACTGCATCTTTCTTTTTCAGATTTGCCCTTCACCTATAAGTAATTAAAACTGAGTAGTTTCAAAATAAATTATGTGCTTAACATGTTATGCTTCTGAATAATGAATCTGTTGTCTAAGGGCCACTTTTTTGCCATTTTAATGCTTTTAATGAATACTTGCTTTTCCTGTGACAAATCATCCCTGTAGAAAATACATTTATTTACTCCAAAATTTATGTGGCTACTGGCAAGTAGTCATTTTTCAATTTTATGACTCACTTGCAATACATATTTTTTCATATTATAAGCTACCCTGTTTCATTTTTGGCTTATTATGAGCAGGGGCAGTATACAGTAAAAACTGAAATAAACAGGAGAAATTTGGTAAATGGGAGGCTTTACTTAGATTTTCTTGGCTTAGTTCAAAACTTTTAACCTTGCTGTTACATTAATTTTATGTTATTTGCATATTTAAGTTAAAAGTATCTTGGTATCAATATTATGCCCATATAGTTCTTTTTTTAAAAAAAATTGGTGATATTAACAAATAAGCTATATAGATATTTCAACAGTAAAAACATTTCAATCTCTAACTGAATTTCTCCCACTTAATTTTGACTGCCTCATCTCATAAAAGAACTATGTTCACCTTATTTTCACTAATAATGAGGAAAATCACAAAAAGCAAACTGTAAGTAGACTAGAAAATAAAGATCCACTCATAGATGACTTAAAGGTTAGAAAACTCCCAGGCCCGACTTAGTTTATGTTGTTCAAAAACATCTTGATGAGAGATATCAAGGGAGTAATAGGAAAAACTCACACAGTGATTCACAAGTAAGTATTGTAAGAAGAGCTGACTGCTGTTAATAGGTCCAGAAAAAAGTGTTTCCTGTAAGTTTGGGAAAGCTATATGACCATGTCTTTGCGTAGCAACCAACAATACTCATGAACACAGGAAAGACTCCTCACAGTCCACAGTTAAGAAACCTATTTGACTTTGTTTATCCCAATATTAACATCCTGTGGGGCACTGTTCTTGAATAAGCTCTTAATCAGGTGGTCCTATAAAAGCTCAAATGCCACACCCGCTTGGCCAAACTGGAGAATTCTGTCTTCAAGATGCCAGTGGTACTGCTTTCTAAGAATTGTTCTTTTTCCCCAGGTCTTGAATAACACCACCCAAGATAGCCTTACGGCATGCCCGTCCGTGGACCTACAAAAGTTCCTGATATTTGTGAGGTTTATAGTTTAAACCTCAAAACTGGAGTTTACCTTAGAGAGTTAGGGGTGAGGAAGAAACTTTACTTAGAAAAGCGTCTGACCTTTATCCTGAAAAAGGGAACACAAGTCACTGGGATTTACCTATGATACAAGCATTTTAAAACCTAAGGGTTTTCTACACTTTTGCCTATATTTTGTCTACACCACTCTGCAGTGCCTGTGCAAAATAGAAACAGTCATCTCTGATGCCACTATAAGGAAGATTCTATCACAGGAAGAGCTCCTGGTCCTGTGGCCTTGGACTGGTCTGCCAAAGTCAACAACTATGTCTGGGAGCTGACGTGTCTTGGCTGAAGTCAGCACTCAAGTTGATTATCTAGGTCACTGCAGCTTAGAGCAGCTGCAAACATCACTCAGCCAGGCAGTTTACAAGGCAAAGCAGATGTACCTTTCGTTAAGTACTGGTGCTGGGAATGTTGAAAACTACCAGGATATTCTCTATTCAGTTTTCCATTCCTGAGGCCCTTTATAGAACTAGCAGATATATCACTACAACCTCAGCCACGCAGAACCTGGAAAGGTTTGAGAAGCAACCTGACTCAGCACTGATAGAGTCAGGTATAAAGTCTTTTTAACAGGGTGGCCAGCTGGAAATTCGTAGCCCCAACTCTCTGTGCTCATGTCACAATAAGCTAGCAGAATCCCTCCAAGGTCACCTGTATCAGTTGGATCTTTGAATAGCTCATATTTGGTATATCTTTGAATATGCTAAGATATTCAGGAAATGCTTTGGAACTGATCATCCAACCCAAAAGGCCTGGGTAGATTGTCAATGGAGCTTCTATGATAGTGTCCATTCTCTAATTACCTCAAAGAGACCATTTCTATATGCTTCATCTCAGATCACATTAAAGGGCTAAAACTCTATCCTAGTTATAGTAAGTGTCCTAATGAAAACACTCCTCTCTTCTGTGTCTTGAGGAAGATAATCTGCCTGACTGGAGAGCCCAGCTACGTAATATTCAACAGAATTTTGGTAGAAGCATTTACAATGCCCTAGGTAGATCATCCTCTCATCAGGATAACACATGAAGAGGATCTTTGACGCTTACCTACAAATAGATTAACAAAGCAGCTTTCTTTCCTACATAAAGTGATGTCCTTCATGCATCTACAAAGTATATCCCCTTGCATAGCAATTCCAGATTTCACTCCTTTTACTTCTGTACACCACAAAATTCCACCTTGACACACACAGCCTCACAATTCTTGAATTCATGTTGGAATCCACTCTGGGTATGTTGAAGTCTGTCACTTTAGGAAGGGAGAGCAGTGTACCAAGGCTGGTATAGGTCCTCTGTGCTTCGCCACTTACTTCTCAGCACACTCTAGTACCGTGATATCCTCTATTCACAATCCATTGACCTCCACCACCCCTCATACATTATTCTGTTGCTTCTTTGACTATCCAGGCCGTCGTCTTCACTATTTATACTTCTATTTCAGCCATCACATTCAGACTTCCAGATTTGAGATATCTTGTTTTCTTCCTTGCTACAACTTAAGTTTCCTCTGTGTGGCAATTCTGATTATCTGCCCTATCTAATACATATGACCCAAGTAAAGCTTCTTCCTCACTCCTACCTTCGAAGACCCTGGAATCTCTGACCTGGCACTGTTCCCACTTGTCTCACTCCAGCCATATGTAACTACTTACCTTTCCTAAGTAAGTCATGCTTTCTCTCATCTCAGCATCTTAATATGTACTGTTCTCTTCCTAGAATGATTCTCCTACTTATTTACCTGGCTAATTTTTCCTCCTTCAAGTCTCAGATCAAGTATCATCTTCTAGAAAGCCTACACTGACTACTCTTTGCAATCACATACTCCTTGTTGATATTTCCACAGTATATTTTGCACACTTGATGGTGCACTGGCTACACTTCACCAGCATTGCTTACTTACCTATCATCCCCATAGTTCATAAGGCAAGGGTGAGACAAATATAAATCCCTAGTACCTAAACTAGTGATTTTACATGTCGGGTTTTCAATAAATATTTGTTGAATGAAGGAAAAAGAATTACTTTACTTACCTCCAAAAGGAACTCAACCAACTTATGTTAAAATTTGTAAAAGATATTAAAAAGTAAAGCTGAAGGACATCTAGTTCCTGCAACATGGCAGACTGAGCTAATGGGGAACTTCTCACACAGGAAAATCTACAAATGCTATATAAAATCATAATTCAAAAATTTAATATAAAATTGAGTTGAAAGGAAGAAAGAGGAAGGAAGGAAGGAAGGAAGGAAGGAAGGAAGGAAGGAAGGAAGGAAGACAGACAGAAAGAAAGAAAGAAAGAAAGAAAGGAAAAGAAAAGAAATAAAAGAAAAGAAAGAGAAAGAAAGAAAGAAAGAAAGAAAGAAAGAAAGAAAGAAAGAAAGAAAGAAAGAAAGAAAGAAAGAGAAAGTATCTCTGCACCAGGAAAAAAGAGGGAACTAAAAGCTGGAGCAGTAAGTGTGTAAGTAGACCCTGAAATAATGACTGGGACTTGAGTTTTAATAGAGAGACTGGAGATGAGACTTAGATGCACATGAGGTGAGGATTAGGCCTTTGCATAGTCAGTCTCAGTGAAAGTGAGACTAGGACATTACCCATCAGTCTAGGAAGAAAGCTGGTCTCTACCAGGGGCTGATACTCCTGGAGCACTAGCAAAATCCTCTAGAAGGAAAGTTCTGCCATCAAGGCCAGAAGAGATTTCTATTTTTTTTTTTTTAGAAAAAAATCCTAGTTCAGGAAAAGGTTTCAGTTAAAAAATACCAAAGGAAATCATCTACTATAAGTAAGACACAATATAGATCACAATAGTCAGAAATATTTGCATCCCCCAAATATTACAAAGAATAATCTTTAAAAATACCCTAAATAAGTATATTTAAAATAATTAAAGGTAGTTTAAAAAGATATAATAAACCTGTAAAAGACACTTTGAGTAGGAAAAAATAGAACACCAAATAGAACTTCTAGAAATTCTAAAGATAATGTTTGAAATTTAAAACACATTGAAAAGAGCATATTAGATACAGCTGGAGAGAACTGGTTAATTGGAAGACAGCTCAGAGAAAATATTCAAAAGGCATCAAAAAGAGATAAAGAAATGAAAATATGAGGAAGTAAATAGACAATAGAATAAAATGAGAAGGTCCTAAGTATGTTTAATAGGCATTCCAGAAGAGATTAGAGAAAATTAGAAAGAGATAATATTTGGAGAAATAATGGCGAAGAATTTTTCAAAATTGAAGAAACTATTCTCAGATTCAAGAATTACAATGATTCCCAAGTGTACCTATTCTGAAAAGTATTTTGACAATAGATAATAAAATTGAAGATGTGCATCCCGCATGACCCAGCAATCCCTCTTCTAGATATAAACCTGTAGAATGTCTCATATATATGGATAAGAAGTCATTTACAAGTGTTCACTGAAACACTGATTGTAATACAAAAAAAATTGGACACTAAATTATCTATCTGTCTTGTAACAGACAAACTGTGAATTATTTCTTAGAATACCACAAAGAAGTTAAAATAATAAATCATAGCTACATATATCAAAAATAACGAGTGAAAAAAGGAAGTTTTAGAAGGATGAGTACGTTATATCTTTTAAATAAATTTTAAATATACATAGAATAATAGATGTATACAAATGTAGTAAAAATATAAACATTTGCATGGAAATGCTGACATCGACTTTGGTGGAGAAAAAAGAGGACAGGATCAGGCATGGTTAACTATTTATATTTTTTATAAAGGAGATATCTGAAGGCAATGTGGCAAAATATTACTACCAATGTAAATTTTGGTGGGACTTCTGATAAACTACCTTTTATATATTTTTTTTTTAATTTTATTGATAAGGATTTTAAAAATTAAAGCTATGCCCTAAGACAAATAGCACAAGAGCAAAGGAGAAGAGATTTCACAGGTGTTGATCTTGAATTGATGTCAGAAGTGACTGTCACAGTCAGCACATGGACCTTATTTAGACAAGTTATTTAATCCCTCAACCTGTTTCCCTCATCTCAGATTCCTGGAATAAGTTGTCACAGCTAAGCTCTAAATTTACCCCTGAAACTCACTATCAGTCAAAGCAAAAAGCCAAACACATTGTGGCTTTTGTTCTCATTATTAGATAAAAGAAAACACGAATTCAACTGGAAATATAGATTCTTCTTCTATCATTGAATTTTCCTGAGGATCAGGAGACGATTCTCCATGGATGTCTCTCATTCCTGTACAGATTGGTTCTTCTGAGCAAAAGATATCGTTGAATAGCAAACAGATTTGGAAGCTAGACAAAGTATTTTTCTCTAGAAAGATCTAGAAATGCACCTCCTAAGACATGTCACAAGGCACAAAAGATAAAGCCCTTTCCTTCCTCTCTAAAGAGACATTTACTTCTCTCTCCCTCGCCCCTTCTCTCCCTCTCTTCTCTTTCTCTCCCTTTCTCCCAGAGGCTTGTGGACATGCCAGCATTCATATCAAAAGCTTACTCTAGCTTCAGGCTTCCTCTCCTGTGATGAAACTTACCACATACATGCGCAGGTAACATCTAGCTCTCATCATATTGCCCTATGGAAACTGAGGCATAGGGAACTGACAGAAGATATTGCTCTGGTTGCTGCTTTTACTGTGAATAATAAACAATCTGTGTCTCTGCCTCAAGGGTCTTGTGTCTTGTGTGTCTGTATATGCATGCGTATGCACATATATTTGTATAACTGTGGCAGGCTAACTTGTTAGATTGTGAATAGCATAAAACCTCAGATCCTTCACAGTTCTGACTTAGCAAAGAGGAGCAAAATGAAAGGCTCTGAATATTATAATGGAAATGTCTTTAAACATGATTTCATAATAAATACAGAAATAGTCTTCCAAGGACACTTCTTATATCAATCCTCTGTAAAAATTTTGGGTCTAACGATGCAAAGAAAGAAACATCAAAGCAAAACATTAGATTCAGAAAAATGTTTCAGTGGAAATTTAAGATAATATGGTTCAACTCTGTTTCTTCTCAATGACCTAAAGATACAGGAATAAGACTTATAGTGCTTAGAGAATTTAGTGTTTAACAAACGCAAACTATTTTTTACTTTCTCTAACATCAGATATTACAAGAGCCTTTTATAAATGCTGTCTCAGGCAATTCAAAGTTGAGCTATCTGATGATTTCTGAAAATCTCGACATCTTTGTATATAGAGAGATTCCTATGTAATTAATATGTTGTTGATTTTAGGCACCCATCATTCATTGTCTCATCTTCTTGAAACAACTCAGATTTTGGTTTGAGGATTCATCCTTTCTCCATTCTCAGGTCATGTGGTCTGGATGGGGCTCCAACCCCACTCTAGGGTTGAAGCAGGTAACTAGTCCTAGGCCAATCGGTACATCTCGTTTCCCATTTCTCTGGTTTAGAGGTAAGCCATTCTCTGAGAGTGAACCTCAGGACTTGGCTGGGAATGCTGGGTCAAGGACTCTCTTTTCTGCTGTAATTGAACCTGGAAGGATGAAGCCCTGGAACAGATGCAAATCATCTTGTGACCATGAGAGAAAAGTCAGTCTAAGAATGGAGTCAACACAGAGAAAGCAGAGCCAGGAGACAGAGAGAAAGAGAGAAACAAGATCCTGAAGGCATCATTTGCATACCTATATGTCTAGCTATGCCCGAAACCTTAGCAATTCTGTATTCTTCAACTACATGAACCAATACATCTCCTTTTTGGTTTAACTCAGTTTCAACCAAGTTTTTTCTCCCTTCAACAAAAGAGTTAAAACTGATTCACTTTGGGGTTTAGATGCCAGACCTGCAAGATTCTGAATTTTTGGAATAAACATTTAGAATGCTTTGAATAATGTCCAGATTGAAAAACCCAGAGTTCTGTGACATAAAGTTTAGGGGAAAAAACTTGGTTCCGAAAAAGTTTTAATTGTTGTTGTTCTTTAACAGAGTCTCAATGAAACAATGTAGAACCTAGATGTTAGTGGATCTATGGAAATGAGTTTCTAGCTAAATATACTCCATATGTTATGTCAACCAAAGATTAACCTGGAAAACATAGGTTATGGGGAAAAGGGAACAAAACAATCATTTTTAAGACTTGTAGGATTTTGGGTTTGACATAAATGGTAATTTGTATGCTTATATTCAAGTTGAAACATTTGAAATGTACAGTTTCATATACTTCAATCAAATAACAAGGTAGAAAAAAGTCCACATTATTTTCTCTTTCAGATTTTTTTAAACTGGAGAATATACTATATTGAAAAAAGGCCCAACCATTCATTTCTCTTATCTAACTATTCTAGTTTTGCATTTAGGACAATCAAATGTGCTACATTTTTCATTTTTTCAATTTTGCAATTTCAAAACAGTTTTTATAAAAGAGGTTCATGTGTAAATGCAATATTCACTCACCTGCATGTTATACAAGGGTTGCTTTGGTGCATTAACTTCCCTCAGCAGACGATGAGATATGTTCCTTAATTCTGAAAGTCTACTAACAAGCTGAGGTTGCAGAAGTCTGGCCACTGATTTGGAGGATTTGGATATGCTGTTTAATCCTTGAATTAATGTCCCCCGGTTGATCTTGGCTAGAGCAACAGCCATTCTGATTTTGGATGTTTTTTGCATGGGTTCTTTTTTCTGGAAAATAAGTCTTTGAAAAGTGACTGATGTGTGATTCTCCAGTGAATTACTAAAATCTACTTCAGGCAGAGACCAAGCACCACATAACTGTACACTGTGCATGGTTCTGAGCATATGCTCAGTGTCCAATAATTATATCCCACTTTCCATAACAACTCACTGACCACCTCCCATGTACTTAAATCTTTATATGACTATATGAATTTTTCCTTAGGATAAATATCCAGAATTTACATTACTAGCCTAAACGTTTCAGTTTTCTCTCTGGGTTTATATTTTTGCACTGATATTTTTAAAAGAGCTCTTTCAAAAATAAACAATTCAATCAATAATTCTTATTTGAAACTTACAAATATTTTCCAAGTTTACTTTAAAATTTTTAAATGATAAAATATAGCATACATACATAATAGACTGTACAATTTAAAGAAAAATAAAACAAACACCCTATATACTAATCAACAAGCTTAGCAAACATTTACTTCTAAAAACTTCAAAACTTCTATGAACGTTCTGATAGGAAAAAAATTGTGGCATTACCGAAACACATATAATGTAGTTCTCTGCTCTACCAGAAAGTGAACCACAGAGAAATTACTTAAGAGGTTAGACCTCATTCTAGGCAACAGACAAGTATAGTTTCCATTATTCATTTAAGTAATCTTATAGGCTTTTCTGGCTTTTTAGTATAAGCAACTTTGAGTCTCTGTTTATTGAGTCAAAATACGTAAGAATAAAACATCTTTTAAATGGACTTCTTGGTCTACAATGAACATCATGTATTTGTTGAAGAGCTAATGTGCTATATATTTTAAATCAACTTTTATCCTGAAGTAATAATTTTATTATCAAATTTTTTATTATCAAAGTTCAGTACATCTCATACTGTTTAGTATTTGCCACTGGAGATGAAAAAAAGCTATTGTAGTTTTTCAACAAGGGTGCATTTCTGCAGCATCTGGTGTCCTACTGTGGTTTATTTAATCTGTTGCTTTCTGGTGTAAGTCCCATTAGTTCACCAGTGGTCTTAACCCTCCTCATCAATACTAATAGTAGAGAATGCAATCTAAGTTGTGGGCTGTTACTATTGCTGCAATTTCAAGTCACTTTAGAACAGAGCAATCCTTACAGGGCAGTTATATGGTACATAGAGCAGGCAGAATAACATGAGGTGCAATAATAATATCACTTGATATTATTATTTACCTTGGTCGTGAGCATACTGGGGAGAAAAAACACATTGTCTGCAGTATCCAAAGCTCCTGCACAAACAGATTCAACTTCTCTTGTGACCTTATGCTTTGCTGCTGTTGGGGCCCAGGGCAGGCCACCCCAAATTATCCCAAAAACAGCATATTGATCATTTTGAATTAAAGTTATTTAAGAAACTACCAGTGCAAGAACAAGTCTGATCTCTCTGTCTCCCTGAAAGCAGGAGGTAAATCTCCTATGTGATTTATCTCCTACACCTGAAGTCTAACAAGAGAGACAACATTATCACCAGAGTTAGGGAATTCAGGGCTGAGAAATGCATATAAACAAACTTTGTTTTGTCTTATTTTTACTAATTTACTACTCAAACCCAAACTTTGCCTAGATTTCTCACTAATGAGCACCCAAATTTAAGCTTCTTTATCCTGTTAATTCTTCACACATTTATTATTTGTATAAAAAGCTGCCTACTTTGATCATTTCTCTGAGTATAATTTACAGCCTTCTGTGTGCACGCATTAAATTGGTTATTCTCCTGTTAATCTGGTCTTGTGCCAATTTTATTATTTGTCCAGCCATAAGAACTCAAAAGGGGTAGAGAAAGGAATTTTTCCTCCCCTACACTGCATGGACTCTTCCTTTCAACTCCTTCTAAAGGTGGAGCAGCTAGAATAAGTTTGGTTTTACTTCTGGTAGAATTTACTGTGCTTTCTCTTATTATAATTTATAATCATAAGATGAGAGCCATCTTATCAGGGCAAACAGGAATGAGATGTAGTTGCACCTTTACTGAAACCTTGTATTCACAGCCATTTAGTATTTAAGGGCCCTTCATTTTTTGCAGCTGCAAAACATTAATGTTCTGCACTTCCCTCTCTTTATTTTGTAAGTTTCTTTACAAAATCTTGATGATCTGTACATTTTGGCCCAGATTCACTGACTTCATACATGTATTTCTGTTAATCAATCTTGATTAATTTCCCCATACACTATACTAGATTAATTCATTCAACTTCTTTTATAAAATTATCTTCCTAAATTTTTATTTCTGTAGAAACAGAAGGCTATTTGTAATTGACAATCTGTTCATCAAAATTCTCCTGTAAGGGTCACATAATTTGTGTTGAGCAAAATACAGCATTTATTATAAATAATATTTTTAAAAATTCAAGTGTGCATTACATTAAGTGTGCAGTACATTTAGCAGACTTTGTGTTACCTTTCTCATTTTAGTCTCATCATGAATTCATGGCTTTTTGCAACAGACTTAACCTGTTCTTAATTAATATCATTTTTGTTTAATGCTCAAATGGTTAAATTTGAGGACTGTTCTTCCCTTCATGGTTTTTAAAATGTGTTTCTTTTTTAGTACTTTCCTAGATATCTCTAAAAGAATTATTACTTCTGACAATAGAATGTTTTGGACCACCTTTATCTTCCATGACACAAAACACGGAATCAACTTGTTCCCAAGAAGACCATTAATGCTTTTAAGAAGAACAGTATTATAAAACAAATCTGGGCACTGGGGTGCATCTTCTGTGGTCCTTCGTGTTTCTGGGAATATGAGGGTGATCGCTGAGGACAGCTGTTCACATTCTTTTAAATGCAGAATCAGCCATTCTTCTTTAAAAAAAAAAATAAGTCAAGAGTTTATGATGATGAGTTCAGTTAGTTACTTTTTAAAATTAGCTCTAGTAGCAAATTTTTTAAATAAAATATTTTCTCTTTTTTTGAGCTAACAGTGTTTCCTTTTTGTCCATTACCTATGCTATATATTTTCTTACCACACCATGTATGTAAATTAAAATGTTGACCTCAAATTAACAAATCCTTATTTCTTTTCCCTCATTTTATTTTTTTATTCTTGGCCTAAGCATCCTCAAATTGGTTGCAAAGTGTGTATGTTTCAATAATTCTTTTTGTCATCATCATAATCTGAGCACACTACCAAATGTCAGAAAAGAAATTCTAACTCCCAACCACCACCAACCCCTCAGAGACACACAAAGGTACTTAAAGACTATTTACCAAAAGAGTCTTAGCATCAGTTAAGATTGGTTGAAGAATTCTGCTCCAGACTTCTCTATTTGAGCTCTATTCTTTGAATATATATCCTGTTTTCCCTTTTCTTTTTTCTAGAGCCATGCTCATTTCTCTATCATCAGCAGTTTTAATGCTGAAGTCTAGTTTCTATTACATCAGCTTTTTACAACCTTACACCTACAAAACCAGACTGTCAGCGTATCTTATTCAACTCTTTCTCTGAATAGTCCCAGAATTTGACCATTTCTCTGTTCCAGTACCGACATTCAGTCCATTATATTTATATACCACCATTACCTCTTCTCCCAACTAATAAATTAGCCTCCTCCATAGTCTCCCTGCTTACACCCTTATCTATTCTTATTCTTTTACTCAACACATCAGCCAGAAAGTTACAATGAAAACTTATATCAGATCATGGCTTGATTTTCTGCTCAATCACTTCAGTGGCTTCCTGGTATGCTCAATGTAAAAGCCAAAGCAAACGCAACAGTCTACCAAGCCCTACAGAGCTTCTCTCTTCTTTACCTCTCTGGCCTCCTCACCTTTTTCTTTTTCTTTTCTCTCCTCATTATTTGGTGACCTCAGGCACTTTGCATTAGCTACATCTTTTGATCTCTTGAGGATACCAAGGTTTACTCCCTCACTTCCTTCAAGCCTTAATTCAAGAATCACCTCTGGGGTTTTAACCATCAATTGTTCTCTCTATCCCTACTCCTACTTCATATCCCTTTTTTGCTATATTTTTTCTTCTCCTGAAGACCTACCATTAACATAATAGTTTATTTTCCTTGTTTATTGTTTTCCTGCTTGTCTAGGATGTAAATTCTATGACAGTGTTTTATATCCATCTGGCTCACTCATTTTTCCCCAGTGCCTAGAATAGTATCTGGCACATAGTAGATGCTCTATAAATGTATGTTAAAATGAATGAATTAAGAGTGTCAGAAAAATGTAACAAGTTAATATGGAGAAATCAGAGAAATACACCAAATATTAAATTAGAAACTGCCCAGAAAGTTTTCAGTGCACATTGTGCTCTGTAACTTTCACAATGATAGAGCCCCACCAAAATAAATAAATAAATAAATAAAAATAACTCGCAAAAGACAAATATATAATTGAATTAAAGAACATTCTAGTTACAGTCCTGCTCTCATATTTAGAAACCCCAGTATCAGTACAAATAATTTCCAGACATCATTGGTGCTTCCCCAGCAGTTTTTGTCCTGCATGTTTAAAAAAAAAAGAAAAGAAAAGAATTCAGAAAAATATATTTACAGATGTAAAAATCTGAATTTTGCATGGATTCTAATGTTCTGTCTATAATTCTCAATTTTGTAGTACACAGTTAAGTGCAAGGTAATTATAGGATAAAACACATAATCATTTTTCATAATTAAACCCCACAAAATGGACCCTATTTAGTATGAATGATTTCTCTCATTCAAGCAAAGATCACTTGATTTAAAAATTTTTAATTTTCCAATTGTAGTATGCATTTTTGGTTTGTTTAAACTTAAAGATTTACTATTTTAAGTCCTCATATCCTCATATAAAAATCATTTGCAACGTGCAACTGCAAACCTTTAAAACTTATTTTTTACTAAAGGAATGCTGAGGCTCTTGGGGTCCAGGCTGCTTGGGATGGAGGAAGTAAAGAATATAGGACCTTAAAAACCACAACCTCAAGCCACGATTCTACAATTAACATACTCCAGGCCCCAGGAAAAAAAACATTGTTTTCTTCAAAATCTTTAGCCATGAAGAACTATGTAATAACCATTTTTCTGGGTAGATTCCTCTATAAAAATTCCACCGTCCCTTCATTCATTTTTTTTTTTTTACTCCAGACCAGCAAGATGACCTTTTCTTAAATAAATAAATGACTAAAATAATAATTTTTAAAAAAGATTTAAGTACTAATCACAAAATTTAGAGATTTAGAATACAACCCAATTAATAAAGCCCTCTAAGTGTTCTTAAAACTACTCTTTCAGTATGCTCAGGAAGTATGGGCAATCGTGGAAATAATAAAATTTGCAGCATTTACAATCTGACCTTTAAAAAATAATATAGTTAACAATAGAGCATTAGCATTGTTTTCTGGGTAATTTTTTTTGAAGAGCAAATAACTTCAACGTATTACAATATCCCCTAACTAACTACTCAAGTTTCCTGCCAATCTCAGCAATACATTCTTCAAAGTAAATGGTGGAAAAAGAACAACATTTAGTGTTTGAAAATGAGAAATGAAGTACCTTTAACTATGTTTATATTCTTCTCTGAGTGAGGTAAAGTTCTTTTAAGTAAATGACTTCAGTGAGTTGGAAATGAGAACTTAGAATTCTCTTTGGGGATCAGAATATCAGTCTATTTCACCAGAAAACATGTTATGGCTCTACTAATAACGAGGCTATGCAGAAGGTAGGAAGAGATGAAGGGAATTGTAAGGAAAGTTGCAACTTCTTTTATTAAACAAAACCCCAGTTTTTCTAATATTGGCAATGGTGGGAGAATCACAACTGGAAGGGTAACAGGGCTTCTGATGCCTGTCTTTGGCTCCTGAAGATTCATCTTGAAGCTCTCTAAACAATTACTGCCACTACTGTGCCAGCCTTTACTACCTTACATCCTAGACCACGCATAGTCACCTGCCCATCTCTTTCCTTAATACTCCAAAGCATAGCCAAGAAAAGTCTCCAATGTTTCAAAAGAATTTATATACCAAGACCAGGGGAATGCAAAGAGGGGAAGCAACTAGACACCAAGTCTAAGATATGGAATGACAAAAAATCTGGTTTGACCTCGGAGCTTTCAAGCCTTATACTATTCTACTTAGAAACAGGATGTCATCTGGACATCATCTTACCACTGTACATCCAGATATCTACATTTCAGTATCACCCCTCCCCAAAGTCTAGATCCAAGACCCATTCCATTTATTAAGATTTACTTGATATTCTGAGAACATAATGTTTTATACTTTTTGGCTTAACTGACACTGCTTCCTTTGGACTATTATTCTCTGTTCCTGTCCATTTACATTATTCCTTTCTTCACTGTGAAAACTCCTATTCATTCACTGAAATTCACTTTAAGCATCCTTCTTCCATTAAGCCTTCTCTGGCCACTCTTGGTAGTCATTCATTCCTCTAAACTGAATATACATCTTATCATATTTGAATGCAATTACTTGTTTACAACTCTGTCTCCCTTAGATTAAGTTTACTGACTGAAGGAATCCTATCATGTTTATCTCTGTATTCCCTCTTCCCAGATCCAGGTAATAAGTAGTAATGTATTTGGTAAATGTCTGATGCCTAGTTGTCTAAATAAATGGTTAAAGGTAGTTCTAATACCTCTTCATTGGAATGAAATATACAGCCTTTCTGGTTACTGTTACTCAGAGTGCTTTTTGTTTATTCTAGGTTTTGGCTATGTTCCTCATATTTAACATTTCCAAAAGTCTGATATCTGAATAAATACATTGTTGCTGTTACCATGTAACTTTACAACATATTCCATTCCAACTGTGGTCAAAATGACTGAAACAACACTCTTCAATTAAGAGCAGTGTACTTTTGAATAAATTAGGTTACTTGTGTCCCCTAAACAAGATGTTACTTTTCCCTGACCATATATGTCTCTTCACAATTCTCTACCTAACCCCTCCTCTGATCCCAGTATGTCTCAGATCCTTGCTGGAACAAACATTTAAACATATACATGCATACTCTGTTAAATTTACATCACTATTTTCTTTCCACATTAAAACACACACCCATACAATACTTATCTTTCCATTGTTATAATTTATGTCAGTTAGGTTTTTTCACTGATTTAATTGCCATAGATTTTAATTAAATTATATCTAGGTATTTTTCTGATTTTACATTAAGCAAATCTTAACTACATTGCAATTGTGACTATGAGAGAGTTCTAGATTTCTAATTTAATAACTCAGTGACTGTTTTTAAACTTATCTTTCTACTTCAATTTCACATCCTCAATCTCTTTCAATGAGTATGAATTGAAATTTGTATTTCTGGGGTGAAGTTAATGTTTCCTAAACTTCAAACACTGATCTCAATATCAAGCATTAAATAATTGGCATGATGCTAAAAATATACTTTTTATAATCCTTTTCAAAGGTATAAAATCACATTACCTGATTAGATTGTGATAATCTTAGGATGGTGGGGAATTCATCTTTAAACTCATCTATAAGGTCCACGATTGCTTTCTGGATCCCCTCAACTAAGAAAAAAAGAAATTAAAAAAAAAAGGCTTTAATTAAAAATATCTTCTAACCATCATTCAAAAGAACATGGGTCCATTGCCTAGATGACTAAGAAAATCAAGCAAACCCCAGAGGACTTGATTCCCAGTTTCCTACACCCACATTCCCTTTACAAGATTGTGTATTACTTCTTCCAGAAAAGTTCTTCAACACCTGCCCGCATATCCACCCAACAGGTTTGATTGGCATGATGAGTTCTTGCTTGGATTCTTAGTGCTTGGCAAGCTTGAAGGCCTGGGCAATGCTTGTCCTTCTCTACCATTAGTGAGAGATGAGGGCAGCCTTCCACTCAGGAAAGCAGGCAAAGATGCTCACTGCCAGAATTCTTTGTTACTGCACAATGGGCCTCTGAGGACTTGCTACAGAATCTTCTGAAATCACTATGGCAGTGAGAAGAAGGCTGTGTTTGGAGGCACAAAGGGAGGATAAAGGGGATTGAAAAATGAACCACACTAAGGAGTTCTACAATATAAATTGAATTTTGTCCCAATTTCTGCAGTGATACCTCAATTAGTGGATCATTTGAGAACAAAGCTCCCTTTGAAAAGAGCTGGCATATGCTTTAAAAGAAATGCTTCACATACGATGCCAAGTGGGAAAGAACACCAGCAGTTAATTCAGAAAGACTTCTGAATAGATTGTTTTTCTTTACCCAAATGAGGATCACTCTGTCAAACCCAGGCAAAATTGTGAAGTCTTCAGTTTGTCTTCTTTAAAATCTCAACCTTTATTTTTTTCTTCATCTTTTTCTCTCATACTTTAAATGACCATTATTTTCCATTTATCAAATCTGGGAAGAACTGCATATCATGCAGACTTGATTGACTACCTAGTTATATTCTAGTGTGAATAAGATAAAGTTAGACAAAATGTCAATGACTATCTTATCTATTGTTATTCTTTATAGCTCATCATAAAGTGTTCCATACTTATCAAATAAATTTAAATAAGAATTTGAGGAAGCTTATATATAAGTAGGATGTTTATAAATTGAACAATTTGAATGTTCTAGGGGAATTTACTCTTTAACAGTAACCCTAGATAAAATTCTTCTGTAAGGTAAACAATCATCTTTTTAAAATAAAAATAAATACCTGCTACATATCTTGTAAATATAGGTTTTTCAAAGATATTTCAAAATAGGTATATTTATAACATTTTGTTTCTCCTTTAAAATTCTTTAATCACTATATTCTACAATTTCAGTTGAGTATCATTAATATAGAGTAGTCCTGGAAAGCCAGATAGAAGTCTTCAAATAGTTCCAGTAAAGTGAAAGGCCACATAGGGTACAGAATTAGAAACATCAGAATTACTACTCAAGTTTGGAAATTGCTGAGGTTTGATCAGTTGGTAGGAAGCTGAGAAAGTCAGACTCGTTTGTTTTTTGTTTCCCCATCACTATATAAACTCCATGAGTTCAGGGTCCTTGTTAAGCTCAAGGCTATATCCTCAATACTTAGCCAGTGCTTTTACATGCTTTTACAATTTCACAATATTACAATAAATATTTCCAGAATGAATATCATCAAATGTTACTTTTGTCTAAGGCAAGATGATAAATTTTATCATTAACAAATTCATCATGGAATCAACCAACCGATATGTAAATTCAGAACACATAAAACATATTACATACACATACACACATATGCACACATAATGTTTACCAAACATATGGAAAGAAAATTATTTTTTCCCACATATAAAGCACTATATTTTTGTTTATTTTTCCCATCATAGTGAATACTGGCTCATGTGACATGTCTTAATTAATGAACTGAATTAATTAAATCAAGGTGAGCTCAATTAAAACTAGAAAATAGACAATAAAACATTTGTCTTTGATTTCTCTTCCTGCTTTTTTCAGTAAATAATACTGAATATTAATTGCAGATAGTCTATTATTCTATATATCTGAGAACAGAAAATAAAAGTGTAGCAGGTTAATGGGGTTAGTATTAATAAATATATGAGTAAAATGAATGAAAATATGTAATACAGTAGATACCAAAAGAATATACATGTAAAAAATTCCAAAATATTTGTTTTCAAAATGTCATCCCTAAAATTAAAAGCAAATTGAAAAAAATTAGCTGTATATCAAATTGGCTATAATATCTAAAAATGATTTTTTTTTGAGTGACTTTGGAGCTCAGTTCAAAAGATTCCAAGGACAAAAAAAAAACAAAAAACCCTAAAAAGATATTTTAAGCTTCATTCAGTCATTTTCTTGGTAGTATTAATTTGGTTTTGTTATCTGAAATTATTTTCTTCACAGTGCAAGATAAATGCATTTTGGGGTTAATAATGTTAGAGATCAAAATTTTCAGTAAAAGAGAAAAAAAGACACAATTAAGAAACTAAAGAACAAAGACACCATAATGTTAAACAAAACTGAAACTATCCTGAACTAATGATTTTTTAAAATATATTTTTTTCTAGCTGTACAGAATGAAATGGCTAGAAACATTGGCACCCCGGTATAAAAGTGCACCCTAGTACCTAGGTCCTGGGCTTTCGTATGATTCCCATTACAACATACCAGGACCCCTTAAAGAAACAGCTGATAAAGTACAAAGTGAACCAGGGAGATCTCAGGCCAAAAACGAAGAATGTGTTTTGAAGATTAATAGGGTCCTATTAAAAAGACAGATGATGTGATGATTTGAGCTTTACCATGGCAGGATCATCATGCTTAATCCAGTCATCAATATAGCATCACTTATTATGGGAGAAATATCACATGTCTCCTAATATAATGCAATATGAAGTATATACCATCTATGACACAGCCTACCTCAAAGTGTTCCAACTTGACCTAACTCTTAGATCTATGTTCCAGTTTCCCAGAAATACAGGAGATAAACAACTTAAATTGGTGCTTCACAAAATGTAGCGAAGAACCAATACTTTTGTAACTTAAAAGTGTAGATTATCAAAAAAAAGAAAAAAAGAAAAAAAGAAAAGAAATGTATATAACAAAGGCAATTTTTAATTTATTTTTAAATAACTATAGAATCTAATAAAACTATCTTTTCTTTTTAAAGCCTCTGGTTTTTCTATTGAGAAAGTTTTTCCAGGCCCTAAGTTATATATAGAGTCTCCTAAATTTTCTTCTCTTTTCTTTCTTTAAAATTTAATTTATTATTTAAAAATTTTCAATCCATCTATGCTTCATTTTTAATAAGCTGTTATTTTCTTCCATCTGAATATCCAATTCTTTTAGCACCACTGATAAAATAAACCATTGTTTTCTCATTGATATGAAATACCACTTTTATTACACACACACAACAAACACACACAGACACACAGGGATATATATTTCTGAACTTTCTATTCTGGTCCACTGATCTATTTGTCTATTTCTATGTACTTACAATAGTAATTTGACTAGAGTTGCTTTATAGTATGCTTTATTTCCTGTTAAGGAAAGTCTCTGTCACTCTTCTTTTTCATTACATTCATCATATCACTACATATTCAGTATCATCAGGAAAAGATCATTTTATCACTTTTTCCATGTCTATACCAATTATTTTATTATTGTATTTCACTGACTGCATTCACTAGGACTTCCAAAACAAAGCTGAGTAATAATGATTACAGCAGGAACACCTAATTGAAAATGTTCCTTTTTTCAAATAAAATGGCTTCAATATTTTACAGCTTATGAAATAGCAACAGCAAATGTTATTCTAAACAATCTTTATCATATTTAGTTTCCTTCTATTCCCATTCTGGTTTTGTTTGTTTTTACTGGGAATGATTGCTGAATTTTAGCAACTTCCATTTCATAATCTATGAATATAATCACTTTTCCCCTTAATTTGTTGATATAATAAATTATGTATTAACTTTCCTGATATAGGAAACATCATAGCATTCCTGAAAAAGAGTACGTACTTAACTGTAGGGTATTATTCCTTTGATATTTTGCTAGGCTTCATTTGCTAAGATTTTATTTACACTTTTTTCAACTAAATTCATAAGTGAGATTTGTTCATGGCTTTCTTTTTTATACTTAATAGATTAGTATTTAATTTATGCACATATAAACTGAGAAGGCTTGCATCTCTCAGAAGTACCTGGAACAATATCAGAATTATTTGGAATTCTTTTTTCTTTATTTTCCTTTCTTTTTTTAAAAACAGAGGTATAACTTACATACAGTAAAATTCCTTATCCTCTGTTTTCTTTTTAATGCTAGCAAGAACCAGTTGCGGAACTCTTTGATCCTGATATTTTTTAAAAGCTATATTTACCAACTTTTAAATTTCAGATACGTCTATTTGTATATTAAAAATTTCTTCTTCTCAGACAGTTTTGATAATTTATGTTTTATTAGGAAATCCTCTTATATAAGTGTTTCAATTATGTTATTACATAGTTGCATGTAATCGTTTTAATCTTCTGGGTCTATGTTATTTCAAATCTTAAATATTTTTCTTACTCCTTTTTCTTTAATGCGTGCTCAAGAAAAATTTCAGTGTGAAATTTCCTTATTTTTAGTCTTTCTTCTTTAATAATAAAAGTACTCTGGATCTATCTTTCATTTTATCCCATATATTTTTGAAAGACTTTTCAAAGCTTCTGTGTTTTCCTTTTTGCTCCAAGGGCTATCATAATTATGTTTTATAATTTCCAAGTAATTAAGATTTGATACTCTGTTATTACTTATTTCTAATTGGTTAATTTTTAAATCAGAGAATATGGCCTATAAAATCTCTAGTTTTCTGATTTGAAGGTTTTCTTTGTGGTCAACTACATGATCAAATTTTTATAAATGTCCTAAGTCATACAAAGAAAGCATATGTTTACTCAAAGAATGTAAGAATATAATAAATGTATTTATTAATTATATTATTCAATTATTTTATAGCCCACAAATATTTGCCTATTAACACTATTATTGAAAAAGAAATGTTAGACTCTTTCACAGATTGTATTTTCATCAAGTTTTCCTTGCATTTTTCATTGTTTCATATTGTATCAAGTACTACCAAGGATATGGAGCTCAAATTCTCATACCCTGGTAATAAGAATATAAGCTGGCATACCTACTTTAAAAAACAATTAGTATTATTAAGTGCAATTACAGATATGCATAAATATGACCACCAATTCTAATCCTAGAAATATCCCCACTTACACCTGAAGACATGTACTAAAATGTTCTCTATTGCACTAATTTTAACATCAAGAAATTTTAAGCAACCCAAACATCTATTGCCTATAGAATAAATAAATAATACATCCATAATGGTTACTATACAGCAATAAAAATGAATTATAGCTACATGCAACATCGTGAATAAATCTCAGTAAAACTACAGAGAAAAAAGCAAGGGAACGATAAACATAAAATTCAGGATAGTGGTTGCTATCTCTGAGGGAAGGATAAAGAGATGAGATTGGACGAGGGTACATGAGGATTTTTAAGGTATTGGTAACATACTTTTTCTTCAACTTAATCATGTGTACAGATATCAATGTACTATAATTCTTTATGCCTTATAACGATTTATAAGTACATGTATCTTATCAATATTAATGAAAACAATTAAAATAATCTGATGAACAAATTGCTATAACAACTTCAGTGGAAAATTATCATTAAAAGCTATTCCAGTAATAATGGTAAGGAGACTCTCTGAAACATTCAATATTTATCCAGCACCTACAATGTGTCATCACTGTTCAGCACTGGGGTTGAATCGTGAACAAAACAAATGAAAACTCTTGCTCTACTGGAGCATATATCAGACTCAAACCACTTATTTGCTATTTTCTATGAACCTACAAAAGCCATTTCTTTCATTAGTAACTCACTTAGATTTTGAGATGAATATGTCACAACTGCATTTTATACAGTGCTTGAAAAAATTAACTACATATGATTTAAAATAGTCCTCTGATTGAAAAGATCTTATCTTAGCCTTAAAAAATGTTATGCTATAAATCTATATTTTAAACTAAAATATTTTTCTTCTTATATCAACTCCGTGGTCATCACTGTCCAATAAGGGTTTTTGAATAGATACATATCTCCTGATATACTCCTCTACCTTGGAAACGGGCAAACTATAATCGAAGTATTTCAAGAAAAGCAATATTAAATACATTTGAATACATATTAAGTACATCTAAGTATCCATAATCTACCTTATGGATTCTTATAGCCTTTGGTTAGAAGTCTTAGATTTATGTACTTATGCTGTTACTTCTGCAGAGCATGACTAAAAATATAGATTTCGTATTTCAGTTCTTCCACTATGGTCATAGAATATATAACTTAATTGCCTAGACACTTAAGCAGATTTCCCTGGTCAAATCAATAATGTTCAAACATAATGAAAAAGAAAACTGGTTATTTCATGTAATTCTACATAATTATAAAAAAGAAAATTGTTATGTTCACTCTCACTGCTAAAAATGAAAACACTAAAGGATGCATTCCACTCTTTCTTTTGATCCAACACTTTGACGGCAAGTCGATGACACCTCTTTAAAGCTGAACCTCGGAAAGACATAATTCACCATGTGCAAATTTATCTAAACTCATGAGACTACATTTGCTTTCAACCAGTACCAACCAATTCTCCTAGGTATTTCTAGTTACTTTGTACAAAAATAATCCTTGCATGTTAAAAATGTAATAAATTTCTCACAGTCCTACATTATGAAAACTATATATAACATTTATATTAATAACAATGTCCTTTATTTTAAAATAAAGTCTTCCTGGATAATGTTTAAATTGTTACTGCCTAATTTGTGGTTTTTATTTAAATTTTTTACATAAAAAAGTCTATAAATCTCAAAACTAAATATGTCCAATATGTGCTTTCTAGGCAGAGGACTGCAAAAGCAAAGGACTATTTGTTTTTCTTTTAAAGGGATGTAGTAAAGATAGGTTTTTATTTTCAGAATCCATTTAAAGGTAGGAAACTGAATGGTTATGTGGACCGCACGTGTTACTATCTGTATATATGAATGATGAACCAGACTCTGAGGAATTTAGAAATTATCCCCAAACCAGCAAGTGGCAGAGCAAAGACTCTTGTCTAGATTCTCTTTTCAAAATTTTGAATTCTTTTCACCATACACACTACCTCTCTTAGAGTGAGTGGCTTTCAAGACCGAGGAGAAAAGTGAAAAAATAAAAATAGGAGAAATGCCCTAGTCTATTATGGATGGCTTTCACCTTTTCAATCAAAATCTGAGTGTCCACTGTATGTCAGGCACTTGGGATACAAAAATGAACAAAAAGATCCTTGATCTAAGTAAAGGAGCACACAGTATAAAACAGACAAATTCAAAGACAATTACAATAAAATATTATAAAAGCAATAACACAAACATGTGGAGTATGTTACCTATACAAGCAAGAGCAAGGGCACCAATTTCAGGTGGCCAAAGTTAGAAACAGTTTTATTTGATAAACACGTCAGGCACTGTGCTGGAAACCAAGGACAACGGTTAAAAAAAATAAAAACAGACAGGAACCCGTTGCTCTCGTGGAGCTTGTGTTACAGTGGGAGGAGAGACAGCAAATGAATGAGGACATCCCTTGTAGTAATACTTGCTACAATGAAAACAAAATAGAGCAATGCACAGATAAGAGTCCACCACTACTGAAGTTGGAATGTCTAGGGAGAACTCCCATGAGACAATGAGAAACACCTGAGAAGTTGGGGTGGCTGCTACTTCAAATCCTTATTGCTTTCCTTTTGGGGCAAAATCACTGTTTCTACAAACTTAGCACCTTTATTCTACATAGAGTTTACTTTCAGGCTAATAGTGTAATTTCTCCCTAAGTCAAAATCTATTGATTTAATTTTCATCCTTCTCAAGTTTAAAAAATACAAATGAAAAATCCCTTTTCTTTCAATAAACAGGGCTGCTCTCAGCAGAGGTTGGCAGGGATTGGGGGGCAGAGGGGCAGCGAAGTGCTGATGGTGTCCTCACCTCAATCAGCTCTCCTGAAGTATACAGATGTGGCTGCAGTGCACCTTGAACCTGTGTAGGTCCAGGTGCTAAGCAGAGGCTGCCAACTCACACTGGCACTGGGACACTCCCCGCATGTCTCTCCCAGGGCTTTGGTGGCCTTCCTCCTGCAGCATCTCACCCCGAGCTGCTAATGCAGCACCCCAACACCCAACTGCTCCAACTTCTTAACACTTGGCACTGGAAGCCTTCAGCGGGTCCTCGTAGGCCCCACAGCATGTGCTGTGACATGTGACATGGACATGTTAAGCGCAGGGCAGAGCAAGCCAGGGGAAGCATGGGACAGAGGGGAGGCTCCAGAGTCGCTTGAATAGGTGTTCTGGTACTTCCGGCCCCTCCAAGTCCCCTCTGCCGGATGTGGCACAGGCACAAAGGGGTGTCTTCTGCTCCAACTCACTGCTAGCTTTCCCTAACTCTGGACATCTTTAGAGCTCTTGCACCTGAGACTTCGACGTCATCAGGGAGAACTGCACTCCTGTTTAAAATCAGACACCCTCAGGCCACAGGGAGTTTGCAGCTCTGCTTGTGGAGAAGCAAGAATGGTGCAGCATGTGGTTGGTTTGTATTAAAAACGAAGGCTCAAGGGACAAGGTCCTGCCATACATCATTTTGAAGAAAATGGATGAGGATTTTAAGAAAAAATGTCAAAGAGCAGTACTTCCAAGATTTAATCCTAAAAGATAACCCCTTTTAATGGTTGTCAACCCAGTAACCCTTATTTTTCGGAGGTTTCTTCACCCTCAATGACCCCCACTTCCATTCCAAGTATCAAGTTTCTGTTAAATCACACCAGCAATAATTTTGGGGAAAATAATTTAGAAAATAATGTAGTAAAATGTAATGTGAATAAGGAACCCCAGGATTAGAAGTTAAGAGACCCTGGGATATTAGTGGCAGGCTTGATCTGACTACCTGTGAGAACTACCCGTCACTTAATCCCCTGGCTCAAAAATAATCAGTAAAGTGAGAGCTGAGATAGAGAACTCCAGAATTTTGTATCTGACCTTAGAAACTGTCCTACATTATCACAGATAGTCATTGCATATTTTTGTAACTGTAATTACAGGAGGATTAAGTCAAAATTAGGACACAATGCAGGGAATTCAAGGATCCACCTACAGTACACTGGCAAGAAATAAAAAAAGAATAAATCTCTAAAGTTTGGTTCATTAGGCCATTCAGTTGTTAAAATACAACAAATGAATATAGCAATTCAAAATTGGCTCTTCTTGGTTTGTATACAGAATGCAGGCTATTGCTAAAATTCTTCAGTGCTTAAAGTGGTAAACAGCAGGAAGACACACACATCTAGATGTCCCTTTTCCTTAGATCTTGCAACTTTCTTTTGTTACTAGCAACAGTTTTCTCTTGCTTTGGTTGTCTCTGCTTCCTTACTTCCTACTTAGAGTAATCTTTTGCATTCTGGCCCTGTGGGGATTTTCTCCTAAGTCTTTATCACCAAATCTAAGCCTTTTCTGAGTCTTTGTCCTTTTCAAACTTTACAGTATCCAATGTCATTGATTACACATACTTCTTAGATAGCCTTTTTTTTCTTTCCTAAAATAATTTCCTATTTTATTTCCTTGACTATTCTCTATGTTTTCTGTTCTTTCTTCCCCTATGTTTTTCTCCATACTCTAAAGTCCTATTCTTTATCCTTTATTTCATCAAACTCTATTCCATGGCAATCACATTTGAATATCAGCTTAAATTATTATTTCTTGGTAGAAACTTCACAAATCTCTAATTCTGATACTATTCATTGTCCAGAGTTTTTAAAAATATTTGCTGAACAAAATAAAATAAAATCATCAATTATTGAATGTTGACAATCTAAGTATTCAATATACTGAATAAATATTATTAAAACTTTTTATATGAAGTATTCTCAAGTAGGTGATAAATATATAGTACCTATAGTACTTGTAAGTCCTGATACCACACCCACTGTATACGTACATGTGACAAAGGCTACTATATTTCAATATACATTTGTATATCTTATAATGCTATTGTAAACACTATCATTTTGGGGGAAAGGATTTATAGCTATGAATGATAATAAAAGTAAGACATGTATTACTTTTAATACATGTCTCCTGAACAATGCCCTGCATTTTTTCCATGTGGAAAAGTTCTCAAACTTTTTAGTCTCAAGACCTGTTTGCACTCATAAATTACTGAAGACCCCAAATAGCTTTTGTTTATGTGAGTTATATCTATTCATAACACCTTATTAGAAATTAATACTGAGAAATTTATAAAATATTTATTACTTTATATGGTAGGCAGCCTCTAAGATGACCCTCAATGATTCTTACCTCCTGGTATTCATCCCCTGTGTACTTCCCTCCCCTTGAATATAGGCTAGATTTATTGGCTTCTTTCAAAAAATAGAATAGCCAAAAGGATGGAATGTCATTTTCAAGATTAACATACAAAAAGACTGTGACTTCTGTCTTGCTTGTTCTCTCACTCTTTTTCTCTCAATTTCTCTCTCTTTAGGAAGCTAGCTACCCTGTTGTGAGTTGTCCTATGGAGAAAAACTCATGTGACAAGGAACTGATGTCTCTGGCTAGTAGCAGTGAAGAACTGGGTCCTGTCAGTAGCCAGGTAAGTGAGCTGAGAAGCAGTTCCTCACCCAGTCAAGTCTTAAGATAGCTGCAGCCCTGCTGACACCTTAATTATGGCTTTGTGAGAATCCCTTAACCAGACATACTCGACGAGGCTGCACATGGATTCTTGACCACAGAAATGGTGAAATAATGAATATGTACTGTTTTAAGTTGCTAAATTTGGGGGTAATTTGTTACAGAGCAATATATAACTAATAGGTTCATTTTAAAATTATAATCTATGCCTACAGCACCTGGTCTTCCTAGGTGGTCTCCCATCCAAGTACTAACCAGGACTGACCCTGCTTAGCTTCCAAGATTAGACATTAGGCTTATTGAGGGTGGCATTGCCACAGACGATGGACTGTGGTTCCACTGGGGCATGAACCCAGGACCTTCTGCGTGTAAAGCAGAAGTGCTAACCCCTACACTATGGAACCACATCCTAATATATTCGTTTTAAAATAACAATAAAAACATTTTCTATGAAAAATAATCATGTTTTACAGAATGAAAAATGTAATGAAATGAGTGACATTGTTCTCATTTTTGCAAATCTCTCTAATACCTAATTTCATAGAAGACATCTGTTTTCTCAGATCTGCTTCTGAATATAATCTGTTGCAGTACAACATTTTGGTTGAAATACGTGAACAAAATCTAGGCTTACACAGTTATGTAGCTGTAAAAGGAAGGAGTATTTTAATAGATTTCCCAGGTAACTGTGAATATTCTTCTTTGATCCTACACCAGCATTCAAGAAGTGGTAGTTTCTTAAAGGTTAGTTGCAATGTAGAAACCATATACCTTGTTAAATTAAAATGTATTGGTCTGTCTTGCACTTTGAATGGATCTTTTCCTGGTGAGTGATTTTGTAACATTATGCATTGATCATCTGGATAACACTGGTTCTCTGAGTTATGCAGGTTTCTATTGACATCTTTCATTATACAACAACTTCCTCGCCCCCTTCCTCCAAAAACCTTTAGTTAATATCGCTATCACTTCTATCAGAAAAGTCTTTAAGTTTGGGGAAGCTTTTGTATTAGTTATCTATTATTGCAAGCAAATTACTCTAAATTTGGCAACTTAAAACAGCAAACATTTATTATCTCACAGTTTCTGTGGGGCAGGAATCCAAGAGTGGCTTAGCTGGGTGGTTCTGGCTCAGAGGCTTCAGTCAAGCTTTTGGCTGGGCTGCAGTCATTTCAAGGCTCTACTCAGAGACATCTACTTCCAAACTCACTCAAGTGCTGTTTGGCAGGCTTCAGAAGGTCCACTTCCAAGTTTGTTCACATGGTTGCTTGCAAGCGTCAGTTCCTTGCCATGTAGGCCTCTCCTTGCCATGTAGACTGCTTGAGTCTCCTTGTGATATGGCTGCTGGCTTTCCTGCCCCAGGACTACCTCGCAACCCGGAAGCTTATCCCAATGAGAGTGATGAGGGGGAGAGGGAGAGAGAGAGAGGGTGTGGGGAGAGAGAGAGAATAAGACACAGTCATTTTATCACCTAATCTCAATATGACAGCTCATCACCTCAGCTACATTCTATTCACTAAAAAAAGTCCAGCCCACACTCAAGAGGAAGGCAACTAAGCTCCATCTCTTTAGGGAAGCTGTATCAAAGACTGTGAAGACACATTTATAAAACCACCACAAGTGGTAAAGCCCATGGTGTCAAATGGAAGTTTTCCTAAATTCTAATTTTTGCTTTAAAGCTCAAATTTAATATTGGCAATAAACACTGTCAGTTGTTTTCCTTGGAATAACAGGCTTATTCCTTTCGTTTTTGGGAAAATATCTTGCTAAACACTCGATTCTGTATAACCATAGTTTCTCTGTCATTCTTTCAAGTGAAAATGATATTCCATAAAAAAAAGCAGCTACTTCAGCTCACAGCTCAAATAAGTATACTATTGCTTTTCCTTGAAGCAATTACGTATTTCTGTATGCAGCAAAGGGCTTTATGTATAGTTCGTACCAAATCACATAGAATATTAAAATGATGTATATCCAACGGTCAATATTTTAAAAATTTAATCATTTTTACTCCTTCATCCAGGATAATCTCAAATAAAACTGACTTTTTTTTTTTTTGGTTGGTTGGTTGTTTATTTTGGTATAGACTAGACTGCTCAGAACGTCTGACTGGGAAAATCATAGTAGGAGGAGGTAAATCAGGAAAAGCTTCAAGGGAAAAGATATGTGTTGAGATTGGCTGGAAATTACATTTAGTCTGGCAGAGGAGAAAGGGTAGGAAAGGAAAATAAGCAAAACCAGTAGAGCTGAAATGAGATGAACATGTTATGTTCAAGAATAAAGAGAGAGAAGACTAAGTTGGGAATGAGTTATGGACTAGATGTAGGCATCTGTGAAGGCAACCAGCCTGATACCCTCATAAACTAGACCCCATCTGAAGGGGCAGTGTGAGAGAGGAGGAATGCTAGAATTCCAGGGGCTCCTCGGGATTGTCATCTAGCCAGCAGGAACTATTTACCACGCCTGAGGACACCAATGATGGTCACAACTATACAGTTAAAAAAGAGCTTTCCACAATATTACCTTTTCTCCTTCCCTCTTGCAGCTTTGAAAAAGCCGAAAGCGGCAACTGATGAGGGAGATGGGGTACTGAGAAGAGGAGTAGCAGCTGACTGTAGCTCCTTCCCTCTTCCACTGCAGACTTTCAAACCTGGAGCAAAACTCAATTGGGAAAGAAAAGAAGTTTTAAATGGAATAAGAGTAGAGTTGGGGATTATTACACTAGACTGGCCTCTAATTACTAAAAATAGACTATTTACTACCTGAGAGCAAGCATAAAACTATAAAATCTACCTGAGATTTCAGGGGAGTGGAGTGGAGCGCAGTGAGCTGGAGCAAATTGAGAGTGCTAGTTTGAGGAACAGTGGGAGAAAAGACATATTTGCTTTCAGCTTGCACCCTACTGAGTTCAACTCCTTTAATAAAGTGGTTACAATAACTATTTATTGAGCACTTATTTTTTCCAGGCTGTGTTTCTGCTGGGCAAATTTCAATGAATGGACAAGATGTATTAACATTTAGGAGAATGGTCCTTTCAGATTAGGGCCAGGCTAACCTGAGTTCATATCTCAGCTCTTAAAAATGTGATACATTGTTAATCTCTTAGACTTTTAGTTTCCTCTTCTATAAAAAGAAGATAAATAATGTCTACTTCATAAGGTGGTTGTAAAGAATAGATGAGATAATATATGTATGCAGTGCCTGGTATATAGCGGTGAGCACTCGATAAATTATAGCAACAATTGTGATCATTATAGTCTTTCTTAGCAGTTTGGAAAAATTTATCAGACATTAGCATGGAAGACAGATTGAAGGTGAATTCAGACTAGGATCAGGGAAAAATCAGAAACGTGGAGTAATAAAATGAGGCTAAAGTGGTAGTCACAGGAACAAAAATAGAGGTGAAGGGATAAATATAAGGAATATTTGACAGGAAAATAAATAGAAGAGTTAACTGTTTAGCTCTTGGTAAATAAAGGAGAAGAAGGAATTAATGCAGTTTAAAAATTTAAAGCTTAGTTGGATGAAAGAATAGTAGAAATGGGAGAAATACAGACATTGGCAGAATAAGCAGGTTGTGTGGGTAAGAGTGGTGGGAAGAAAATATTAGTTTTGTTTTGCCACATTTCAAGTGTAAATGATGGTGGGACTTCCAAGAGCACATATCCTATGTTTGGAAAGTCATTTATTCTTTCATTCTTGAGAGCCAACTTGGTGTCAGATACAATGCAAGGCTCTAGCAAGAACAATTTAATAAAGAGTTGGCGTTTAAATGAGACATCTGGGCCACGCAGAAGGATTTGGGGGCCTTCAACATAATGCTGGCCTGCAAAACCACGAATATTAATCAGTTTTCCGATGGACAGCGTAAAGAACAGACAATTCTGGGAATATTCACAGAGGAAATGGGCAAATGAGTGAGCACTAAACCAGGTCCATATTTTATAATTACTTCTATGTTAAATTCTAACCATCTCTAGTTTAGAAATATTTAATTATGATTAAAAAAAGGAGTTTCATAGCAGCTGTCCATAATTTTTAAACATTTTAATTTGAAATAATTATAGATTCACAGGAATTTGCAAAAATAGTAGGTCCCATTTACCCTTCACCACATCTCACCTAATGACTACATCTTACTTAGTTATAGTACAATATGAAAACCAGGAAGTTGACAGACATTATTCAGATTTTACAAGTTTTACATGCATTCACTGTGTATATCTGTGTACAATTCTATGGATTTGTCCTTGTTAATTTTTTCCCCTTACTCCAGTTTCTTAGGATGTGATGTGAACAAACCACACCACAGGAACTTTCTAAAGTATTTTTTGTAGTTTACTGATACTCCCTAATGTTCACACAGCCAAATATAGCGAATGTCATAAAGATTTTTAAAATACTTAATTAGCGAGGAACTTGTATATGTTTTACACTATTGAATATATTGAGCCAGATTCTTCTGAAACCTTTAGCCAGTCACTCACTGTTTCTCAAGTTCTTTATCAGTAAAACGTAAGTAAGGATTTCCAAGGTCCTTTATAATCCTGCAATTCTACGATTTTAGAATTCTAATTCCTAGATCACTTGGTCCCTTGATTTAAGCAAAACTTGTGATTATTGCATTAATTCTTTTGAGTCAGGGTTAGTCCCTTACCTTATCAGGCCAGTGACCAGTGGGGTACAGTTAATCACTGTCTTATTGCAGTAAATAACACCGTTAGCTTAAAAGATTTTAACACAGTTTCCGCAAGTTTCTTCCTGTGGCTTCTTCCTCAAAAGGGCTTGCAAATGTTAGGTAATTGGAGAATAAACTAAAAATAATAGTTGTTCTAACAAAAATAACTTGTATTTTTAATGAAAATATGTTATCCCATTATTTTTAATAACAATTTAACTAAATCATCATGAACCATTTCTATTCTGGCAATATGCAACATTAACATCGAGCTTCATTTCTACTTAATTAAATCAAAATTTGTGATACTCTGACCTGGGCTAGACAAGGAGGAAGTTTCTTCTCTTTAGGAAGAATATAGTATTAGGCCAATTGCCAAGAAAATTAATATTTATAAACTGGACCCCCCTCCCCAAAGATACATAATTAATTTCATGAAAATAATAGAAGCTTTCATGTTTGAACAAAAGTGTCAGCAGAAGATCCATGTAAGTAAGATCATGTTAAAGCATTTGTAGGCTGAGTAAACATCGCTTCGTAAAAGTGACCATGAGACGAGGACTTTGTAAACAGTCACATTAGGACACTGGACAGACTTCCTATGTCTCACATACTGATGGCAACACAAGGCAATAGTAAAGTTAGATTTCTAATTCAGTAATGTTCTAGAAAAAAATAACAGTGGGCTAAAGTACTTCATAGTGTTACTTTAACTAAACCAAAGTTAATGGAGTATATTTAAACTCTTAAAAGATTGTTCAGTAACTTGTTCCTCTTGAAATTGTACTTAGTAGTTCCATTTCATGATACCAATATTCTTTCAAGGGAAAATTTAAGAACACAAAGTACTTGGCTTTTGGTCAATAAAGTTGGTTGAGAGGGGAAAAAAAACTCTCCAAGAAGTACAAAACAAGACATACCAAAACCCATGTCTTTAAAAATAATTAAGACAAAAAAATAGAAAAAATATTTTTCATTTTTCATGTTATCTTCAAATTTTGAGCAGAGAACCTTAGCCCACCCAATCTGAGGCTCTAGATCTAGTTTCATCTCATATTTAAGCATCCATTTTGTAAATAACCTCCAAGGGACGTAAAGCCACAGACAGACCATTTGCAGAGCACTACTGGGCACTAACTCTGGGAAGGAGGCCTGAATGTCCCCAACTTACAGATGCTCACAGGCATTAAATGATTTTCCTCTATCACACAGGTGCCAAGGGGCAGAAATAAGATAAGAACCAAGTTTGACTGACTTAAACACTTACTGCTCTTAAGCATATTCTATGCTAATATCTATAAATCATTCCCGTATATTTAAATAGAGCAGAAACTCTACTGAGGTGCATTCAGCACTTTGCTCCTATGTAATGCATTTATTTCTTTAAAAGTCCTAATAAAGCACTATTTGTGTTAAATCAGGTGACTTTTTACTCAATTAAATCAAACTATATGCTTTAATATATTTTCTATTATTTTCGAAAAGGAAAATTAAAATTAAATGTAAGTAGGGGAAAACAGCATTTGCATCATATATAACAAAGGGTTAACATCTTCACCTCCTATGGACTTCATAAATAAACATATAAACATGCCAAAAAGTATTTAATAGATATTTTCTAAATGCTTTCCACATACTCTGTATACTGTGCTATGTGTAGGAATAGAGTAAACAAATATTTATTGACTTCATTCCATATTGCAAAAAAGTGGTTTATTTAGGATAATTCTGTTTTGCAAAAATATGCATGTATATACATAAGAATATCTGGAAGGATGTATACCAAGTGATTATCAATGAGTGGTCAGATTTGTTTATTTGAAACAAAATAATGAATGTGTTATTTTTGAAATAGAGTTTCATTTCAAACTTTAAAAAAAGTTTTAAACTTATAGACATAAATTGTTTAATTATTTCACCTGCTGTCCAAAGTTTTTTTGGTAAAAATATATTTCTCTTTTCTTATCCAATGGAAGATGGAGACCAGTAGAAATGGATTCAACCCTTTCTTTTGTACCATTATATTCCCACCTCCTGTATCCTGCCCCCAAGACACAACAGATACACAAACACTGACAGACAGATATGTACACAGAGACATAAATACATGGACACAAGACAGTCTTTCACACAGCAGACATACACACACATTCTCTCTCTCTCTCTCTCTCTCTCTCTCTCTCTCTCTCTCTCTCACACACACACACACACACACACACACACACACACACACGGAAACACAGAGATAAAGTCTCATTAAAACTTATTTTGTTGTAAGTGAAAAAATTTGGCAGACAGTTGATGGTTTTAATCTTGGAAAAAGCTTTCACTATTCTCCAAAGTTTTCTAGTTTTGTTTTGTTTCGTTTTGTTTTTATTTGCAACACTTGAATGCAATTTCTTCATGCTTGCATATTATAAAATGCATAAATCCCTCTAATGGAAAGATAGCTCTCTGGATGACCCCTTTTTGAGTTTTTGCTTTTGTGCCTAAGTCATCTGTTCTATTTGTTCTGGGTACTAGACTATCTTGGGACATGTGACAGATGCATAGCTGTAGCAGCTGCTAGTCTAAAGAGATGGCAAATAGCTTTGAGGAATCAAAACAGATTAATATGGAACAGTTAATAGGCAATGGTAATTTTTTTCACTTAATTTAAAAAAATATTCTCTTTAGAGTCATGTATAGAATTTTATATGTTGTTAATCTAGAAACAAGGTTTTAAATATATAGTTTTAAAATAAATTAAAGCATGAAACAGAGAGATAAAACCAGCCCCTACAATACATTCTATATACATGTATATTAAGTATTTCATTCATAAAATTCAATAATTCCATGTTAGTAGCATGTCGATGACTATTTTAAAAAATATATTAATGGTTTAGTCACAATAAAAATTTCTCTGATTCTCAACTTTTTCAGTTTTACAACTCTGTACAAAGCTAATGATTAAAGTTTTCTTTAAAAGTCCAATAAAGGTCATCTGGTAATAATATTTATTAAGTACATTTCCCTAATATACTTTTGTAAAAAGAAAGTTGAGTATTTGCGCCTGCTTTAAACCCAACATTATATATTTTTGAGTGATGAGAGACTAGACTGAATTTTACTGTAATGTAATAGTTATCCAATTTTTAACCACAGTATAAAAAGCCTTTTCATTTTAAATACTTTTTACAGCTAATAACACAAGAAAAACAAACATTAGCTGAAATCTCAAACAATCCAAGAATTGGTCAAAACCTACCTCAACAGTACTATATTTCTAGTGTTTGTCTGTGGTTTCTATTCAGACATTAATAGTACAAGGTTTCTATTCAGAAACCTTCCCAGATTTTTGTTTTGTTTTGTTTTTGATATTCCAGAAGCATTTATCTATTTCCTCACTTTTCTAGTTCCATAAGGAAAATAAGGGAGGCATGAAGACAGAAAAGGAAGAAAGACCAAATATTTCCTTTGTTTGGGGTTCACTGATTCTTGAAGTACATACATGTGACCTCCTAGCACCCCAATGAAAAAAAATATATTCCCAAGACCTTCTTTTAGATTGATCAGTAAAAATTTTTGTAATGGCCCATCTGATTCCTTTAGGCAATGAAGTCTTCTACAATCAAGAGGGGCCTTAGTTATTTTTTAGAGGAACTCCTCAACAGGCCAACCTCAAGGAGATCTCATGCAGATCCTCTGCTTTACATCAGAAAGGTAAATTAAGTTGTTTCTCTTCCCTGCTCATTCATTTAATTATTTAAATAAGTTCTTAAATTCTAATATTTCTTTCAATAAATAGAAAAGAGGGCATATTCTCCTTTTCTCAATCTTACCTAAACAGAAACTCTGAGTACATCATCCAAACTTTCAACAATATTTATTTTGATTATATATCATATAAAAATTTGTATGTAAAGTATATCTTTATTCATCTTCTGTTTAATATTTTTGCTTTACAGTTAAAGAGACAATAAGCTCCTTGCTAACAGGAACACAGCTTATCAAGTTGCTTGTATAATATAACGGGGCAATGGAGGGTTCAGTCTTGCCATTTTGACCCTCCTGTTTTTGAACCTCAGGGTGTTCTGACACAAAAGTATATTTAACAAAAATACTTTACATCAAAAACAAGTATTAATGGATCTTAGAATTCTATAGTCAATTAATTTATCATTCAAGAATAAAAGTGAAATAAAGGTATTTTTTGACAAAAATCAGAAGAATACCACAACTCAGGCCTATTCACTTTTATTAAATGACAATTTAGCTAAAGGAAGGATGGGTGTGTGAGAAGGAAAGTTAATAAAAGAGATCCATTAACACATGGATAAATCTAACCAAACATTGATCTTTAAGACAATAATGAGGACCAAGTTTAGCACCTAAAGAAAAAGGACAAAACACTGGACAACAATGACATGTAAGTCAGGGGTGTTGTGGAGACATTCTACACATAAAACTTACACACTAACTAATAAAAGCATTGACATTCACATGATATTAAATTGTTATCACCAAGAATAAATGTGCCAGATTACATTTTCCAAAGATGCTGCAATAATATCTTCCATCCCACATGCTCTTCTACAGTGTGGCCTTGGCACTCCTCTCATCAGGAAATTAGGTCTGTGTTCTCTTCCCTTTAATCTCTTCCCTTGTCACTCAATTGTAATGGAGAGAATGCCACTGAAGTGATGCTGTGTGCATTCTAAGACTACCTTATAAACGGTGATGCAGTTTCTTCCTTGATAAGTGGGACACTTCTTGCATGTTACTGAACCAACATGCAAGAAGTCCAACTACCCTGAGACCTCTACACTGTGAGGAAGGCACAGAGAGGGCTTGTGTAGGCCATCTGGTTGTCTCCCAGCTGAAACCCTTGCCAACTGCAAGCATCATCTGCCAGACATGTAAGTGAAGATGCCTCCAGATGATTCCAGCCCCATCATTGGCCCACTCAAAGCTATTATTTCACCATAAGCCATTAGTGTCTACTCTCCTTCATATATATGACATTTCAGTAGATATGACAGTGTTATATTTGTTCAGTGTCTACACACACATCCTGTTGGTTATGCTTTTCTGGCTAACCCTGATGAATACAGTTGGTGACGAAACCAGTACAGCCAGCTCTTGGAAAGACCCTGAAGGAGAGGCACTAGAAGGGGAAAACATCCTGTCTAATTTCACTCAATCTGATCTACCCATTGACTGCATGCAACAAAAAGCCAGAAAGTAGAAGGAGCCTGTTAATATAGTTTATGCAGGCTGGCTTCCCAGTATACAGAAAAGGGTGGAATTGAGAAGAGTGGGCCTGGATAGGCAAAGAAAGAGTTAAACTAATGAAGAAAAGCTGGGAAACTATTACCATAAAATTCAGAGTGGTGATTACCTCTAGAAGGGTGAGAAGGTAATGATCCAGAAGGGACGCATGGGCTGGGGGTATCTTCTTAATCAGAATGGTGGTTAAATGGGTGTTTATCTTACAATTATTCATTAAACTACACATTTATGTTTTATGTTTTTGTATGTTTCATAATTTAAAAATTTAAAGAAGAAATCAATGCTGAAGAATAAGGATTTGTTTAATATTTGAATTCTAGAAGTCATAATAATTTTCCAGATGAGCATGTTTGTAGCACTTAAAACAAGTCTGTTTAAAAGACAATTTTTTATAGACAAGCATACAAGTTCTGATACAGGAAAGAATTAAATAACTCATAACTAAAAGATATTTTCTATTAAAAAACAGTTGCTTCTAGCCAGCTGGGAAAGAAATAATAGTAGCTAGTCTTGGACATGTTTAAACGCTGATAGTAAAGATCAGTAGAGAGGTAAATGTTGAAGACACTGAAGACACAGGAGAAGAAAGGGGGAAGAGGTGGCATGCGGCCCATCCAATGTCAAAAGGGAAGCACATGCAGCACTGCCAGAGGGATGAGGGGGATATTTATTGTACCGTGACTGAAGGAAAAGGAAAGGATGTATGTGGCTGCATATAAATTTGTCGGCTTAGTTGGAAACAGGCTTCCTTTTTCTCTGTGAGAAAAAACACAAGGAAGGAGAAGGATGGAGGAGATGTCAAAGACGGGATGGACAGTGTGAAGGCTTAAGCTGCTAGGACACCACGGAGAACCATGTACAAATTGGGGTACAGAGAAAAACAGTAAACAGTGTATGTGGGGGTGGGTAGCTGGGGGGTTGGCTGGGAGGCTGCTAAATGAGAGCAACAGGAGAGATAAAGGGGAGTATAGTCTCTCTTGGATCTCAAAAAAACAAGTTCTTCCCAAGGATGGAGGAGTAGTGGTCTGGCTCTTCCCCTCACCCCAGCTGGAATTCCAGAAGGTAAACTAGAAAGATTGGCAGGAAGCAAAGCATGGGCAAACCTGGATGACCAGGATAAGTTAGAGTTGGGCCTGTAATAAGGATATCAGGAATGGGACATGTTAGGTTAAACTGGCTATAATGTTTTCAAGAATTTGCCCTATGATATTGAATACCGGGTAGTATCGGTAGCCTAGATGCCCAGGTCAGCTCTGGAAGACTTTAAGTTTTTAGGTCACTTCCTGATATGAGAATCTAGTAGTAAAAAAACATATATTCATTTTACATAATTGTTTGCATACCTGTTCAGCAGGTTATCAGATTCCTCTGAAGCTCTACGTTAAGAACCACATTTAATAGGTAGCTTTGTGAATGTGGCTATTAGACGATCTTCATGGCAAACTCCATCATGCAGATAGTTATTAGTCTCTCCTAGAAGGCTGACTCTGCTAATCAGGAGAGAAAACTTTAGAAAACTGATCAAGGCATAAATTGGCTTAATGTAGTTTGCTTTGGAAAATAATTTTTCTATGACAATTCAATGCTGCCATGATTCTAATTAAAGTGTTTATATATGCAAAACATCCTTGAGATCAAAATGATCTGTACCTTAGATGCTTAAGAAATGTATTTTGAACTGAAAAGATAATATGTGCCTCCCATGTGGGCTTTCCTACAGAGAAAAAAATGTATTGGCCACATATTACAGGTTTCTGGGCCCTTCGACAGTACCCCTTCTCATTATAATTAGCAAATTAGTATTCTAGTTTATACACTGGCCTCTTGTGCATTGAGTTAGCACAAGCCTCATTTCTTGAGTATGATCAACTCTGGACATCCTGACAAAATAAAAGTCTCTGGGCTTCCAAAACCAAGGAATGAGCTCTGGAAAATGTGACTTAGCTGAGGCAATGTCATCCTGAGGCCAGCCTAAGCAGCTCAGCAGGCCTCTCCCTATGACATTTCTAGCTTGGTTGTTTAGAACAGCAACTCTTTTTAAATTGATTTGAGATCATGATGGAGTCAGTACCAAAACATTGTTGTAATCATAGATTAATGCAAGAGGACTGAGTAATTTATTAGAAATCATAGTGAGTTAATAAAATACACTGGCTGGAAATGCCTCCTAATTCTAGAATCTAGCATGGGGAGTTACTAATAGTGTACAATTTGTGACTGCTCATGGGTAGCGAACTAGAAACAGACTGTTCCATTTGAAGGCTACAGCTAGTGAGTTCTAAAACGCTTATCACAAAACAAAACAAAGCAATGTAAACTCTGCTTTTTTGTCGGTTTTGTTTGTATTATATTATACTTCATGGCCTCTTGCATTATGCCAGCGTAGCACATTTCTGAGTGTCTCATTCTTTTTGTTCATAGAATCATTGACTCTTCCCATAATTCTGAAGAGTTAGTCATAATGACCAGGAAAAACTGGATTTTTTTCCAACACGGCAAACATTCCAATAACAATTACTGATTATTTTGTTTCTGTTCACTTACAAAAAGATAAGTTTATAAATGACTGGTTCAACAAAGCATCATTTTTTCCCCATATTTCACTAGAAGAAAAAGTTTTCTCATCCATCCATTAGAATTTCATAAATTCTCCTTAAGATTTGCCAATTTCCATAGTAGTAAACCAAGATATGTGAAAGAAAAGACACGGTATAAACAAGACCCATATTTTAATTTCACCTGTTGTAAAGTAATTTAATTCTTATTTTTATATTACATCAATAAGGATATATTATAGCTCAAAGGCAAAACTTGAGAAGACAAAAAAAAAATACTGGGTTTGCAGTAGGCAACTTATGCTACCACCTTGGTGGGAGATGAAGGATGGGAATGATGAGGAGTTCATTTCATTCAAGCACTTCTCTTTTTCGGGGTATTTCAGAAGAAAGTTTGAGCAGCTCTGCTTGCCACTGAAATTAGTCCAGAAGCACCTTTGCTTTGTTTTCCTTTATCACTTCACTGAGAAAGTATGAATACCTTTTAGTGGATTGAATTGCCGTTGTCTTAACACCAGACAGAGCTTGTAACAGTAGAATATCTTGAGAAGCACACATAGAACAAGCCACTTCATTAGTAAATGAGGGGAAGGGTGGGGCAGTTACTGGTTGAGGAAGGGGTCTGGATCTGTCTAGCTATAGCATAGCTGTAGACATAATAATTACACAAGTTCAGATATTTTAATTTGAAGGTGAAAGGAGATAATATCAATCAAAAATAACATTGAAGTCCCAGATTAAGACTTAAAAAACAGAATGGGCTCTAAAGAGGAGCATGGAGATCAGTGTAAAAATGTGTCCATGGGAATCTCTAGAGAAAGTGAGAAAGAAGCAGGAAGAAAGGAAGAGAAAAAATGTCCCTCAGAGAAGCCAAAAATTTTAAATGCCTAAAAGGACATCTAAAATTCACCAAGGATACAAACTGCCAACTTCATATTTAATTGTATCAGTTGGGCTTTCCTCAGAAATAAAGCTCTGTAAGAAAATTTCAATTGCTGTTCACTGTAAAATAGAGTTTTAAACTGCAAATGGGATTATAGATTGGGACATGAAAAGTAAAAAGCAAGTCTAGAAAAAGAAGGATCAGAAGTGTTGTGTGAGGGCCCAAGTCAGGTTAAATGGTTTGTGATAGCTGTTGAATGAAAAAGGAGAACATTTCAAAGCATATGCTTGTGAAACACCCCAGTTGGGATAATATCCAGCCGATGGCCATAGCAGGGATGCATGAGCATGGCAAGTACAAGGAGTACAAAAGATGGGGAAGATTTAAGAAGATTTGCAATTGTAAATGGCACAACTTTTAGTATAGTTAAAACTAGAGCCAGATCATAGTAATACTGAAAAATAATCTATTTTTTAATGTATTTGAGTTCTTCAAAAAAAGGTCTATCATCAAAGTATTACACCATTTAACTCAAATGTCCTATATTTCTGTATTAGTGGCTACAAAGGGAAAACGTCAAAAAATATTGTACATAAATAAATGATATAATCCATAGTGCTTGATTATGATACTTGTATATATATTTTTCCAGGGCTAAATAACAGAGCAGGCATATTAAAGGTCAAATGACCAGATATCTTTAAAGTTCAATCCTTTGAAAAATGCTGGTAGAAACAGGCAGTCCTGGTTCAAAAGAACATATGCTCTGTTATTTTAAAGTAACAGTTTAACTGACAACCAGAATAGTTGTTTGAAAAACACAAGTGGGCACAATGATGGAAGTAGGTGGATAACATAAGTGCAAACATACAAACAAATGAACATTTTAGACTTTTCTGAAACAGCTTAGGGTACTTGCATTTTGCATGTAAATAACATTTTGGATTCCCACTTTAGTGTCTCCAAACAGAACTAATAATATTGTAGCCTTGTAATTTAGAAGTAATCCACAATTTAGAAGAAAATTGTCAGCTCTTTCTCTAGGAAAAATTACCCAGGTCAAAAAACAAGTAGGCTTTTCTTATGACTAACTGTAATGGTTACCGACCTTGGTATATGACTTTGCTTAGGTTACTCTATATGAAGTGTATGCAAGCTCTTGTATAAAAAAAAAAAAAAAAAAAAAAAAAGCTAATCTTAAATTTTATGATTTTTGTGTAAATTTGCAAACTTTATCTCTCGTTAGATTAGTTAATACAAATACATTTTTCACCGGGTTGATTTCTAGTCAAGTAGGTCTGCAATTTATCTGTGTTGCCTTCTCATATCTCCTTCTTACTTCCTCTCTCACAGCCTCCCTCACTCCCAGCAGCCAGATGCCAGACCGCATTCCCTGTTCTGCTTCCTGGCAGCCCAGGACTCTACCATGGTGTCCTTCTAGGCTTGCTCTCTAGAGCACAGCCCTAGGCACCAAACTGGGAGGTCTGCAAACTTTATTCTTTATTTTATTTTTTTTATTTTTCATGACAGTTGACATTCAATGTTGTATTAGTTTCAGGTGTTACAACATAGCGGTTAGACATTTATATAACTTACCAAGTGATCTGCAAACTTTTTTGACTGAGCACCATATCAGAAAGAATTTGAGCACATCCCAATATCTTTAGAGATTATATGCATACATTATGGTCAATATATTGAGCACAACAAATTTTTAATAAATTATAGTTTAAATCATTGAAAATGTATGAATAATAATACAAAATATATTTTTTCCCCTAAAATGTTATTGTTAATAAAGCTTATTAGGGAGAATAGTAATTGAATATGCCTTATTATTTTTAAAATCTTGGTTTAACATTTCGTGATACAGCAATGCAGATGTCTGCTTTTATGTTCGGTTTATGTCCAGGCTCTTTGAGAAGAGCTCATAAAGATATGTGGCTTAAAATGAAAGAACTGCTTCGTTAGCTGAGTTACTAAATCAAGATACTTACTTTTTAGGCCCATCACTCATCATGCAAAGATTCTGGCTGAAATCTGATGACTCCATCTTGTCTACTGCTATTCATTTGTTCCTGCGAATTAGAAGATGTTATACATTTTTATATTTTTAACAAATGGCTTCAAAATCCATAGAAATTTTATTTGGAAAATGTTTAGTTTGGTTTAAAAATCCTATAAGAATTTTTATAGGTGACATGCATTATTTTCAATCACACAAGAATTACACAACAAAGGAAATAACAAACACCAACATAGCGTAGTGAGTAAGGGCAGAGACTGGAGCCAATCATCTAAATTGGAATCCCAACTCCTCTACTCACTACTTGCATAGCTGAGGGCAAGTTACTTAGCCTCTTCATGTCCCAATTTTCTCTCCTGTAAATTATGAAGTAATAGAACCTACTCAAAGGGGTCATTATGATAATTAAATAAGTCAGAATTTGTAAAGCACTTAATATAATATCTGGCATATAGTAAGTATATTTAAGTATGTAAAGGATTATGGGGAGATTTCTCATGCCCTGCAATTAGAAGCATAATCATTAAAATCACTTTTGAAATTTGTTGGGTATTATTTACCAAAGTGGGACATACACACACCCTGTGACCTAGCATATCAAAAAACTGTATTTTAAAACAAGAGTAGTCCTGGCAGTTTTGTAATAGGCAAGAACTAGAAATAACCCACATGTCCATCTACAATGGAATGGATAAATGGTCACATACCTATCCATTGAATGCTATTCAGCAGTAAAAAAATAAATAAATGAAAAAGAAAGAAAGAAAGAAAGAAAGACAGAAAAGAAAGGAACAAATCACAGCTACATCAACATGGATAAATCTTACAAATGATGATGAGCTTAAGAACCAAGGCACAAGAGAATATATACATTGTGATGCCTCTTATATAAAAATTAAAGAGAAGTACAGTTTAGGAATGCACAGTTTAGGATTACACATACAGGTAGTAAAGCTATAAGGAAAAATAATCATCACAAAAGTCAGGCTTGTGATTTTCTCCAAGAAAAAGTAGAGTGTAACCAAGGTAGGGCAACCAGGGGAATGCGTAGATTCGCAGGCCTCAGTGTGTGGGTGCGTGTACCCTGCATGAGTGCTGATAATGTTCTATTTTCTGACCTAGGAGATGTTCAGATATGTTTATTTTATAATTATTTATTAACTTATGTACATAGGTATTATGTGTGTTATATTTCACAATGAAGAAATTAAACTGCTATGCAAATCTTGCTTTCGCAAAATTAACCACATTGATAACATTCTATACAGTTACGTGTTCTGGCTGCAGTTTCTTTGCTGGAATAACTAACTATATATATTTTTATGTATATATATATATGTATATATGTGTATACACACACACATACATACCGTGAATGAATCTTATGTGGTTGCTCTCATTCTAACCTTAGCTTGGATTTCTTTATTTAAAAATAATTTTTTTAGTCTAATTAACTAATCCATCAGAGGTTACACTTACACAACTTTTGTAAGTGTAAAACAGTTTTATTTCTTAAAAGTCAATTATTATTTAAGATATCATTGAAAGATGTAGGAGATGGAATACCTTCTCTACTACAGCTTTCTTCTGATGGCTCACACACAAAATATGTCATTTTAAAATTATTTCATTATTGAAACACAATTTAGTAAATACCACACTGAAGCAGAATCTATTAAGTACCATAATATGAGACATATTAAAAACATCTGTGGTTTCAGTTTAACCTTGTTGTAAACTTCCCACACTATGTAACTTGTTCCAAAACTTGTATCTTTGGGTCTAGGGTAATGTTTTAGATTCTCAAGGTATTTGCTCTCAAAAGAATGCAGTTGTTATTTTCCATTTGTGTTCCACAATATATTTCAGCCATTTTTATCTTGGCAGGAAGAAAACTATTTTCCCAACTGCATGTTGCTTTTCGACTTTCATTTTTAAGAAAGCTCAGAAGAGGCTTTTTAGTGTTTATAATTAGTGTTTTATTTAAAATATTAGCCTGAAGAGTATTTTACTTAAATATCCTGGAAATAGTGCTGAGTTTTATCTTCGTGTTTGAATGTCTAGTTTTTAAATGGCTAGCTAATTGTGATAGTTCATAATTTTGCTATTACTATAACACATATAGTGAAGATGTTAGTAAAAGTTGATGTAAATTCATACTTAAAATAGTATTCTTTGTAACTTCAATTATTATGGCCAACTTATTGTCAGATCTGATCTGTCACTAGTTTTTCACCCTCCATTGTGGCTCCCAAAGGATGTCAGAAATGTCAGCTTAGCAAATTGTGTTTGCCAGTTCTTGCATTATTAACACTATCTCTATTGGTCCATGCTATGACAGTTAGTTTAAATATCATCCATAAATCTACCTAGATACAGAAATTGCAACATGTAGCAATATGTTGAAAGTGAATGAAGGAGAGAGCCTACCCCTGACCCCGTGCTGTGTTCTCATCCACTCCCAAGAACACTGGGTGACTGCCTACTTATGGGGGTGCCAGTGCCAATACTCACATTACATATTAGTAAAGCTTAATTTCTTTCCCTCTTTTTTTGGGGGGGAAAAAACAACACAAAAACATGTTAGTCAATAGACATTCAAATATCTTATTCTGGAATTTCAGGGGTCATCTTCTGTACCCTACACTCTGGAGACTCTTACTGTAGATTAGTAGTCTTACAATTTTATTTGTTTTTAATGTTAGATATCCCCTCTTTTTAAAGAAAATCAACATGAAACTCTAATATTAAAAAAATGCAATAAGACTGCTTTGATTGGCTTTGAGATGGGAGGAGTAGGTTCTCAGACTTCTGCAGGCATTTTCCTCCCTGCCTTTTCAGGAAGACTTGAAGATTCCTCTGTGGAAATCTAGTTTCCTTGAAACACAGTTGGAAACATCCTATGCCATGCCTAGCTCTTCAGACCTGCCCTTACCAACACTGGCTTCCTCTTTAATCATTAAAGAACCAGCATATTTTTCAAAGGCTGGCATATTAATATTCATCATCTGGAGACCAATAATAGCTCACTGAGTTACCTTATACATATCTTACACTCATATGTGGCTACATGTTATCTGAAAATAAGAACACCTATCGAAATGAATATGAAATAGTAGCATTTCAGCCAGGACAAGAGGAAAACATATTGCTGTGTGGAGGCCCTTCCTTTGTGTTTTCCCCAAAAACCTTGAGGTTGGAGGGCATATGATAATCCAATTTGTTACACCACTGTTAAAAAAAAAATGCTACTGATAAAGGAAACTACAACTATATAAACCAAACATGAATTGAAAATCAAGGGAAATAATTAAAAGTCTTAAGATAATTATGGAAAGAATTATTAAGATATCAGGAGGTGAACCATCTGTGATATTGTATTACCCAAAATAAGTAAGACTAACTGCTGTAAAAACTGACCCCAAAATGTCTAGCTTAATTTAATTAAGTTCTATTTTCTCACTCATATCACAATATGATGCATGCTGTGAGGAGGCCCTGCTGTGATCAGTCATTCAGGGACCCAAGCTTCCTGGACAAACAAATTCAAACACATGGTGTCAAGGTTGACCTGGTTTCATCGGGTTGGTAGATGGAAAGATAAGAGAAGGCACACCCTCTCTTAACTGCTCAGCAGGGATCATGTTCCACTGATGAGAACTAATCATGCGGCCCTTCCTACAGGCAAAAACTTTGGGAAATGTGGTTTAGCTTTGGGTCCTGGAGGAGAAAATGCATTTTGGTCAGCATTTAGTTGGGCTTTGTCATATACAGAGAGGTTAGTCTAGGGTTTACCAATTTCTAACTTGAATATCAAGTGTGCATTTGGAAATCTCTCAGGAAGTCTCTACCACTATCTTTTCTACCTGCTGTAATAAAGGAATCTATATGCCAGCACTAATTTTAGCTCTTTCTGTTCCCAGAAGCCATGATCATCCATGTCTCTGCACCTTTGCTTGTGATTTACATGATGGTTATCCATTTTTTCCAGTACTCTTTCCCTTTCAACCTTCCCTTCCTCCAAATCTAGCAAACTCCTCATCTTTGAAGACCTAAGACAATGCTGACTTCCTCTATTAACTTCTCTCTGATGACACTGAAGATATAGATCTCTTCATAATGTTCACAGGACTTTATCCTTGTACTTTGTACCTATCTCTATTACTAGATTCATTAGCCTATGTTATAATTATTTAAGGAACCAGTATGTTTTCAAAATGATCGTGTGCATGAATATTCACAATAGAGTGACCATTAATAGCAGACTTAGCTTCTCAAGGGTAAGGACTGAGTCTTAGGTATGTTGGTATCTCCCATGCATGCTCAGCACAGGTCTGGCTTACATACTCAATAACCCAGGAAGAAAATGCATGCTATCTCCCTTCCTGCCAATTCCCATCTTTATCACTTTTAAGTGTATATTACAGTACTGTTAACTATATGCACCTTGTTTACAACATATCTCTAGAACTTTGTCATCTCGCAAAACTGAAACTACACTCATTGAACAACTTATTTCCCACTCTTCTCAGCCCCTGGTAACCATCATTCTTTCTGTTTCTAAAAGTGTGACAACCTTAGCTATCCCATATAAATGGGAAAATACAGTGTTTGTCTTCTTGTGACTGGCTAATTTCATTAGCATAATGCCGTAAAAATTCATTCATGTTGTAAAATATGACAGGATTTCTTTCTTTTTTAAGGCTGAATAATATTTCATTGTATGTATATACCACATTTTTTTATCCATTCATCTATTGTGTGTTTGTTTTCGACCTGTGATTACTGGAGAGGACTATGAGAAAATATATTTTCTTTTAACCCAAGAGAAAAAGTGATCCTGTACTTTTAAATATTTCAGGATGGCTTAGGTTCTGGAGACTAAAAGAGAAATTATACTGAGTGCCAAGGGAAATTATATTTTTTTAAAAATCAGTGACTACAGGAGGAATGCCTCCTAGCACACCCTATCTGAGCATAAGAAACTATCACACTCCTTGCATCTGAGCAACGAGGGCCCATAACAAAAAGCTGTTCACATTCCTAAGGCCTCTTACCCTAGCCTTTTCACTCCCCTATTCAGTACCTCCAGTTTCATACCCTCATAATAGCCCTGTTGAGAAAAAGCAGCAGCAAAATTTTAAAGCAGGGCAGAATAAATGAATAAAGAGATAAACAAGAATTCTTTCAACAGAGAGCACTTGTAAGAATTTTCATGTTTATGGAGAAGCTGAGCCCAGAGTAACCTCTGGCCCTTTCCGGTATTAGTGGATTTCAGTGTTCATTTGCATTGAGGTAGTTTGAGGCCCTTTTAGGGACATTGTAACCTTAATGCCTTATCATGAAGGAATCTGAAGTATCTTTGCATTAGCATGAACATTATTTTTGCAGTTGGTCTGAGGAGCTATCATGAAATATGTAGCCATAATGTGTACTGAAAAGTCTCCAAATAACATTTAGCTTGTAAATGCATTAAAAACCTCACGCATAACTTGTTTAAAATCACAGTAGGAACCTCGGCACTTAAAATCCTGCCATTTTTGGTAAAATATGCCAAATATACCTTGAAATAGTAAATAATATACCTTGAAATAGTAAATAATTCCCCCAGGGCAATATTAGCAAACTGGTGTATGAACAAAGAGCCCTTTCTGTACCAGCATGAACGTTGCCTTTTTTTTCCCCCTCACAAGCATGATTTTAGAAAACAGCCCTAGTGCATGCTGACAAATGACAAAGCGGTAGACGTGGTAAAATACTTTAGGTCAAGGCCAAGCGGTGGGGGGCTGGGTGGAGGAATGGACTGCAGGAGCAGCCAACGTGCTTGAATCCTTAGCTTCACGAACCTCTCTCTTCCAGTCTCAGGGAGCGGGGGCCTCACCGCCCCACCCCCCTTTCCCTGGCTCTGGTTACAGCCTTTAGAGTTGAACAAACTTGCTGCAGGCGGATTGGCGATCGGGAGCTCTCCGGCTTTGGCGCTGTATTTATTAATTTATATTCCGCGCCCGCCGCTCCTTTGTATCCGGCTGACGCCTCCCGGGCTCCCCGGCCATCTCCCGGAGCGCGTCCCCCGCGCCCGCCCGACCCCCAAGGCCGGCACGTGCTGCGCCCGCCCGCCCGCCCAGCTTTTCTTCTCACCCCCCTTCTGGCAGGAGGCGGAGCAGCAGCAGCAGCAGCAGCAGCAGCAGCAGCAGCAGCAGCAGCAGCAGCAGCAGCAGCAGCAGGCGACAGCTGCCCGGCCGCGGGAGCGGGGTTCAGAGGGGCTGCAGCGCACGGCGCCGGCGACTCGGCGCGGGAGGCGGGGTGCAGGGAGCGGGGGGCAGGGAGCCGGGAGCCGCGCGGCCGCGGGGGATGTTCCCGGGCACTTCCTGACTGGCTGGCAGCGCGCGCCCCGCGGGACCCGCAGCCCCCGGCCCCGTCGCCGGCCCGCCTGGGCCCGCTCTGCGTCGGCCGCGCCGCGGTGGGGCCGCGCGAGGGGGCCGCGGCCCGGGATGAGCTGACTGCGGGTGAATACTCCGCGGACGGGCCGCGAGGCCGCGAGGAGCCGCCTTTCTCCGAGTCGCCGCTGCCCTTGGCTTTGGGATCATGTACGTACGCGCCGCGGTCCTGCCATTGTCTCTGCCCCGTCGCGTCGGGGGCGCCCCAGGGCGCGGGGCTCGTGTCCACCCGCGCCGCGCGCCGCCCCCGCGCTTCCTGTCCGGATTAAAGTGCTGCTCGCGCTGACCACGCGCCTCTGCTCCCTTCGCCCCGCTCTCTGCCGTGCAGGTCCATTCACATCGTGGCGCTGGGGAACGAGGGGGACTCCTTTCACCAGGACAATCGGCCGTCGGGGCTCATCCGCACTTACCTGGGGAGAAGCCCGCTGGTCTCAGGGGACGAGAGCAGCTTGTTGCTGAACGCGACCAGCACGGTCGCGCGTCCCGTGTTCACCGAGTATCAGGCCAGCGCGTTTGGGAATGTCAAGCTGGTGGTCCACGACTGTCCGGTCTGGGTAAGGGGCGGCAGCTGCTCTGTGATGAGGCTGACGGAGCTTTGCTTTCATTTCCCCCCCCCCTCCTCCCTACTTTTCCTCTTTCATGAATGTGAAGTGTCCGGGACACCTGGGTAGAGTTTTCGAACATTTCGGCGTAAATCTTTGATTCTTTGTTTCATCAGGCAGAGAGCAGCCCAGTCAGAACACTTAGAAGGCAGAAAGCCCCAGTGGGAAAGTGGAGCGCTTACTCTTCACGACTGTGGGTTGTCCCATGGTAGACGCTGACAGTTGAATGTGCCAACCCCAAGAGACGGGGTCACTAAGTTTCACCAGCAGAGAGCAATGGGTTTTTTGTTTTGTTTTGTTTTTTAATGCCTACCCTGTGGGTGATAGTGTAATATTAGTATTCTAAAAATAAGCCCTCTGAAGGCTCAACACAGGCAAAAATACATTTCACTGGGGCAGTTCAGAAATAGGACCGACCGCTGGAAAGGAGGGGGAAAGACAGGGACTGAGAATTATTTTAAAAAGCTCATTTATATTATTACCTGCCTTTGAAAATTTTTAGTTTTTAATTTTAACAACGCAGATGCCCCATTAGGCATTGTTTTTAGTGATTCATAAATCAGAAATGATATTACGAATGCAGCTTGTAATTTTTTAAAAGCTTTAAAATTTTCAATAATTGACAAATTGTAATTAAGTCGATATATTCTAGTCTAATTCTTGAGTGTTTGATAAAAGGAGAAAGGAATCTACTCCTTGACACAAATGTTTTCAGTACACAATAACATCATATTTAGAATGTTTTCATTCAATCTTATTTGAAAATGTCTGATTCTTACTGGTTTTGGAATTACATTGCTGATCTTCACATATTGCTGTTACAATTTGTAACAAGAAAGTTTAGTGTCTGGAAAAGAAAATACAGGTTACCATTATGTGAGATTTTTACATTTAAACAGCAATTTTTAAACTGAATTAGGGGCTGTAGGGAACTAATACCTTTCTAAAGAAATGAATAGCATGTACATAGAAGAATTTCTTATGCAAATTTCCATATTACAGAAATAAAAGACCCCTTGCTAAAATAAATTCTCCGTTAAAAGAAATTTATGTTAATAGACTAAAATGAAACACAGGCCTTTCCAGTTACAGGGGTGCTCTTAAACTCCCAGTTATGACAGCAGTGACGTTGATCATAAGCATTGCTAGAGAATTTATTGTCTAGAGTCCATGCAAGCAAATGAAACACTTCTTTTCTTTTAACTGATCATTTCATTGTGAACGATCTTACACTCTAAAAACTTACCGGTTCTACATCAAGTTGAACAAATGTTGAACGAGTAGAGGAAATAAACCGAGGGAAAATAAAATAAGCTGAATTAGAAATTAGGACTACCTTTTACATTTTTTCTTTGAGCTGTTAATTCCCCTTTATGTTGTTAATTTAGCAAAAAAAACCATACTGTGATCCCCTATATAGTATTAAATGAATCTTCCAAATGGATTAAAATAAGACCCAGTAGTCTGGATTTTTCCCATATACTCATTGTTATGTTTTATTATGCTAATCACCTTTTGTTTGGCTAGACTCGCCCTGTTTAAGGCATTGAGTTTGTAACCAGTTATAATTTTCTAGGCTGTAATGATCTTCAGACATAGTAGAATACAGTTACAGTGTTTCTCTTTGTAAGGTGCTTTTCTCTTAGTGGTAAAAAAAACCCATCAGAGATATCAAAGTTGATTGCATTCATCAGCTGATATTTGACATGTACTGAATCAGAATATTAAATATAGCAGAGCAGATAGAGCAGAGGTTTTGATATAAGAAGGACCTGATTTCAGATCCCCACATTGCTACTTAGTGGCTGTGTTCCTTGGTAAGTCACTTGTCCTCTCTTAGCTTATTTTCCCTATGTATAAAATAAGCAATAATTTCTTCTTCCTAGAGCTGTGTTGAACAGTAACTGAGATAGTACATGTAAAGTTTTTAATATAGAGGCTGTCATATAGTAGGCACTCAATAAGTAGTAGTACTATAACAATAGAGTATTAGAACTTTAGTATAGCCATGTGTTATCTAAGCAAAAGTAAAGTTTTCCCATCATTCATGATTTACACAAATACAGTACATTGAGGCAGCAGTGTTAGTAAGTGTTGTATTTGTAGCCCCACAAATCAAAATAAAATTGTTGTTTTGCTGTAAAACTTCATATTATTTTTTAAAAGATGAATTTTATACTCCAAATGCAGCTCCAAGCCTTATGTTGCATAACCTCCTAGAGGAAATCCTGGAACTGATTTACAAGGGGTGGGAGAATTTGATTTCCTTCATATTTCTAGAAACCAGTGGAGCATTTTCTCTGACATAGTTTGGGAAGAAATGTGGTGTTGTTTTCTTAGAGTTGGAATGAGATAATTGAGCTTCTCTTTTCTTGTTTTCTGTAGATCGGTAGCCTTACTTTGGAGCCTTGCCATATATAGTTGACACTTTTAAATAAATGTGCTTCACATTCATTTTATGTAGCTCATTATTTAGTATGTCTCTCTGAAACCCACCCACCCCCCTTTTTGGGTGCAGTTATGTTATTATTTCCTTTCTAGATCTTTTTCTGTTTACCTAAAATATTCCATAAGAAGTGGTGATTTGTACATAGTTTACTTGTGCAGGGTTTGAAGCTCTGATTTGTATTAAAAATAAAATTATTTATACGTCTTTATATCCTCAATACTACAGTGTTGATGATGCTAAAACCTATTTATTTTCTCATGACATTTTACCTCAAATATTTTTCCCCACCCTCCACATCTCTCCATCAACTCTGGAATTTTAAACTATTTGGAATGCAAAGAGCAGTTACTTTGATTTATTCTCTCAGAGTTAAATGACTGCTTAATATTGGTCCCACTTATGTTTAGTTTTTGTATCCATTCCTCTGACATTGCCCTCTTCCTTTGTTATACTTACATACCCCATTATACTTGTATACTTTGAACTTGGATACTATAACAGATACAGTTGGAACTGAATGGGTTTTGTGGTTTGGGATTTGGAAATTAGCATAGAGCTTTGCTGGGAAGCTTTCACATTTTCTTGGTCTACTGAGTGCAAGACTTTGTACTTTATATTCCCACAGTTTGCCCTTTTTTTTTTTTTTTGGTTCTTTTAATCTTCCTTTAAAAATGCTCTATCCTACTTTCAGTAGGGTATTCATATCTAAAAATTCTGTAATTCTTGGTAGGTACTCTGTGCACGTGTAGGAAATGGGTGAGTTGGGAGAGTATAGGGAATTGGGAAAGTTTTTGCTGGGGCTGGGGAGGTACTGGTGAAAAGCTCTCTCTGCAAGAGAGCATTGCTGTATAACACTTCTCCGGAATCTTCCATCATAAGATAAAAAAGCTGTCATACGCACGCAGATCTTGATTGATTGATTCAGACACTTCTGACCCTGTTTTAGACGCATTTCAAAGTGCAGACTTTCATAGCCCAACAGTGTTTGGACCTTTTAGCCAGGTCTAGCTAGCTATTGTCTTTCTCTCTCTCTTTCTTTTCTTTCTCTTTTTCTTTCTTTCTCTTTCTTTCCCTTTCCTTCCTTCCTTCCTTCCTTCCTTCCTTCCTTCCTTCCTTCCTTCCTTCCTTCCTTCCTTCCTTCCTTCCCTTCTTTCTTCCTTCCTTCCCTCCCTCCCTCCCTCCCTCCCTCTCTTTCCTTTCTCCATGTCTGTCTGTCTGTCTTTCTTTCTTTCTTTCTTTCTTTCTTTCTTTCTTTCTTTCTTTCTTTCTTTCTTTCTTTTCCTTCTTTCCTTTCTTTCTTTCTTGGAGGTAAAGGGTGGCAGTTTCCAATAAATCTTTATTCACAAAAAAAACAGGCATTGGGCCAGATTTGCCTGCAAAGCTGTCTATTTTCTTAATCTAACTTTATTACATCTTAGAAATGCATACTAAAGGCCACATGAAAGGATAATAATTAATAATTAATTAGACTATGGAAGCTACTCATGCATATTTAGCAGTGGTATTAAGATAAAGATATTTTCTTTATACCACTATTTATACAGAATCTTTGAAAAATATTTTAAAAATATTAAAGCAGTAAATTTTAAGGAGTAGGATCTGTAATAAATTACTTGGCCCCAATTCTAAATAGAAATATAATTAACTATAGCACAAAAGCAAAGATCTCAAAACTGGAAAGATTTTTATTGAATTTTTAATTTATATGAGCAAAATACATGAATTGCCGATCTATTCCTTACCATTTTAACACCTTATAATACACAGTATTTTTTTTTATTGAGGCACCACCCCATGCACATGATGTATACAGTGTATGCATGCAGTGCTGTCCAAAGGATACGTAAAGTTGAAAAAGTATCTGAATTTTGAAAATATGGGTAAAATATATGGAACTTCACAGAATTCACAGTGCATTACAATTCAAAACACTGAACAGTCCTGCAGTGTATAATTGGGTCATGGAAAATCCTTTGAAGCTTCCTTACTCATACTGATGCTTTTGCATCTAATGTACAGTGTTAAATTTTTGAAATTATTAGGTGATAAAAATGAGGTTTAATTTTAAAACAAAGTGCTTATTTTTAAGCATAAATATTAAAAGCGCTTATTTCATTGGACTCAGAAAGTCTCTAGCTGTTCTATTTATCCACGTAGCTGTTTAGGCCAAGTGAATAAATAAAAAGTAAAAAAGTAGACTTCAAACATGTTAAATTTCATGTACTTTTTAGTTACTTTTATTAAATAAAATTCTTTATTTCAAAAGTTGAAATATAGATAGCAAAAAAATTAAACTAAAATGTTATAGTTTATTTCATGATCAATTTGAAGACAGACTAAAGATTGCTCTTTGCATTTTGGTTTAGGACATTTTTGACAGTGATTGGTACACGTCTCGAAATCTAATTGGGGGCGCCGACATCATTGTGATCAAATACAGTGTAAATGACAAGTTTTCATTCCACGAAGTGAAGGATAATTATATTCCAGTGATAAAAAGAGCATTAAATTCAGTTCCAGTAATCATTGCTGCTGTTGGTACTAGACAAAATGGTAAGTATTTAATTTTCTTTTTTATGATGAGAGTATAGGTACCAAATTAATTTTAAATAGACCTATGTTTATTAATATTTAATATTTTATTTAAAGAAAAAAATGACTGGATTCAAATGCCAACTATTATCATTGGATATGATAATGAGGAATCAAAGGAAAGTATTGCAAACTTCTGCTATGATTCTGATGGGTAAAAGATTGTCTTCTAAATTGCTCTTCTACAGAAGTGAAGGAAGTCAGTAACTGTGTTCTTTTGACATAGGAGAGGTATTAGATGATGCTGAACCCTAGAAAACTTTTTGATCATCTAAAGCAGTAGTCTCCAACCTTTTGGCACCAGAGACCGGTGCTCCTATGAGAATCTAATGCCTGATGATCTGAGGTGGGGCTGAGGTAGTGATGCTAGCTAGCTCTGGGGAGCGGATGCAAATACAGATGAAGCTTAGCTATCTCACTAGATGCTAACCTGCTGTGCGGCCTAGTTCCTAACAGGCCACGGACCAATACTGATCCATGGCCGGAAATTGGGGATCCCTGATCTAAAAGTCTATCCATTTGAGAAGGCCAGATTGTCCACATAAGGATGTGGGTTTAGGAGCAGAGTTTTTAGGCAGGTAGCAATGATTGAGCTGAATACACTGACAACACTTCCTAAGAGGAAGAGTTGTTTACTCCGTAGCTGATGGACTCACTTGGTTCAGTAAGTTTCAGTAGTTGCTGGTATGCTCCTGTCCTTTGATTTACGGGGTATTTTTTTCGCAAGTTTTTTTATACAAGGTAAATGTTCTGCTCACCCATCACCCCTATTTACATGGACTTTTTATATGCAGTTTCCATTTATGCAGTCTCATTTTACATGAGTCTTTAGATCAAGGCATTATTTCCACCTTTAAGATTAATTATATTAAACGGAGTTTTAATGATATTTTTAATAAACTTGAAAATAATGAATAACTTACAGTTACAGAAGTCTGGAATAAATACACAATTTTAACTTGTATCAAGACTATTGCTTTAGCTTTGAATGCTTGCTGGAAAGAAATATGGCCAAAAGTGGTTGTACCTGGGAATATGGTTCCAACAAATGAAGAGGCATTAATTGGCATTATTAATTTATTAAATAAATTTCAAGAAGAAGACTATGACAGTTTGTAGATGATATTAATGAATTACTGGTCGATCACGAATTAACTGATAATGAATTCATTTTATATCAGAAACCCATCCTGCCAGTGAATATGGCAGTGACTTTGAATCAGTTTCATTCACTGCAAAAAATATTTACAAAGCTCTTCAATTGTCCACAGAACTGGAAACTGTAATTCTAGATATTGATCCAAATATCCAATGAGCCTTAAAGTTTAAAAAAGTTATTTAAAAATTTTGCAGTGAATATTGAAGAATTTATGAAAACTTAGCAGAAGATGGGGTTGGAAAAAGATCATCCAAAAACATGAACATAAATGATGAAACCAAAGTAATTCTAAATATTTCAGGGTATGAAGACAGTGACTTAAAAAGAGGTTGATTGCTTTAGATTACAATACAGACACTGTCAGTGAATAAAATTTATTTTGTTTTCTCTGAATTTTCATTATCCTTTTTTTGAAAATATGTGAAATAAATATTTTTGTGACTTACATTGGCCTATTTCTTTAGCTGACTCTTTTTACACAGTTTTCTTCCACATTAAAAAGTGTGAAATGGATAATCTGTAGATCAAGGGATAGGTGTATGTATTATTGCCAAATCTCAGGGCCAACTCAAAATTCATTTGGTGGTATTTTATAGTTCTTCTTAGTGGTATTACCTCAGTGAAGCTGTCTATGAAATTTTCTTATTTATTTTTTTGTACTTTTTATTGTGGTATATAGCAAAGTAAAAGATGTGAAGTTCACTAATCTTAGAGTGCAGCTTAGTGCATTTTTACATATGTATATACTCATACAACCATCTCATAGATCAAGATATAGAACATTTGCAGCTCCTCGGAAGGCTCTCTCATGTCTCTTCCCAGTTAATAACACCCTTCCCCAGAGGTAACTGCTATTCTGACTTCTAACAACATAGATTAGTTTTACCTATTCTTGGACTTGAAACAAATGGAATTATACAGTTTGTAGTGTCTAGTGTCTGACTAATTTCAGTTAGTGTAATACTTTTGAGATTCATCAATGATGTGCTTATCTGTAATTTGTTCTTTTTATTGCTGCATATTATTCCTTTGTATGAGTGTGCTGTAATTTATCCATTCTCCTTTTGATGATGCTTAGGTTGTTACCTAGGAGTAAGATTGTTGTGTCATAGGGTAGGAATATGTTTATCATTAGTAGATACAAATAAATCAGATTTGATCCTTTTTTGATTCCATATTCCCTCTATTTCCCTACGTTTCTTTTTATTCCTGGCCATAATTCTTGAGTCGTCCACACTACCTCAGTCCACTTTCTGACTTCCCATTCATTCTTGAGTCCACTACAGTCTGATTCTGATTTTAACAATTACAATGAGGTTGTTCTCAGGATTGCCAGGTTATATGCTCGCCAAATTTAATACATTTCAATAATAATTCTTTTTTTGAAATTATTCAAGCATACTTCTTCCTTCTTTTAATAAAGCTACTCTTTCTCAGTTGTTTTAATTCTCTATCTTCTTTACTGGTCCCTCCAACTCTCTGCCCCTCCCCCCCCCACACACCTTATGCATATACACCAGCATATCCTATAGTTGTTGCCCTGAGTTCCATCCTTTGACTTCATCTCTTCTTGCTGTTCACTCTGACTATAAACCCGCTAATCTCTTGCCCTGATGATTACCTAGTCTGTTTCTCTGGCTCCAGACTCTCTCATGACCCATAGCTCCACAGACATCTTCCTGTCTCCACTGAATTCTCCGTCTTGGTAAATGATGCCAAACCTATCCATTCACCCAAACTAGAATTATCTGACCCAGCTTTCCCTCCCATTTCCCATATCCAGTTGACTAAGAAACTATTTTGATTTAAAATTTTAAGTAAAACTCATTGAGTCCTCTTCACCTTCACTGGATTTCAGATCCTCGTTATTTAATTATCTGTCATAGCGACCTTCTTTTTGGTCTCCTAAAGGGGCAGTTCCAGATTTTGTTGTATCTGAAACTTACACAATTTTAGAGGTTTTTTTGTAAGGAAAAAACTGCAAAAATTACAGATACATATATGTATAAAAGTGAATGTTTATTTAGAAAGAGAAGAGAAAGCACAACAAATTATAAACCTGAAAAGGCTGTCAAATACTACAAACATATAAAAAGTGTTTCTATTATTTAACAGCTTGACACTTTAACTTCTCTTATATTTTTTGGGCTGCATAGTCTTTGATCATCTTCATATGATAACCACTTTTTAATATTTTCTATAGAGAGAAGAAAATGATGATCAGTTTTCTTCCATCATATTTCTTCACTCTCCACATTGGTCTGTGCACTATAGTTTGTGTTGTGTTCATCTTTCATCTTGGCATCTTTGTGTCATGGCACCAAATAAATCAGCACCGTGGGTGCCAGAAGCATTCCTAAAGACCATTTCATGTACCAGGACGCTTAACAGTACAAGGAAATGACTGCAAACTCCAAGTAATACCTCACTAAACCTAAATTTAAAGTCCTCTTAGCATGATGCTCAAAATGCCTATGAGTGAATGGGAAGAGACAGTGGTCTTAACCACTGTAATTAAACTATCTTATTTTGCAAATTTTACAAAAGCATACGACCATGTGAAAGAATCTATTGCTCAGGTTCCTCCTAGGGTTTTGGGAAGAACCCACAAGAAAAGGGCCTGAGGCTCAAGCTTCATCAGCTTCATGGTAAATTGCCTCTCCTCTTCTCTTCCTGCTTTGCCTCTTTTTGAAATAAATCCTCTTTCTGAAATAAATAAATGAATGAATGAATCGTCCTAGAATACAAATCAGATCATGACACTCAATACTTTAAATTCTTTAGGAACTTTCTTTTTTCCTGACTTTCATTTGCAAAATTTCAAACCTGAGAAAATTGACAAGAACTGCCCAAATTTCTCTCTCTCCCTCTCCCTCCTTCTCTCTCCCTCCCTTTCTATCCCTCTCTTTTCTCTGTCCCTAGCTTCCCCCATCTCTGCTCCCCAAACCCCTACACACACACACACACACACACACACACACACACTTCTCATTTGAACCATTTGAAAGTAAATTGCAAACATTATGGGATTTCTTCAATCCTAATTATTTAAGCCTGTATTATTTAAGAACAAAGCCATCCTCTTATTAATTGTAATGCAATCATTACTCAAGAAATGTAACTTATCTATTATACTACTATTTAAAATATAATTTATATTCACATTTTCCCAGTTCTTCAAAGATGTTTTGTTTTTTAATCCAGGATGAAATTAAGGACTATACATTGCATTTAGTTGTCATGTCTTTCTAGTCTTAATCCAGAATGGTCCCAGCCTTTTTTGAGGGGTGGGGAAGGGAAGCAGGTGTCTTTCATGATATTAACATTTTTAAAGAATCCAAACCCATTATTTTGCACAATTCCTTCAGGTCCGATAACTGTGGTTGCAAAATGTGATTTTTTTAAGTCATTTCTTTTACATTTATTAGTATTCTCTGTAATTAGAGCTTTCCCTTCTTTCTGCTCCCATATCTTTTTTTTTTAGAATCATTGTGATTCATGGATTTGCTCTTTAAATTCAATATTTTATAATCTGTTCTTCTCATTATTCTTTCTGATGCTCACAAATTACCCCAAATTTGCCCAGAGGCAGCCTCTCTGAGCTAGCTCCAATTAATTTTTGAGTCCTTCTGATTTTCTGACACAAGATGTTCCAAGGCTCACCTTAGCTTTTGCCAGCCTCTACCCTGGAATCAGTCATTTTTCCAGGAAGCTCTTGTTCCTCATAATGAGTAATGATATTTGGGAACCAAGATCTGGGCTGTAGGGGTATTCATTATTTTAGGTGTCATGGCTTCTAGGCCCTTTCATTGGAGAGAGCCATATACACACACCAACATGTATATATGTATATATATGTTTTTTACATACATACATGTATATATTTATATAAAAATTATGGGTTACCATTGATGCCTCTATTCCAATCCAGTATTTGTATTTTACTTCACTAATTTCCACTGTAAAGTCTTACCTAAAATACAAGGTGCTTCGTGTTATAGCACCTAACTATGTCTAGAACTTCGTCTGACACAATCCTCTCTGCTTTATATGCCCATCACACTGAGCTACTTGAAGAACTTAATGTCTTTTTTTAGATCTGGGAAAGTTCAACTTTCTGACTTCTTCAGATATCATCTTCCCTCCATTCTCTGTTCTCTTACTTTGAGACTCTTACTAGACTGATGTCGAAACTTGTGGATCTCTCCTCCATTTCTCCTCTTTTAAATTTCCTATCTTTTTATTTCTCTCTGTTGGATTATGGGAGAATTTCTTGGTTGTTGTTGTTTTCTAGCTCACAAATTAGTTCCATTGGGCCCATTCTGCCCTTTGCTTTATTTTTCTTATTTCGACAGTTTTCATATCCAAGATCTCTAATTTATTCTTTCCCATAATTTCTTGTTCTTGTTTTAAGGATGTAAATACTTAAAAAAAAAAAAAAAACCTGTCAATTAATTATACTTACTTTAAGATTCTGTTTTGAATGGTCTATTAAGTCTGGAGGGGGACATTATAAGTCTTTCCATTCGATGAGCTTTTATTTCACGGTATAGATGCTTTTCAAATGTTGGATGATTCTTAATTTACCTAGTTTTGCAGTTTAGATTCCCTGTTGGCTGGATGCCGTCCTCCTCCTCCCAGCCACTCTCTGGAGTGGGCGTGGGAGTGGGAGTGGGAGTACACACAGGATCTGCAGGCCCAGCCGCTGTCACTGGGACGTTCCAGCTCATCTCCAAGCGGTTACCCTTGGGCCTCTTCCTTTCCCCCACCCCCTCACTGAGCAGTGAGCATGCTGGATGTTGCCACAGTGCAGTACTTGACGTCCCACCTGGACTCTGAGCTTTAGATTTCCTCTTTGGTCCTGTGCCAGCTGCCTTCAGCCTCTCAGGCACTCCTAGCATCTGATAAAAATCTTTATTCTAATTTTTGAGAAGTGCTGTATATGCACATCTCCCTTCCTTGTTCCCTCTCTTCCTCCTTCCCCCATCCCTCCCATTTTTCCTTTTTCTCTCCCTCCTCTTTATTTCATCATTTCATGATTTGGCAGGAAGAAGACATTGCACTGTGGTCTTAGCTTGCCATCTTGAAAGTGGAAGTAAATGTGTTCCTTTTTTTTTCTCACATCCAGGCCTCTGCATATGCTATATCCTCCGATTGGAGTGCCCCTTTGCATACCCCCTATGATACGTGCATAGCAAATTCATATTTATCCTTTAAGTTATTACCTCTTTTATGAAGCCTTCTGTAATCTTCCAGGCAGAGTTAATTTTCTCCCTTTTGTTCCCATGGTTAACTTTGTACACCTTTATTTTAGTACTTATTAATTGTTTGCAGTCATGTCTGTCCTGGCTCAACTGACTATGAATTTCTTTTATTTGTGTGTCCCTGTATCCCTAGTACTTGAAATATGGTAGGTGCTTAATAAACATTTGTTCAATAAGTGATTAAATGATTTTATGAATGACATACATAGATGAAAAAAAATCAGTTTTACTAAGACTAAATTAATTTACTCTATAAGATATTACAAAGTAATTACGAAGCTAAATCTGGCTGTTCAACTCAAGGATATTTATTGTCCCCCTCCCCTGCCAATCCCTTGCAATACATGAAACTGCTGGGTGTTCTGGTAATTTCTCTCTTGATCTCTTTAGAATTAGTTCAGCAAACACAATCAGTCTCATCTTCTTCCTTTGTTACATGTGTTTTGACAAACTTGACAGTGTATATCTTCATCATTCTTGGCTCTGAATAAATTTTTGGGTTTTACTAAATATTGAATCTATCTTTAAAGAAGAAATTTTTTTCCAAACATGCCTAGGGTGTATTCATAACCTTCAGCTCCTGAAAATTGGCATCCTGTCGTCTTATCTTTTTGAATATCTGATAGAGCCTAGTACATTGCTAGGCTAGTATTCTTAAAATGATTTCTAAAGTTTCAAGCATAGGTAACAATGTCAGAATTACCCTACAGGTTCTCAAAGCCACTTCTTCAAAGGATATGCCATTCATTTGAATTCCAGAGTTACACTGTGTTCACTTTAAAATAATAGTAATTTGGAATAACACCTTAAAAGACAATATATAAGAAAAACAAAAAACTATAGCTAGAAACATAATACTCAGATTCACAGAGTCCCTGTGACCCTGGAGTAGGCTCACAGGAGGGAGCTTCTGAAGAAGGCACTGCAGTTCAAAATTATTTTGGGTCCTCTGATTGTTCTTGATGAAATGTTCAATGAATATTTATGTAATACGTAAGTGTTTTGTTGGTTCTTCTACCCAGCACATAATGACTAGGCATTTTTCCTTTTGGGTGTTTGTGAACAAAAAGAAATATCTTCTGTGACGTAGAGGCAATATGAAGCTTGGCTATAAGGAGGAACTTTCTAGGCATGTGTACTGGTAAGATGCTCATGGATACCCAACTCAGCCGGATTAAACCTATAATTAGGTTTAATCAAGGTTATTTGCTAAAGATGATTTTACATTACGTTCACTTAATTTTTCACTTGAAACACTACTGACTTGGCTTTATTTTTGTGTAGAAATAAAGTTTAATAAGATGATCTGCCTACTCACCCCATTCCTTCAACATAAGGAGAGCTTTGTAGACATAAGAAGGCCTCTGTCTTCAGAAAATCAAAGGCACTGTTTATGAAGGTTTTGTAAAGAATGTGAGATACCAGTGTGTTATTTTTCAAGATAGGCTAAGTTCTGTATGAAAACTTTATTTGCTCCAAACCTAAAATGATCTTAGAAAAAGTAAATGTAAAAACTCAGAATTTATGGCATAATGTAGAGAGTCTGGGCTTAATTTTCAAATCACTATCTGTTTGGAATCAGTAATTCTTAACCCAAACTATATTTTTATTTTATTTTTTGATGTCCCATTATCACTTGGAGCAAGTAACAGTTTTATTATTTTTCCATCTCTAACATGCAAGGAGACTTGGGCAAGTCATAGCCTCTGTGAACCTCAGTTCTCTCTTCTGTAAAATGAGGATGTCAATGTGTACATGGTTTCTGAGCTCTAAAATGCTTTCAATGAAGCTAAAATTATCTAAGTCATGTATGCATGCACACACGTATAGTTACATACATATTATGCACACACACTAAACGTCCTTGCTGTATATCCTATATGTACATATATGTGCTGCATCCATGTACAGTTCTCTGGTAGGAAGTTTGTTGTGTATGCTATGGGGAGTTGCCCAAATGCCCTTTCAGGGCCTTCGTACTTTCTCAGTGACTGGGCTTGTTGGCTGCTAATGGTGCACAGCTGAGTCCTCCAGGCATTATTCTGTGCTAATAGAAGCTGCTTGCCCAGTTATGCCCCCTCCACAGGGGCACTTCTCTAATTACTGATAGATTGAGGACTACAAGGGTCCAGATGCCTTTCCCCAAATGGGGAACCATTCTAAAGATCATCTAAGCTCCAGAGCCTTCCATAGGATCAGCTGAGGTCTCTGTTTGCAATTACATTGCAGTTTGAATTTTTCCTCTGCCCAGTCCTACCTCCTACACTCCTGCAGAGAGTTGTTCCCAAGATCACCCCCCAAGTAAACCTGTGCAGCAATCTCTGTCTCAGAGTTTGCTTCCCAGAGAAGCCATCCTACAATAACATGCATTTCTAGAAACGGATTTACCCTCTTTTGACTTGGCTGCCTTTGAGCAATGACATATCTGATGGTTTGGCATAAAACAAAACAAAGCTAGCTGACAAGTATAGAGTTGAATATACATTTTTAGACTTATTAAGGAATGTTGCCACCTCACTAAGGTTTATCTGCTACCTTCCTAGTCATAGATCTGTACATGGTACAACCATGAATATTGGGACAGTTCACATTTTGAGTAAATACTTTTATTCCTTCAGCTTTTTTATTTTTTAATTTTGAAGAAAAAGATAAAGAAATATTGAATTTGCTCTGCAGTTGAATGCTGTAGAGTCTAAAATTGTCATGTCTGGATTAATAAGAATGTACTTTTTATGAAATCTACAAAGAGAATGGCAATTTTGCAGCCTTGCAAATTCAGATCAAATTGAAGATTCTATTAAAATAAAAGTATAACATCTATTCAAACTTGGTGAATATATTTAAAGTTTATCAAACACAAAAAAAGAGCACACTGTCTTCCATGGTTTCTATGGACAATCAAATTGTTAAATTTTTATTGATACCCAGGATGTCAGGGTTGTTTTATAAAACACTTTTTCTTGCAGGTAAGCATGTTTATTTTAGAGATCTTTCTATTATCATTGACACTTTATTGCAGAGTCTAGTGGGTTTGTGGATGTACTAAATACCCTTGAACTGTGGTTCTGATGTAAGCTCTTAATTTGTTGTTTAATGTTCAGATTGTCTATGTACATTATTCTCCTGTTTAAATTCAAAGCTCTTTGTTGTTCACATTCATTTTCTCAGAAGAATTGCCTTGCACGTGCCCACTATGTACTTCGGACAGAGGAAGCTGTGTCAGTACGACAGAAGGGATCCAACTTGCTAAAGAGCTAGGAGCCACCTATCTGGAACTACACAGCCTTGATGACTTCTACATAGGAAAATATTTTGGAGGAGTGGTGAGTGGAAATACTTGTTACATAAATTAAAGTCATCTGTCAGATTGGCTTTTTAGCTGCTTTCCAGAACTTCAGTTAGAACTTTAGTTTTAAAAGCATGATTCGTTTTAACCTTGAGAAATAACATAAGAGTAAGTAGAAAAAAGGTTTTTTAGAATAAAATTATAATTTTATCTTTCTCTCCAAATGAAACATTTTCTGTTGTCTAGTATGATATTTTGGAATTTCACATTTGGTGCCACTTCATTAGAGTATGTTTACTTACAGAAACCTGAGATGTGAGTTTTAATAGTAATCTTTAAACAGCTTGATGGGCCTGGCAGCCTGAACCAGCAAGCCCTGAAAGGTCTCCATTTCAAATATCTAGTACTTGAAAAGAATACATTATTCTTCTCTATGTGTTCGGAAAGATTTCATGTACTTCTGATCTTGGCGTAGCTTGAAAACGTCCAGAGGAGCTACTTATACAGATAGCTTCTGTTGGATGCATGGGGAGCCAGGGTTTATTGCTCTGTCGCTGTGGCATTTATTGGGTTCCGCAAGCATTTTGAGGCCCATCTTGGCACACATCACCTCCCCTACAATATTAAAACTGCATGGTCCTTGGAGAATACTGTAGAGTTGTATCATTTAAGTATTAATTGACTTTGGAACTATCTTTCCAACCCTCTAAGAAGTGGCATACCTAGTAAATATCAATTAGAGGTTTAAACCAAGTGAACCCTACATTAAGCAGGAGCACTTTGAACTTTTCCATCAGTTCCCCAGCTCTTCATCAAGTACGCTTTCCAGTTATGCCAGAATATTCATTATGTAGGTTCATGTTGAATTGTTGATGTTTCTACAGATGGCTATAGAAATTCATTTGTTCTGGAGTTAATAAACTCCAAGTAAGAACTAAAGATAAAATAAGAACCATTAAGGGAGGTACATATAATATTGATGTTATCAATGACTGAGAAACTTTTGTAGAAAGGTAGAGAGAGCTGAAATCTCATTTTTCCTGTCAAGCAGATTATATTGTAATGGCTTAAAAAAAGTCTTAATTTAGTTTAAGACTCTTATATTTCTCAGAAATAACTAGGGAGTCGCGGGGAAAAGATAGTTTGGTTTCATTTGTCGGGGAAAGGGCTGGTTGAGGGGCCTTTGGCCTCCTGTTCCCCTTTCAGGTTCCTGAACCTGAAATTCTCAGGATCACTCCTCCAACCCCCTAACTCTCACTTCCTCTTGTCTTTTTTTCCTCCTTCCTCCCCTTCATTTCTCCTTGCTCCTAATCCTTGTGTTGCAGTTAGGGTTGGAGGCATGATGGGGATTGAAGATGTGTTCAAGGTTGGGAGAAAAACATGTTCCTTTTTTCCTTAGCTTAAGAGTTAATGAGAATATGGACATAAAATCAAAGTGATCTCTTTTTAGACTCTTGGAAAGTAAAGTACAGCCGAGATCTTGAGTGTAAGAAATAATGGTATTTGCAAGAATATGGGTGGAGATGATAACATCAGAGTGAAAGGAGCATTTAAAATCTTTCGCTTAAGAGTCAGGGATGAAGAGCTATGCAGTATTACCTTTAGTCTGGGGCAAGGTAGGCATGTGCCCTCAAGCTTTACAGAGTCCCATCTGGACCTCTTCCAGTTTCACCCCTCCCCACAGCAGGGCACAAATTGATGGATCAAGGGAATGTGCCCACTAGAGCTGATAGTCCCTTCTAGACATGCAGCATCGAATATGGTAGCCACTAGCCACATGTGCCTATTTATATTTAAATTAACAAAAAAATCAGTTCTTCGGGTGCATTCACCATATTTTAGGAACATGGGGCTAGTGGTTACTATATTGATTAGCATAGATATTACAGAACATTTCCATCAACACAGAACAGAGAGTTGTGTTGAACAGTGCTATGACTATGCTCCAAAACCAAGGACCCCAGACTTCTCTGGGTAGCTGGCCCTGAGTCTATTTCCCAGGCCTGTCTGTGCAGGCCTCTTTTCTGGGTCCATTCTCCTTATGGTAGACCACATTGATGATATATGTTTCCCCGGACCTGAGAGGTAGCTGAGGGATGACTGTGTATGAGGATTGAAGGAGGGGAGGATGGATGGAGCTTGCTTGTGCAGGCATGGAGGTCTGCTTATATGTACAAACCTCCTTGAGGATGTGTGGTGGAGCAGCAGGTGAGAAGAGAAGGGACAGTCTTGGGGCCCAGGAGTTAAGAACTAGCTCTACCTGTGCTGCATGGAGAACTGGGGAGTCTGAAAATTTAAGTTTGCACCTGGCCTTCCAGGCTTTTACGATGCTAAATTTGTCAATGCAGGGGGATAGAATATCTTTTACATAATAGTTTTCTTGATTTATATCGTTTAAATATTTAGGTATGTAGTACCTGGATCTTCATTTGTACTTTTGCCCCAGGCCTTATAATGTAAAGCACAGGCCTGGAGCTGTGTAAATACATGTGGTTAAGATTTTTAATTTATAAAATAAAGGATATATTTCAAAGTAATTTATTCAGGGAAAAAAATAGAGCACATGTGAACTTCCCTAAGTGGTATGAACATATGTGACATAGAGCCAGATCTATTCCTTCCTTGACTTTCTCTAATATTAACTACTGTGATTGGCCATGAGAGGGTTATTAACAGTCACACAGTTAAATTGTTTGGTTTTCTTGATCATTCAAAAGAATAAACAGTTCCTTCTTGAATGGGTAGTTTATTTATGTTTAGACAAGGCACAATCTGTTTGACTTGATCCATTTTTTTTTAAATGAAAACATTGTTTAAGAGTGTTTGATAAAGCTTATGTGTAGATGTTACTGGCATTAAAAACGTTTGGCAAATATGATTTATTTGGGGTACAAATAATCATGTCAGATACATAATTTTGTTAGACCCTTAATTAAAATTTGATTCATGTTTTAGTTGGAGTATTTTATGATTCAAGCCTTAAATCAGAAGACAAGTGAGAAAATGAAGAAAAGAAAAATGAGCAACTCGTTTCATGGAATTAGACCACCTCAGCTTGAACAACCAGGTGCATTTATTAGCCAATGGCTAGACATTCAGTTGATATTTATTATAGATCATTTCACAAGTCTTAGAGCAGTCGTTCTCTAATTTGAGTATGTTTAGGACTCACCTGGCATTCTGATTTGTAAATATTTATAGAGCCTGGAATCTGCTTTTTAAATAAGCTTCCCTGGTGATTCTGGAGCAAGTGGTACTTGGACCACATTTTGAGGACTATTGTCTTAAAAACTTGAACGTATAGATTTTTACAAATAGTGTGTGTTATGGAGAGCTGTTCTAGATTGTAGTCTAAAATGAGAAATAAAACCAGATGTGGTGCATGAACCCTGATTGTATAAAAGACGTTCTTGGGACAATTGGGTAAAATTTTAATATGGACTGGAAATTAGATGATATTGTAGAAACATCTATACGCATGATAATACTCATGTGGTTAATAGAAGAATGTCCTTATTCTTAGGAGATGAATATGAAAGTTTTTAGAGCCAGAATATCCTGTTGATTGCAACTTACTTTTAAATGGGTCAGCAGTGTGAGTGTGTGTGTAGTGTTTATCTAGAGTAAGACGAAAAATGACAAAATGTTAATAATTGCAGAATTAAGGAGAAGGATGTATGTGTGCTCATTGCATCATTCTTTCAACTCTTTTGAAGTTTTTAAAAATGTTCATGATGTAAGGTTAGAAGAAATTAAATTTAAAATTAACTTTAATAAAATTAACATCAACTGTTGTCAGATTTTTTTTGCATTTTGCCATAGAAGAAGTAGGATAGTACTCTATCCAGATCAATTTGTGGTGGATATTGCTTTTTAAAGTAGGTACTTGATAAATATTTGTCGAATGATTTTTAATGATTGTAAATTAAAAATCTGGAAAATATAATTAGTATGGGAAGTCAATTTCAGGTTTAAAAAAATGCAGATATATAGACTATAAATGATACACCCTTGGCTTTGAACTTCCTGGTGTGCAGACTGAAAGGAGAGACATGGTCTGTAATGTAGCAAACAGTGGGGCCTTAAAATACTTTCCAGGTGTGAAGACAACTGGGTAATAGCCAAATAAATAATGCTGACAAATAATTTCTTAGTTTTTATTAATCAAGAAGAGAAAATATACCAGTTCCTCAGAGAAAGCACAAAGCATTTCATGTCATTTAGCAGCAAAAGAAGTTTCTCCCGTGGGTCTTCATTTTGGGGCACCAGGGGACAGGGCCTTCAAGCATCCCATCAGCAAATGCAGTCTCAACTTTCACAGGGCTCTTCCTTACACCCTTCTGTTAGGAGAGCTGTGGGTATCACACTGAACATAACCCAGGGGGCCAGAACGATACAAGTCTGTGTATACATTCGTTCTGGTCCTGACTTGTTCTAAGCACAGATCCTGGGCTCTGGAGCACGTGGCTTTTAGACTGTTCTCAGCCTTTAAGTGTCTGTAAAGGTGCCTTAGGCAGTGAAGAGGAAGGTGGGTGGGGTTCATGCAGAAAGAGCTTGACCCTCAAATTATCTTGTCATCATTCATTTTATAGACCGGGTTTTTGGTTTCGAATAAAAAATTTTCATTGCTAAAGAAGTTTGCATTTGACAGATCTAAGTGAGTGCATATCATTAAGCAACCCTTCACAGATAACACTTTCCTTGGCTCAACTATGGATAAAAGTTAGACAGCAGACATTTTACAGTTAGGGTCTGTGTGTTGTTCGTCCTCTGTGTGGATATTCTGAATTGAATGAAGAGTAATCTTTGTTAGTGATTGAACTTGGAAATGGAACTTTGCATCCTCTTTTGGAAATTAGAGAGCCAAGCCTAGGGGTACTGAGGGGAAAAAGGTCATTCTGGGGAGGTATGTAGTTTTACTAGGAGGAAAAAGATACTAATTTTACGATCAAAATATAGTGGTCAAGATGGTTTCATACAATAGAGTCCAAGACTCTGAGCCCTGGCTTTGAGAAGTTGCAATTTTAATAGTTTATCCCTCCACCTCTACTTCCAGTCCCAGGAGGAAAAGAACTTCAGATCTAAGGTTGGCTTCTTCAGGACAGATTCAGTAATTTGTTTGAATTTTTAAATCAGGTGACAGTAAAGAATGATGACTATCAACATACTAAAATTCAGTGTTTGGAGGGCTGTTTTATTTTGAGTCACACAAATAATGAGAAATATTGCTTATTATGGTATAAGTAGGCTTTTCATTTGTACTATGAAAAGCAAATATAGCATTTCTGTGTGTCTGTTACGAAATCCTACAATCCCTGGATTATTAGGTTTTATATGGCTTAATTAGCTTAAACCATATAAAAGTGCTGTTTTTATAGGTCAGAAATGGCCAAATATGTTTTGTTGTATTTAAGGCAAACCTGAAACGATTGGGTCTACAGACCTAAAGAGTAGTTTACTATTTTTATTTTCTTTTTTGAAACAGAAAAAATGCCCATCTTAAAGGCTGAAGCATCACATTATAACTCTGACTTAAATAACTTGCTGTTTTGCTGCCAGTGTGTGGATGTGGTATTTTACAACCCAGACTTAAAGGAGGTTGTGGAGGCCCACAAGATCGTGCTCTGTGCCGTAAGCCATGTTTTCATGCTGCTTTTCAATGTGAAGAGCCCTGCTGATATTCAGGATTCCAGTATCATCCGAACTACCCAGGATCTCTTTGCAATCAACAGAGACACTGCACTTCCACGTGCTAGCCAGGGTTCTCCAGGCAACCCACCGTTACGAGTCATCGTTAAAGACGCCCTCTTCTGTTCGTGTTTATTGGACATCCTGCGCTTCATTTATTCAGGTATCTTGTCAAATGGTTCTGGTACATTCTCTTAAGCCTTTAAAATGAGGTATGCCTATGTTCCTCAGCTGTGTTGGTTAGTGTTACATTTATCTTCTTCCTGTCATCTGAAGTGAAGATCGTACCTAAAATAGTATTTGCTTATGTACAGGAAGGAGTTGGTCCAAGCTTTCCATCTTCCTTATCAGTTTATTTGCCTTGGTTTTAAATCTACTTGTAAAAGCAATAATCTCTTTTCCTACTGAGGAAGAAATACCCAAAATGTGAAAATACAAGAATTTATTGTTCAGTTTCACTTTAAAGAAATAAAATTTTTCAAGTGTATATGAAAACGAGTGCCTGTATCTTAAAACCTAGCTATATATTCACTTTTCTGTTTGACTCTTAGATTTTGGAAGGATTGAGGAGAGAAATTAGCAGGGTCATTGCATCCAATTTAGAAACCAGAAACAGTGTCTAAAGGTAATTGAGGCTGAGGTCTGATCAACTTTGGTTATGACTATTTTAGACAACTTTTTTTGCTTTCTGCGCCCTTTTTATGATTCAGCTTATCCATTATTTTTATCTTTATCCTTTTAAAAACTTAGTAGCAACCATATTTTAAAGAATAGAAGTTTTATCTGAGTCATTTTAGCAAATGAAAGTCAATAAGGATGGGAAAGAATGAATGCAAAGTAATGTTTTAAGTAAGCTTCTAAATATACACATTCAGAGAACTTTAATTTTATTTTTGCTCTTGGGATTGTGTACTGATGAAATTTTAGGTTAAGGTCACTCGTTCTCTGGAATGTGTCTAGAGAAACATTTATAATCTGTTTTTAGACATCAAAATTGGGGACAGATAAGAAGTTTATAAAAGTTTACAAGCAAAGAAAGGAAGTATCATTTCCTATCAGAAAGTTTTGGGCAGCCTTCAGGTTGACATGATTGATGAGAAAAGCAAGATTACTTTTTTCATTTGGGTTGTGGTTATATAATTTTGTAACTTAACGATTGTGAAGAGTACAGTTGCAGTATGCAGATCTAAGTGGGTTAAAATATGTAAACCAGTAGAATATGTTGTTAGGTGTTAAATCCATTGTTCAGTGACTATTGGCTTGGAAAGGTATAAATAACTGCTCCTATGGGGCACAGCAGCACAGTGCCTTCAGCATGGCAGGTTCTCTTAGTGTCAATTGAATTAATGATTAGACTTTAGTAGCTGTGAATCATCAAATGAATAAACTAAAGACTTCACTTAGTATTACAGATTTTTATGTTTAAACCTAGTATCTCACAATTCAGAATTTAAGACTAATTTTGAAAAACCAAATAATTACATGGTAAAAGAAAAAAAAAATATTTTAATGATATGTTCAGAGAACTCTAAGTGTATGGCTTTTTTCCCCAGTGATTTTACTGTTGAAATTATGAATTATGGAACAAGTTTCCCACAATGTCCATTGAATACTTTCAAAGGCACATGAACACTTTGAAATCCATTATATCTTATTTAATATTGTAGCAGTAAAATTGCTACATGTCTCTCCAGATACAGAACCTGCTTGTCTTTCTCATAGGGACTGATTTTTTAAATTGCAAGATTAATATATGCAGATATAAAAAAGGGAAAAAGAAAAAGTTCTCATCCTCCAGTCTCGGTCCCCAGAGTCATTACCTGTTACCAATTTTTCATATGTTCACTCTAATGCTATGTGAAAGAATTAGATATTGGGAAACTTGCATTAATGAAAATGTAATCTTTTGTTACTGCTGTTTTTCGGGAACCGCAAGTCATTCCCCATGGCTGGAACATAGAGTGGGAGACAATGGCAGGAAGGAGATGAGGTTGGCAAGGCTCGTGAGACCTGTTCCTGCCATTCTTAGAAGCTGTTCTAGGATTTTAAGCATAATCAGACTGGTCTTTAGAAAACTCAGCCCTGGTGATGGTGGGAGGAATGACTGGAGCAATTAAGACAGGAGTCCAATAAGGCGCCCTCCCCCCGCTGGCGATCAGCCTCAGAAAGGCCAGCGTTCTGACAACAGGTGGTTGGTGCTATGGTTTGTCCATCATCTGGGCCAGTGCCTTTCAAACCTTAGCATTCAAGTCATCTGGGGATCTTGTTAATGTGCAGATTCAGATTCAGTAGGCCCAGGGTGGAGAATGAGATTCTGCATTTCCAGCAGTCTCCCAGGTGATGCTGATGCTTTGGACCACAATCAGTTCTAACACCTGCTCTTGAACGAACTGAGTACCAGTTACAGCCAGAGGATAAGGGCCTGGATCTCATCCCAGAGGCCTAGGAGAGGAACCCAGTTCTCAGTTGTAGGGCACAAAGTCACAATGGGGTCAGCTATATCATGCTAAGTGAACTAAGTCAGACAGAGAAAGACAAACACCTTGTGATTTTACTTATATGTGGAATCTAAGGAACAAAATAAACGAACAAACAAAATGAAAACAGACTCAGATATGGAGAACAAACTGGTGCTTCCTAGATGGGAGGGGCATTAGAGGCAGGGTGAAAAAGGTGAAGGGATTTAGAAGTACAAATTGGTAGTTACAAAATAGTTACAGGGATGTGCAAAGTACAGCATAGGGAATATAGTCAATAATATTGTAATAACTATGTAGGGTGCCAGGAGAGTATTAGACTAATCAGAAGGATTACTTCATTCATTATGTAAATGTCTAACCACTATGCTGTACACCTGGAACTAATATAAATAATATTGAATGTCAACTCTAATGACTAAAAAATAAAATTAAAGAAAAAAAAAACTGCCAGAAAAGAAAAAGGGAGTCAGCTGCAAGGCTGACTGATGCAGAGAGCTATTCAGAGCTAGAGCTGTCAGTGTCCTGTTGTAGCCCCTGCTTGGAAGCTGGGAAAAGTGGATGCTTAGCAGTTGTGTGGAAATGAAGTGAACCTGGGAGTAGTGATTAGAGGGCTGAGGGGCATGATGGCAAGGAAAGCTTGCTGATCTATAAGCCCTTGACCTGTTCAGAGCTTGGACTTCTTCATCTGACACTGAGCTGTTGCATTTGTGCTCTGATCTCTCCTTGTGTGCCATGGCCCAGCAAGAAGTGATGTCAGGCCCAAGCAGGGCCATAGGCTGTTAACCTGGGGCTTCAGAGAGACAGTCTGAGGCTGGTTGAGGAGAAGGGAAAATGAATGCTTCCGTAGGTACCTATGAATTATTCTTTAATTATTTACAGAGTATAACCTCGGACTAAAGCAAACGTTAAATTATGTGTAAGTTATGTTTAAAATGATAGTAAAACTGTATTTGCACAGTAAAGACAATTTTGAAAAAACAGAAAATTTATTAAGAGAAAAATATCAGCCAGATCTTCACTCTCAAATATCTAAACATTTATTGATGTTTTGTTTTATCTTCTAGTCTTTATGAATTGGGCTTTTTAAAAGATATATATTTTTTATCAGATCAAACAATTTTAAACCTACATTTGTTTTTTCTCAGAGACTTCTGTAAAGAGGACAGGCTCACTTTTTTTTGTTTTGTTTTTGTTGTTGTTGTTAAACATTGAAAACTTTAGAACAGAGTACAGGTTTTAAGACTCGATTATGAAATGGTTTTTTCACAGAAGCGCTGGCCTACCACAGTTATGTTAGGGGGCTGTCAAAGACAGGAGCTGTTGTGCTCACATCAGCTGGATTGGTAAAGCAAAAGCAGAACTCCATGACATGGCACACTCAGGAAAATTAGCAAACACGGGCCGAAAAACCATATTAAACCTAGATCATGCCCTTTTTTTTCAATGAACCAAATTACAAAGAATGTCTTAATTTAAAAAATTTTTTTAATTTTAAATTAAAATTTTCTTTTTAGACTTTAGGAATTTGAAATTTTGTATATAAAGACAATTGTGTCTTGTACTTAGGAAGGGCCCATTTGATAGTCTGGTTAATGCATTAAACCTATGTATAAGATTTCAGTTTATTTTCCTATTCAAATTTCTGAGTAGATACTGTAAAAGTCTGTCTGTTTTGTATATGTTAATTTTCCATTGGATAAATGCTTGATGTATAAGTATTTAATGACTAACACTAAAGAAGGAGTAATCTGAAAAGTGAGAGAAGTGGTTTCCTGGTCTTTATGGAATAATCCTTAAGTGGCATACAATTGTAACATTCTTACACTACTAGACACAGTCTTTATGCTTGCAAATTCCTGAGTCACATGATCTCAGATGGTTAGGAATTGAAATATTTGTAAGGGCTTCAAGAATTTAGTTTTGAGTTCTTCCTGCCGCAAATGGCCTGTAGAATTTTACATCACTTATTGAAATGCGGCCAGGGTAAATGAGTATGTAGAAGCACGCTTTCGTCTTCAGTCTGCATAGTATTCTCCAGCTCTTGGAATTCTGTGGCATGCTCTTTTCTGCACTGCATAAAAATACAGCTTAGGACACAGGAGTATACCATGTTTTCTAATCGTCTAAGTAAAGTAAATAAATGCTCTGAGAAGTTAGGTAAAGAAAATCTCAGTTACACAAGACAGATTAAGTTCTAGAGTTCTGCTGTACCTACAGCGTCATGCCTATCATTAACAATACCATACCAAACACTTAAAACTCTGTGGAGAGGTTAGATCTCGTAGTAAATGTTCTTACTACACTAAAAAGAAAAAGAAAATCCTAGTCTAAGGATTATTATTGTATTAAGACCTACAGGTATCAAAGATGATATGAGTAGCATTTCTAATCATGAAAACAATCTGATCATTGGAGTACCCACCCTTATGAACTAGTCTTACTTTCATTTTTAGTTATTGGATCTTTCTTTGTCCTCAAACAGATCATTGGCCTATAGGGATTTTCCTGCTTCTAATTCCACATATTTAGATTTGATGATTGCTTTCTTTCAAATCTTCTGCATGGAGGTATCATATAGGTTTTATTTAGTTAATATAATTTTACTTTTAAAAGACAATGTCTGTGCTCTCATTTAACACTCCTCAGTGTAGACAATTAAAAATACCTAAACTTACTATTTGCTTTATACCACTAACCCTGGGTTTGATAATGGATGAAATGTCTAAGGGAAGAGCTGTGGTCATCAGCAGTCAGTGCACATTATAATAACCTGGGAGGGTTTTAAAATTGATGTCTGGGCCCCTGCACCAGTAATTTGAGTTCAGTTGGTCTGAGGATGAGATCTCCACCGATAGCATTTTATAAAAGGTCTCCAGGTAAATATAATGCACAGCTAGAGTTGAGAATCACTGCATAGAGTAAATTTTTTTGATTGGATGTCCCATAGCTTCTAAAGGGTTTTCTGTTCCTGATATTTGTATACAGACTTTAACGTCTATGTGTGCATGTGAAATTTTCTGGAGAGACAGTCCAAAGAATTTATCAGATTGTGAAAAGAGTATGTGACCTTAAAATTAAAAATTATTAGTGTGGGAAGAAGAAAACTAAGACTAGAGACTTGTTCTAGACTGTACACCTTTGGGAATTTGAGTGGAAGGGGAGCAAACGGTGAAACAAGAAAAAGAGTGATCGAAGATTAAAAAGCATGGAGCGCTAGAGTCACCACCACCAGCTTGTGAGAACCAATTTGTTTATTCCCAAATCCGTGCTCTGCAATATCATATTGGTAGCTAGAATTGGGCTCCGGTGAGAGTATTTACACCACAGAAATAGCAGATGCCTCAGTCAGGGCTCTCCTTCTCCCTCCCCATGCCCCCAGGATATGCTGTAGTCATCATGAAGGTTAGGGGAGGAGAAATGTAAAGATATGCAGGAGTGCCAAGTGCTGCCCTCCGATTAGCTTTAGATCTTGTTTGTATGGACTGGCTATAATTGCCTGATCTCATCGGTTCAATACATGTTTATTTGATGAGGAATAGACCAACTGGGAAGCAGGGAGGCTGCTGTGGGCCAAATGAGAGGGATGCTTGAGGAAAAGGTGAACTTTTGCTGACCATGGAAAAGAAATTTCCTAAGAGAAAAAGGGGCTAACAGAGTGTGAAATGGAAGTGAAGTGAGCCTAGGAAGAGATAACTTGGAAGTGGGTTGGGGTGAAGACAAGGAGAGGAAGTGACTAGGTGGGGTGATTTTGCTCCAATGCCACGGAAATTATCTAGCTCCCCCTTCTTCAGGTTGTTCTGTAGAGATGGCCGTGGAACATTTGTGACACTGACAATACATGAGACCTTCTGAATGCATTCTGTTCCTACTTGCTATTCCTCTACCTGACGATAGTCACTGCTCTCTATGATAAGTATGATTTAATTCAACCTTAGAAAAGACTACATCTGCCTTTTTACCCAGGGCAAGAAAATAATTTGGTTGTTGGACTGTTTGAGATGGTAACTCATATTCTGACCTTTGCTGTTATCACTAGCTCACCATTTACTACAGAGGGGTGGCGGCTGTCCAAGGAGGAAGTTTTTAGGATTTGAATAATTTAGGGGAAGGCAAAACAATTTTTTAAAAAATGTGAGAGCTATTTAAATGTTTTAGTGTAATTACAAAGATATATATTTGGTAAAGAAAAATTAGAATACTATAAAAGAAGAAACATTGATATCTAATAAGAGACTTATTTTTTGTCCCGCTCTTACAGAAAAATTCAATATATATTAATTTGTTTACAGGTGCTTTCCAGTGGGAAGAATTGGAAGAAGATATCAGGAAGAAGTTGAAAGATTCTGGGGATGTTTCAAATGTAATTGAGAAAGTTAAATGCATTTTAAAAACACCAGGAAAGGTAAGCTAGTTTATTGTAAGTTATTTTACTTTGACTTTCTCTGAATTATAAGTGATACACTATGATGAATATAATATCGAATCACGAGAAGACTTAGTATACGGATGTTTTCCTTAAGTTTATTTTTTACCATTTAAATATTTTAAATGTAAATACGTTATTTCTCACTATCTCAGATTTTAATTCATGTAAGAATTAAAATATGTGAAAGTCATATCTTTAAAATGTTGACTAGTGAATTCTATCCTCTGAAAATTCCCCTGGTGCTCAGGGAGTATGCAGTTTATGTCAGGAATAAAGGACTATTGAATTTGTCCAGTTACACCTAAGCTTGTTGGAGGGAGTACTTGCTCACTCCTCACAGTTTAAGTCCAAGTAGTTCTCAGGAGCAAGGCAGTTTCTGTGGTGCCTTTTTCAAGAGTTCTGAGAAATCTGTTTGAACAAGTGAACAGTTAAGGGTTGATTTTTCACCTAGTATAGGTTCAAAAGTATGAAGTTCAAAGATTATAAAAATATAGGCTTTCTGTATGGTCATAAACTTGTGTATGTTAAAACTCGAGTCATTTAGATTGTACAGAGTCTGTAAGGGCTTTAACAGTAAATTTGTTACATTTTAAAACAACTACATTACACAGTTTGGCCACTGTACTCTAGTTTCAGATTCTGTGATAAACAAATTGGTTACAGTAGATAAAAAGGTAAGTTATGTGCAATACCTACTAGACTGTAGGTTTATATTAGATATAAGTAAAAAGTATTATTCCTTTAACTTTTTCTGCAAATGATTTTGTCATTTCTACAACCTAATATTTTGAGTTAATATTTTAAAAATGTAAAATTGTACCAGCTTTTAATGAACATTCCCCAGCTATTCTTTAATTGTGAAAATAGACTCTTTTTTTTTCCGACAAAGTAACATGGAATGAAAGGGCAAGACCTTTCTGTTCTTGTTTCTGTAACACATCGAAGCAGGTATACAGAAGTTGTCCAGTTTGACAGGTGTATGGCAGTGTGGTAGCTCCTTGTGGTCTAATTCAACTGAGAAATGATTTTGTAGAAATGTTCACATAAACCTGCATTCTGTTTTTCAAAAGTTCTCTAGATTAACTTCTCTAGTTCTCTATAGTTTATGGACCAGGGAAAATGTACATCATGTACATCTGTGTTCTCTCCAAACTCCTGCCCTCACATTCAAGGCGTAGGTGGCAAGAGAATCTGTTTATATAGATGTGTGTGTGTGTATGTGTGCATGTATATATATATATATATACATGCACACATAATATACATTTACACAGAATTCATGATATACAAACCTATAACCTTTATACAAATGGTTAGAACAGAAGTGTGGCCTTTTGTTCTAAGCCTGAGCCTTTACTTGGGTTTGATTCTGAACACAGTCATTCCTTTGAGTACTGAGAACAAAATGAATTCTTGCTGGTGAAGGGGTGGCTAGGGACTGTATGAATCCATGATATTGAACTAAATTCCTTCCTTTACATGGGAGGAGAGAAGAGTTCTTTGTGCTTTCTTCCTGTGCTTTCCTAGGGTAAGGGTCTCTCTCATTCATGGAGTTTGACACGGGGATGTAACACTGAATTTGAAATCAGGAAATGCATATTTAAATTATGCTGCCACGAATTATCTCTGTGGCTTTGAGCAAGTCTTCTCAGGCTTTCTAGAAAATGAGGGGATAAAACTGGATAATTTCTTAAGTCCCTATACCTCTCAAATTCTATGATGCTTTTTGACTGTTACTCTATCTGTGTGGCAGTCACGTGGATCCTCTCCACCAATTCCTTCAGCGTGTATTAAAGTATATATAAGATCTGAGAATGTACTTTATAAGACTAGAATTTGTATAATCCTATTTTGCTTCTCTGTCTTGCTCATGGATAGCATTCTTGAGTGTTTTCTTCCTTGTAAGGAAGAATAATATTTTTTCCCCCTCTCAACAATATTTTAACTTTCCAGCTTAGTAGACTAATCTTGAGTGGGGAGTCGGTGACATTTATTCTTAATGCTAAAGTGGTATGCTTGATTATTTTTTTAGGGATAAATCTTCCTGTATTCCCTGGCTAGGCAGGCAGAGGTCAGAGTTCTGGCCTGGGCTGAAGTTCTGCGATTCAGCAGGGGAGATGGCTGGAGGGTGAGGGAAGAGGGGCTGGCCCTTAACTCCTGGGATGTCTGAAAGATGACAGAAATGACACAAAGCACCAGATCCTGAGTGGGAGCAGAGGAGGGCTGGAGACCACTAGGTCAGACAGAGGCACTGTTATTGGAGTCCATCAGCTAGAGTGATAAGGTGTGAGAGGACGGATAACCATGGAAGAGGTTCTCTGGAGCTCCAGATCAGAGATCCAGGTAACCTTTTACAGATTCCAGCAGTCCCTGCTGTGGCTAGGAATGGTATTATAAAATTGTAGATTAAGGTGGAGATGAACCAATTTATCACTCTCTGGTATTTTAGTAGTGATTTAGTGAGCAGTAAGATGTGATGTGATAGAAGAAAAATCGGTATTTTTTATTCATTGAGTTAAATCATTGTGTATGTACTTTCTTAATTAGTGAATAAATGAGCACGTTGTATATGTAAATGTATTTTTCTAGGCATTCATATGAGGTAGGACCCTTGAGGATTTAGGACTCCACAGCTTCTCGGTCATAGAGTTGAGTTTTCACTTAGCCAATTCATTTAGTGCTGTGAATGCTGCATTGTGTGGTGTTGCTCATTGACAGGTAGCAGATGTAGTTCTTAAGGGTAGGCTTCCATGAAAGCTGTGATCAGAGATGTCACGAAGTAGGTAATCATTTCTTCAGACATTTAGCACAGTTTTTCAAATTCTCTAACCAGCCCATATATATTAACAAAGCTTTTTGTATAACATGTACCCTTGTATTTTTGTTTTTTCTTTACAGATTAATTGCTTAAGGAATTGCAAAACCTATCAAGCCAGAAAACCTCTGTGGTTTTATAGCACTTCCCTCAAGTTTTTCCTTAATAAACCAATGCTTGCTGATGTTGTCTTTGAAATACAAGGTATGGTTCAATTTTTACAAAGTTCATTGTTCACTAGATTGTTTTCTTACCTAACTTTTTATTTCAGCTTTGACTATTTTGGGTGTAGGAATGACAATTCTCTGTTGCAGGATGTGAATTAACATTGACTGAATTTTAAGAAAACCTTCCAGGGAAATGAAGTATTTTATTAAAATAAAAAATGTATTTTTCCTTATTTTTTTTCCTCCTTGCCATATGTTTCATTAACTTTTAGGGACCAGCAAGGGAAGGAGTGATCTGTATTGTCACCCCGTTAAATATGTTTGTTTATTTCTTTAAGGTCCTAGTTTTTGAGTTCTCTGAAGCTAGCTCCTTTAAAATTATATTTATTACCTCCAGCTCATTTTATTCAGCTCTCTTCATTTTCATTTGAGCAGGGGGAACTAACCATGGGCTGGTGATCATACCTAGCTTATACCAGGTATCTGTAGGTATTGCTACATTGATTCTTCCCAGCACTCTGAGAATTATCACCAGAGCAACTAAGAGGTGCTTTTTTTTTTTAATCTCTCTCTGTAGGAAAGTAATGTTACCTAATTTTAATAAAGGTGAGCTGTTTTAATGCCCATTATTGATTATTTGCTTGGATAATTTTTTCACTTTAGTAGATTAAAAGCATGATCTTAAAAATGAATGTCAATACCTTTAATTATGCTAAAAGGAGTTGTTTTCAAATGAAATAAGTAGAACTTCAGGTGGGCTATTACTAAAAGGAAGATAGAATTCTATTTTATGGTAGAGATGTATGGCAGCTAACAGTCATTCAACTTTTAAAAAATTTTCCTGTGAAAAGTTCATTTTACTTTTAATTTTGGCCACTCGCCAAGACAAACTGAATTGGGAACTTTCCAGAGTGCTTTCTGATAAGCTGCCGTCGATACTGTCTGCAGTGTTATCTTGGGGCACCAAGTATGGGACAATAAGAGTGAGACAATAAGAGTGACTATAAAACACATAAAAATGATTTGGAAGAAAAGAAAGCTAACAAGACCAAATCTGCTTATTTGCATAGGAGTTATTAACGCCTGTTTGCATAGGAGGCCTTGACATCAAACATTATGTTAGTATAACTGGAAAAAATTTTCAAAGGGAATATACAACACATGAAAATACATGTTATGTTAAGAGAAAAGAAAGGAGGAGTGACATGGAGAATCCTTTCTTCTTATAATCTCTGGCTTTTCTTCCATGATTCCACCTACAAACCCTTTACAAACACTCGCTCACATCCCCATCTGTGTGGAGGCTGAGTCCAGAGGGCTGGAGGGCTGGTTGTATGAACAGCAGCTGCTGTGATGCACCTTGTAGCCTCTCCAGCTCCAAAATCAAGGCCTCCCAGGGATTTGGGAGCAAAGAGAAGCAGGAATGGGTGGAAGCAGGAGCGAGAAACAGTTCCTCTGCCATCAGCTGAAGGTGAGACAAGCACAGCTTCCATAGAGCGTGGGGAGGGCAGCTTCCAGTGTGCAGAAGGCAGCTGTGCTGTCTCTGGAGGAGGCAGACCCTTCAGTCTGGTTGGGATCTTGCTAGGGTAAATATTTACCATATAATAGGTTTGGCTGTGTTACTTCACATTTCTGATCCTTGGTTTCCTTGCCTGTAAAGTGGGGATACTAATTTCTACCTGATAGCGTGGTCACAGGGATTGAGGTGTTGTGTGTAAAGGTGTGTTCAGAGGCCTGACTGGTAGACCCCCTTCCTTTGCCCTTGCCATGGCATCCAGCACTGGTGGGTCAGTGCACGGTTCCCCCTGAACCCAGAGCCTCCTCAGATCCTTCTTTTACAATGTTCCAGGCCATCATCAAAAACTGGCTGGAACTGACGTGGGATTATTTACTATCCTTTTAATAGCCATCAAAAAAATACTACCGCCCCCAATTTGTTGTTTGCGTTTCTTTTTCCATTATTTAACGAAGCTACTATAGCAGTTCTAAAAGTAGTCTTGGTAAACATTAAAATCTGATACAGAAGGATAGGAGTTTCCATTTGACATTTGAATCTGCATCTCATAAAAAGTGCTTTTACATTCTGTCCTTGTTTACTTAAGCAGTACATATTCTAACTAGGCAAGTTTGCGATTTTCAGAATAAAACAAAACATTTCTGAGAATCTCTTTTAAATCTTGTCAAGGAAATATGAAGAAGGTATAACAAATGTAATACTTTGTATATAATAACAACAAAAATCTTTGAGGATCTATGGAAAATTACTAGAAAACTTGGAGTTTTAAATTTTGTTTTGCTCTTAAAACTCTTTTCCTTAAAAAAAAAAAAAAGCTTCTTAAAGCCATAACACCTATTAGATACTGCAAAAGAAATACTTTAGGCCTTGGCATTTTCAAGGAACATGTTAATCTTTTAACTAGAAAATTGATTTTTTTCCCCTCCCTGAGTAATTTTTCAGCTCTATCTTATTGCTGTTTAGTGTAGAAACACTACATTGTGTTTATTCATAATTTTTTATACAGTGTTTATATATTTGTACAGTTTATATACACTGTTTAAAAATATGGCTGTACTGAGGTATTGTATTACAGTTTCACAATAGGACAATATATAATACCAAAACAGTAGTTTAAAAAGGTGAGAAACAAGTCGATGTTTTCCAAGCTAAATTCCAAGCTTGAAATTGGCTTGAGAATGCTAATTTAAGGTACTGGGTGTTTCACTGCTGATTTTGTAACCACATTATCCATGGAAAATTTGTTAAAATTCCAAGGTTACCTACCAGATTCCTTTCCCATCCTATTCACTTGGTATTATTGGCCAATCTTAAATTCCTCTGCTTAAGCCAAATTATAGGTTATTTGGTTTGTTTAAGTGATGCTTCTAATTTTCTTTTTCTTTTTTTCGTGGTCCCCTTTTTAAGATTTTAAAACCTTAAAATTATAAGTCACATTGCATTACCTGTTTGAATTCTTTGTTAATTGCTGTGTACAAATATAACTAGCACGCTTTGAAAATGGAAACTGGTCGTCTTGTAGATGGACACTGACATTGAGGGTAAGTGGCCTGAAGGCAAAGAGGCAGGGAAGGGAAGCGGGGCCCAGAAGGAGGGAGGGTGTCTGCTAGTAGGTGTGTGACAACGTGCTCACTGTGGCCCCTTCTCTCTGCTCCTGTGGGAGGTTTGCCTGTGAAATGACAGTGTCAGGCAGTGAGTTCAAAACTGGCAATGTCAGGAGATGCTTGTGAATCCTGAGGGATTACTGGCTTTGAAGAAAGCCAGTGGAATTTGATGGAACTCTTCTCTTCTTTTCTGAGCCAGAGATGTTTTGCTTGGAATTAAAGAGGATGAAGAATCAAATAACTATAAATATTTTAGAGAAGAATATATAACCTTGAGAAGTATGAGATTTTAGGCACAGATTTTTGGGCAGAATAGGGTGGTTTGGCTCATAGAGTTACTTTTTAGGTGACAGTTTTGTCACTCACACTGGCTGTGGTGTGTTCCATCAAACTAAAACTTGGACTACTCTTAAGCAGGGTAGCTATGTCTTTCTTATCTTTGTATCTTCAATACGTAACATGGTGAGTGGCACAGGTGGGTGCTTGAGAGAGATCTGTTGAACTTATCTAAACTAAACTGAAGGCTGGCTGTGGAATCATGGTTTCCTAAGGTGTTGGGAGTGGTGAGAACTGCTTCTCTATCCATGAGCCCTATGTGACACATGTCCCTTCTGGCAGTGCCTTGGTGTGGCAGCATAGTAGCTGGAGAAGCAAGCTTTTACTAGAGAGTCAGTTTAGTTTAATGAGCTTCAGTGAGAGGTGTGGGCTGAGGGGTCTTTAAAATTTCAAGTACCTCTGGCTCTCTCACAGAGGCAGGTATTGTTCATTTAGGAAAGAGAGGTTCCTTAGGGAGGTAGTATGCTAAGCAGACAGCAGGGGACTAGGCCATGCCCTTCCATTTCCAGAAAATCTGAAATGCTCCCTTTGACTCCACAAGAGAGTCCCTTGGCAGTCCTTGAGTTGGCCAAAAAAGATAATAGCATTGTTTTCTTGGGAGGCACATGGGCAGGGATGAGCAGTGGTATTTCAAGACAATTGGAAAGGATTAAAGGATAGATGTTTCATTATAAACACATAAAGCAAAATATTTCAGTGTTTCTATTTTCAGGAAATATAAACTAAATAACAAATAACTGCTGACTTTCAAATTGTTGGTTTCAAAGTCAACTTTTGAACTCTTTTTTTTCCGATTAATAAAAAATCTCTGAGTTAATGCTGGTTGTCACCTCAAAATTTGGTTTCCATGTATCAGCTTAGCTGTGCCTAATACAATACTACTCTAATTAGAAGGAAACTTGTAGAGTAATAACTCTGCAAGCTTATCTTGCTTGGCTTTGTTTCCCTTTTGAACCTTGCAGGTACAACAGTGCCAGCCCACAGGGCCATCCTGGTGGCCCGTTGTGAAGTGATGGCAGCTATGTTTAATGGGAATTACATGGAAGCAAAGAGTGTTCTGATTCCAGTTTATGGTGTTTCCAAAGAGACTTTCTTGTCGTTTTTAGAATACTTATATACAGACTCCTGTTGCCCAGGTAAGCAGCATAGATGCTATATAATATCTCACAATTCTTTCTTTGTCACCCATTTCGATAAATTGCCTTCTGTGAAATCTGTTTTTACTTAAAGTCTATCAGAGTTGACTTCATGGAATGTGCTAAATTAGCAGGTGGAGGTGGTGTTGGGACAACAGTGAATTTTCAGTCAATTCGAGTGGAAGAGCAGTGATTGGGTACCTCTTATGGGCTCTCAGATGCTGACATAAGTTCACATGTGCCAGCCAGCAGCATCAACAGCTGGTGGGCACTGTGCGCACCTTGGAGATGGAGGTGTCTTGTGCCCAGTCGTCAGTCCAGTTCTACAGATTGGAGCAGAGACCTCCTGGGAGCACTCTCCCTTCCATGAGAAGCAGAGGATTGGACAACTGCTTTTGTAGTTCTAAATTCTGACTAAGGCACTTTTAAGGACTTTCGATATTCTGAGACCTCATTTCTCAGACCCAGAGGATGTGAGTCTTTTAAAGGCCTTCTTCTGACTTCTCCTAAAGTGAGACTCTCCTAAAACTGACTTCTCCAAAAACTTTTACTAGGATGTTTGGAATTCCAATGGACTGTAGGATTTATTTCTCTATTCACGACCTAGAACCCTCTTTGACCAAGAACTAACTCTCTATGGCAGCTTCAGGTTGGAACAGATCTTGCAGGTTTTCACTAGCTGGAGGCACCTTGGAGAAATTGCAGAATCCTTTCTATAGATAGGCCTTAGGATGCAGGCATGGGAGCCCCCTTTGATTAATCTTCATCTTTTGGCCACCAGATGGCTCCGACCACAAACACAACTAGAATAAGGCCCCAGTGGCTTCCTCCAGGGCCCAGAAATCTTGATTACAGGAACTCTCCAGGTACACTAGCAAATATAAAAAGAAAGCATACATTTCAGACCATACCTCCCTTCAGGTTTACTGCTTTGATTTTTAGATTTGGAATGTATGCTACGTTTGTTATTGAAAGCTCTTAATTTTTATAAAGAAGTAATGAGCCCTCTAGTAAAAAGTTTTAGGAGCTCCCCCCGAAAAAGATCCAGTTTTAATTGACTTAATTCTGGTCTTGCAGCTAGCTGGAATATTTTGGAGTCTGTTTGTTATTGCTGTCAGTGGTGAAGACTGCTTAATAAAAATGAAAGCACTGATTCTCGTCAGAATAAGTGTTAAAGTTTATTTTATTATTTAAATACTGGCAAATTTGTATAATAAATTTAAAAATTTGACCAGATTTGAAATAATAAGAAAATTTAATTTTTCATCATTCTCTTACTAATTGGTGCTTTGATTTTTAGGTTTTATCTTGCTAATTAGAAAAAATGCTCAGAAAAACAATAATAACTGCAGGACAAAGCACTTTAAAAATTGGTAAAAGGTGTGGGGGTAAAATGAGTGTGAAGGCTTTAATTCTTTTTTAAATGGAGTAATAGTTTAGGATGCTGACCCTTTAAAGGTTTTTTCTAGGCATTCTGTCCTACTTTAGATAATATAGTGAGCATATTTTTGTTTTTCATTGTTTTGTTTTAGGTCATAAAAGAAGTGGTTTTATTGTCCATTTTTTCTTATTTCTCTTCTTGCATCAGCTGGCATTTTCCAGGCCATGTGTCTCCTGATCTGTGCTGAGATGTACCAAGTGTCCAGACTGCAGCACATCTGTGAGCTGTTCATCATTACACAGCTGCAGAGCATGCCGAGCAGGGAACTGGCATCCATGAACCTTGATATCGTTGACCTGCTCAAAAAAGCCAAGGTAACTGGCCCTATGTCTCTGCTTGTTTGTTTTTTTTTAATATTGTAAAAAAATTATATTACTCTTTTCAAAGTTCTGTTTATTAAGAGATATATTAGTACGTGTCTTAGTTTGGAAGTGTGGCTAAAGTGCCCTCATAGTAATTTCTGTGGGTAGGTAATTTTGAAGCATAAGGTTTTTTAGCAATCCCTTGCTAAGGAGGAAGAATTTGCTGATATGGAATTATTTCAAGTGAATGGTGGCCCTTATTAGACTCATTTGAGTGTGGTGTTATATATTGTCATGTAGACATTATAGGAAATAGAATTTACATTGAATTTCCCTGAAATGATGACATCTTAGGTTTCCTGAAAGGAAGATGACATGATTGGTCCATACATACTGATAGAATTGATTAGGCTAAACTGATTTATTTGTTCATTTATTCATTCATACAGTCACTTCATGTTTTGAAGTTACAGTTGTTTTCAGGAGGTATTGGTGTACTTCATTAATCCTTACAAACCTTTTGTTGATCTATCTCACAGTATCAGGAATATATTCAGTAAAAACATTTAAGTTGAGAATCAGTACAGTACACCATACTTTCTGGCCTCTGCTAAGCTCAGGGCCTTTTTGTTTTTATTAATTGTATCGCTGCACTTTCTAGGGAAGAAACAGAGTTTACATATTCAACTAATTGTGACTGACTGTAGTTACAAAGACCCTAGAATATGAATCTGACAAAGGACTGGCCTAGGTCTGGAAATAAACTAGGTCTACTTTCTTGAAATTTACTTCTGGGACTCTCGGATGTTGTCCTAGTCAAACATCCACTATCTCCTCCTTTCCGTTTTTTTTTTTTTTTTTTTCTTATTCCTGGGAGCAGGGAATTTATCCAGATGGTTCATCCAGCTCTCGGTTATTCAACCATTTCATCGCTTGCCCTAGGACAGTTTTAAGGCTCACAACTGTCATGGCACACATATGTACTGAACTTGCCATCAGCTGAGCCTTCCTAGGTCTTTTCACAGGAATGTATGTGATCCATCATTATAGACTATCAGAACTATATAAAATGTTACCTGGCATACAACGTATTGGTTAACCCTATCAATATTGGCATCCAGATTTAAAATATATGACAAGTTTGTCTTCATCCAAGTTGTTGAAATAGAGCCACATAGTGGGGCAAAGGACTGACTCCGTAACAGCTGAAATCCGGCGTACAGGCTGAAATGAATTCATTAATCGACATAGATATTTCTGTGCATAGGTAGGAGCTCACTTAAAGCATCTAGGTCATCATCTCTTACTCTCTTCTTAACTATGTTGGAGTTCATGTCTCATAAACGAGTCTTAAGATCGCATGTTAGGGATAAAAACAAATTTCAAAAATCCAGTAACCCTGATCTCTCTTTGTAATACATTTACACTGAGCTTGAGATAAATAGCTACCCTCTAGGTTTAATTTAAAAATCCTTTTTTATTCTTTCTAGCATTTTCACAACCTCGGTTCATTTTTGATGTATCATTTTCATACTATGCTAACAAGTCTGTCAATCTTTTTTAAAAAATGAGCACAGCTTATCTCTCCTTATCTTGTAGTATCCTTTTAAATAGTTTGTGCATGCGTTAGAGAACTTCCTGTATGGTTGCTCTGATTTCTTTTGGTTCCTCCCCTCCCAAACATCCATACACACACATGCGGTTCCTCATAGCGTCATTTATGTTTGCATTGTCAGAAACTCTTCCTGACCCATTTTCCCTGACTGAGTGTGGTTTCTGACTATGTGATTATTGTTATTTTTTCCCTTGAATTATAAAAGTCTAAGATAACAGTTTTTTAATTCTGCTGTTTGTTTTTGAAGACTTTTCTATTTGCTAGGATGAAACCTGCATTTACCAGTTTTTCTCTATTCTAATCGTGGTGGTTCCTAATTTAGCAATTATGGTTCCTAGATAACAGGATAATTTTCTCCCCAAGTTTTCTTTGAAGTTTCTAGTTTTATAGTATATTTTACCAGCCAGTTCATCCTATGGTCAGAATTTAGTTAACCATTTCCTCACTTTTTCTCTGATTTCTAGGAGGTGAAATTGTCTTTTAGCAGATTTAGACTTCCAGTAGCTCTCTGAATAATTGAAATGTCCAATCCTTCTATCATTTCTACCAGTTTTGTGTTGTATATCAGGAAAGTATCATTCATACTTTCAGTATATATGAGCAGTTTTGGTATTCTCACGCTTCTGCTCTTACTTTCCCCTAACCTCTCTCAATATTTTACCTTGATTCTACCTTTAGATCTGTGTATTTCCATCAGGTTGAACTCCGGACCTGTAACAGAGGCTTCTTTCTCTTAATCAGATCAGTTCATTCAGATTGAGGTAGATTTCCTTATCTCTACTCCCTTTTAAGCCCTGTCTAGCCAAACTCATGATTCGTATGAAGTTCTACTTACTCTCATATTAAAGTTTTAAATTCAACTTTTTCTAATCTGTTCATTAATATTTGGCTGCATTAGGCCGCCCATTTTATTTCTAACCTTTTCCTGGTGAGTTTCTGGGTACTTTCTCCACCATCATTATTCTTTACAGTTATTTGGCTTTGTGGTTTTCTTTAATACCTTTTTTATTCTGTCATTTATTTTAGTTTAAACCTATTTTCTCAGGTCAGCACATATTCTTTCCCAAAAGTAGTTTATAGTGAGATGCATTCCATCTCTTGCCAAGAGCTCACAATTATGATACCTTAAATCTTGGTCCAAAATGAAATTCTGCATTTGAACTATGTTTTTGTAGCCAGCAATTCATTTCCATGATCTCCCTTTTCTTTCAAAGTCACAGTCATTAGGCAGTGTTCTGAACTCCTGTTGGTAGGGTTATCTGCTCTGGGTTAATCGTCTCTTAGTGCTGGTGGCTTCTATTAAAATAGCTACATGATCTTGCTCTATTTCCTTGAGAACATTCACATTGATCTACTAAAAGATACGATGAAAAAGATTGTTTTTTTCAATCTTTTTTTTTGATGTGGGATTAGATAAACTATAAAGTCTCCCACAACTCAAAAATTTTGATTTTGTATAATAAAAGTTAGAGGGACCTATGAATTTACACGTTAAAATATTCTCACACTGTAACTTTTTAAAAGATCAATACTTGAGTTTCTTTTTTAAGATTTGAAATTACAAATCTTTCTTCAATTTAGGATTACTTATTTCTCAAATAATATTTTTGAGGTGTCATTAAAAGAGCTATGGTTAGCCCAAAGGTAGAAGCAAAGTAAATGCCCATCAGCAGATGAATGGATAAACAAAATCTCTATACATACAATGGAATATTACTGAGCCTTAAAAGGATGAAATTTTAATACATGTTGCAACATGGATGAGCCTTGAAGGTATTATGCTAAGTAAAATAAGCCAGACAGATAAAGGACAAATAATGTATAATTCAGCTCATATGAGGTACCTGGAATAGTCAGATTCATAGAGGTAAAATAAAATAGTGGTTACCAGAGACTTGGGGTAGGAGGTAAAGGAGGGTTATTTAATGGATAAAAAGTTTCAGTTTGGAATGATAAAAAAAAAAGTTCTGAAAATAGATAGTGGTGATGGTCGCACAACAATGTGAATGCACCCAATGCCACTGAGTACATTAAAGATGGTTATAAATATTTTATCACAATAATAAAAAAAAGACAAGAACTATACTCGTGTACCAAAGTTGCCTGCCAGCAAGTTGCTGTAATCTGAATTGAGCGGTCAGGTGGATCAGGGAATACACTGGATTGACACCAAGACAGCAATGTCGTGGCCGTGTTTCTCTGAGATACCCCTTTATTAGCTGTCAGAACTCAGAATGAGAAATGTTCTGGAAATCCTGTTCAGCATAACAGTACAGCTAAGATAAAGCAACTCTTCTCTTAGAAATATTTACACATTGCAGCCTGTACCCTTAGGCTGATGACATTTCTTCCTCAAAATAATTTTTGGTTTGCTCCTCAGGTGAATTTGTTTAGATTTGACCAAGTATATACCTTTGCTAACCATAATCTTATCTCTGCTACACAGATAGAAGTGAGGTTAGTGAACACCATGACCTTAGATTAAAAGCTTAGACTAAGTCCCCAAGAACCTCAAATAGTATTTGTTAATCAGAGATGCAACCATGCATCTGCTTAAAGACATTCAGCCACTCCAGCAGCGGTAGCTTGTTACTTACTTGATTCAGTTTCTTCATTGATGCAGTTTTATTATTATTTGTTATTAATGCTCCCCTTTCCTTTCTGTTATCAGAGTAGGCTGAAGGCAACCTCGTATACAGACACATTAAACATGGATTTGGGCTCTCCATAAGTTCTCTCTGATCTAATCATCATATTGATGGTCATTATGTGCAATATTGTTTTACTTTCCATTTTTCTTGCAGTTTCACCACTCTGATTGCCTTTCAACCTGGCTGCTTCATTTCATTGCCACTAACTACCTCATCTTCAGTCAAAAGCCTGAATTTCAGGATCTTTCAGGTAGATTGCTAATTACTGTATTGAAAGAAAACTTTATGTTCTTTGTTCTTAGATTTGAGACATAATTTGTAGAAATAGTAGGTTTTTTTTTTAATGTAAAACATTTCTTTTAAATATGCAGTACGGTAATTGAGGACATTGTGACTTATAGTACCTGTGTCACATAAGTAGACTGACCTGTGTTACTCAAGAAGTTTTCTAATGATTGTTTCATAGCTCACAATCATTTTTAAATGCGTTTTTTCCTTAAGTATAGAGATAAGGTGGCCTCAGATAAACAAGCTCTTGTTTTAATAAATGAGCTCTTGTTTTTAACCACCCAAGGCAGAAGCAACATTTAAACAGTACAGATTTAAAACTTTTTTTTGCAAAGGAATTGTAACTGTTATGTATTGTCTATAATATATAGTTCTATTGTACTGATATCTATATCTATTAAGTATATCTATATAGGAGTTGACTGTATTACTTGTGAATAACATTTTTTTATTGCTCAAAGAGTGTTGCAAAACTTACTGAACAGGTAATTCTCATGGTAAATTATAAAGATTAAAACCAGTCAAAGGTTGAGCTTCTTAGTGTTGTATAACAGGAAAGAAGATGAAAATAGACTGGTCATTAGAGTAGACATTCAGTCTAGATACAGCGGTTTGCTCATCATATTACCTAGAAGAGACTCAAGGAATAATCAATTTATAAGGAAAAGGAAATTAAAGACAACCTGGTCAAGTAGTTTCAAACTCTAAACAGAACTATCCTAGGAGATGCTTGAAGATCTTCCAAGGTGGGGGATGAGAGTGGGAAGTGGGTGAAGAAAGAGGAGGGAGTAAAGCAGAAAAGTGAAAAGAAGGAAAGGGAAGGCTAAAATTTGTAGTTCTTGGACTCACCCTTCCCACCTTTAACTCGTTCCACTTTTATCTGTTTTGTATCTTAGAGTTTTACATAAAACTTTACTTGTAAGAGAATCTGCTGCTAAAAGATGTGAAAATCTCTGGTTTCATTGGACAGTTAAGGAAACCAAGAAATAACACAGTTAGTTTTTGGCAGATGTGTTGGCAGACGTATTCAGCCAGTCAGCAGGCATCCTATGCCTGTTGGGAGCATCCTTACATAGAATTCAGTTGTTAGTGCCATAGAGTAACACATTAAGTCAAAGCAGAACGATAGATGTTTACTAACCATTTATACTTTGTGCAAGAAAAATAAAAGGCCCATTCATAAAGATAAAGCATGCTTCTGCTTGTTATTAGCAGGGACATGCTTATACAGTTAGTCTTTCCTCTCCCCCCTCCTAAGCAAATGAATACTTTTATTAACATGGTAATTTTTTAACACATGGTAGAGTTTTGACCTCAAATACTTGTCAGTTCTGCTACCCAGATGAACTTAATAGTTAGACAGCTTATGAACCTTGAAGACACCTAGTTCCTGTCCACTTTAAGGTCCAATGCAGACAGTCCTTGCTTTTTTTCCCTAGTCCCTCAAGGGCTTGCAAATATCTCTTTCTTATTATACCCAGAATCCCCTGAAATACATTAGAGTATTACATCAACTTGTACAGAATACCCAGATTCATTCTCCATTCTAGATTCCCTGTCAAATAAAGCTGAGTTAGGTTGTCCAAACAAACTGACCAAACAGGTTACATCAGATAGCGTGCCACGTAAAATTCAGTTTTGAACAAAATACATCTCTCAGTCTTTAAGAAGTCAATTACAAATGAAATGAATGGACACTTTGATTTTAGAATCACCTTCATTATGCCACCTTAGGTTACCTTCATTTGTAAAGGAAGAATAATTATTTTCCATTAACTGTCTTGTATACATGTGTGATACACATGAAGAGTGCTATAGCAACCTTGGGAGAAAGATACTCTATAAATTCTTTGAGTTATCAAATTTTTTTATTACTTATACAATTACCTATAACATATGTTATGATCACCTGGTATGGTGAAAAGCAGAGCTCCAAGGTGTATTTTGAGAAGATGGGGTAAGAAGATGAGGCTGTGTCAGTGATTGTCTTACATTCCTTTGATGGGAATTAAAAGGGTATCGCGAGTGCACCGCATCAGTGGTACCTGTTTATGTCCAGGACCAGCTGTGATGCATCCTCTTGGGCAGAGAAAAAAAACGGCCCCTTGTGGATAAGAGAGAATTTGATAATCTCAGTAGGTAGTCACAAACTGGTAGTGTGTGGGTTGAAAACATGGGGGTTATGTGAAAGTGTGCACATTGTATAGTAAACCTCCAGCTTCCTTCTGATGTCCAGGTTCTAGAAGTCTGGCAGCCAGGTATTCGCTACCTTGACTCCCACAGTCTGAGCATGAAATTGAAGCATTCTTCCCTGGCCTCAGAGAAGAAAAAAATATACAGGTGCAATCATTTGGGAATTATTTCAGTGAATCCAATATTAATCTGCTCAGTCATGCTTCAGTGCATCCCACCAGAAAGCAAGTCCTACTAGTGCTCCAAAGGTTGCTAAACAGCTTTCCAGTATCTCGCTTTTCATGTAAAGAGATAACTGAAGATCAGTAGGTATTTGAAGCAATGTCCAACGTGAAAGATAGATACCCAAACCAAAAGAAAATGAATAAAAACAAAAGAGACATGAATAAGAAAACCTACAGTCTTTCTACCTGTATATTTCTTTACTCATGAGTCTTTCTCTGTGTGGCTCCTTTACTGTTCACACAGAATACTTCATTTAGGAAGCTTCCGTTCACCAAATATATGGGGGTTTTACCCCACACCGAGCAATTCTCCACACCACCACTTGGATGTCCTACAATTTAACTCAATTTGGACACTCTATCTGGAGATAGTGATAGAGTCAGATCCCACAGGTTAAGGGCTCAGTCCCTCAAGATTTCCCCCAACCCCACTTCAGACACCAGTTGAAAGTCCATTGCTTCTTACTGACTGGTTATAGATCAGAGGTTCCAGTGGCCCCTTCCTTGGGTATAATTAATTTGCTAGGTCAGCTCACAGAACTCAAGGAAATACTTACGTTTACCAGTTTATTAAAGCTACAGATGAACAGCCAGATAAGACATACATAGGGTGAAGTCTGGGAGGGTCCAGAGTGCAGAAGCTTCTGTCCCAGTGGAGTTGGGGGTATGTCACCCTCTTTACACGTGACTGTGTCCACCAGCCTGGAAGCTCTCCAAACCCTGTAGTTTGAGATTTTTAGGGAAGCTTCATTACTTAGACATGATTGGTCATCAACTCCATATTCATCCCTTTTCCCTTCTTAAGAGAATGGGGGTGAAGGTGGGGATGAAAAGTCTAAGCTTCTAATCATGACTTTCTGGTGACCAGCCCTCATCCAGGAGCCCAGTAAGAGTTGCTGCATTATAACAAAAGACACTACTATCACCCAGGAAATTACAAGGGTATCAGGAGCCCTGTGTCTGGACCTGGGGTTAAAGACCACATTTTAGAACAAAAGGTGCTCCTGTTGCTCTCTTATTACTGAGACAATTATAAGGGTTTCAGGCATTCTGTGCCAGGAACTGGAGGCAGAGACCAATATATATTTTCTATTATCTCATCAGAAGGAACTTAGAGGAATAAAAAGACACAAGAAGTAGAAGAAAACCTAAAGCAAAACAAACTCTGATATCCTCAAAGAATAAGAGATATACATGTATAAAAAAGATATACATGTATAAAAAAGACATACATGTATAAAAAATGTTATTAAAAAGAAACAATATTTGTAAAGACAGAAAATAGAATGATGGTTTCCAGGGACTTGGAGTAGGGAGCAATAGGAAATTGTTTAATGGGTACAGGGTTTTAGTTTTGAAGACGAAAAGAATTCTGGGTCTTGGTTATGCAACAGTGTGAACGCACCTAACACTACTTAGCATGTAATGAACACTTTAAATGGTTATGATGGTTTATTTTATTTTATGTGTATTTTACCAGGATTTACAAAAAACAATAAAAGAACAAGAAGTCATTCTTGGAAATTGGAAATACAATAGCAGAAGAAAAAACAACTAAATAAAATAGTAGAATGATAAAGATAAGGAAAATAGGACAAAAAGATAAAGAGACAGCTAGGAGAAAAAGGTTTTTTAGAAAATTGGAGACTCAACCTAGGAGGCGAAGTACCTGAATACTAGACGTTAGCACAGGAAAAAAAAAAAAACAGTGAGGAGGGAATTATCAAGAAATAATAAAGGAAGTTATCTCAGTAATGAAGGACCTGAGTCAACAGATTGAAAGTATCTACTAAGTGCTCAGCTCATTGAATGTACAGGGTACATCATTGCGACATGGAAGAATGCCAGCTGTAAATAGAAAAATCTATAATTTACAGGGTTAAATTTACAGGAGTAGAGAGGTCCAACACAAAAGCATGAAGCAGGCCTAGAAAGCAAGACTACAGGAGTGGAGAGGTTATCTAATAACTGTGGCCTGGTGCAAGAGAAAACTGAGAGGACTTTAAAGAGTTTGGAAGGTTGAGTTAGTTACAAAGAGAAAACCAATTATATGAAAAAAAAGATTATCATCATCTCCAGGAAAAGAAAGTCTTATTTGGGAGGAAAAAAAAAGAACGTAATCAAATACTGCTTGATGAAGCAATTTACAAGATGTGTCCTGATGACCGATTTAACCAAAATTGTATTCAGTGATTTTGAAAGGCTTGAGGGAGGAGTAGGGAATATACAGCAGAGCTTGGATATCTTGCATTAAATAGGAAACCAATAATTAATACCTAAACTTTATCACAAATAAAATATATTCAATTAACTTTCTTTTTCTAAAAATTTTAGTGGAAGAACGCAGTTTTGTTGAAAAGCACAGATGGCCATCGAATATGTACTTGAAGCAGCTTGCAGAATACAGGAAGTATATTCACTCCCGGAAATGCCGTTGCTTAGTAATGTAACCTGCGCTTTTATATACATACACTTTTTAAATTATTATTAGGAAGAATGGAATACCTCTGGCTTCCAGTAAAATTCCTGTGACCGAAACCAATAATAGGCGTTAAAAAAAAATCATCATACAGCTTAATGTGTTTATTAGCTTTCTTTGAAAAAAACTATTGTGATCTTAAAAGGGAACAAAATAGACCATAGGCTAAATCTAAGGCTTTACCCTAGTATATAAAGCTGGTGTACAGCTACTTTTACCTTTTAAGATGCCGTTACTTTAGTGATATTAATACCCTTCCCGGTTAAGAAATGTTCAAATTTTTTAAAAAATCATATAAGATTCAGAAATTTCATCATGTCTAATTAATTGCTCTGTTAAAATAAGGGGTATTGAAAGACCCAGTATGACTATTTCTATAATGAAAATCTAGGGGAAGACTGATCAATCTGAGACTTGAGGAATAGAAATTTGCCTGGGATTTTGAATGTGAAATGCCACTTGGTTCCAAATCAGTGACAGAATTTGAACCATCATGAAAAAAAATCTGTTTTTTATCTGAACAACCCAACTGAGCCACCTTGTCTCTTCTCTGTGATTTTGAGTAGGTAGGAAACCTAAACAGGTGACTTTATGGCCAGGTAACCTGTGTGGTTGCACAGGGCCCTACACTTAGAAGCGGCCCTGCCTGGTTCACTACTCTGCTATCACCATCTTGAAATTTGTAATATTGTTTGAAGAAGGGCCTTGCATTCCACTTTGTGCTAGGCCCTCCAAATGATGTCTGTCTCCTGGTAGGATATACACTATGTTTTCTTGCTCAAACATCATTCTTCCTGAAAGCAGAAAAGAGACACTGACATCAAGGGAAGAAAAGGAGGCTTTCTGGAGGAAAGAGAGAATATGGGGATTCTGGGATCTTTGGAGAAGCCTGTCCCACCCAGGCCCTATGCTGCCACCTCAACTGGCAAGTGAGAAATTCTTTGTGTTGTCTTAGCTTTAAACACTCACAGTTCTGGCTCTTATCACAGTCGAATAACTACTTTCTCAATCATTCTGTAAGACCAAGATATTGGTAAAAGTGACTGACCAGCATGACTTTAATACATTTATCAAGATGCTCATAGGAAAGCATGCTTTCTACAGAATTCTCTATCAAAGATTGAAGACATTTTTGTTTTGGTGATTTACTAAGATGAAGATGTCAGTGGCTTGAATTGTTCGAATTCTTTCTGAGGACCTCAAGGTTATTTGATGAGAAGTAGCATGAATCTTGTCCTTCAGGGTTAGAGAAAGGATATCAATGAAGTTGTTAATGTAGAGAAAGTGGTACTAGAATAGAGGCCAAATTATAGTTTATATTACATGTCAACAGAAATAATTACATCAGATGCTTACAAGCTGAGAGATGGAAAACTAGATTACTATTTTATTGTTAGCATCATTTTCACCTGTAATGCAGTATTGAATATCTTTTTATTTTAATTTCCATTTACTTTAGAATACACATAGTTTTCCAACTGTTAAAAGGTTTGATCAAACGGTTTTATACTCTAGCATTAGAATCACATACAGTTAGTCCTTAGATGTATACCAACACTGTCAGAGTAAAACAGTAAAAATTTCCTACATATATCTTCCAAGAAACCTGATTTTAATTGAATTGTGTTGATGAAGATTACCATAATACATTTGATGTTTTTTGTATTTTAATCACTTGAGTTAATCAACTATTGGCAAATCCCATTCGACAAGGATTATTAGCTTTATAAAGAATAGATAATGTAGTAGATTTCTAGAAATCCGTTCACATTTAAGAACTTTTAAAATGCAGTGATAAGCATTTTGTTCCTCATGAGCATATTCTTACCCCTATGTGAATTACAGCATTTAATATTCTAAATCAGTAACTTTTAATCTAAGAAATTAAAAAATAAAAGTTCTAAAGCAAAATATTTTCTTTCAAATACTATTTAACCTTTAAATAGTCCATAGATAGTTTTTGGGTTGTTTGGAGTTGAGTTTGTGAGTTGGTGCTCTGTTGGTGATGAGCTTGTAGTTTTTACTATGAAAGTCCTTTATCACCTGCATGAGTGACTCAGACATGCAGATGTCATGGCTCTCCAGAGCCAGCCAGGACAGTAATCAAATTGGTTTTTAAACCTAGATTAAAACCCTTGAATTAACTCAAACTAACAAGAAATTAAGCTATCTTGGAGAAATGAGTGCTCTTTGGAGTTTTTTTAATTGAAAGATTATTTCTAGATGAATGTATGCTCTTTATTGATTTCTGCTTTCAATATATTTACCATTCATTTTAATTAGAGAATATAATGTATGGTAGAACTACAGCCTTTTCTTTACAGGCCAAGTTTTCACCCTTATATAACCCTTTGTATTCTTCAGAATACTCTGTTCATGTGATAGGAGAGTAGGCCTGTAATATAAAAGTTTCAGTAACATAACTGAAATTCACCCTCTCTAAGCCAGCATGGTGGCTTCGTGTTGGGCAGTAGCAGAAAACTAAGTTGAATAAATTTGACTTCTGAGACAGCTAAAGTTTTTAACTGTAATTTTAAAAACTACACTACAATGATGCAGTTAGACAAAAATGTTCTCAAGAGTATTTTATTTAAAGCATCTGTTTAATTCAGTCTTTAATAATTTTGCAAAGAAGGGTATGTGTGTATTTTAATATAGCTTGACCTGAATTTATATGTTTTTAGCTTTAGTATTTAACATTTTGTAACAAATAAACCTTTTTTTTAAAAAAACAAGTTTAATACAGTGTTCCGTTGTTATTTTATCTTGGATGTCAAAATGCTGGAATGAATTTGGGAATACTACTTTGTGTTTCTCAAACATAATTGTGTTTCACAGGTAATTTCCATTTTGTGCAAAATGTTGAGAGTATTGCTGAAATTCTGGATGGTTCATATGCATATGATGAGATAAAGAAATTTATATTACAGCTTATATAGAAAATTATACGTAACACCCATTACCAGAATTTTCCTTAACAAAATAACTGCCTTTATTTGGAAAAATGCTTTGATAATTATTTAGTATATAAGTGAGCCCCCGTAGGCTCAGCCAGGTCTTAGCTCGGCCAAGACTTTTGAGAAGTAGAGAAGCTGCCCTGGATAATAAATAAGAATTTGTAACTTTCCAGAGCTGGGGAGCCCACATAGGAGGAAGAAAGAGACCAGCCATAACGTGAGGATGGAGTGTATACTATATAATACAACCCCTCCCCCAAGAGGTTTCCAAATTGTCAGTAAAGACTGCCAAACCCATAAGGGCTCCCACAGTTCCACCGGAATTGTGTTTCTAACACAAATCTGACCTGGGAATACGTCCTTCTAGAAGACGCCTGTTATCTATAGAAGAACCTCCACAGTCCTCACTGCCTTACATTACATATCCCATCTTTTCTACCTTGACTCATAGGACTGTCCATCCAGGTTGCCTCTGTACTTGCACACCTCATATTCTTCCTGTGGCTTGGCTTGGGTTCCCATTCCCCGTCTACTTTGGAAACTCCTGCAAATCCTGTAAAGCCCAACTTAAATGTTAAGTCTCTTTTGCTTTCCCTGACTCTCCCAGGAAGAATTGATTCTGCATGTGTCTTTCTCAGCTTTTTATTCATACCTTTCTCATGGCACTTATTGCATTTTAGGTATTTGTGTATTGATGATCTCTCCTTGGCTATAACTGGAGGACAGGGACCAAGTCTTCATTTATATTTGTGACTCACTTCCCAACTTTCCATCAAGTACAGGGACTGACATAGACCCGGTCTATAAAATAAGTGGCACTGAAAAGGCTAGATTGATTGCCTCATCTGGAACAATGATCAAAACTTTCAAATGCAAATAAGTATGCTCACAGTTACTTATTTACTTATTTACTCATGAAGGAGTCGCCTAAGTCAGTTGGCATGTGGGACCTGTGACTAGGGTAGCTGGCTGTCTAGGGAGTTGATGAACATAGAATGGAAAAGTGATAAGTGGTGGATATTTGAGGGGATGCAAAACATGTACAAAATGATGTATGGGAGCCCCTCTGCCTGGGAGTCTCTGCTAGATATTGGGCAGCAAGATTGAGTTAGGGTGCACATTATTGGGTGTAATGAAAGGAAAATGGCTCCATGTTAAACATAGTGTTTGTATGCAAACTATCGTTTACCTGAGTGCAAATGATTCCCCTGGCATGCAGGTGGCTATGTTCTCAAAATCTTAGTTTTCCTGCTCTACTGTTAGAATGTTCAACAGTGAGCTAATGATAACATTTATATGAGAGTGTCTGACATTCTCGCAGATGTTCAGAGCAAAGAGCTCTCTTATTTACTCCCTTTTAAGAAAATAGCATACAGTTTAGTAGACACAATATATTACTGATTTTTAAAGATTAAGTGGAAAGGAGATGGGATCTCAGCCCTTCTTCCTTTGCTGGAAACTTGGACTGGAAAGTCCCTCAGGAGAACTCTTTAACTCAAAAACAGATTAACCAAAACAGTAAATTTTCCTCAAAGGCTGAGCTTAGTCCCTCGTCTATGACTTAGTGCCTGTCTTGTTTATAATGACAGATTTTGCTACTATCTCAGACTATACTTTTTCCCCCTTGAAAATTGTCTACCTTTCTGTTTTCTGATTTAAAAAAAAAAAATTCAGCTGCCCCATAAGAAATTGGAAGCAGTTTTGGATCACAATCATAAATAATGTTTTTAGGACAAAGTTTGGTTAAACCAGTTTTGTGAACCCTAGGAATTTTTATCACAGGTAGCAGGAAGTTACTAAGCAGCCACTGTTCCCCTCAGACAGGCCTGTCTCACAATTCTGAGTGCTTTTTCTTTGCTCCTCTTGCTTTTGCCTTCCTTCACTTTTAGTAAGTTTAAGGCTGTAGAAAAATAACTACCATTCCCTCAGTTCCAGTTTTCATGAAGTTTATGTATACCATTTTTATTTTTCTAGAAAACTCTTGTCTAATTCGCTCCCCATGGTCATCTAGGTGACTGAACACATCATTGTTCTTGGGTCTTAAGTCCCTTGGTTGGAAGAAGAGTAGGGAGTAGGGGTGGTTTTCTGAATTTACGGTGACTTCCTTTGAGGAATGAATTGCCTCAGAATAAATGAGGACATACCAGAATCCCTGAGAGGGCACAAATAGAACCTCTCTGGTAATGGTTGGAAAGGCAGATTACGATGCTGTAGTGCCCGGGAATGGTTCAAATGCTTTCCTTGACTAGATGGAAAGCAAGTTATTTCTATTGGGCAAGAATTCAAATGTAAGAATTCTCATTTAAATAAAATAGATACTGTCAAGAATTGCCTGGGCATTTTCCTAAGGTACATACTACCACCACCACCACCACCAACAGCCAAATTTTCCGTTTTATAACCCTCACTTTTTTTTTTAACCCTCACTATTTTTAATGAATATGGTAAGAAAGGCTGATCTTGTATGGGACTTTAATAGGCATCAAGGGTTCCTAAGCTGCTGGACATAGTAGTTGCTTAAGAAATGTCTGTTGGATGTGACAGCGCACAGATGATAGAGTACCAGTGTTGACTGTTGACTGTTGTGGCCAGGTGCCCCATTTCTGCTTAAGGACCAGAGAACTTGTTGACCAGAGGGGCACAGAGGACACCCACAGCAGAAGTAAATGAGTCCCCACCTTCAAGAGACTTCAAGGGCAAGTCCTTCAGGAAGAGGCAAGTGTGGAAGGACAAGAGAGACACCCCCATGTGAGATACCCCAAGAACAACTTCAAGAAACTTAGGGACCTGTGTGTCCTGGCAGGCAGAGGTGTAATCGAGTGAAATTTCTGTTACTACTATTTGTATGAACTCTGTATACTAATGAGGGCGGAGGAAGTTGAAGTCTGATTATTTTAATGTTACCATTGATTGCACTTTTACTAAGGCCAGGCGTTTTGCATGTATTGTTCCTTTAGAAGAGACAGTATAGCACAGGAAAATAGTTTGGTGGGATGATTAAACACAAGGGTGTTGAAGCCAGACTGCCCAGGTTGATTCAGATCCGAGTTCTACCTTTGTGTGACCACGGACAGGTGATGTGGCCTCTCCCTGGACTTCATTTACTCATTTATACAATGAAGGTAATGGAAATAACAACTTCACAGTTTCATTGGGAGGGTTAAATAAGGTCATACACATAAAATGCTGAAACCAGTGTCTTGCACAGAGTTAGCACTTTGTAAGTATTAGTACTGTTACCATCACATTGTTCCTGCAATCTCATGAGCCAGGTACTGTCAATATCTTTACTCTAAAATGAGCCCAGTAATAGCCTAAGGCCATGTAGTTAATCAGTGTCAGAGCTGGGAAGAACTCAGGCCTGATTCCAAAGCTGGCATGCTCTACCAACCAGCACACAGCCTCCATAAGCATTCCTAGAAAAATGGAAAATAATCTAGCTAAGGCTGGAATTGAAGATGCTGCAACTGCTGGTTTTGTGGAAAGACAAAACTGGACATATCCCTGGGACACACAGTTTCCTTGCAAGGCTGACTCCAAGGTCAAGGAGTCTTCAAGGTCATCACCTCTTCCCTACTTCCATCTCTGCTCAGAAAACTATTCCAAGGTTTAATTTGATCATGATTCTTCATATGTTATGACTGGTTAACACACCACCCTTGTGGTTAATATTTGAAATAGATAACCTAAGGGTGATGACAGGAAAACAAATGGCATATCCTGATACGGAGTGGTCAGAAGGAAAGGTGGCTGGCTGCAGAGCCCATTCCACCCCAACAACTGGAATGAGGTTTCTCTGTTAATCTTCTTGCTTTTTAATTCATTTTAACTTGACTAGTTAATTTCATTAATTTTAATTCTGTAGTAAGAACCCAAACTGGAGAAGTGTGCTAGCCACAGGCACACAGCTAGGAAGTAGACTAACCAGGATTTGAATTCTGTCCATGTTACCTCTAAACTATAGAAATCTCTACTTAGAATGGTAATTTCAGGTTCTTGGGCCGGTTTCTGTAGCAACTCTACAGCTTAGGTTAATGTTCTCTAATTGAATTATCCAACTGAAATGAGTGAGTTACATTTGCTATAAAATTTGCCTTAAAGTTGTTTTTAAAAGAAAAGGAGAAAGAAAGGGGAAAAAAGAAAAGAAGAGAAGGAGGAATGAGTTAGGAAGTATTCCCTCTGCTTCTGTCCTCTGAAAGATAGTAGAAAATTGGTATAATTTCTTTCTTAAATGTTTGCTAGAATTTACCCATGGATCTATCTGGGCCTGATGTTTTCTGTTTTGGAAGGTTTTTAATTATTGATTCAATTTCTTTAATAGATCTGTAGGCCTATTCAGATCGTCTGTTTCTTCCTGTGCGAGTTCTGGCAAGTTGTGTCTTTTAAGAAATTGGTCCATTTTATCTAGGTTATCAAATTTGTGGGCATAGAGTTGTTCAGTGTTTCTGTATTAGCTTTAATGTCCATGGGCTCTGTAATGATATATCCTCTTTCATTTCTGGTATTAGTAACTTGTGTCCTCTCTCTTTTTTTCTTAGCCTGGCTAGAGACTTAGTGATTTCACTGATCTTTTTCAAAGAACCAGCTTTTGGGTTTATTGATTTTTCCCAATTTCCCATTTTCAATTTCATTGATTTCTGCTCTACTTTTTCTTTTCTTCTGCTTAATTTGGTTTTAATTTGTTCTTTTTTTTTTTCATTTCCTAAATAGAAGTTTGGAAGACTAATTTTAGGCCTTTTTTAATATATGCATTCAGTGATAAAAATTTCCTTCAAGCACTGCTTTTGCTGCATCCCACAAATTTTGATAAGTTGTCTGTTTTCATTCATCAAAATATTTTAAATTTCTTTTGAGATTTCTTATATGACTCATTTGTTATTTGGAAGTGTGTCATTTAACATTCATGTATTTTGGGATTTTTCAGGTTATCCTTCTGTTGTTGATTTCTGGTTTAATTCCACTGTGGTCTGAGAGCAGACATTGCATGATTTCTATTCTTTTAAATTTGTCATGGCCCAGAATGTGGTTTATCCTGGTGGATGTTTCATGTGAGCTTAAGAATGTCTATTCTGCTATTGTTAGATGTAGTCTATACATGTTGATTATATCCAGTTGATTAATGGTGTTGAGTTCAACTATGTCCTTACTGATTTTTTGCTTGCTAGACCTGTTCATTTCTGATAGAGGGGTGTCGAAGTCTTTAAAATATTTTGTGGGACCTGCTAATAGTTGTTACAGTGCAGTGAATTAGGGAGCATGCCTTTCTCTTAATTAACTCTCCAAATATAATAGTGAATTCATCCATTGTTACTTACAGTTCTGTCAGTTTTTGCCTCATGTATTTTGATGCTCTGTTGTTATTACATACATGTTAAGGATTGTTATGTCTTCTTGGAGAATTTATCCTTTTATTTTTATGTACCACTTCTCTTTATCCTTGGTAACTTCATTCACTTTGAAGTCTGCCCTACCTAAAATTAACGTAGCTACTCCTGCTTTCTTTTGGTTAGTGTTAGTATGGTGTACCTTTCTTCATCCATTTACTTTTAATCTATGTGTCTTTATATTTAAAGTGAGTCTCCTATAGACATACAGTTGAGTATTATTTTTTGATCCATTCTGATAATTACTTTTAATTGGTGTATTTAGACCATTGACATTCAAAGTGATTATTGATATACCTGGATTAATATCTACCATATTTGTTACTGCTAGGTGTTACCCTCATTCTTTTTTCCTACTTTTGTCTTTCATTCTTTTTCTGTCTTTTGTGGTTTTAATTGAGCATTTTATATGATTCCATTTTTTTCTCCTTTCATAATATGTCAGGTTTTTTTAATTTTTTTTTTTTTAATGATTGCCTAGAGATCGCAATATACATTTACAACTAATCCAAGTCCACTTTTAAATAACACTCTACTACTTCACGGGTAGTATGAATACCTTATAAGAAAATAATTCTAATTCCTCCTTCTTGTCCCTTGTATCATTGCTGTCACTCATTTCATGTGTTCTAGAGGTTGAGGGACAACCTTTGTGGACACAGCTTCCAGCCGAGTTCTCTAATTTGGCCTTCCCAGGAGTTGTCAGTCCTGCATCCCCAGAGTGAATCCTCTGGTCCCCATTTAACACTTCTAGTTAGAACTCAGGATAGATTATGTTAAAGAACATCTATACCCAATCCTCATGGTGACTTGGGAGATTAATAAGGAAAGTGCAGAATCCCCACCTTAAACCAACTGGTAATTTTATGCACAGAGTATCCCGAGTTTCACAAGGCACAGGAGAAAAGTGAGAAAGCAGTTGCTCTGCTCTCCTCTGAGAAAGATCAGCTGCAGGCTCTGCCCAGAGGCTGTAGTCCTGCTGACTGGGAGGGAGAACCCCGCTGAGCAGGAAGAGCCACTGGGATAAAACCCCAGGAGCAGTAGATACAACCCAGAAAGGTTACATAAAGTTCTGTGCTTTCATTGGCCCTCCTAATCTCTTATCTCCTTTCTTTAGCTCTGCACAGCTCACCAGAAAAGTCACCTGGGGATGGGAAATATAAATCTGTGTATAAATATAGACCCATGTCTAAATATCACTTGTGCATAAAGGGACCCAGGCCAGAATTCTCTTCCACTAATTAGTAAGATAAAATTCTGCCCCCTCAAATGTTCAATGTATTTAATAAGAAAGGAATTTTACTTAAAATATCTCAGGAGCCCAGTTCTTTAAAATATTTCCTGAGACCTGCTAACAAGTTTACAGTGCAGTGGATTAGGGAGCATGGCTTTCTCTTATACCCAAATGTTAAGATAATGGTTTAATAATACTCATTGGGGATATCAATATTGTGGTCTGGGCCACATGGGCTCATTTACCACCCCTGCCAGTTGTTTCCTCTCAAGGGTCATCTTTGGACAGCCTTGAATTGGGAGGAATGACTGCCAGTTGTCTCACTCCAGGGGCCAGGCTGGAAGCAGCAGGCTGATGGCAATTATTAAATGAGACACACACAGGGGATTGGTTAAATCACTTACTTTTTAAACAGGGAGTAGAGCTCTGGCTATAATTTTTCTGCCTGGTTATTCTTGTTTTCTTCTGCCAACCTCTTGTGCCAACCTCTTGGTGCTCTTTGGATGATAGTCCTTTCTGTCCTTGCACTTCACACAGAATTAGTCTACAAGGAGCTGGCAGAAAACATCACAGGAGAGTCTACACAGTGACCAGGAGGCTGCCAAAAGCCTTTCCCCTGCTTGGCAGCCAGAACTGGAGGCGAGGCCCAACCCCCAGCTGTGGAACTGGAGAAACTGAATGGCTCAAGAGAAAAACATCCAGGAACTAACAGTTAGTTGGGGGATCTGTACCTGATCATTCATTCATTCATTCATTTAAACACCTAACAGATGTTTATCAAATGCTTGCTTATGTGTAGGTAGTCTTCTCAGTGCTGTAGATAACTATAGTAAATAAACATAGAAATTTGTGGCCTCAAGGGGCTTACATTTTAGTGGTGAAGACGGACAGTTATCAAAATAAAATAGAGCATACAATACATTAGGTGATAAATGCTATAGAGAGAAATAAAACAAGGAAAAGGCAGTAAAATTTTTAAATAGGGTGATGTGGAAGGCTGTGCTTAGAAGGTGATATTTAAACAAACACTATGGTGAAACCCACCAGTTGACAAGCCCAATCTATGCACACATCTTCCAAGTAGGTTTTGCTGTGTCACTCTTAAATATTGACAGTCAGATCTCAACTATTTAAGGCATAAAATTGGAAAGCCTTCAAATGTAAAGCAGAAATAGAAAACAGGGACTCAGAGGGAAGAGAGGAAATATAGGAATCAGAAGACATCTTTTTAAAAAGCTCAACTATAATTAATATCCTTTGAGAGATAAAAGAAGTTATTGTATTTATGAAACAAGAACAAGAAAAAAAAAAGGAAAGAACCAAAAGCAAGAGAACTCTTGGAAATAAGAAAAAAAATCATAGTTGGAAACACAAAATCACAATAACTTCAGAGAGATAAGGTACTGCATTTATGAAACATTCTATAAAAAGGAATATTCAAGTAATACTGAAGGGCTATTGGAAATTAAAAACACGAAATCAAAAATTAAAAATTCAATAGAAAAATAAGATAAAGAGTAAAGTCCCCAGGGAAAAAAATATAACAGAAATTAAAGGACAAGTCCAGGAAAGCCAATGCCTGATTACTAAGAGTTCCAGAAAGAGAACAAGAAAATGGAGGGAAGGAAAGTATTCATAAAATAGTTCAATAAATTTTCCAATGGGCTCACCAAACCTCCAAGTAGCCCCCATAATATGTGAAATTACACCATCGCCATGGCACATCACTGGTATTTCAGAGCACAGGGCTCAAAGAGAAGATTCTGTAAGCTTCCAGAGTATAAAACAAACAAGATAACCAAACAGGTCTTCTACAAAGGATCAGGAATCAGAATGGCTTCAGATTTCTTAACAGCAGCACTGAAAGCAAAAGACAATGAGCAGTATCTTCAAACTTCTGGAGGAAAATGATTTCCAACTAAGAGCTTTATCCAGATGAACTGTCATCAAATACGAGGGTAGAATAACAGTATTTTCAGATAAGCAGGATTCCCAAAAGTTTATTTCCCATTCTCTTTTAAAACCTACAGAGGCTACATGGTCCTCTGCAATGAAAAAGAAAGACAATCTGCGAGTTTTCCCCCAATTTCTTTTGGAATAGACCTTCCTGAGTATTAGCCAGGCAAGAGGCTTCCCAGGAGGGACATCATTGCCTAGCTTGCCCTGCAGCTAAGTGCGGCCATGAGCTAACTTTTGGCCAATGGAATGTAAGAAGTCGTGCATACAACCCCTGTGTTGATGCGACTTCATGAAGAAAGCCACCTGCCTGCCTCTGGACTGTTGTGAGAGAGAAAAATAAGTTTCTATTACAATTTTACATCTTTAATGCAGTTTAGATGCCATGTGTGTGTACACACACACACACACACACACATTAGGTGCAGGAAACAGCAGATCCAACCCAGGAGAGAGGGAAATGGAAAATGGAATCCCAAGAATGACCACGAAGGGAGAGTGTCAGAAAGAGAGCTGAGCCCCTATGTAGAGAATGCCTGGTGCAGGTTGAAGCAGTGTGATTCTCCACAATGAGGGCTCTACTGCTGTATTTATTTTTAGCCTGAAGACAGAACACCTAAATGAGCCTGAAACAAATCCTTACCTGTACTTAGTTTGCCTTGTACTGCTGACATTTCTGTTCTCTATGCCACACACTTGGCTATTTTAGGGGGTGTGGGAGTGCCACTCACCTCAGAAGTGGCATGTGCTTTGACCTGTTTTTGAAAGCTGGAGGTGGGCCATGAAAGCAGAAAATACAAAGCAGCCCACTTCCATTGACCATATTTCTGGGGGTTTCCCATTACCTGTTTACACGATAGACCCCCGACCATGTTTCTAAGGACTCATTCAGGACCACCCTGCTGGCAAACTCCCAGGGAAGCTGAGCCTCTGTTCAGCTTATCTTCTGGGGTGGTTTGTCTGATTGTGATAATATTGCCCTAAAATGTATTGCTTAGGGGTATTGTAAGGAATAAAACTATAAAGAGAAGCACCAGAATGATTATAACAGAAATGAGCTAGATTACATCCATGGAAGAAGGAAAGGGATTCCCTGGGAAGTGACACATGGGCCTCTAAGGTACTTTCTCAACTCGTTAGAAACACTCTCTTATATACTTTGTTCTTTAACCTAGGAGGCAGATGTCTGGGTGTTAAATAGAACTATGCCTGCTATACACTCATATATGTCTAATACATTTTACAATATTTCTGAATAGGCTTAAATACCCATGAAACTGATAAATGTTTGGCAAAGACTGGGGTTTGGGAGGGCTAGAGTAGGACTTTTAGTATTTTTTGACATTTTAAACCATATGTATGTATTGCTTTGATAAAGTAGAACTTATGTGCTAGAAACTGGGCATACAAAGATGTTTAAATCAAAGCTCATGCCTTTGAATACAGTATTTCTAAATCTGGCAAGAAACCAGTACAAATGATTAACTACAGTACAACCTCACGAGAGCTGTAAAGTACACAAATACAGAGTGTTTTAGGACTACAGAACAGGGAGCAATGGATTTTTTTAGTCAAAAAGCAGTGAGAAGAGAGGGTAGGCATAGGGGAGGTAGTCTATAAATCAGGCCTTGAAGGAGGAGTTTGAAAGTAAAACAAAGGAAAAGCAATGCAATGCACAAGGACACGGAAGTGTGAAAGAAAGGACAAGTGGTCCAGTGGCTCAGGGACTGCAGGCTGCACACTGTGTGACCTCCAGAAGGCGGCATTCACAGCGGTGCACAGTGCGTAACCTGCACAAGATGCACAATCCACAGCAATCTGAAGGGAGTGGCCAGAGCCCAGGGGGATGGGAGAGGAAACCAAGAGTACAAGGGTAATGGGTGAGATGGAATGTGAAATGAAAAAGACTACTGAAACACGGACATTATAAAGTAGTGCTGGCATATTTATTCAAATTTTTTCTCATTTCAATATAAAATTTAAAAATCACATCAGCCATTTGTACTCAGTGAAGGATGATAGCATGTGCCTTTATAATGGCAGGTGACAGACATGAATAAAGCTTCAAATTGATGTATCTCACATTAATATCATTCCTTAAGGTCTTGAGAACATAGAAATGAATTAGACAAAAATCACTGTGTCATCTATGAATACTTCTTTATTAGAAAAGAAATTAACCTTTCACACTAGAGACTGCAAAGGAAATTAATTTAATCTTGCAATTCTAGAACAAACTTCACAATGAGAGATTCTTAAGTATTCATAGAGTGGGCAAAAAAAATTATTTAGGACAGTGTTTCTCAAATGTGGCTACTTTCAGACACTCTTGGGGGAGGGGTTTCTTGTTTCCTATGGTAATGTTTTAAATTTTATGATTTACTTTTGTTCGTAATCTAAACATATTGATACACACTTGTTCAGGCATACCTGGATGATCACCTGACAACAACGTGTTGCCACATGATCGCGCCATCTGCCCTTGTACCACTGATCCCTGTAGCACCAAGAGAAGGCCCACTGTGCTTAACTTTTCATGTGGCATTTCTCAAATTGGGTCCTCACACCCTTCTCAGAATTGTTAAACGTTTCCTGTTAGATCTGTGAGTTTTCAAGGTTAAGAACGCTGGTTCAGGGCAATGATTCTCAAGATAGGAAGTGGAGTGGTGGCTGAGGAGACACATGTAGTTTGAAAAAGCACATTCAAAATACCTACTGATTTCATAATACAAATTCTTATAAGGTCAAACTGAACAAAGTAATTTCAGGCAGTAGCAGAAAACCAACCATAGCTTCATCTTAGAATGAACTGGATTGAGAAACACTGGCTTAGAGGGAAAGGAGTCCTATGAGATGAACAGTTGGTAACCACATGCCAAAGAGAAAGAACTTTTGGGGTCAGCAAGTGAATCTTTAGCCATAATTTGTCATGGTCTTTTGGGACTCAATGGCCAACCCAGAAGAAACCCAAGATGTTCATCAAACTCCTCAGACCTGTGGTTTGGGGAAAGCGGGTCCACTTTTAATACTGAGTCAAAGGAAGAAAACCCTACTTTTGCCAAAAATTCCGCCCCCCCCCCATCTTTTGGTTTACATATTTCAGAATTTCAGTTGCTGTAGCTGGGTAAAGGTGGTCACAGATCCATCCGCTAGGAAGTGCTGCCATCGTGTGCAATGCCATCCAGCTCTCAAGGGAAATATCAGCCCGGGGTCAGCTCTGCCAGGGAAAAATGCAAAGAATTGGATTTTCTTGGAAAGGTAAGTTCTCCTCACTCTTCTTTCATCACTAGAACATTTATTCTTGCCATTCAAACACAATCTGCTACACACTTACATGTGGGATATAAACCTAAAAGCAACAAACAAATAGGACAAACAAACAGACTCATGGACATGGACAACAGACTAGTGGTTACCAGAAAGTAGGGGAGAAGCAGGGAGGTAGATGGGGTGAAAGGGATCAAATATGTGGTGACAGAAATCTAACTCTGGTCAGTGAACACACAATGCAATATACATATGCCTTACTGTTGAACTGTACACCTGAAACTTACTGGATTTTGTTAACCAATGTCACCATAATAAAAATAAAATAAAAAAATAAATAAGCACAATCTGTTACAGATGGCCTTGAAATGCAGCTGCAGTGAAAAAGAGCATATAATGCTTAAGGACAATGCAAATAAAGAGGCCTTGTGAATATGGGGGACTCTGATGCCACCCCTACAAGTTAGTTGGGGAAGTGATAGTTCCCATCTTCCCAGGAAAGTCATCAGTTTTCTTCCATTCTTAATCTAAGCCTAAATTGCTAAAAAGTGGTCCAGAATAGAAAATATTTGTCTCCCCAGTTAGAATGAAGCACCATGAGGTGAGGGATTTTGTTTCTGTTCACTGTTATATCCCCAGTACCAAGAAAAGACAGTGCCTGACAGTTTATAAATTAAAAAAAAAAGAAAAAAAAACATTTGGCACCACAATTGAGTTTTTATTGCTTTAGTGCATGGAGTGAGGCCAGAAAGCTAATATAGACATAGTAATCACCTTCTGTGATGATGATAATAGAGTTGTGATTAAAAGCTTTATAATATCAACTTTTATTTCAAAGGATTCAGTTGCATTTTTTCAGAGCTTTTTTTTTCTATTGTTGCTAATGTGAGTAACTACCACAACTTATATATACTCATTGTTCAAGAGCAGGTTATTAATTAGTGGGCAATAAATACCCCTCAACATTTTGGTTAAAGGATCATAAATATCTCCTTTGACCAAAAAACAAGCACTGAGCCTCTGTGTGACCTAGTAGAACCGGCCTAGTTAGAAGCCAGCTAGCACTCATGAGAGTGCAGGACAGACAGGAACTCATCATAAGGCCAAAAGTATCCTGGTTCCTTTCTAAAAAGTTCATCACTCTAAGGTTTTTCATTCAGCCAAGGATCTCCTTTAGGTTACAATTGTAGAAAACTTTGTCTTGGTGTTTTGGAAGCCCATAGATCAAATTGATTTGCAATATGAACACAGGTGAAGCAAAAATTACCTTAATTTCATATTGCATTTATAATCAAATTACTTACCATGGCTACTGCTTTTCCTTCTCACTGTACTTCACTTAGTTTGCTCTTGCTTGCTTTCTGATCTTTGAATATTCTGTACTTGTTGTCACCTCAGAGTCTTTGCACTTATATTCCCTCTGTCTGAAATGCTCTTGCGCTTTATCTTTACCTGGCTGTCTTCAGATCTCAGCTCAGCCAGCCCCTCTGAGAAAGGCCTTCCTTCCCCATATTAGTTAAATTTGCTCCCCAACCCCTGCCATGTTCTATTACATGATTCTATTCATTTGTTTCAGGAATTATTTACTTCTTTTTGCTCTACCTCTGTAGAATGTAAGTTCTATGTTATCTTTTTGTTCATCACAGTATTCCTAGTGCCTAGTACAGTGTCTGGCACGTAGTAAGCGTTCAATGAGTATTTGTTAAATGAAGTTTGAGTGAAAGGATTGACATAATTAATTGACATAATTAATCCCTTTGTAAAATGAGAAATTCATAAGTGACATCACAGTTCCTCAGATCACTCTAAATTGTGCTTTCCCTAGCCAGAGTGCCTTCACAGCTTACAAGAAAACATGGCAGTAGAATTCCACTATCTCCCAGTGTTCCTGGCCCAGTGTCCCACCTGTCACTCACCTGTCATTACTGTAGAGCTCCAATTTGCTTTAGCCGAACCAACAGTTCCCCACTCTGTTGCATCTTTATTAGATCAGTGCATCCACCTATGCATTCTTTACCGATAAAGACCCGAGGTACCTAAAAAAGCAAACCAGCCAGCATGTTTAAGGAACTTAAATTATTAGACTAGAGAGAATGACATTTTATCCTTCCTCTAAACATTTCTCATGATCTAAAGCTTTGCAAATCACTTTGCAATCTCCTCACATATATTCTTTCAGGTCAGAACTTTATTCTAAGCATTAAATGATCCATTAAAGAATGTTTTTAAGCCAAGATGTTTTTCAAATTGAGTGTGCTGTGCATGAGATTGTCTAACTTGTCAAAGTGATTTAAAAATTTTGCTCTAATTTCTATTGGCTGCAGCTAGAACACCCTGACTGAATTATCTGCAGCTGGGACCACACCTGAGACTTTAAAGTGAGCCATGGTAACCAGGAAGGAGTTTGTTTCTAAATGCAGCTGGAAAAATTTTGCATTAGGTCTCTGTCCCCGAGTTTTACATTCAGTCATCTCTCTCTCTCCATAGGCTCTGTCCTCAGCTAGGAAAAGGGTGGTGGTATCTGAGTCTCCTTCTTTCATTCCTGGCCTGTCATCATAAGCTGATTAAGTGCTGCAGCTCTGGGAGGAAGGCCATTCCTCCTTAGTTTCACACCTGCATGGGTGGGGCACCCAAGGCAAGCCACTTGGACATCGTCATTATACCTGCTAAATGCATTCAGTTCCAATCATACTCAGGTTCCCTCCCGGCTGCTTGGTACAGGCACATTCCAGAAGTCCAAAGGGCTTTTGGAATTCTGAAGGAGGAGGCAATTCTGTCACTGTGGCCCAGACAACTTCCAGGCCAAGGATGTCATAGAAAAGCTGACTGGCAGTGAAGAAATAAGCACAATAGGTCACCTGAGTGCTTAGAAGCAAGCGGGTCCTCTTCCTGAGCACTAGAACATACCACAAGGGGCGAGAGAATTGAAAGACAAGCAGCAGTAAGAATATTTTCAAAGCTTTTGGTTTTCCTCAGAAACCATGATAATTCAAGTGAATTTTTCAAAAAGAGATGAGACAAAGGGCTGAATTATTTCGGGTAAGTTTTTACATTATTTGTAATAAGGGGGTCTGGGTAGATGTGGGCTTTAAAAATTAAGGCCAATTATTAAAAAAGAAGTCCATCACCACATTTCCACAGCTATTTTCTGTGCCCCTAAACGGGGAAAGGGTCCTCATAACTGCATTCTGGAGAGAAAGCCTGGTAATGCCTTCTTAAGTCATAGAAGGTGCTGCCTGCTCCCCAGCACCACATGGCTGTGTGGGGACTCTGCAAATAGAACGTGCCATCAAGGCAGCATTGCTTTTATCAGGCTGAAAGAAGAATAGCTGTAGAAAGTCGAGATCAGAAACTGAAGTTTTCCCCTGGGTCCTAGCCATAATTTTAGAGAAAATAAAGCTTTCCCCACAAATAGTTGGGGCCTTTTGGCTTCTATGTCCCCAGGAACACTTGGCTTTGGTAAGTTGTAACGGTAAATAGAAGAGAATCCTGATGTAGTTCTAATATGATGACACTGCAGAACTCCTGTTAAGGCAATGTCTGATGAAATAAAAATCACCTGATCTTTAAATAAGGGCGAGATGTAATTATCTTTGAACTTTTATCTTTTCAAAAAGAATTAAGAAATTATCACCACTCCTACATCTTGCCCAGTCTCCACCTTTGACAAGGGTATTGGCCAAGAGGGCCTGAGTTAAGTTATTTGGAGACAATGCCTTGAGGGACAGGCGTCCTCATCTCAGACTGTGGAAAGTGCACCAGAACCGACAAAAGGCTTGTAAAAACATAGATTTCTCCCCACTGACCTGGAATTTCTGATACATGGTATCTGGGTTGGGGCCCAAGAATTTGCATTTTTGACAAGTTCCCAGCTGCTGTTGCTGCTCCAGGGATCTTATTTGCAAAAAGACAGGTAGCCACTGAGCAGTTGTTCATTCCTCCCATGGTAACAGCCTTTGAAAACCCACAGCCTTACAGCAGCCCCCAGACACCCCAGGCAGGCCCTGACACATGACCAGGCTTTCTCGAGGGTGGAGTTCTGTGTACACTTTCTGGCAGAGAAGCTAGTTTACCTGAAGACTGAAAGTCCCCTTCGCCCTAACACCCACTCGTTAGTCTCTGTAGCAGCAAAACCACATTAAAGCCACCAGTTACCGGCACCTGCAAAGTGAACTGAATTACAAGCTGCATGGGACAGTGTGGGGAGCTGTGGTGACAAAACAGGAAACTTGATTCAGTTGAGGAAAGAAGAAGAAGTGCACCTTCACTGCCTGCCCCTCCTGGCCCCATCTCACTTTTGCAGGGAACTTGAGTCTTTACTGTCAAGAAGTGAAAGAGAGCTGCCGCCATAAACAGTCTTGGTAATATCGGGCCCTTACGCTCCCAGAGTAGGTTTCTCCAGCCCCAGCCTCAGCAAGGTGGCATCATCTGGGCTGTAAGGTTCCTTGGATACAGCTACTCAAAGCTGCTTCCCAACACTCCTCACCACCTCCTTGGCTACATCCCTGGTACAAACCCTCATTTCTCATCGGAATTAGAGCTGTAGATAGCCTCCAGATGTCCCTCAGCTTCAACCCTCACCCTGTCCTTCCTATGGGTTCTTTTCCCCACAGCCCCCAGAGTGATCCTTTCAAAATGAAGGCAGGCCATACCATTTCTCTGCTCATCTCACACCACCACCCGCAGTCCTTATGATAGCTTGAAAGGCCTTCCCAGCCTACCTCCCCCCCCGCACCCGTTATCTCCCAGACTTCACCTCCTACTGGCCCCCTGGCTTATAGTGCTCCAGGCACATAGGCCTCCTTAGCAGGCACACTTCTGTTATAGGACCTTTGCACTTGCTATTCCCACTGCCAGAAACACTCTTACCCCTAAATTTCTGAGTGTCTTGCTCCTTCACCTTCTTTAGAGACCTACTGAAATCAGTGAGGTCCCAGTGGCTCCATTTAAAACTGTACTTTGCTGCCAACTGCCTACCTCCCTCTCCTTAGTTTGTCTCCTTAGCACGTACCCCTTACCACCTTCCAATACTCTATTTTATTTAGGGTATTTACTAGAATATAAGTTCCACAAAGGCAGGAGTTTTGTTTTATTCATGCAGGTGTTTCCAATGTCCAGAAAACTGCCTAGCATTTAGTAGGTGCTTTAAAATATTTGTCGTATCCAGCAAAACTATCCTCCAGAAGTGAAGGAGAAGTAAAGACTTCCTCACACAAAAATTGAGGGAATTTCTTGCCAAAAGATCTACCTTGCAAGAAATGTTTAAAGAAGTTCTTCAGAGAGAAGGAAAATAATAGAAGTCAGAAACTCAAATCTACATGAAGGAAAGAAGATTTTTAGAGAAGGAATAAATAAAGGTACTGATTTGGGAGTTGTGGCTATAGCAAAACCAAGACAGGTTTCTCCAGGCACATGGCCTGATTGAAGGCATAAGTTTCTGCGGTCAGTCAAATCCTGCTGGGCCCCTACTATATGCAGAGCAGCACAGGTCATTATAGGATAGGTACAAGATAGCGACTGCTTTCAAGTTGTCAATCTCTTCAAATATAACCCCATCACTCCTGGGGATCATGAAGCATACAACTTTAAACGGTTTGTTCTTTCCCTTGGAGAAATGCATTTAGGACTCAAAATATTTTTAAAAATTCAAAAATAAACTTAAAAGACCACTAGGAGAAAAATCGTCGCTTTACAAAGAAACGAAAAAACACTTGTTGAATGAATGCATAAAGAAGTTTATTGTTCCTGCTAGAGAAGAGATGCTGCCCAGGTGAGAGCCACAGCTCCCAAAACTTACTGCACATTGGAATTAGTTGGAGATAATGTAGGAAATAAACTCTTTAATTTTTTCCAGCTTCACTGAGGAATAATTGACAAATAAATTTGCATATATTAAGGTGGAAAATATCATGGTTTGATATATGTAAACATTATAAAATAATTACCACAATCAAATTAATACATCTGTCACCTCACATGATTATCATCTTTATGTGTGCAGTGAGAACACTTAAGATCTACTCTCCTCTGAAATTTCCAGTATACAATTCAGTATTATCAACTACAATCACCATGCTGTACGTTAGATCCCCAGAGCTTACTCATCTTATAACTGAAAGTTTGTGCCCTTTGACCTACTACTGAGGCCTGGTTCCCACCAACATGGTGATTGAATTGATATGGGGTATGACTTGGGCATCGGGATTGTTTAAAAAGGCTCTCAGGTGATTCTAATGTGCAGCCACACTTGGGAGCCACTGGCAGAGAGGGACCCATCACAGTGGGGGCCGTGGCAGTACTGATATGGCCTTTTCCCTCTCAGGGCCCAGGCAGCCTGGACAGCTGGTAGTCCAGCTAAGTAGCCAAAGTCCCTCTCACATTTGTGTCCCCTGCCCAAGGTCCTCCCAGAAACTAGAGTCCTCAGCTCACAGCTGGGGCTCTGGAGGAAACGGTAACTTGCTTTGACTCCCTTTGTACCAGAATGCTGATTTGTCACTGGAGAGGCAGGGAGAAACAGCCTGCTGTGCTTTACACTGAGAAACCACAGAAAACCCTGTAAGCCAAACTAAAACTGAACTAGGATGTGTGCTCTGCAGACCCTGTGTCATAGACTGTGCATCCTGAAAGAGTACTGGGTGAGCCGGCGGAACACCTTTCACCCCAGCCAGCCCTGGAACGGACACAGGCAGTCTGCGTAGCCTCACATCCCACAAGAGGCCATGGGTCCTGAGGACGTTTCAGAGAAAAGACAGCAGTTCTCAGGGTCCTTTGGTCTATTCCTAGCAAAGAGGACTTAGAGCTTGCCTACTCTGGTTTGGTCTTGCTGCTGAGGGGGTCCTTGAGGAGCACAGAGTGGCGACTTGCCCAGCTCACACGACAAGCCACTGCAAGAGCCAGGCTGGAACTCTGGCCTCTGGCGGTGACAGGCCTGGAAACACCCCACAATTTAGAACAAGGGGCAAATAATGAGCCATTAAATTTTTCTAGTGGGAGGAGTTAGATAAGAATGAGCGAAACTGGTGAGGGTTAAAGAGAACCTCAAGAAAAGACTGAAGGACAGCGAATCCTACTCGGCCACGTGAAACGTAAGAAAGAATGCATATGATTCCCATGTCGACAACAGAAACCTACAGATCACACTTGGCCCCTCCACGCCCAGCCCTGCAAGCTAAAAATGTCACTTTGCAGCGGTGTCTTAAAAGAAAGACTCCAGATAACTCCTTAATGACTCCGGACAGCTGCTGGGCCCATGTCCAGCACAATCAGCTGTGTCCCCTCCTAGGCTCTAAGAGGACCATTGGCTGCAGTTCCGCCGCCCATTCAAGGGAGCAGTGTCTTCTGTCAGGCGCCCTCCCCCACCCTGCACAGCCCTCCTTGCGCCTTGAGCGACAGAGCCCTAGCGGTGTCGTAGAGAAAGGCACAGGCAGAGAGAGCCGTCCACAGCCCTGACAAGAAAAAGGAACGAGAGAGCCTTTCCTCTCGTTTTGACCTTTTAGGGCAAAACCCCAAACTCACCGTTCTGGCTCCTGTGAGCTGTTTCAAATAATCTTGAATCTTTTCAGTGTCACTGGTGGCTGTGATATCGACGAATTCCAAAATCCCTTGTTTGAAGGGAAATTGACTGAGGATCTCTTGGGTCTCTCTGCAGTAGGGGCAGGTGGGCTTGATGAACACCACCACTTTCCCAGGCTGGATTTTGCTGTTCACAAACTCCTGAGCCATGCTGTCAAGCTGCTGCCTCCTGGGGAGGAATCCTCAGTTGCAGGTATTGCTCAGGAGTAAAACGGAGGCCCAGCCAGCTGGCTCTCATTTAAAGGAACCTCCCTGGAGGAGGAGTTTGTCTGGTACCATGCTCAGTTTTTAAAGGGACAGCCCCAAAGTCATTCCACTGGTGCAATTCACCAGCTCGTGATGCCAAGGAAGAGGCATACTTGCATTTAGTCATCAATACCTGTGCCTAGCTTGTCATTGTTGTCCTTAGATCTTTAAGGAATGCCTGCCCTTTGGCAGAAAGCAGGGTCAGATCACCCTTTGGAGAAGCCCAAAGCACACAGACCAGCCCCAGGGAGAGTTCTGAGCAAGCAGTGACCTTCTAGGGTAAAGCCTTTGCCCTGTCAGAGACACAGGTTTAAAAACATGCTGGCCAAAAAGAATCATTCAAGAAAAAAATCTCTTTAAAAGAAACGAAACTGCAATTGTGACTTGACATCTGTCTCGAAGTTGCTCCCAGGGCTCTTTGCGTGGCCTGCACAGGGGTTTCGTCTTTGCGATTGTTTTTAATGGATGTAGTCGCCAACATTTAAAACTCTGGAGATTTCACAAAAGAATCTGGACTTGCACTTCCCTGAATCGTCAGACCTGACAAGACAGCTTGTATTCCTTGTGGCAGCAGCTGGCGCTGAAAGGCTGTTGTCCCCTGTGGGCAGGACAGAGGGTGGCTACGGTGTGCCAGAAAATCTTGACTCTCTTTTCTGGCGTCCCACGTTCCCTCGTAGGTGGAGTAAAGCTTCTGTTCTAGAACAGTTCAGACCCCCTCTGTGTGCAGTAAGTTAAATAAACAAGTCAAGGAAAAGCCATTAAAAGTGCATCATCCTTTTGCCCAGAAAGTTTTACACTGAAACTAGAGTACATTCAGAGAGATGGGAACTGGACATCTCCCTTGACTGTCATGTTGGTGAAATCCCAAGCATAGTGTGATTTCTCAAGAAAAGAAATTGACTCCCAGAACCTGCTCTAATTATCACTAAAATTAAATGGCAAAATAAGAAACGCAGATTCTGAGTCTCAGAGAGGGAGCTAATAAATGAGATCTCTGTCAACAAAAATTGTGCTGGGGCTGGGAGGCCTAAGGCTCTTGTCCTGGTCAGGGCTTGGGACTTTTCTGTCCTTGGCTTCACTTTCCTCCTTAATAAGTTCACGGGAGAGGCTGTGTTGCCTCTCTCCTCCTTCCTTTAGTTCAGACCTCTGTGGCAGATCCCGCCCTGAAGCCTAGGGTCCCTTCAGGATGCTCAAGGCCACCTCCTTCCACGCACCCAGCCCATGGGTTACCAGGCCGTTCCCTCAGAGCCTTTCTCTCTTCTCGGTATCTGGGGTTCACCTCTCCTTCTCTGTTGGCTCTTTTCCCTCAGCGTGTGATTCTGCTCATGTATCTCCCTTGTCGAAAACCACCACCGTCTCCTGTCTCCTTTGGCCCTGCTTTCCAGCCTCTGCCCTTTTCTTAACAGACAAGTGTTATGAATCTGGCTGTTGATGTTTGCTTTCTGTACTTTACTCACTTCAGTGCAGTCTGACTTCCTTCTCCACCCTTCTGCTTTAAAGTCCTTTGGCCAACACCACTCATGACCCCTGCATTGCTAAATCACCTTGTTGAGAGGTGTCCTGACTCAGACTGAGAAGTGCGGGGGTGGAGTTTTTGATAAACTAGCAGAGTGAAACTTTCAAAGGTCTCTTTGCATAGAGTCCCCTGGGGGTTTGGGTACCTGAGGCAGAGGCTAGGGTACAAGCAGACTCCATCACCTGCACTACAGCTCAGCTCCAGGGAGTAGAGTCTGAAGCCTTAGGACAGATGTCCACAGAACACAGCTGAACAAGGCATTTTCTTGAGGAACTGTGAGACATGGAACACAAACAGATGACAAAGAGGAGGTGCCCATTTCATTTCTCAGAAAATGCTGTGGCTTCAGCTCAGTGAAGAATTCAGAGCATAGAATATTCTGCTGCATTGGCATCTTGAAGGTTTGTAGCCTTAGCACGTCAGGAGATGGAAGCCATGGTTCTGAGGGGCATCTCAGGGTGTGGGGGGAGAGGCTGCCATGGAGGGTCCAAGGGGGCCCTGTCCTCAAGTACTATGGACAGTCAAGAAGGGGTGTGTGTGGTGTGTGGAAGAGCCCATAAGACACCTCCAAGCAATCCAGGTATACTGAGAAATGAGGACTTTTTTTTAAGGGAATGGAGGTCCTGCTTTGCACATGGTTGACAACGAGTTAGTGTAGAACACGGGCTATTGCTGTTAATATGATCTCGTTTATACCCACAGGGCTGGGAAAATTTGGCCACAAATGAATGTTTTCAGGCTTTTTCTTTATTTGCACACTTTATTGGACTTGACCTTGTAGCTCACATCCCCCCTCCCTTGAAGCTGTCTTCTTCTCAACATCATTTGCAACGTAATATTTTTTATTCTTCCTGTTTCTCTGGGTGTTCTGTCTCAGCCTCTTTCTCAGGAATTTTGTCTTCCCATGGTATATCCTGGAGCTTGATCCTCTTCTCACTATGTACACACCTTCCCTGAAAGAGTTTATCTCTACAGCTGGTTTTGATTAGAGGGGTTTGTTTTTCGTGGCTGTGAGGAAGTGGGAGGTGGGAAGTCCAGCTGTCACCTATTTGTTGATAAGCATCACATTTATTTTTCTTGTCTAGACCTCTCTCCTAAGCCTCAGGAGTGAATAGTAGCTCACTACATACTGAGAAGACCCACCTGGGGGTTCCTTGGGCCTCTCAGCCTCTGTGTGGCCCAAACTGAAGCCACCCTTTTCTCTTTTCCATACCTGCTCATCCTCCTGCGAGTACTGTCCTCTATGCCGTCTAGTGGAGGTTGGCGGGGTACAGACAAAAGCAGTGAGCACGTGGCATGAAATGGTCTAGGTGGTATAATAGAAGTATGTAAGGGCACAAGGATAACCAAAAGAGAGCAGTCATTCCCACCTGGAGGGCTAGGGAATGGTTGACAAAGGTGAGCTAGGCTGAATCCTGAGAGAAGAGATGTTTGTGAGTCTACAAGGCAGGGAAGGGCACTGCAGGCAGAGGAGAAAGAAAAACAAGAATGACATAAATGGTGCTTGGTGATGAGTGTAGCTGTGTGTGGATAGAGTAGTAGGGGTTTGAGTAGGGAGAGCAGGCAGATGCTGGGTGTCTTTTGTCAAGCTACAGAGTGAGGACTTTACACATAGGCAGTGAGGAGCCATAATAGGCATATCTTAAGCATGAGTAGATTGCAGTTAAATATTTGATGAATTAAGGACTTTGTCACATCTCCCAAGTAATGCAATGAGTGCTAAATGCCATCTGACTATAGAAGGGCTCTAAGGAGCGGTAGGGATGCTTTGGGGCATGCAAAACTTTCAGGGTCCCTCAAAATTCACCCTGGGACCAGTCCTGACTTCCAGAAGAAGATGATGAAAGAGCAGAATGGAGAGCGGTTCACGTCAGAATAAAGATGAAAAACTGGTTCAGTGGTAGGGATTTAAAAACCGTAATAAAAAGAAGTTATGCTCAGCAACAGGAAATTCAGGCTCATAAACAAACACCTGGTGGATGCTCGGCTGGGTGACTAAATATGAGTGTTGGTGTCAGAAATGCTGAAACAAAAGTTTTGTTTTTTTAAAGCAGTTTCAAGCCCTTCTTGGGAAAGATGGCTTTACTTTGGCTAAAATGACTCTACAGCTAAACGAGGACTCTGTGACCAGGGAGGCAGAACTAGAAGAAAGTAAACCACCTCAGGCCAATTGGTTACAATGCATCAAAACATTAAATTAATATTTTCAAATTATCAGGTATATAGCACCTGCCTTACACAGAAGTGGAAGCTACATTTGTGCTCAACTGGTTGTGAAAAAAATCCTTACCCATGAGCTGAGAAGCTCAGAGGAAATGAGTCACTTGGGGACAGAAGACCTTTAATGGGAAAGGACAGCTTTTCCCACCCAGAGACAATCTCTGGGCACATATGTATGGAGCTGTCATTTGGAATGACTTGTCCAAAATGCTGCAATAAAAGTGAAAGGAGCCAAAACTGGGAAATAAAGATCTGAGCTGACAGTAACTACTGAACAATGTCACCTTCGAGTGAAGTGATGAATTTAGATGGAACACCAGGCTCTGAGTTGTTCCTCACCCAGGAATCTTCCCGCCATGGTTTCTGTCAAGCACCCTTCCTCACACAACTCCTCTCAGGTCTCATGCTCCTCCACAGAATACGAGGTGCCATTATAGATGCAAAGTGTACTTGTAACAAAAATGTTCTTCAGTGGGCTTCTGGTTAATAAATTTTGGTACATCCAAATGCTGGAAAAGGATGTAGTTAATAACAAAGGAGATGAGAATGTGCTCTGTTTTCTAGGATCTAAAAATCAAAGTGTAGAATTGTGTGCAGAACAGTCTCTTTTGTATGAATATGGATATGTAGGGTATGAGAGTATTACATGTGTGTGTGTATTTTCCTTCTATCTATCTATCTATCTATCTATCTATCTATCTATCTATCATCTATCTATCTATCATCTATCTTGAATATCTATATATTCTAACATGAAAGATTTTCAAATGAAAGATGTATTTTTAAAAGTTACAAAATAATATTTGTATTTTAAAAATGAGAAATAAAGCAATGATATATGTGCATGGATCCATGTACTACGTTTGATGTAAATGCTCAGAAAGGGAGCTGGCAGGTTACACAGCAAATTGTGGGCAGTGGGGTCTCTGAGGGGGAGAGTAGCCAAGGAGTGGCTGTTTTTAGCTTTGCTCCGTAAACTTTTATATTATTTGAAAGTTATACAATAAGGATATACTCATGTATAACTTAAGAAAAAAAGAGAAACAATAAAGACCAAAAATGAACGCTATGCAATCAACTCTTGATACCCTCCTGGGAAATTAGAGAACCCGAAAAGCAATAAAAGACACATGAGGTGACACATCCCAGGTTTTACTGATCATGACCATGCTGGGAGGTGACCGACAGTGCACCGCAAAGGGGAGGGAACAGAAAGTTTGTAGCCATGCCAGCCCCAGTTCCTCCCTTTCGCAGATGCAGGGGCTCCCAGAGAACTGAGCCTGTGAGTTCATTGTTGAAATGCCGTGAGCCCTCAGCAACCCCATGGCAATGAGGAGACTGAGCCTGTGAGTTCATGTTGAAATGCCGTGAGCCCTCAGCAGCCCCATGGCAATGGAGGAAGAAGCCACCTACGGCCTTACCAAGGTTGCCGAAGGGTGGTTTCTCAACAGTTTTCAGGAGAATATGGAATTTTAGAGCTTCTCTTTTGGACTCTGAATTACTATTTCTGGAGAAGGCTGATTGTCACCCTGTCTGTGTGCAGGAGCACCAGTGCCCATGGCCTTGAGGTGAGCACCGACATATAGGGACAGCTGGTAGCCCACATCAGGCTGCATATGAGGGAAACAATCGATTGTCAGAAACTGAGGGTATTTTCTGAGGATGAAACTGTCATCCCAAAGCAAGGGACATCTGAATCTTGGCTCACATTCAGAATCTGTAATAGTGACTAGTCTCAGGGGTGGCATGGCAGCCACTGTTGGAATGTCTTTGAGACCCAGCCCTCTAAGTCCTCCGCGGGCTCCAGGTGAACAGTGCCCAATTCTGAGTTCCCAAGGGGTGAAGTCAGTCTTCTGAACCCCCCACCAGAATTCAAGGAGGAGGTGTCTTTCTAAGCACAAAGGTTAGAAATACTGGTGCAGAGAATGGTCATTAGGGAAGCTTAGGGGGCCAACCTGAGGACCAGGCCGGTGCCTTGACAGTGGGACTGACAGGCCATCTTGAGTGACAGCTCCATTCCCAATCAGCCGGACTGACTGTGAGCCCTTCCTGCGGCTTCACTGCTCCGGGAGGAACCAGTCCCATTTTTTCAATAGTAGGAAAGCAGATGTTGAAATAGCAGCTAGTGAAACTGGTGAAGGAAGGGAAGAGATGAAGTGCTTGTCTATTGCCATGGCTGAAGGGGTGCAGCAGTGAAGTGGGTCCAAGCCCTGACAGCTAGGGAGAAGGGGTGTACCACACAGCTGTAGAAACCCTGGACCACCAATTTGCAGCTTTCCCAAAGCCTTCCGTGGCACTTCATCCCTGTCTTGCTCTCCCACATCCCACTGGCTACCGAGGCAAAGGGGTCTCAGCGTTCCTCTCTGTGATGCCTAAGGATGGGTCACTGGTGGGTGGCAGGGGAGCTTCCCTTCCACATTCAGGACAACACCAGGGGTCACAGGAGGAGGACGGGCCCTGACATGAGAGGGAAACATCAGCGTCTGGGTGGCATGGACACTGTGTGGAAAACTCAGAGAACACACAGAGGGTGTTTATCTGAGGACATACTATGGGGGGGATGGAGACTGGGGCTGCGAAACCAACTCATAGCACTGGTGAAATTCAAAGCCTTAGGCTGACACATGTTCAGCTTTCCATTCTGTCTGTACATGAGACCCACCTGGGGAACTTTAAAAATACCTGCCTGGGCCCCACCCTGCCCCACCGAATTAGAACCCATTAGGTTCATGTTCCTGCCAAAGACCTTCCATCCTCAGAGGAAGACCCACCCAAAGATGTTTTCTCCATCCTTTGTGCGCAGACTCACCTGCCAAACCTTGCGAAGCTTACTGACCCTGGGAGGTGCCGTTTTACTGTGAAAGTTACCCTCCTGTGATATTAAATCCACAAAACTGGGTCTCAAGTGCCCTGGCTAAGCAGGGCCCTTGCCTCCCTGTGGAAGTCTTCCTATTTATTTATGGAACATACTTCCCCTTATAAAGCACACAAATTTATTGAGAGGAGGGTAGAATAGAGTAGTGGGCTGATAATTCCCATATGGAGTTTTTGTGGTGCAGAAAACATCCCCTTTACAGAAAAGACTGACAGGCCTTTGTGTTCTGAGTTTGGATGCCCTCATCCAGGATGGGGAAGGGGCCAGTGTTAGCTCTTTTGCGTTTTAGAAGTGAAGCATTAATTTTGAAATGTAAGGAGGAGCCGGACAGAGGAGGGGATGGGAAGTGGGTTTCACAGAGAAGATGGCAATGGCCTGGCTCCAATGGCAGAGAGAGGGTAGCAGGCCTTGAGTGGTGGGAACCCGGGTGCCCCTTGCCACCCAGCACCCTGAGCTGTGACACACCAAGGGTGAGCTGAGTGAAAGAGGCTGTGGAGACCTGGGGTGAGCCTGAGTCTCAGGACCTGGGAGCCAAGGGAGAGGGCCCTGGGCCTGGCCTGGCAGGGATGGAGGCTGTCAGAGGAGATTGCCAGTGGCGCCAGGGGTCTGGGCTGTGGGCAGGGAGGTGGGATGGCTATGCCATGCACCCATGGTTCCTGCCCAGGGGGCCTAGATTCTGGAAACTAGAATGCTAAAGTTCTCTGATGACCCCAAAGGAAGAACTGGGACAGGGTGCCTGGGGCCTGAGCCAGATTCCTTTTACTCCAGAGAAACTAAGAAATTTGGCAATTCCCATGGTCTCAAGTAGTGGAGTGATTCCTACTGCGTGCAGAAATTTTTTGGTAGATCACTGGGGAAGGGAGTTTCCATCCAGTGGCTTTAAGGGAGAGGCATGATTGAAGTTTGGGCCTGGAGAAAGGAGAACGCATGAAAACAGACAGCAGAGCTGAAGGCGTGATGGGAGGAGACGAGCAGAGGAGCTGCAGTAGCAGGTGTGGAAAAAGGGATTTGGGGACCAGAAATCTCGGCAGCTTTCTGTGGGCATGAAGCCCTCCTCTCCCTCCTCCAGCACATCCTGCGTGAAGCTGAAACTTGTTACCTAATGCTTTTGTGAGGGTGGCTTTTCTCCTTAGAAATGTTTTCAAAGTAACTCTGGTTTGTTGTTACAAAAGATGATACACTAAAGAGATGTGCTTCCTCTTACTCCTGACCCTGAGCTTCCAGTTCCTGTATCCACATGTAACCATGATCACCCAGTTCTTCTTTCTGGAGATGGTTGTTTATGTATTTTTTTCCTAAATCTGCCCAGGGTCCTGCCCTTGCCTTCATCATGTAACAACTTACCTAGAATATATGTAGCTCCAACTCATCTTTATTAATGCAACTTAGTATTCCAATGATACTTTTAGCCATTTCTCTTGTTGGAGTTAGGGTTGTTTCAGTCTAGCCGAACGGCTGCCATGCGTGTCCTTGTATTGTGAGTGTTGCTTCCCATGGGAGCCACAGCGTTGCAGAGATAGCCGGAGGGGACCCAGGAGCTTGAAGTCAGAGGACTGAGAAAGATTAAATCCCACAGAATTGTCAACAATGGGGCACTCTGGGGATTTCCAGCTTGGGAACTGGTGATTTGAGGCGATTCTACACATCTCAGGGACTGATGATTCAGTTTCTCCCTCCTCAGAATCCCAGAAATACCTGACTACCATACCACCTCCCCCTCACCAATACGCTTGCAGTAGGGCCTCCTGGAGAAAAACTTGCTTTAATGTTTCCCACTCACCCTCCATAAAATTTGATTGAATTGAAGTTTCCTTAATTTTTGTGAACAAAAACATAGCATCTCTTTCACTGTTTGTTGTTGTTGTTGTTGTTGTTGTTGTTTGTCTCTGAATCTCCCAGTGGAGAATTGCAGCCCCTGCAAACACCTTCCAATAATTTCTAAGATTCAACAGGGGGTATTTCGCATGAACTCAGTAAATCTTTTCAGCAGCTGCATGATTTCTCTGATATTTTTTACCTCCTTTCTGACTGACTCCATCTATTTTGGGTCCTGCTACTGTTTTGCTGAACAGTGTTTCTCACTTTTGACGTCGCCCAAAGGCTGTGAGCTATGTTCACTTTTCTACAGGAGGAGCACAGGACTTTGTTTTTAGCCATGTCATCGTGCTTTTCTTCTAACCCAGGCAAGAGCAGAAATGCTCAGGTTTGGGCGTTGGCTTCTTCCAGGCCTGGATCAATGTTCAAAGATAACAAAATCAAGTGCTTCATTCCCTCATGACCTCATGAAAAGCCAGTGGAAATTTCTTTGGCAGAAATAAATGGGTGGCTGTTGTATAGACACCTGCTGAGTTTCCTAATAGTTGAATCTGCAGTGAGCAGTAGGGCGATGCCACCTAATAGCTCCCTGATGGATTTCACAGTCTCATGCTGACACAATAACACACCTGGATGTTGTTTCTCACCTTTGAAAATTCCATCCCCTATACGAGAGAAAATTGGTTAAGAAGGAAGGAGAAAGGAAATTATGCAGTTTTCATTTTTGTTTCTTCCTTACCTAGCGGAGTTCTGTGGTAACTTAGCAGAAACACTAGGATCTATTTCAGTCATTCTCAGCCGTGGCGGTGGGCAAGGTGCCCTCAGGAAGCACCACAGGATGCCCGGATGTGTACAGGACCCATGTTCTGCTGGTATTTGCCACTATGCTGTAAGGACCAGCAGTGTTCCGATTGGTTGGGGCCCATGCCATCTGAGGTGTTGAATGTTTTAAATGTGTTTGGGTTTATTCTGAAAATCATATTAAATTTAAAATTTAATATAAAATTTAAAATTAAATATAAAATTTTATAGATGGAAAATAAAAAAGAGTTTCTTTTGTAATTCAAACTACAGTAAGTGAAGCTCAGCAAAATCCACTGATTCGTGAGATGGAGAAACACAAAAGGCAGAGTGGGAAAGAAGAAACCACTGGGATCATACCAGAGATTGGGACGATGGTAGGAAGAAGTTTGCACTTACCAGAAGGGTACACGGATAAAATAAGGTTGAGAAACACTCAACTACAGAAAATAGAGGTGATTGCGGTTAAGTGGGGTTAACCCGTGAAAAAAAACCCCTATCATAACCTCTTCTGTATATGTTGGTTGGAGAGGGTGTGTTCTCAAGACATTTAGACTGAAATCACTCAGCCTGTGGTCATCAGAGGTGCCAATTTCCTTCCTGCGTTTTGGGGGCTCTTGAGAGCTCTCTGATACACCCTGGCTGGTTCTTGTCATTCTGCGGCTTCGGGCGTCCGTGCTGGGAAAGGGCTTCCTGAAGCAGAGGTCTTCGGAGGCTGGTGTATCATGGTCAGCAGCATGGCTGCTGTGGTTGCCACTGACTGACCTGCATTCGGGCAAGTGACTTCATCTCTCCAGCCTCCAGCTTCCTCTTTGGTGGGAGGTATTACGTTAGATGGATTTGGATCCTCCCTCAGAGGACAGGTGAAGATTACATGAGATAATACACTGAGGTATTTCCCAAAGGGCCTGGCCTGGAGTGAGTGCTCAGTAAATGGTAGCTGGCATTCCTAAGACACAAGGTGGGAGTTTTACTTCACGCGCAAGAGGAGACAGAAACGTCATGAGGTTCAGGGACTCCCTAAGGTGAGGAAACTGTAAAGGGTGATGACTGGAAATAATGACCACAAGAAAACTGTAAGGTTTCTGAATCTTTGAAGTTTTCCCAGTCCTCAGTGTATCTCCAGTTCTAATGAAAAAGAAAATCTTGTTCCTTATTTTTAAGAATATCAAATGTAGCTGGAAAGACACATCCTAGGCTTAGCCAGATTTATGAAAAGAAAAACTCCCAGGGATCAGAGTAGGCAGAAAAACAAAATGGCTGGTACTCTGGGGACTGTAGGAAGAAAAAGTAGCTGACAACCAACCAACACTCAAAATACAGCCTGGGGCCTTGGCCGGCCCAAAGCCTACTATACTTCCTGACACACTGGCTCCTGGAAGCCACTTTACCCAACTACACTCCCCACATGCTCTGTCCAAGTTTGTGGCTTGCTGCAAATAAACATCTGTTTAAGGAACACATCATTGAATGGGCATGCTAGCTTAGCTAATCGCTTGTTACTTAGCTGCTCTCTAGCCCACTAAAGGCCTCAGGTGTGTGTTATCTGATCAGCACAGAGTACAGCATTGCTGGGCAAGATGAAGCGAGTCCACAGCTGTGGTTTTTCCCTACTCAACAACCCTCTTCCGGCAATGGAATCTGTCTTTTCCTTTTTGGGAAACATCCCTCCTCTACTCTTAGCCCTTGGTTTGGGTTCCATCTTTTAAGGTTCAGTTCTAGAGGGATGTGATCTCTGGCAAATTCTCAGTTCCCAGGGGTGGTCATGTGATACAGGTTGACTAGTTGGAATCAAACCAATATATTGAAGGAGAAGCATATAAACCCAATTCAATGAGATGCTACTCCCAGTACCTGGAGCTATTGAGACATAGGTGTTCTCTGCCTGGAGGGCTTTAAGTTTGTATGCCTGCAACTGTTGGAGTTTTGCTATCCCTTCGAGAGAGCCTGAGGGGGATGAAGTCCATCAGAATTAAGTGGAGGCAAGAGAGAGAGAGACCCGATGACATTTGAGCGCCTGCCTCTGGTTGAGTGTGATCCACCCCCACACTTTCCATTGCCTGGGCTGGTAAATTCTCTTTTTCACTTAAGTTGGTTTGAGGTGGGCTTCTTTCACATAAATACAGCAAGAAACTGAGGGGACACCCGTTTTCTTTTCACCAGTCGAGTAGAAAAGCAGCAGGGGCCTTTTCTTTGTGACTCGGGTTCTAAATTTCCCACCACTTTTTAAGAGTTAATCTCTTCATGCTGACCCTTGGTTTTCCTAACTCATGTCTTAGCTCAAGCTCTTGAAGCTAGTCTGAAATTAATTCCACATTTTGTAAAATAAGGAAGAAACAGAAGTTGGTGAGTAAGTAAATATTTTACAATGAGATAAGATTTGGGGTCAAATGTCTACCAGTGCGCCTACTGCCAAGCCTGGATTAGAGCCTGTTGCATCACCCCAGGAGGGAGTGCTACCTTTTTCTTAATTGTATTGGAGGCATTTTGACAAAGAGTAGAATATAACTTTAAGATAGTAAGTGAAGAGAGAAGAGAAAAAAGTCATTTGTACAATGGAAATAAGTATTCGCTTACTTTTCAAGTTCTGTGAGTACGGGTGTGTGTTGCATCTGAGGCTCCATGTCTCTGTCTCTGGTAAGAGAAAATGTATCTCTTAATTGAACCTGGGAGGCAAATATAAACTGCCTTTATGTTCACATGGTTTGACAAACATGCTGTTCTCATCTGTGAGTCAGTTGAGATGTGGTTCTTTCTTATTTTCATGTGGACATCCTCATTTCTCTTCTTCAACACATTCAAAATGTTCCCTACTGTGTGCGACTTTGAAAAAGTCCTCAGGGTTCTTCAACGCTTGCATCTGTAAAATGAGTACTTTAGACTAGATCAGTGGTTTCAATTAAAAAACAACAACAACAAAAGACAAAAACCAAAAAAACAGCGGAATTCTTTTTTTCAAACATAGCTTGTGCAGAAAACCACCAAAGTGGAGCTATTTGGGCTGAGGTGGGGGTGGTGGGCTGGGACTCCTCCCTGCTCAATCTCCAGGTGGCTCCTGAGGGAGCTCCCCAAACCCCTAGGACTCCAAGGGACTATTTCAAACACTCCATTCAGATGTTTGCCAAGGCCCTTTCCAGCTCCAGACATTAAGAGTTCTGTCATTCTAAGTGCTACCTCTTTCATGAAACTTTTCTAGTACCCCAGCCTACACGGATCGCTTCTTTTTATGTGCACTGTAACATTTGCTAGCATATCACACACCCCAGCCGTGTTCGTAAAGTGACCTAGATATGGAGGTTTGTCTTTCTGTGAAGCTGGCACATTCATGTGCTTCTTTTGGGAAGTGGCTCAAAACTCACTTGGGAAACTGAATGTAACTGAAAGAACTCCAGGAAATGGGGAGAGAAGCTTTGTTCACAGACTGGGGAAATCTGGATCATTGCCTCCTGCAGCAAGTCGCCTGTGCTGACTAAAGCTGAGCTGCTAGTCCTGAGTACATACCAGAGCAGAGCAGGGTGCCCACCCACCTATGGCCTCCACATTGGCCTTCCACCCAAACCTTTACCTAATGTGGATGTTGAGCAGGCCATGGTAATTGGAAGGTCATGGAAGATATCTGTGTGAACTGGGTCGTGGCCTCGCCTTTCAGCAGTACTGGGCCGTCCCCTGGCATGGGAGACTAACTTTCTATTGAAGGCATCACCAGGAGGAAAAGACCAGGCTTGTCTCTGGTATCCCACCTGTCTTAGTCATTTTCTTCCCACTGTGGGTAAGTTCTGGTTTCCTAAATAGAGTACTTTACCACTGTAATCCTCACTCTAGGGTTCTGTGTAAACTTTAGTGGTTAGAAACGTACGTCACATGGTGTGATTTTATTCCAGGCTAGCTTTGTCCAGCGTGGCCTAACCTAGGAAGGTGTGCCACGGATTCCTGAGGCTCGGGTAGAGACATTGTGGTTGGAGCACCACCTAGTGGCAGCAAACAATAATGCATATGATGAATGACATTCGGAATCTTTCCAAGGGGTGGATAAATAGCACCCAGGGATGTTTGATTTCCAAAAACAGTTCCATTGAAAATATGCTTTCAAGCAAAATTAAACCGAACATAATTTTTAGCCTTTTCTTAATTATTCCAAAGACATGTCAGTGTCATCATAATGAACACCAGTTATTATTGTAGAATGTTGTAAATGTAGGAGATTGGGGGGAAAATCTATAAGAAACTTTTCATTCCATTTAAGTTTCTATTTTTAAAAATTTGGTACACCTGGAAATAAGATACTGTGTAACCATTAAAAGGAAAGAGGCTTATGTATGATTTGAACTGGCTAAAAGAAAAAGATATAGAACAGTATCAATAGAATGTTATAATTTATGCGAGAAACACATTAGAAAAAATATATAAAAGTACCACCTTTTTTATAAAATATATATTATGTATAATGTTTCATAAAACATTATATATCTATATATATAGTGTTTTACAATATATCACTACATTCTTGTTTTGTTACCTTGGAAAGATACCTAATAATTAGGGAAAAGAATGGAAAAAAATACCATATACATACATACATACATGAATACATACATATGTAATTTGCTTCCTTGTTGTTTTTATTTTTGTTTTTTTAGATTCTGATAAGTAATGTATTATCCATTCAAACAAAAAAATTAATTTTAGTACAAAGTCCTCAATAGTACTTATCAATAAATTGTAGGCACTATTATTATTATTGGTAGTAGTGGCAGTCACAATAGTCATAATATTGTCATTTTGTTCTTCCTTCCAGAAAAGCTGAGTGAAGAAAGTACCCCAACCCCGCCCCAAGCCAACACTTTAAAAACTCTAGCTTTTTCCTTTCAGTGAACTTAATGAATTTCTTCACTTGCTGATGCGTCTTTATCTGGCAAGTACATAGACTTAGCTTTTTATTTTTATTTATCAATCAATCGATCGATCGATCTATCCATCCACTCACCCATCCATCCATCCATCATCATCCATCTCTTCACTTATTATTTGTTAATGCTGGTTGTCTTTATTTATTGACACACATAAATAAATTTTGTTAAGTACTGGTATGCAATAGCTGTTCTTATTCACTCACTGGTTATCCTGTGCATACCATAAAAACAACATGACTGAAATATTTAAATTTATCTCATTAAAAGTATACGTGAATGATAATACATAGACTTCAGATGATAGACTGTTCTAACCCAAGTTTTTAAGTAATGGTGTTGTACTTGGGATGTAGAGAAATGGCTGGGAAGATTTTAAGCCCCTCCAGTGGGAAAGAGACTGTTATATTCAGGTCTAAGTTTAGGGTCAGACACTTTGAACTTTGGAAGACCATTCAGATTCTAATTTGTAGGCTTTTGAAAATTATAACTCTTTAAGGAAACAGGGTTAAAAAGTGGTTTGTTGGTATATGAGTGCCTGCAAGACTTGTTTTAAAAGCTCAGTGTGTGCACACACATTCACACGTACATACATTTGGTCTTACACTGTAAACTCCATCATAGCACCCACGGTGGGCCCTGGTGACCAAGGAAATGCCTGTTTCTCAGAGCAAAATGATACTGAGGACACTTCTCAGTAAGTGATGCAGAACAAGGCCCTTTTGTTTCCTAGACCTGCTGTTCTGTGTAACCTGAAGCTCTGGGCCCTGTCCCTGCCCACCTGGTCAGTCGCAGCAACAGCCGCCAGTCCAGGCTGTGCTGGGTAAAGTTCGGCCTGTGGTCGACATCCACACTCCCTTCTTACTCGTCTGGGCAAATGTGTTTGAACTGACCGATGAAGAAATGTCTTGGACGGGTTTGAATTAGACACCGCGTGCTGCAGAAACAAACACAGAAATGGATGGGGGCAGTGAGCTCAGGGCTCTGGAGGCCACTGCCCAGTGGTCAGATCATCTGCTCCTGCAAGTCAGGTGAAAAACCACTGGGGACTGCATGACAAGGATGATAGTAGGTCACTCAGATAGAGCCAACAGTCCAGACCATCGCAAGCTGGGAGCCAGCTCTGCTTCCCATGTGAGTTATTCCTTTTATAAATGTGCTTTTAGTTGAAATTAATTACTTACTTGGAATTTCTATGTCTTGCCAATTATCCAGCTGGCATGGCTGCAGCTCCTTTCCCCAGACCAACAGCGAAGAAACTATAGACTCAAGAAGTAAGCACGGGTCCTTAATGTTAACAACAAACCACCCACCCCGGTTATTCTTTTCCCTAAGGTTAATGGTTCGAACTCTCATATTACTGTTAAGAGAGTATTCAAATGTTCTTTCCCCCTTAGACTTTCTCCCTCCTATGAGAAGTGCAAGGAACCCCAAAGGTCACTTAGTCCGGTTGATTTCCAGTGGCCCCATCTATGCTGCCTTGGGCCTTTGGGTTGTACCAAGAGTTGAACTCAGGCCCTGCTCCCTGCTGTGGGGTCAAGGCACAGAGGTGAAGTTCATCCTGAGCTGTGGCCCTGACTGGTCCAGCAGTGAGAGAGAAGGCCCTTCTCCCCAGCCTCTTACTGGTGTTACAGCTTTTTGTTAATATCTCTTAGACACACATGCACACACAGCCCTTGCCTCCGAGGCATCCCCATAGTTCAGGGTGACTAGTTCTAGCTCCAATACTTTCTGGGACAAGCCCTCCCTGAGAAGGCCCTGTCCTAGGAGTTAAACCTGGTCACCAGTCCAGACTCCATCATCCCTCACGAGCCTCTACCCTGATGTTGTTGCTAGTCCACTGGCCACACGGGGCTGCTGCAACCCACTGAGAGGTTCTAATAACATTGAACTTAAAAGAGAAGGAGTCAGGGGCTCCACCTGTACACCTTCCAGAAAACCAGCTCTAGATGTATGCTGATGGGCAGCCTTCGTTACCTCCCTCCCCCATGTTCTTTTCAGTTTTCTATCACAACAAACTTAACTAGGAGGAACCCCTGGAGGTACCTGCTCTGGAACAAGGATCGTCTGTTTCAAAGGCTTGTTGTAACATTTGAGTGACCATTTCTCTTGATTAATATTTTTCTTCACCAAACAATCTATGATATGGATTATCACTTTATGTGTGTCTATGGTCATTTTTAAACTTACTTTTTAGGAACGGAACTATTTTTCCAAAGAAAATGTAGAGAATCACAGCATTGAAAATATTAAAGTGGGATTGTTTTGGCTGAATGTGGGGGTGAGGGCCCTGAGCCCGATCTCTTACCCTCCTGCTTCCACCCTGCCGAACCCTGTACTCTGAGAACACCACTTCAAGAGTGTTCACACAGAGCATTGAACGTTGGATCGAGAATGAGAAACCTGAGTGTGTGACCAACGGTCAGCGCCCCTGGCTTAAGCAGAAAAGAAATTTAGCTCTCCACACCCCTGGGAGAAAGAGAGGTCAGACTTGCAAGCAGGGACAACGGCCCCGAATCACAACACAGCGAAGATACTGCTGAGGTTGGGCACAGGGGCTGTAGTTCACCTCATTGACACCGCTGAGCCTGGATATGGGAACCTGCTGCTGGAGCTGTGGCCACAAGGACTCTGGAGGGTCCATGCTGTTGAGGTCACTGCTGCCGCTGCCCGCGTCTCACTGGGATGGAACCTGAGAAGCCCTTGCTTCTTTACCAGTTTCTAATTCACAGTCTGGGACAGGAGAGTCTGACTGGAGGGTCTTGCATTGTGTGCTCCTGAGCTTAAGAAAAGACTGGGGAAGTGGGCATTGGGTATATTCAGCCTCTATATTGTGAGATGGATCTATTTTACAAGTTAGGGAATTCGTCAAAAGGAGAAGGAGATTCAGGTGCTGAGAGAGGAGGGAAAACGACAAATGTCCTCTATGGTAGCTTTGACAAGATGCTCTATCTCTGAGCATTATTTTTCTAGAAAAGACAATGGCCCTGCTAAGTCATCCCTCCATCCATCCATCCATCCATCCATCCATCCATCCATCCATCCACCCATCCATCCATTCATCTATCCATCTGTCCATCTACTCACCCATCCATTCATCAGCAAACAGTTACTGAGAGCTGTTCTTGTTATCTATTGTTTCCTAACAAAACTATCCCAAAACTTAGGGGCCGAAACAACCATTTTATTATATCTCATGATTTTGTGATTTGGGAATCTAGGAAGGGCTGAGCTGAATGATTCTTCTGCCATGTGGAGTCAACTGGGGTCCTTTGGGACATTCAGTTGGTAGCTGATCTGACTTGGAGGGTTCAAAATGGCTTTCCTCACTTGTCTGCTCTTTGGCGAGGATGGCTGGAAGGCTAGGCTCAGCTGGGCTTCTCTCTATAGTCTCATGCCTCTCTACCTGGACTCTCCAGCAGGTATGCGACTTTTTACATGAAAAGGCTCCAAGAGCCGTAAGGCTGGACTTGGGGCTGGCATAATATCACTTCCACCATGTTTAATTGGTCAAAGCAGTCACAGGCCAGCCCGGATTTAAAAGGAAGAGAAAGAGTCTCCGTCTCTTGATAGGAAGTGTCAAAGAATTTGCAGCCATTTTTAATCTACCATAAGAACCAGCTATGGGCCAGGCATACCTAGTAGCAGGGTATACAAAATATTTAAGACATAGCCCTGTCTTCAAGATGCTCAGAGTCATATAAGGTTATGTGACCAGGAAACAAATGAAAGCTATAAATGAGATCTATGTGAAGATGCATTGTAAATTGCAAAACAACTCTAATAGGAAGGATTAGCTCTAAAACTAGGATATAACAAACTCCTCTAATGCTCTCAAATATCAGAATTCATTTATTGATGGGTTTGCAAAGAATCAGGAACTCAGCTAAAAGTTTTCCTCACATAATCGTCCCCAATTCTCAAACCAACTCTACCGCTGCAACTTCTACACAGTAGAGCACAGCAGAATCAATGCTTCTTGTTTATTACACACCATCTTGAGACCTCGTTTTGTATCAGCACCCATCACTCTCTGCTCATTGATGCCATTTGGTAGATGCTTTTCAAGATGCCCACACAGGCCTCTAGTCACTTAAGAAGGGATTTTAAATTGAAATGACCCACCCAGTTAATCCTCGAGGCTCTGATTTCTTTCTCTCACAATTATTACTTTAATCTGCTGCCCTCTCCCAAGCCACAAAGCAACAAATCTTCAGGGTACAAGGCGATGGAATTGAAGATATATTTAAAGTTGCTTATGTTTTATAGCAAAATTTAATAAGTTCCTACCGCGTACAGGGAATTAGACAGCTGACTGCTTTGAGCATATACAGATTTTGCCTCAGAGAGTAGTCACACAGACAAGATTTTAAAATTGTGCACTTGTTTGATCTGATTGATAAAATGACACATAAATATAGACAAAATTAAAATGTAGAAAATTTGAAAAGTGAAACTAAGAATAGTCATCATCTCATCATCCAAAAATGGCACTATTAACATTTTGATTTATTTCTCTTTTTTGTTTGTTTTCAGTTAATGAAAATAATAGAATTCATTTTTCTACAATGGTTTTAGATTTATAAAAAAATTGAGCAGATAGTATAAATATTAATCATGTGTTCTCCTTTCCTGCACACAGCTTCCCCTATGATTAAGATCCTGCATTAATTGAAACGGTTGTTACAACTGACAAGCCAACATCGAAACACTTTTGCTCAAGATTCACCCTTCGTGTTGTAAACTTCTATGGGTTTTGAAAAATGCGTAAGAGCATGCATCTACCATTACAGTATCATAGTGATTACATTTACCATTTATGTTTTATATTGTCAGGCCATACCATAATACACTTTGGCACGCAGATTTTCCCTCTGTTTTTCATGTCAGAGGCTAACACAGACCTTCCTTTACATTATTGCATGCTTCCTCTACATGCTGACAAACTCAGAAATGTCATAGGATTCTCTAGCCTTTATTTAACCATTCCCCAAAGGTAGACATTCATACTGCTGATGATTTTTCACTTATGGGATATTTTAAAATCAGTTCACTGAAATAGATTTCCAGGATCTAGATAGCATTCAGGGGGAAAAAAAAATCAATTTAGGAAGAAACACTAGTGTCCCCCAGCACCTCCCAGACAAAAGCCTTCTGTGTGACGGCTTGGGATCTGTGCCACCTAGCGAGTGCCAGTTTCCCTGTGGCTGCCCCACACCCGTATGGGAGGGTGGGCCCTTCCTGGAGGCCAGGGAGGGGAGAGGCTGTCTGGGTCTAAGTGTCTTCGTCTCCACTCCTCCAGGGAGGACAGGTCTTCTGGGTCTGTTCCCCTCTCACCATCATCCAGCCAGTGGCCCTGAGAGCCTTAGACGGAAAACTGGCACAGCAGCTGTTCCTCCTTATCCACAGCTTTGCTTTCTGAGATCTCAGTTATGCTTGGTCAACTGCGACCTGAAAACGTTAAATGGAAAAATTCCAGAAATACACAATTCGTAAGTTTAAAATTGCAAGTTGGTCTGAGTAGCATGATGAAATATCGCGTCATCCACTCTGTTCCGCTCACGACGTGAATCACCCCTTTGTCCAGCGTATCCATGTGATGCATGCACCCCACCCATTAGTCACTTGGTCACCATCTGGGTTATCAGATAGACTGCTGAGGTATTGTATGTAGGGCTGTGTCCAAGTAACCCTCATAGTTGCCTTATGCCTGTCTGGATGCCTACGTCATTCACTTCACCTCATCGCCTCATGGGGGCATTGTAGCATCTCATACTACGAGAGGGGTGAATATAGTACAGTAAGATATTTTGAGAGAGACGAGGCCATATTCACATAACTTTGTTATAGTATGTTGTTATAATTGTTCTATTTTTGTTAATCTCTTACTAATTTATAAATTAAACTTTATCATAGATATGTATGTATAGGAAAAACATAGTACATATAGGGTTTAGTACTACCTATGGTTTCAGGCATCCACTGGGGTCTTGTAACATTTCCCCCATAGATAACAGGGCACTACTGTAGTTTCTTTTGTTGTGAGGACTGGGTGACTTAATAGGAACAACAGCACTGCCGATGGTGGAAGTGAATTTGCGCTATGTAGGACAGCTTTGATGAACACGGTATTTTGATTATCCAGTCAGGTCAGACTGCCTCATGGAAACTTCAGCCTATATAATTCTGTCCAGAAAGCTTTAACCAGAAGGCAAAGGACTTCAAGGACAGTGTCCCTTTGCCATTTCTCATATGAGTGTTCCCCAGAATTAATGAGAATAATAGTCCTTTTTTGCCCCTGGGGAACTGATAACCGTAAAGCTCAGTACTGGAGACCGAAGCACAGCAGTGTTTTCTTGTACATTAGCTCGTGTCACCCACAACAATTTAGCACAGTTGTCATTTGCAGCACTTTACAGTGAGAAGCCTCGGAATCTCTGAAGTCCTCACAGAAGACTCTGCTATACGCTGCTTTTCATGTCTGTTCCACAGTTCCACAGCTGGGATGTGGCAGAACTAGAAGTTGAATCCAGGGCAGTGTTTTCCTCACCTTCCCCAGCCACATAAGAATGGGCCAGGCCGCCCTTCAGACCCAGTCCATCCCACTCAGAGACACGTGTGCAAGCCTCAGCCTGTGGGTCCCCACGTGGTACCGAGAGCTGCTGTGAGAAGCCTCTTTTGGTTTTGCTGTCATTGTGCAGTCTGTCCCCTGACCTCTGACCCAGAACTATTTGTTCCAACAATTCCCCAGTTTGTCATCCTGGCTCAAAACAAAGTAAATAAAAACTCTTTCCTCAAGCCCTGTTTTCATACTCAGGGGGTCAAAGAAAATGAGTGGGATGGTCATGTGGCTGATGAATCATTTCGACCCTGAAATAGACTGTAAAATATACTAGTTCAGGGCCCAGCAAGGCACAAACAGCTGGGAAGCAGTCGAGTAAACATTAGGAGCATAGTCTTTGGGCCAAACAGACCTACCTTTGTTCCTCTGAGCTGTATATTCTTAGGCAGTTCACTTAACGTCTCTGGGCTTCAGTTTTCTCATCTGTAAAGAGGGCTGATCATACTGCATATCTTATAGGCAGCTGTGAGGACTATGTGAAAAAAAAAAAAAAAGGCAAAACACTTAGCCTAGTGCCTGTCAAAGTAAGCCTTCAAGATATTGTAGTTTTAGTTATTCAGTCATCAGGAAAATCCAGAAGAATCACTCTGTTGGTCACCGGTCGTCCTGGAACTGTCAAACACTTGCACACGACACAGTGCCTTTCAATGATCACCTTCGCTTTGTCTTTCAGGCCTCCTGCTTCAACAAATGTCCTTGGTTTTAGGTTAGTAGCCTCTTAGGCAGAGAAAGTCACCTCATGATTATGTCATATGTGAGCTCATCTCTAAAGAGCCAAATTGGTTCTGACAAAAACCTACTTATGCTCACTTGTCTGTTTTCTGACATACCCACTACAAGCTGCCTGGAAGCTGCTGAGGTTTGATTTCAGACTTCTTCCCACAGCTGGCTGGAATTTACTTCGTCTCAGAGTCAGCCTTGATCTCCTCCATGCTGACGGACCATTCTGCCTGGCCAGGGGATTGTGACAGTCTTTGTTTCCAAGTAGGCAGTCTTTTGCAAAGGGGGAAAGTTCATTAGTTAGTTGTGATCGTCAAACGTGATTAGGTTATGAGTAATTCTGCCAGAGTGGCAGTTCATTTGCTTGGGACTGTTTTATCTACTTGTAATAATAGCGAGAGTTCCATTAAATCAGATAATTTATGTAAAAGTCTGCCAACAACAGAATTCCTTACAAATCCAACAAGGAGGATGACAATGATATCACTTATCCTACCTTTGTGATATTACAAATATATATATATGTGTGTATGTGTGTACACACATACACAGACACACCCAAATGCACAACCACACTTTTACCTCCACACACATGCACATGCACACCCGTCACAACACATTCCACAGTGAGGAAAGACTCGCATGTGGCCCTGAGGCCTGGTTTGGATAAAGGGTGCTATTTCGACTAGTGTTTCTAGTCTCCTTCCAGGCAAGCCTGGCTGTTGCCTCAAAGCAAACAAAGCACTGGCAGGACTTTTTGATCTCTGCGGTCAACTCGTTTTCCTCCTTTTCATGACCCAATGTCCAGCAGGTGGCGCTGCGCCCTGCGTGGACCGGCCCATCTGCCTTTGCTCCCGAGGCGGCCAAAGAGTTACTGGAAAGTCGGAAAGTGGGTCTGCGCGTGTACGGCGTGTACCCACGGAGCTGTGACCCTGGAAAACGCACATGATGACACACCGGTTTGACGAGGGGCTTTGTCAGCAGCAATGGGGATCAAAGTGCTTCTGCCATTTGCTCACCATGGATTCTGGGGCATTTACAGGCAGAATGAGTTCATGTGAAATTTCAGAACTTTGCCATGACTCAGATTCACTTTCTGTAAATCAGGGTCAACATTACACTTCCCCTCACTTTGGGCCATTACTTGAAATTTTGGGTCACCAACTGTATTTGTGATAACCAAAGGGATATGAGTATTTCATAAACATTTTTTTTGAAGGACAAAACTAATGGAATAGATTTGTAGTTTGAGATTTTTGTCACCCTTGGCTCCAAAAATTGGCTGGCCTTATATATTATTTACATGTTTGAAAGTATGCCACGTAGAAATATTTTTTTGCAAGTAAAACCTGCAAAATATTATTCTGGCAGGAAGCCTGGAGGAGATTGTTACTGGAGACAATGGTGAGAGGCCATGTATGGGGGCAAGAAATGTAGGTGAGGAGGAAGTGAACCGAGGAGACTGGCCCAAAGTTTTTGTTTATTTTTAAATTTTATTTATTGATTATTTTATTTTATTTTATTTTGCATCTAGAAAATAATGTAGATGACTGGAGTTGATCTGTTCTGAGAATTATGGCAGGATTTTGCTATTGGGGGAAAGATGAGATGAGGTTAGAACTGTAGAGAAACAACAGACCTGGGAGAGTTTGAAAGGGTTTGAGCAAGTGAGCAAGAAGGCGCCTGGATAAGCGCTGGGTTTACATTAGGTGAAGCACCTGAAGAAAATTAACTTGGGAGGAGGAGGGGACATGGCAAAGCCTTCTCATCTGCAGAAAGAAGAACAGCAGCTGGACTGAACTTGAAAGCACATCAGGTAGCGTTCCTGGGCCATGAAAAGGTAATTCTCATACCTGCCTCTCTCTACCATGCTGCTCCTGACTCTTCTCTACCGCATTTATAGGGAAATGCATCCCCTGTATCCCTGTTCTCCTAAGATTTTTTCTACTGGATAGCCAGTCACCTTTCTCATCTTATGAAACCTTAAATTGCATTGTCTCCTAAACGTTCTACAGAAATCTCTATGCCTGTTTGAATTTTTTCCTTCCTTCCCTCCCTCCCTCACTTCCTTCCTTCCTTCCTTCCTTCCTTCCTTCCTTCCTTCCTTCCTTCCTTCCTTCCTTCCTTCCCCACCCCCATCTGTCTTTCTTGCCTGTCTTTTCTTTTTTCTCTCTCTCCTTTTCTTCTGTCCTCAAGAAGAAAAGGTAGAAAACTGTCTGAGGCTTCTCTTGAGCTCCCTTTACCTTCCAAGCCTGGGGCATGGGGGCTCTTCAGGTACCCTGCTGATCTCTTGCTTTAGTGGAATTGAGTGGGGGCCAGCAGGAGGGGTATGAGTACATACACCGAGCAACTTTCAGACACAAGGATATGGCTGTTTCAGGTGAGTGAACAAATAAATGAAGAAACAAACAAAAAATCCAGAACTTCAAAAACCAAGTCCAGCAGGTTTAGCTTTGTCCAACCAAACTCAGCCCCAGCCCCAGCCCCATCCCTCAGGGCGCACAGGAGGATGATATTCATTTGCATAATAGAGTCTCATGGATGTATGAAATGTTATGGGTAATTCTTGGCTTGGGATGTAAATTGTATCCTTTTCTTCCTCACTCAGAGAAACACTGAGTTTAAATAAAATGAAACAATTCTGATTCTTCATGAGTATGTGTTTTATGTGAGAGAGGAAACAAACACAAAATGAAATTGCTAGTAATAGATTATGGCTGATCCTACACATCAGGGTAGTATAGAACAGTAAGGCAAAAAAAAAGAAAAAGAACAACAAAGAATCCAAAAACTGTTATACACACACACTCTCACACACACTCAATCACACCCACATAAAGAACCTTGTTTTGCTGTGGCATCTGTGGCATTTTTAATATCTGACTTTACAGATTTACATCATTTTGGAAACTTGCAGAGGATTTAAGTGAATTTAAATACCCGAGACCACGGTATGTCAGAGGTGCAACTAAGTCTTTCGACTTCCAATTTATGTCTTTAAACTCCTGCCTCTTATCCCTTGCGAGGTGACTGCGGAAGAACAGGTGCAGGTCTGATAAATGCCTCCTTCTATTTTCAGAGTTGCCGAGGTCAAGTGCCTCCTACAATTCGAAGAGGCTTGCCAAGAAACGGCGCGTTCCTCAGTGCTCAGGTGAGCGTTCTTCCCTGGGTGATAGTGCCTGAAACACGCAGGTGGGGAGACTGGCTATTATTCAATATTCTCTGGTTGACAGCATGGATTTTATGTCATTTGAGAGGAGTGTGGCATGTCAGCCAGGCTTTTATCACGCACCCCTCTTCCCATTGTGAGAATTGTTTGCATTGTCAAGATTTCCTGTCTATATTTTTAGTGTCTAATTCTCCATGGTTGCTCAAGTATCTGTGACCATCCCTTTACTGACTCACGCAGACGCCTTGATGCCCCTGGTAGAACTGATGACTATTGAATGGAAAGTAGTCATTGTGGAAAGCCCAGGAATTGTCTCATAGCTTGCCTTATTGGTTTCAGCTGATTTTCCACTTGTTTTACAGATATAGTTTTATCTTTCACACATTTTTTCTTCTAGAATTATAGATTTTTCATTAGTTACCTTTCTTCATGCTGAATCAGAAAAATAATATATTTCGGGATAAAGAAAAGGAAATGGGTGCAGCAAATATTTATATACCTTTTTTTTTTTTCGGTGGCCTCTCTCGCTGCTGCTTTTTTCATGCCAACTGGAGTTCTGAAAGCTGTGTGTCTGTGGGCAAGGCCACATGGTGGAACAGCTGAGTCACAGCTTTGCTTCTCTGTAATTACAAAGTTTATCACCTCATCTGACATAGAAAGGGTGTTGGTTGGAAATGAAATATACATTAGAAATAAGCTCTTTAGAAACAACAACAAAAGAAGAAGAAGGAGGAGAAGGAGGAGGAGGAGAAGGAGGAGAAGCAGCAGCAGCAGCAGCAGCAGCAGCAGCAGCAGCAGCAGCAGCAACAGCAGCAGCAGCAGCAGCAGCAAAAACAGCAAAAAAATGGCTTTCATAACATGAAAGGTTTTTTCCAAAAGTCTGGAGCTAAGGTTATGAAGAGACAGAGGAGTCATCTCTTCCCACCTGTGCAATTGTGAAAATTAAAACGTCAAAATAAACAATGCTATAAATTTCTCATTCTATCAATACATCTTTCAGTTATTTTGTTTCATGTTCTGTCTCAAGATCTTATTCAAAATAACCCTCACTATGAAATCTTCTTGTCCCTCCACTAGATATTTCTTCTATATTATTTTGCTTCTAAAACTTAAACAAATTGTTCTCAGGCTATTCTCTGTCTCCGTCCCATCTCCACCAGATCGGAAGTTCTTCCCGAGCAGAGGCAGTGCCTTTTCAGCCTTTTAACTCTCCCTGTGCTTCTACCTCCCACAGAGTAGCCTTCAGTATGAGCAGCGCCCAATCTCAGCTCTCTCTCATTTTCGGATTAGGCCAACCACGTGCCCCCTCCACCGGGCTAGGAGCAAAGCCCTCTTCCCAAATGAACAAGTAAACAGCCCCCCCAAATAGCCAGGACATGCAAACTAATTAACTTTCCTCCTCCATCTCTACTCAAATATGACCTTGCCAACACCATTTCCTATTAGATGACAGATCTGGATGTTTCTATTACATGGTTGCTGTTTGCCACATGCTTCCTGAGCAGGTTTCCAGGTAACCTTAATGGCTGTGCTTCTGGGGAAGGAGGAGTAGGAAATAACTCACCTTGTCAGTAAGTGGTTTTAAAAATATAACAGCATTTAAAAGCTTTTAAAGAGCAGCTCTCTCCTTCCGGCGGCTCAGGCCCTGTTTGCTGATAGGAGCCTCAGTAATGCTTCATGGCAACCTCTGACTAGGACAGAAGGCAGATTTAAAGGCCAGAAGATTGATTTTTCTGTGGAGGGCTTTCCATGAGGGGCATGGGGAAGCAAGGCTTACTTCTCCATATGCTCTTCATTCATGTGTAAGGCTGAACAAACTCATCTCCATGAGCGAAGCCCAAACCATGGAGGGGAGCAGTGTTTCCTGAAGGTCCTAAGGTGACCGGGACCTGGAGGATAAGAGGCTGGGGCCGTCACAGCCGTTCCTCCCACTTGAATTTCCATCCAAAACTGGCAGGAGAAATTTTCCCAAATTGCTTGTGTATTTTCCTTTGATGTGGCCTCCGTGTGGCCACCCAGGCGTCCTTTGGTGCAGCTGGATCCCGTGGTTCAAACTAGGCCTGACTGTCCAGTTTGGGAAACTGGGAGGAGTTTTTCCCTCTGCCAGGGTTGGGGTTTACCTTCCCTAGAGCATTGAGCAAGAACTTCGTGTTTATAAAATTCCAGGTCTCATGATTTCTTCCTGTCAGGGCAGGAAGAGAAGTAGGCACATAATGTCAAGTAGACCTTGCAACTTCTGCCCCTTCTTCCTGCCCAGCATGAAGTTACCAGGGAAAAGATAGGTATGGGTGGGGTGCGAGGGTGAGGGCATGTATTGGTTGTTTGAGCTCTGAAAATAAAATTTTAAAATTCTCATTGTAAATCAAGTCATTAGCTCTTCTACATATGGTTTTATTTTTTCCAAAACTATTCATAAAAGATGTATATATATTGAATTTTAAAACCGAAAGTATATTTTAAATGCTCTAGGCAATGTAGTGGTTTTTTGTTTTATGTGTTTTTCTTTTTAAAGAAGTGCTGTTGTAGATCCTCAAAAAGATGTATACTCTCCACCTGGTTTACTTTTTGTGCAAATTCACATTTTTTAATATATCAAAGGTTTTAAAAATCAAGCATATAGTATTTATGATGCTACCAGCTGCTAAGTCAACCCCAAATCTTCTCAAGGGTTTTTACACCCTTTGGCACTGCCTTGAGCAAAAAACCACTTCTGCACACAGCCGTGTGCCCATCCGAGTTGATGCTCGTGAATATATTGGTGGTGGGCTTCTCCACCGTGGTGTGCAAACTGCTTTCCATGGTATAGGAGGAGCTTGTTTACATAGCACCTTCCAGGGCTTAAAATAAAAAATATCAGTGTCCTTTTTATAGAGTGGGTCTTGTGGGACCTAATTAAAATATGCACATGTCTTTTAGAGGACATGAGAGGTAGGGGGTCATACAATATTTTATATGTGTAAAGAGATAACCACACGTTTTAGTGTTCATCAACTCCAAACCACTACCAAATTCTTTGGCTTTAAAGACTGAAAGTATTGGGTTTCTACAATTTCTGTAGGTAAATGAGGTCATGCAAGGGTTGAAGCATAGGAGCTAAATAGTTCATTTTAAGGAAGACTGAGGCTCAACAAATCTCAGATTCCAGCAGGATTGAATAATCTGAGTCACATCAACCTTGGGTGGAAGTTTTACTGGGGAGCAGGGAATGGCAAAAATCAATCTGTAGGACACTGGAAAGCAGGGCTTGATGATGACATTCAGAGTCCTCGTGAGTAAAAAATATTAAAATTCATTTCCCCCAACATCAATATGTATAATACAAAATAAAGGGTACTCAAAGCCACAAAGAAATGTAAAAAATTCTTCCAGGGTAACTACCTGGTTGGGTAAAATAGTTTTAATTTTTACTTTCTGAATTGCTGCTGTCCTAAGCACCTGCTTGGTTTGCCTGTTAGCTACCTTAGCAAAACTAGCAAGGCAGGGAGTGGTGGGGGAGGGCAGCTATGGAGGTGGTCATTTGAGAGAATGTCGGTGTAAGGCCGTAGACAGCTCTCTAGCTAAAGGGTAGCACACCTTTGCCCTGTCCAGACACAGGGCAAAGAGTAAAGAGACTAATCCAGCAAGAGCTCTAGAGGGGGTAGATTTTAAAATGTACCCAAGTGCTGGGTACTTAGTTAACGGTTTGCACATGTTTATTTTCTGGCTGGAAGTCTGAAGGCAAACAGACAGCTCATTAGGAAAATAACCAAAGAGCTAAATATAATGGAGGAAGTAGGCAGCAGATCCCAGACAGATGAGCATGGCTCACAGTCCTTCATGAGAGATCAGAGGCCAAGCCAAACCAATGTGTCTGTCTCTCAAGGTCAGTCGTGTAAGGATTTGTCAGCTCAGGAAGGGAAAGTTGTTTCAAAGGGCCTTTTGTGGAACACACACAGCTCAGGCCCCTGAGATTCAATTCAGGTTCTGGAAACGTGTGTAGGAACCACTTGCATACACAGTGCTTAGAGACCAGCCAGGGCTCTCCAGCCTCTTTCTTTTTCCTCTCCCTTTTTTTTTTTTTTTTTTTTTTTTTATGAGCACTAAGGCTTCTCTGTAATTGGGAAAGAGGTCATTAAAAAACAAACAAAACAAAAATAACCAAAAGATGAAATTATTTACTTATTTTTGAATAAAATCAAACAATGTTACATAATATTTTTTGTTGGACATTATTCAGAAAACTATATAAGAAATATATTTTAAAAACCATACATTATTATCTGGATCACAGATCATACTATCTAGTGGATAACGCATATATATTGTGTGTGTGTGTGTGTATATATATATATATATATATATACACACACACACATAGGTTTATATATCTATATCTCAAAATAAACCAAATCTAGGAGTAGAGCAGCAATCAACTTGTTAAATATTGAAATATATATAATTTAAGTAGATTCTCAATTGTTTTTAACCTCTAGTTTCTTTTGTTGGATCCTATCATCTATATATAATCATTTCTTTCTTTTGCTTAGAAGAGCAATAATGCTTCTGTGTCCTTTTCTATCTTCAGTATTTTAAACATCAGGCATGATCTCACTCAGAAAACCTGGGAATTGTGCCTATGTTTGCTATTTCGCTCCTGAGTCTTATTTAGTTTTTAACCAGCACACAGTTTTCATTTGTTTGTTTTATTTTGTTTATTAGTTTTCCTAGCACAGCATCCTCAAGGGCTCTGGGCTCTTCAGATTTTGTGTTGAGGAGAACCCACGTCCAGGGAGCAAGAAACCTCGCCCCTTGCCTGGCTGGTGCCCCACTTCCTAGTCTAGGGCCTATGGCTGGTCCTTTACATTCTCTGAGATTCAACTTTGGTAACTGTTTACAGAGTTGTTATGGACATCGAACAAAATAATGATGCTAAAAGCATTACTCAAGTTAAAATCTGTGTTGTTATTAAAGTTTCCATTTTATTCCAAGACAAAGGAACACTGGTAGTCATTCATTTGGTATTTCTTATTCCTAGCATTCATTTCACATGTTTTCCTCTTCTATTTCTGTCCATGGTCCTCTTCAAATTTTGTAAGTTTAAAATAATGTCGTCATTACTGAGTCATGACTCTGACTCAGCCATTGAGAATATGAATCAGCTGAAATTAAGGGAAGAATCATCTTAAGTCCAGTAGGACCTGACTCTACGGAGTGACCTCTGTTGAAGACAAAAGAACCTTCTTTCATTGTAAAGTTGTAAATGAAACCCTCAAAGTAATAAGCTAGAACTTCTAGGGCAAGAATTAGGGAACTCAATAGGCAATGAATAAAGAGTCAGAGGAATTTACAAATAGCTGCAGAGGGCAATTTTAAACCTGCAGGCCCAGTACCCTATCATCATCTTTGAAGACAAGAATATCATAATCTCAGCAAGCTGAATAAAGGAGGTGAACCTGTGAATCAGGCCTGTAGTTATGTAGTAGCTTGCTTTGCAGTTCTGAAAGCTTGCTGACAATAGTTTCTCTTTCTCTCCACCCTTTCATTGAAGGTTCTTGACCCAGAAGCGTTGAACACCTGTTAGAAGCCTATACCTAAATTAAATTCCTTGAGCATTGATCATTATCATCTGACATGTTTGTATACTAGCAATTCAAGTTTGTCTGTGAAACCCTAGGGAGAGAGCCTCAATCTTTGATTTTAAGCCATAGCCCCTTTGGAACTCTGGTAGAACCTACGGATTGCTTCTCAGAATGGTGTTCTTAAAAGTATAAAACAAAATACATAGGATACTAAAGAAATCAGTTATATCTAAAAATAGTTATCATGCGCAAACACTTTTTAAAAACTTCTGATATAGTAACATAGATGCTTTCTTATCAATATATTAAATAAGATCTCCTGGTGGGTCTAGTAAGTCTAATACTTTCTAAATAGTGATGAATGTTAATGATATTTCAAGGTATTGGCAAGAACTATTGAGGACAAAGTTACAGGTAACTATTGTGGTTTGTCACCTATTTTCATAATTGAAAGAAATGCTAAATATTAGTTACAGGTTCATTAAAATAAATGTTAGTTTTCCACATCCAAATTTATAGACCCCTGGAATTCTATCCAAGAGCCCCTGGGGTATCTGTGGACCCCAGGACAAGAACTCCTATCAGAGTGGCTTCTTTGCTACTGGCCCAAAGGGCAGCCACATGGACTAAGAACAGCATTACTTGAATCTTCTTGGTGTATCTATTTATAAAACCCAGGTTTCACAGCTCATCTCCGAATGGCATACTTTTTTTGTCTAATGGTAAGATATGAAGGTACAATTCATTTGGGAATTAGTGTCAATGTATATTTGTGCCTTGGTTAAGGTGACCAGATATCCTTACAACAGGTAGCAAGGTTTTAGAGTACTTGTCTAAACATTGTAAGTCATCTTGCCTTTATTTGAGGGCTTTCAGACCCCTTATGGAAGCCGCGAAGGTGACTAACAGCAAGATCAAGGTAAGCTGAGGCGCACATTAAGATATGACATGAGAGTGGGAACAGGAAGAGGCAAGAAATGTTTGGGCTCAGGCACTGAAATGAGCCCAGGTTGGGCGGAGCTGTGCACAGCGTCATCCACTGGCCGGCCACAGGACTGGGGCAGCCACAGAGTGTGGGCCAAACAAGGTGTTTTTACCAATTTCACAGTGGACACATTTGCAATCCCTTCCCCGGCATGAACTAAGTTACCACATGAGTAGAAATAAAAACAAAACCTACCGTTGTTTGGTTTGAGGGAACTGGTTTTATTTTAGGGGCTAAAAGGAAGCAAAGAATGTACTGATGTCCACAATTAGGCAATATCTATGTAGAATGTGTGCTCAAGAAAGCAAAAGGATTTAATAGATCTTTAGAAATAATACGCTTTAACCTTTCAATGGCATAGTTTTTAAGTTCGTAATTTTTTTAGATGTTGCTACAATGTTTTTCTTTTAATATGCACAACTTTTGCAGTAAATTATATTGGCATCACCCCAATTTTATATACATATATGTATAAAACATGTATTATATTATATATGTATATATCTATGTATATCTGTGAGTATACATGTACATAGCCTCGTTTTTGTATGCATTATTAGTCAATACCTGGATAATGAAACATCTCTTTTAGAAAATATAGGGCAATAAAGCAAAGGGATGATGCATGAGTGCTCATGTTTATTTGTTTGTTCCTGAGTCACATACACAGTTTTTCCAGACAAACGTCTAAGGGACTGACACATGCTTTGATAAACGCTGAGTTGAAACTGGATGAGGAAACTGCTATGAATGGAAAAAAGGGAATTCCAATTATGTGGTAGTGTTAGGAAATGTGGAAATGAGGTCATATACAGAGAACAGCAAATTTACTTTTCAATATAACCACTTTTCTGAAATGATAAACAGCATGTCATCTCGCTGGTGGACAATAGAACTGCCAGCGTCTCTGGGAAATGGGCTTGGTTGGCTGAAGGCAGAGACCTGGGCATAGCTGGCCACTGCTCCTCAAGAGAGGTGGGAATGCTGAGGAGACCAGGAGGCAGCCTTTCAGGTTAGCCTTGCTGTTAGCTCTGCACTTCGTTCAATGCCACATATTTGGGATCTGTCTTGAGTGTGCGTGCCCCCTGGCATTCTGTTTCTTTTTGATTTTGATGTTTCTGAGAAGCAGCGTCGTCTCTCTTTGGCCCCAGCTTGGTGGTCACTGGGTTTAGTGAAAACTCTCCAGCTGTGCTAATACCGTCCTCTGCACTCGTATGTGGTGGCACTGACCCACAGAACCCTCTCATTTTCCATTCCCTTTCATGGAAGTTGAATGGTTTAAAGTCCCAGCCATGGTTCTATCCAGGGATGTAGTTCCAAAATTTAACTATAGGAAAAACACCACCATGATGTTTCCCTAGAATTCATCTTTGTAGTGTTTTAAGTAGAACTGTGAAACATTTGGAGTTCCTTGCTCCAAGAAAAATTTCTTCCTTACTTTGCTTTATAGAAGCCATTTCCTTCCTGTAACATTGAAAATACACAATGTTCTGGGGACTGCAGGAGGATTAAGAATGACCTTTAGCTGAGGAACCAGGCAGCACGACTACAGGAGGTTCTGACCTATTTTCTTTTTATGTGTATAATATTGCATCTCTATGGAAAACAGTGGCAAGGTCGCAGGCCAGCCTCCAGCAGACTTTATATATTCTTAGATAAATGGCCTTCAATCAGTAGAGAAATAGTCTAAATACACACCAGGGTAAAACCTAGTTCAAATCTGCTAAAAGTGTCTCCTAATCCAAGGAGGGGCTAAGATTTCTTTTTAAAGGACAGTACATAAGACATATGTTGTGTGTGATTCTACCAATTCCTTATACCGGCTATTTCTTGGCAGTTTGATGAGCATTTTCATGATTGTCTCATTTGAATTTTTTAGAGATAGGTTAATAGAGCAATGACATAGTTGAGTTGTATAATTATGTAACAGATATAATTAACAAGGGGGTAGGAACACTCATTAAAAAAATCTCCATACGTTTTAGTTAATACAACAGTTATGGCAATTAAGGCATGAAGTATGAGAAACAAATAGAGTTAATTCAGAAAGAAATTAAACACTTATGAAACACCTGCTGTGAGCCAGGCACTACCATGGATCTTGACATGCGTTATCCCACTTGATCCTTATAACAGGTTGGTAGTACTGTGAATTTTACAAAAGACAAAACTGATGGCCAGAGAAGTGGTTTCACTGAGGGCACATAGTAATTGCATGATCTGAGAGGTGAGCCCATGTCTGCGTAACTCCACGGCCCATTGCCTTGCCATCACACCATCCTGCCTCAACTTACTTAGGATGAATGTCACCTTTTCATCAACTGGATGTGATCAAACTCTCCATAGCTCCTTTCATCATCATTATCACCATTATAATAACGGTAGTAACTCTTTGACCCCATTTAATACAACTTACTGTTGTTAATTTTAGGTTTCTTGCCTTCCTTGTGAATACCACATGTTCCTTGAAAGGAGGTCTCAAATCTTACTCATTTCTATGTCTTAAGTAGCATCTTACATACTGTTCTGCATCTAATATGTACTCAATAAACTTTTTGAATGAAACCACATGAAGCAAAATGCTCATAATCAAGAGAGCCTATTAACTAGAGAGTTTGAAAAAAAATAATATTCTAGCTAAAAGATGGTGATGTAAAGTTATGTTTTCTTTACCCCAACCATGAAACCTACAAAATAGATGAAATTAAAAAGGATGGGATTTTGATAGAATAAGTCCACTTGCAATGAAACTAGGAAATAGCTAAAATCTCAAATCACATTATCTGTCAAATATGGTGAATCTGGACTGAGTCAAGGGAGGCTATAGAAAGCTGAAACATGCCTTCTGTTTTCCAATTAGAATTCAGCTTTCTCTGAAAGTAAGTGCTGAAATAGGCCCAGGTGATGATATTTTACTAAGAGCAAGGGCTAAGGGTGTGGATGGGACAAAAGAGAAATGAAGAACATCCCTCAGGGGTTTTGTTCTACATTATAGAGAAGAGAGGATGGTCAGACAGATGGAAGGATGTTATTGAGGAAGACATTTATTCCCCCCAAATAGAATTCCTATGTAGGAGGCGAGGCCAGGAGGATGAAATAGTAATGGCAACCAGCTTTGTCATTGTAGATCAGATTCAAACAAGCAGGTACAAATAAACATAAATAACCACACATAAGACTCGAGAGCTGGAAGTCTCCACCGTGATCCTTACTAACATCTTTCTTGGGTGACCCACGCACTCAAGAGGTCGAAGACTACAGTAAATATGACTAAAACTTGTGAGCAATCAGACCCAAGCTGCAGCCTGCAGCTGCCCCAGCTCCTCGCCATGGTTACTCTTCTCTCCAAACTGAGGGAGAACCACATTCCCTTCAGAGCAGAGTTGACATTTTCATACACCTAGGGGTATTAATAACACCCAAAGCAAACAAAACCAAAAGAAAAATAAAAGCCAAAACCCCAAAAAAACAAAAACAAAGGAAGAAAGAAATTCAACAATCAAAAGGCAGATGAAGAATAATATTCTTAAGGAGAATTATTCCAGCAAACCAAAGAATTTCAGATGCAGATTTATCTCCACTCCCAGAAAATTTTTAAAAATACACTTCTTTGTGAAATAATTTATAGGTGAAATGTAAGAGATCAAACAAGAATAGGCAAAGTAAGCCAAGAGTAATGAAAGAAATTATAAAATCATCCTAGAAATGAAAATCAGAACAGATAGTGTTGAAAACATATTTGGTGATGCAGAAATCAGACTAAAGAGACTAAAATAGCATTTATAGGAAAGAAAATAATAAAAATTAAGTAGGGATAAGATGATAGCTATTAAAGACAGCCAACAGCCAGTCAGCATGTGGAATAATGGCGTCCCTGAAGTAAAGAACAGAAAATATGAAGAAGGAAATAAAAATGTTGAAAAATAAAATTAAAGAAAACTCCACTGAAATAAATATGGATCTGAAGATTGAAAGAGATTTCAGGGAAAAATAAAACCCTGATAACAGAATAATAGTAAATCAAGTTACTGAACTTTAAGGGCAAAAGAAGAATCCCACGGACATCTAGGCAGAAAAAGCATGTTTCCTATAAAGGAAAAAGAGCAGGCTGACCTCAGATTTCTCAACAGAGATATTCAATTAGAGAAAAAATAGACAACAAAATCTAGTTAATTATGAGATGAATAAAAATAGTCTTAGTGCTAAAGACTGAGGTGGAGCCTTGAATCCATTTAATCATAGAAGTAAACCAAACACACGCAAATTACGGTTAAAGAACAGAATGTAGCTATTGCAAATCTTAAACATAAAGAATAAGATAAACATGTAATAGTTCAAAATTGTCAGTAGTGAAATTAGCTTTTTCTCTCTTTCATAACATAGAGCCACAGCTACCATTAAAGTTTGCTATATTCAAGAAATAAAATGTACTTGATCTCTTTTAGAAATTGAATTTCTACATTTGTAAATGATTTCTGAACATCCTTAGTCTTTATATTTTATGGTTTTCTCATGCTTTAAGATGATTTGGTGAGTAAGGCAAGGTGAGGTCGAGATTGTCAGCAGGGATAGTGACTAAAATGTTAAACCATTCAGTTAAAAAGAGGATTTATCTGGTTATTGTTGTTAATTTTATTTTGTCACTATTAAGAACACTCTGAATCTCAGTCGAGTGTTTAATTATGAAATTATGATATAAACAATGAAATACCATGCAGCTGTTAAAAAAAAGAATGAAATAAGTCAATAGGGATTAACATGGAATGATGTTCGAGCAATGTTAAGTAGAACATTAAGCTACAGATCTATGGTTTGATATCCCATTTGAACAAAAAGAAACTGCACATGGATATGTACTTAGTGGCTACCTCTGGAACCTGAGGTATATGAGAATAGGGGGTTTCTGCTTTTTTGTTTTATTTACTATGTATCATTTGAAGTTTTGCAAAGAGCAGAAATGACTTTTCTTACAAAAGATTAAGAAAAAGACAAAGGACAAACTTTAATTTTTTATTGAATGACCATTAATAGTCATGATCAATGAGTTAGAAAGATAATCTGGTGGAACCGATTTGCTTAGGAGTGTCCTTTAAGATTCTGTTCTCACCACCTGGTGGAAACTTAATCTGGTTGTAATGGAGTAATTCCCACCTCTGAGCATATTACAGGAGGAGCGGATGGTTACGACTGTGAGTGGGAACCTGGGAAGGCCATCGGTGACCTGTGGAACGGCCTGAACTCAAGGGTGGTGTTGGCAGAAAAGGAGGCCAACACCTGGTTGCAGAAGCCAGGACAATGAGGTATACCTGGCTCGGAGGAGAGGAAGGTGGCTGGAAGTTTCACCTCCTGAAAATAGCAGTTAACTTCACTGCTCTTAGAGAACAAACTGATTTCAGGAAGCAGAACATGAGTGGGCTGTGAGAACTTGCTGGGTTCCCTTGGTCAACAGGTAAATCTTGGGAATCAGTGCCAAGACCAGTAGGGCGAGCTCCTGGGGCACAGCAGCAGAAAGTGGGGTACAGCAGAGTGACAAGATCTGCATTCTTGTTCCAGTACTGATACCATGTGACCCCTCTGGACCTGTTTCTTCTTGGTGGGCTTCACTTGGTGGTCCCACTTCATGCTATAAAGGGACCAACTGCAAACATCTATGAAAATACTTGGATAAGGAACAAAGCATTGTACATTATAAAGCGGTCTATAAGAAAATATCCTCCTCACTTCCCTACTTTTGCTCATTTTCATTCCCAGAGGTGCTCTTCTTCATTTTCTCTCACCTTCTGGCATCTTTCTCTCACCACTTGTTTGGGTTTCCCGCTTGCCCACCAATTACCTTGTCAGAGACACACCGCACAGATGGCTGGCCTGGCTGCTGACAACAGAGAGAACTGGTTGGCAATTTTAGTGGTGCAGATGTTATTTCTTTTTTTCTCAGAGAAACTGCCTCTGGCTGATAGGGCTCTATCAGTGTGCCCAGGACTTCTTCCTCTAACCCCAGATACATCCAGCAGTGGAGGAGAGCTGTCAATCTTGGCTCCCTGTGCATTCTTTCTGCACTGGCCTCCAACCTGAGGGGAGACGGCAGGCTCACCAGTTCCTGAGAAACGCAGTCACTGTTCTTCCCCAGCTCAAACTTTCCCATGTGAAAGCTCAGACCGTTTTGAGATCGACTGGCCACTAAAGTGATATCTATTTTGGAAACTCCCCCCAGAACTTATGAGCAACCTGAGAAGGCCACCAGATAAGAACCCCAAATACCAAAACGCCTCTGATAAGGCAATAACCCGAAGTGCCTGGTCCTCAGGAACAAGTTGTGTCTGGGCTTCAGCTTCCCAGAAATACTTAGAAGGGCAAAGCAGCAATGAAGGGAACAAGTTCAACAACGAAAAAGCAAGACCCTAAATAGCTTTTGTTAATGAAAAATGATTTGGATAAACATATACTCAGTGAGTGCCAGATGCCTTCTTCTCAGGGCCTTTCCAGCATGTTCTCTTTGATACACTCTCCTCTCATCCACCTCCTAACCATCCCTCAAGTATTAGCCTCCATGCCATTTCCCTAGGGAGGCCTTGCCCCGTTCGCTCACTGTCCTATGTCCCCTTATCATTCATTCTCATGGCTACCCTTTCATTCTGCAGCATTTACCACAATTGGAATCAAATACTAAGTGTCAATTCCCATTTGTCTTGTTCAATGGTGTACTCCCACCACCTAGTACAATGCCTCGGTATACATAAATATTTGCTGGATGAATCGCAAATGCTATGACTGAAAACTCACAAATGTATATAATAGGATTTAACACGGCACTTTTTCTGACAGCTTTGATTGAAGTCAAATCAAATTGCTCTGAGTCACATGTTGTTAAATCTCAGAACTAGAACTTGGACCCAGAGTGTAGGACTCTATGTTCCATTCTTTGCTCTCTATTCCACAAAGCATTTTCAACTCTCCTTCCCAGACTTTTTCATGTCTTGCCTGCAGGTCCCTGGTTCTGAACTGGCCTCACTATCTATAAGCCATGTCATCTTTAACCAGAGACAGGGAAAAATGATAAGATGTGCACATTAAAAGAAGGGAGGAACCATAATAGTTCATTCAGGCGAGAACAGTGAGTTAAGGAAGGAGCAGGTGGGGTGGTGGTAATTGGCTACAGCAATAAAGACTTGTCAACAGAGGCAGAAAGAGAGGAAGGAAGGATGAAAGTAGATAAGTGGTGGCTTTGCCAAGAGTCCCCAGTGTCCCCTTACAGCTGTTTTCAGTTGCAGATTTCTGTAGCTCAGGTGGCCATGAGACCCCTGGAGACCCTCTCAGCACTCCTTTGGCAAAGCTGACTTAAATAAACTCTATCCTTGGGAGAGGGAAAAGATTACAAGGTGTGAGGATCATTTTCATAGCAGACTTTTCCCCAAAGCATCTTACCTGAAATGAACCATGTCAACCTCCCCTAGTAACTAGGTGGCAAGAAGCACTTAGTTTTACAGAAAAAAAAAAGGCTCTTTTAAAAACTCTCTCCTATGAAAACAACTGGAAGAGAATCAATAGAGAAAATATTAAATGTTAAGCTCCAGATTGGAGCAAATGCATCAGCATTCTCAGTGACTGGTAGCCATGATGTTTGGGGATGCTAATGTGGTACTTGAGAAGATTCACAGAGAAAATTTATTTCATAGAACAATCAGGAGCAGATACTTTGAAATGTTCTGGGTTGTGTTTACCTACCATAGGGACTTAATCATTGTTACAAAAAAATCTAAACCCAGTAGAGTTTTCAGTTCTGGCTGGCTACTTATTTATCAGGTATATTGCTACAAAACTCCAAATCCAAATAAAAGATGGAGAGAAATAATTAGAAAATAAACAATAAAAATACATATAGAAAATTTACGAGGTGCCATCTCCACTCTTCATGTATGTTATTCAACAATCCTCTGAGGTGGGTGCTGTCCCATTCACGACTGGGACACAGGTTGGAAGTCTTCCAAACTTGCTCAGTCTGTCGCATGTGAGTGGCAGAAGCAGGGCTTGGTAAAGCCGGGCTGTTCTCAGCCCCTCCCTAGGAAGAGTAAGTAAGCTCCTGGGGTCTCATCCAGCTCCACTGTGGGCTGCCTTTCAAACATCTTTTCATCATCGATGAAATGAAGGCAGTTGTTCTGGATACTGTTGGTGGGCTCTGTTAGTTCTATCATTACAGGAATCCCAAAGTCCTTCGATTATCCTCAAAATGGCTACTGCATGGGAGGTTACAGAAGTGCTAGGCATAAAATAAATGTCAGTAAAAGCGCATGTTGAATTTAAAGCAACATCAGGCTAGAGATACTTTAATGAAGATAAAAATAGCTGCAAACCTTAAAAAAAATAGATGCTCATATTCCAGAGGCAACTAGAGGGGTGAATGCCAATGCTGGAAAGAGATGTCCCCTTCGAAGGTGTCCAGTTAATCATGGCAAAGGGATTCCCAGAGTTAAGTCAGTCTGCCATCAGTAACTAATTCCTAAATCCTGACTTTGGGAAGAGAAAGTGGCAAGGCATAATGAATGACAGAATAGACTTTTCTGGCTATATGACATAAATTATCTGCTTTGTTCATTCTTTTGATAAATTATTGAGTACCTTCTATATACCAGGCACTGGGCAGGGAGCTGGGGACACCCTAGTGAACAAGAGTCTCTACTTTCACAGAACTTATTTAGTTAGTAATAATGCAATTGGCATTGTTACAATTGTATTAAATGGCACAAAGAAGCATAATATGAGAACATACACCAGGGTGACCTGAGTTAGTCTGAGGAAGTGATGTTCAAACAGAGATCTTAAGGGTAAGGAGGACTTAGCTAAGTGAGAAAGGGGCATAGGATAGAGCTGATGGTGCAGAAGGGACAGCAAGTGCTAAGCAAGGCCTTGGGATAGGAGGAGCAGGGGTTATTGGAGAACCTGAGGCAGGGTGTGTGACTGGAGTGCAGAGTGGTGTAGCAGGAGATGAGATTGGCAAGGTAGATCATGCTGCCTATCTAGACCACAGTGGAGTTCTATAAGCCCATCGGAATCCACCAATTGTAGAAAGGCCATTCCTCTAGAAGCCCCAGCTTTAGAACTCGAACACGATGGCTAATTATGTGAGCTCATCTTTGGGAAGCACTCTCCTACATTTCATAGACCAGATATGGAATTATCGTCCATCTACAAATGCCCACATTGTACCAAGTATCTAATTACAGTAAGACAAACCAGCCTGGCTGGCTAGTTAAATTAAGCAGACAGGAGTTATAAATGACACATCTCCACCATCACACACAACAGAATCATCTGACCCCAACTTGAGAATTAAGCAATCATAATATATCTGAGCCATCTATTGCCACTAGCTCCTATAGAAAGGTGAAACCAGTGGAGCAGGTACATGAAGGCCTAACACCAGTGGAGCAGGTACATGAAGGCCTAACACTAAAACAAACACCAAACACTCCACCTGGAAACCTCAAGCCTCTCTCTGCCTTTGTCCCCTTTGCTATCAGTCAAAACAGACCCATTCTCACCTGGAAAATAATGCTCCAACACTCTCCCTATTGCATTCAGCAGATAATCTGTAATTTAGATAGCTGCTTTTCATGGAACTCCCAAGAGCTTTATAAATAATAATTAAGCCTCTTCCATACCCAGTAAGAAGGCATATTTTCACTCTGCAGCTGAGGAAAGAAGTTAAAAGACAAACACAATGTTAAATGTTTGGTGGGGGGTGGGAGATGGGGGAGGGGGGAGGGAGGGAGCTGACAGCTACTGATACAACTAACATTAGAAACCTTATTCATCTTTGAGGCTCCTCGTAAACCTAAACACTGTGGGCACTAAACATTCTAGGTTTTTAATACCAATGTTTAATTGAAGCTTTCTTTCCTTGTTCCTCCATTACTCCTTCAGAAAACTTGTAGAAACTGGAAGGTTAAGAATTCAGCTAGGAGACTGTACTTATGTCTAATTTAGACAGGATACCCCCTAGAGCTAGAGTCTGTTACTGAGACAGCCTTTTTTTTCATATGAAAACTGTCATTACAAGGCTGTACTCGGCCTTTTCTCTCTACTTGCACTGCCCAATATCCTTCAAATAGCCTGTTAAGACTGCACACGTTCAAAAAGAAAAGAAACACATCTTTTCTCAAAAAGTATTTTGGCCTTCCTTCGAATTTTTGTCAATTCTGATAAAATCATCTCACTGAGAATAACCCACTAGACATCACCCTCAAACCCCACGTTCTAGTCTCCTTTGATTCAAGAGAGTTTGTCTGGCCTGTGTGGTATTATTAGAATTGTCACTTTGTGAAAATTATTCTAACCCCAAAGAGGGACCAACACATGAGGGGCAGTATGGAAAAGTGGTTAAGAACAGACACGGAGTTCAGGCTTCCCAGGCTCTACCACTTAAACTAGCTGTGCGATGGGCAAGTTTCTTAACTTCTCTAAGCCTCAGCTTACTCACCTGTAAAATGGGTATAATAGGGTTGTGGTGAGGAGAAATAGGACAATGCATGCAAAGTGTGTACCCCACAGAAAACCCTCAATAAATGCCATGATTATTGTTTCCTGAGCAGGTGTTGCTGCCAGAGGCATGTCCTGCACTCATAAAGCTGGCTGGGTCCTGGAGCAGATGTGCTGCTCCTACATCCCAGAGTCACCAAGAAGTAATGGCTCTGTCCCAGGAGGATCATTTACACGAGGGCACAGAGAGCACTTTGTTGTGGGGTGGGTGTTCCTTCTTTTTTTTTAAGACAAAGTCGACGGCTCTGAAATGAGACTAAGGAAAAACAAGTACCAGAATTGCAAAGTTAACATTTTTATTGAACTGAAATTGGCGTAGAACAACAGGGGCCACCACAGTTGCTGAGCTCAGTAACAACTGAAAAGTCCCTGTGACATTTTACCTTTGAGAGTCCTAACATAGTTTGGTTGAAACAACTGAGAAACAACATATATATATATATATATACATACATGTATATATATATATATGTATATATGTATGTATATATATGTGTGTGTGTGTGTGTGTGTGTGTGTGTGTGTGTGTGTGTGTGTGTGTGTGTATATATATATATATGTAATTGCAACACTTCAAAATATTTTGAAATGAGCCTCACAGCCTTGTTCAGTTTTCAGATTACAAAGAGCATGGATAACATCTTCTGTTGCCTTCATTTAGTAGTTTCAGTTAATATCCTTTCTCAAAAGGTTCCTCTCAAAATGCTGGCTATAAATTTCCCCCCATCTGTACACATAAGAAAAGGATTTAGTAATACTTAGGCAAGTAATAAACTGTAAGAACTTTAAAAGTAGTAAAGGCATATACCAAGCATACATGACTCAATCAACACTCACACTGCCAGAAAGACAATGGACTGGCTAAAGAGTTCTGGCCAAGTCCCTGAAGCAAAGAAGGAAGTGATGGAAGGCATACAGCAATAGAGCAGTGTGTTTGAACCAATGGACCATTTGTGTCTAAACCTCATTTCAACATTTTGCTTCCAACATGCAAATATGCATTTGTTTTACATAAGGTAAAATACTTAAGGGAAAAGAAAACTCTGCTAATGATTAAAAGATCAGAGATGAAAGAAAATTAATACTGAAATTTTATAACCAATGTATGGAACAATGATATAAACTGACTACACCAATTACTTTTGAGACAGCCAGTACCGAACATCTATCACGAAGAGTTGAAAGTTAATCCTCTAAAGTATTCCAAGAGAAATAAAAACCAACAAGATAGGAAATGAAATCCCCACATAAAAAACAAAACCATATCTAGTTAATGTTCTTTTTGATTTGTATTGAATCAGCTGCTCATTCAAACTAGAGTTAATTTTGGGGTGTTGGTAAAAATCTTCACGAGTGCTTCAAATTACTTTAGATGAAATGTGATATAAATATAACAACGTAGCTCATTCTCTTATCTTGACAATGCTATTTTACACAGTTTCTCTCGAAAAAACTAAGTTCTTCAACCAGAGTAACTGATACTAAGTGGCCACCCATTCCTGCAGCAATTATTTGAGAGTATTTAAAAATCTAGCAGTAGGGGATGAAGAATGATTATAAATATTTTAATAGGCTTATTAAAAAGAGATGCAGCCTCAGGTAATAGACTCAGATTTACAACTCTCAGGTTTGCAATTGATAGATACACATTTTGTAAGGATCTTCCCAATGTATACAACAAACATCTAAATTAAGGCTTTTATAGATTGGTGATCAAGTCAATGGGTATGCAATGCTGGATCTTTGTAAAGCATCTCCAGCTTCTATTATTACCCAATTTGTAAACCAGAAGATATGCTGATGTAGGTGGGTAGGCAATCTGGGGGCTAACAAACAATTGGAAGGCTTGTTTGTAAACAAGTCCTGAAATAAGAGGTGGCAGTGAAACAACAGAAAGTGCTTGACTCACATCATATAGAAGGGAAGTGATTTGTACCTGCAATAGGGATGATCTTAAAAAAAAAAAAAAAAAAGCCAATAGTTGGACTTCAGTTCAAGACTTTGAGATTTAGAGACCTAAAGTTTAGCACTACATCCAATCCAATGGTTCTCATACTTTAGCTGGCAAAAGTCACCTGGAGGATACTTATGAAAATGTGGATAACTACTCGCGGAGATTCTAATTGGTGATGTTAGTGGTCCAAGCACCTTTCTTTTGAGATATATCACTCATAGCAAAAAGCAGCACACAATCTTTGATTAAAAGGCTGAGATGTTCAAGAAATGACACCAATGAGGTCACTACCTAAAGACAAATCCCTCAGCAGCTTCCACAACAGTAATATGAGGACCAAATCTAGCCCCAATTAAGTTTCCTACCTTTTTTTAACTGAAAGTTTGAAATCAATGAATATTTAATGATTGTACCAATTCTGAGGTAAAAGGAAGAGCACCAGGGATCTCAATGCTAAAAGAAATAGAATTCCCTAGGAGGTCCATGCTACATAGATTTCCGCAGTAATGTTCTAGAGTTATAGTGCACAGGGCCTTGTTTCAGTCTTTGTATAGTCTGTATACTTTTGTATATGTTTACTGTATTATCTAATCTTTCCAGTTAGTGTTTTAGAAGAACTCCACAGAGAAAAGTTCACGTACATGCTATCTCAGGTTTTCTAGATGCTAACATTTTCTGGTTTACAGCGATACACAACAAAGGTTATTTGTTTTTTTGGATGCTGGAGACAAACATTTTTATTAAAGATACTACCAAAATTTTGGCAAACATTTCAAAACAGATTTGTAAACATAATGCTTCCCTTTTTAACTGGCAGCACTTTGAAAAGACAATACAATAAGACAACAAAACTTGAATCAACATTAGTTCAAAATCCTTATATTTTTGACATAACTTATGTTCCCACGATAAAACAAGTGATAGTTTAAATCAACGTCAACAGATAAACTCCATGAAATGAAAGTTTGTGCTGTTTGATGAATCACAGTATGTTATGGTAAATATATCCACTCTTTTTTATATTCCTGGCACCCAGGATGAAAAAAATCTTTAAATATACATTTCATGTAGGTAATAGTTTCTTTGCATATCTCTCTTCAAAAAATACTTTATAGCAGTATATAAATAGGTTACCTACACATTTAATTTTATAATTTTGCCCCAAAACTATAGATCTGTTTCATTTTCATAACATATCAATTTTGCCCAACAATAAAGCTGACAAACTGTTGAAATGGAAATGCTTTTGTCTTCCACAATAGAAGTAGCAATTTGACAGAAAAAAACAAAAAAACAAAAAACAAAAAACAAAACCTACAGTAACACTCGTCAGTTGTTTAACCTGAGCGTTTGGCCTACTGAAAGTAGCAGCTTTTTTCCTTCATGCACGCTCACATCCACACCACCTCTGCACACATACAGGTTGCGCACACGCTTTCAGACGCTGGTAGGCCACAGTATGCTTCCCATTGCTCCAATCAAGTGGGAAGCTGTGTAGCTAACAATTAACCACACTATGTACACAACTAGCAAACACCTTAAGGCAACCATTGCAATGGGGGGTTAACTGGCAGGGCGGATTTACTGTTCCAGATCAAGTCAGCCTGTATATACATATGTGTATGTGTAGCTATACACATATACATACTCATATACCTTTCTAGATTTCTTAACCCTCCAAAACAATGTTTTAATTTTTTTTTGTATTTTGTGCAAATTTCTAAATATTCTACCACTTAAGGCAAAGAGTTCGCATTAAGAAAGGTCAGAAAATAGGCTTACGTTTTATCCAAAAGCATTTCAACTTGCACGTTACTGCTTTTTTTTTTAAACACGCATACCTTTGAAGTGTGGATATTGGATCCCCAATATCTAAAAAAAAATTATTTCTAATGACAAACAGGTTTTTAAGGAAAAAAAACTAATTTGAAGTATAGATACTGGATCCCCAATATCTAAAAAATTACTTCTATTGACAAACGCAAGTCTTGAAGGGGGGATAAAAGGACCAGAAAAAAGCAGCTTCAAAAATGCAAGGAAGCAAAGTAAAATGGAAAAAAAAAAGGTAACTCAAGTTTACGAATACTGAAACTTTCAACAGGCAAAGTTTCATTTTTTTTTAGACTCTCAGAGAAACTCATTTGGGAATTTAAATAAATAAGCTTAAGTTTATTCACATCTTCTGGTCTAAGCAGAACTCTAGTGCCATGACTCAGTTCCATGACTCGGCTTGCTGTTGGTCAAATTCACCTATTAGTCTTTTGATGTGAGCCAGCTTGTTATGAAGATACTCGCATCTGTATTTTTCTTCATGGTAATTGGGACTAGACTGTGGATGAAAAAAATAGTGATGAAACAGGTTGCAAATATGCAGCACTTTCCAACTACAGGTCAGAAAACCAACAGTGATGATACCTACCTGCTTGATCTTCTGATATTCTTGTAAGACTTCTTCATGAACATTCTACAAAATTAAAAGTTAGAAATCAGAACGGAACTTTTTTTTTTTTTTTTTTTTTTTTTTGCAATATAAACAGCTAAGACATATTTGGCAAGGGTTTGGGAAATACTGATGATGGGAATATAAATTAGTATAATTTTTAAAAAAGGCAATTTGGCAACTGCTATCAAAACAGCAAATGCAAAACTGACTCAGCACTTAAACTTTTCTTTTCAGATTTACTTGTGCCTGAGTGAAATGACTGTGTAAAAGGTTACTGGCCGCAGCACTGTTTGTAAAGCAAGACAGTAAAAAAAATCTAAGTGCCCATTAATCCATCCATGCAAAGGAATACTAAGAGGCCATTAAAAAAGGGGGAAGTGTTTATGTACTTATATAAACAATTCTCTAAGATGCATTATGTTGTTTATAGTGGAAAAAAAGCAAAGTGCAGCTTGATATTAAAGGAGGGAAACAGAACATTATATTCTAAGAATTTCATTACTTCTGAGATGCACATTTCTTCTCATTTTAATGAAATCAGATAAAAATTAATATAGTTTAACTTACTGGAAATAAGACAATGGTGCATCTTATAACTGATGACATTTCAGATCAAATTGAATGTGGTGTATATGTGAATTTGCTTGTTTACATACATCTTAAATAAACACACACATGTACCTCTGAAAGAATACACTGAAAATTAATACTACTGATTGCCTCTGGGGAGGGAAATTGGGTGGCTGGGGAAAACAGCTAACCCTTCTGTACCATATAACTTGATGTATGATGGATCTAAGTAGTTTCCACATGCTTACATTTATTCTGCACAACTCTATAATCACCTCATTTTACGGATGGGGATTTTGAAGATTTTGAGGAAAATTAAGTAACTTTCCCAAAGTCGCCTAAGTATTAAATGGTAGCAGAGCTGGGACTCAAACCCAAGCATTCTGGCTCTTGATCCTGCTCCTAATCACTAAGAAATCTTTGGAATTACATTTTAAATACAATGATGGCATGCTGGTAAATAACTATATAGAAAAAACTACTATATCACTGACTTCTTGCACCCTCTCCCCCTCGAAGACCAACTTCTGGCAAAATCTAAAACTCTAAGCACTTTAAGAAATAAAGGCCCACTAACAGGAGACATAATAAATCTCTAGGGCATAGGCACTCTCGGGCTGATTTTACCATTGTGGGAAAACCCATCCATTCTCACTTAGGTTCCTGTCAGAACAATAGTAGTGGGCTAGGGTGAAGACACCACATATGCCTGTGAAGTACGACAAAGTTATCTGGCTTACACGAGGAGAGAAACATCTATATTAACCCCTTCCTGAGAACCATGAGAACAATCCGTCAGGTGTCTACTGCTCTTGATTAGCTGTAGAAATATTACCACTTAAAGGTGGGAAGTGAAAACAGATCAATACCTGTTAACAAAAATGTCAATCTCTGAAACAGCTGGAAGCACCAAGCTTTTCTTCACTTAAACCCCAAACCTCTGTGGTATTAAGCTTCCTTTATATTCTATGTCTATATCTTGTCTATTCTATGCCCAGTTTAGGTTAAAAAAAGTTAATTGAAATAGCAAGTTTGGGAAACAGCACCAGATCTAGGAGCTGTAGTCTGAGTTGAGCTGGCAATGTAATCATATATTTCAATGAATCCCAAATCTAACTTCTTTCTCCTATTTAGCGGTGTTTGGTATTTTTCTAAGTACACCATATATTATAGTAAATATAAGTATATGTTATGTATTTTATACATGTTATATAAAAAGTTATTTTTTCCACTGGAAGAAATACAGGTTCACTGTGTTTACTTATTTTTAAGAACTATTTCAAAATATTTAGTTTCCTGGTTAATTTTAAATGAAAGCCAAAGCTGGAGAGACGCTCGCTGGTCAGCGAGCAGTCTTTCTGTGAAGGCTCACAGGATGCTTGGGGATGCACAGGGGAGAGAAAGAATGAAAGAAAAATATGAAAAGTCAGTCCACTTAGAAACAGATGCATTTACCTGATACTCTTTTGAGCCTGGAGAAAGGCGCTTTCGTTGTGCATCCAGTTTGATAAATCTCCTAGCTACAGTCTCCATTCTGGCGTGCAAGGCCCGGTACTCATCGTACTCTGCATTGAAGTCATCCTTGTAATTCTGGCGTTGCTCATAGGAGACAATAGCAATATATTTTCTAGTAAGAGAAAAAGGTAAAAGATAAATGGAGAGTAGCTACAGAGTAAACAAAATGAACAAATTCCAGACTTAAACAAAATCTTTAGAAACTATATCTTTCTCTAGATTGAATGTTGCTTTGTCACTGCTTGCTGCCATGTCACTCTTTCGAAGAACTTCCAGGTGAAATTATGCTACAGAAGAGCTTAAGAGCTTCAATGAAGGAGAGTGAATTAAAAAAAATATGTAGAATTAAAGTGAAATCATGTAAAAAGAAAACAATACTCAGACATAGCTTCCTAAACCTTTCTCTACTCCAAATTATTCACTACCACACTAGCAGCAGAAACCAACCCCTCTATTATGGAGTCACATGAAGACAGAAGGACTCGCCTTGATGGGTAACTGAAACCAGGAAAATGTCACATCATCACTTAGTGCTGAAGTCAAAGCTCTCTCTAGACCTGCTGCTTTATGAGAGCAAATCTGTCTTTTGGCCTTTCACATCTGATGCCACCAAGGTGCCCCAGACTTGTTTCCTCTGTTAATTTCCTCCCATTTTTGACTAGGCAAATACACAAAATACAAAGGGGGAACTGTTTATCATGTTTTTAAAATGAGAGACCAGGAAAAAAAGTATTTTTTTTTTAGTTCTTTTCAAACATTTAAATGTCATACTATGCATACAGAAAGGCAGTGTTATACTATTAATTTAATTTACATTCTCCATAAAAGTGCCACGAATCCGTTTTACTTTGGAGTGTGAATACTTCTAGGGACCTGTGAAGACCATTTTCCCAGAGTGTCAGTTTATTCAGTGATAAGTAAATTAAAATAGCACTTTAATATTAAAACAAGTTAATATTATTTGTTTTTGGATCTGAGAACTGAGACCACATCAGGGTCTGGTCTGGGTCTTTGTACTCTGCTTCTGTCATGGAATGCAAAATTGAGATTTCAAAGCAATTTAAGGCAGGTGACAGAAGCTTCAGAATGCTCCCAGGGGTTACACAATATTCTTCACTGTTGGAAAACCTTGGATTTCAGTGCTCTTCAAAATGGTTTTAGATAATCTTACTAGTTTTATTTAAAATGCTATAGCACAGATGCCTAGTTGGAAATATGAGTAAAATGATGCAGTAAGCAACCTTAATGTCCTCATTAATATTTTTATTCATGCTGAGTTATACAGTGTGGAGGTTTAATTTTCTACGTGTAATCGATATAATGGTAGTATGCTGATTTAAAGCGGCCCTGCTGGTGTCTTTGCTGTAAAAGGAACACCGCCAGCTAGCTAAGCAAGCAGTGGGCTGTCCTGACTGCACACCAGAGGGAGCTCAGTGGGGAGAAAGAGGTTCCTAGGGATCAGTATATGTAAGCAAAATGTCTAAACTGACCTAAAACTCAGGTTCAATTTGTTACACAAAATATCTATCCTGCTTTCTCAAAACCACACCCTTAGTATTTGTATTTCATTTAATAAATTCTTTAGGAAAAATAACAAACTGGCTAACAGTTGTGTTGCTAGTATAGAAGATTACTTGATTTTACTGGCATTTTAATGAAAAGCACTTCACTATTTTAAACAAAAATTACGAGTTCTACAGTTGGAATAAAAATTTTAAAACAGTGGATAATTCACAACCACAAGTAGCAGAAGTATTCTTATTATACAAAAATTAGGAATATTGTGGTTAAGTACAAATTATTCGGAGGCTAATCATTATGGTTTTATGGTATGATCTTTTGGTTTCTTATGAAGTAACTTAAGTTTTATATTTTGGGTGATATTTCTGAAAATTCATGCTTTCTCACCACATTTAGAAAATTTTCTGTATTTATGTAAGACTTAGTTTTTGGTTAAAATAAATTGCTTTTACTTAAGCAAATTAAGCAAACAATCCCATAGGTTATATACTTTTGTGATTTTTAAAAGAGCTAGAAAGATGACAAATATACAGAAATACACTGAGGCAGATGCAGCTACCATCCTTAGATCAGCAAGTTAAAAATTTTTTAAATATAGAATTAAGTGACTACAGTTGACAAAACACAGCCTGAATCCATGAGGAAAAGGTTAGAATTATTTTTCAGTCTCCTCACATCATCTGTCATAGACCAACCAGTACACTCACTATGACAAAAAAAAAATGGAATTTGAAATCTGTCCCAAGAGAATGAGAGCGCAGTACTGCGGCTGTTATTTGAGGGGGGCGGAAAGAAGTGGGTTTGCAGTTGGAGAGGTGAACACCCACATCCATGGAGACAGGTGCTGTCCCCAACCAACCCTTCCTGGGCCAATTTGGTGGTGGTGGCTGCTTTTCAAAGCTCCCCCACACGACTCTAAAACTATATACACTACCTCAGATGAGAGTACTCAGCATGGTTTCTTGAGTTCCTTTTAGTTGAGAGATAAAAAACAGCATTATGGTTTCATGCTGCATCATTCCCCAATAAGTATAGCTTTCACACTACTGTTAAGCAAAAGTAACACATTTTAAGTATAGAATGTTCTTTCCTCTGGAAATGAGCATTTCATAGGACATGGAGAGCTAAATAGCATAGTTTCACTTTGTCCGTCCTGAGATGCTACTAAATACAGAAAAAATGTTTATACAACCCAGATTCCATTTTCCATTCTACATTCAAGCTATTTTGCGCATTTGTTCATTTTTAAAGCTATTGACAGATCTGTTTGTTCTTTCACTCTCCATTTTTCCAGGCTTTTGCAACTTAATTATTTTCTTCTTATAGAAGTCTTTGAGTCTGTAAAAAAGCTAGAATTATGTGTCTAAGTTATAATTTCTGTGATAACCAGTTACAAAAATGTCCCCAGCTCAGCGTTCAGCAACTTGTCATAATGAGAAAAACATTATAAATTACCCATACTAAACTGAGATGATCAAATTTTAATAGTCTCTCCTCTTAAAATTAATTTGATGGCAGAGCTTTATTTAAATAAAAATCAAGCTATCTTTACTTTGAATAACTGCAGAGATTTATATACTTTATCAGTAATATGTACAGGGAATGACCGTGCATTGACACACTCTCAGTTTTGAAAAGTCAGATTCTTGAAATCTTCCATAATCAAATGCTTAGCCTGGCCCCGGAACAAAGGATAGGCTTCTCTATACTTACAGGCCACCAAGCAGAGCTCAGAGCAGGGGGAGGCACAACCTGCTCAGGCCGACAAGGGTGGATTTGGGACAAGCAGTCTTAATGGCAGCCTTTCAATTGCAGGGGTGGCTCTGGGACTCTATTTCTGGAACTTCTTACTTTTCTGATTTGCAAATTATGGGAAAAAGAATTTGCAAATTTTCTAAAATTAAACAGTTCTCTCTCATTGGCAGACATGTGAACTTACATCAAATAATCTGGGAGTTCAATTGTTGAAGAAGGCTCTGTGGAGGCAGTACAACCCTCTTTAACTCCTATGAAGAAAAAAAAAAATTCAAGTGTTCACCAAACAGTATGGTAATAAAATGCCTATAATTCTAAAATAGATCAGAAACATCTGGAACACTTTTCCTCAAATTCTATTCTTCCATCTCAATAAGCAACAGTGAGCAAGGAATACAATTGAACACGAACAATAGAGGCCCTATGACCAGCGCCAGCAGAACCACGCCAGGCATTGAAAGCACCCTGGCTACTGCAGTGTCTGCACAATAAAGGAATTCCATCTTAACCCAAGGTCAATCTTCTATTCTTTCAACAACAGTTGTGGCATCTGCCCAGCAATTCAAAGGTTGTGGTGGCAGATGCAGCCAGACAATAGGAGATACAAATTTTACATCAACATCTACTTTTCATAGGATTCAAACAAGCCAGATGAAACAAAGAAGTCAGGTAGCAGACTGTTTTGGTCACTGTATTTTTACCAGTACCCTTTTTATATGCAGACAGTGGAATTGGGTGGGAAGTTTTCCCATCGGTTTAAAGTAATTTAAAATAAATTATTACTGAATGCTGATTTATACTCCTCTACTCCCTAACCCTCATAATAACACAGATTTGTTTTTAAAAGGAAATAAAGCTTTAGCCATTCAGGACTATGCTGTGAAAGTGTATACAATTCCTCCTTATTCCATTTGTTTGAACGCACCATTTCTGGAGGGTATATTTAGACTTTTTAACCAGGGTAATTTTTTGTCATTCAAAGTAGAATTAAAGTAATAACTCAAACCCTAACCCTGGTCTGCTGGCAAAACACACATGTTCAATGTAAAACAAAAGTGAATACCTGATAATTTTTTGGTTTAATATTTTAAAGAATGAAGCATATTAAACAAATTATGTAGACTCTGTGGACTTACTGTTCATATTGTGTGCATACACATATACATACAGTAGTCCTCCCTTATCCAAGAGGTGATACGTTCCAAAACCTCCAGTGGATGCCTGAAACCACCAATAGTACCAAACCCTATATATACATTTTTGCCTATACGTAGATACACTTTATGGCTTCTCTTTGGCATATCTGAATTGCCTGCATCACTACTCTTGTGCAAGTAATATAAGGGTTACTTGAACACAAGTGCTGCGATAGCGAGACAGTTGATCTGATAACCAAGACGGCTACTAAGTGACAGGCAGGTAGCATACACAGCGTGGTGACGCTGGACAAAGAGATAATTCATATCCTGGGTGGGACAGTATGAGATTTCATCACGCTACTCAGAACAGTATGGAATTTAAAACTTATGAGTTGTTTATTTTCAGACTGCGGCTGACCAAGGGTCACTGAAACTGTGGAAAGCAAAACTGTGGATGGTGGGGGTGGGGGTACTGTATGTTTGTTTAGGTTTTGGTAAAAGCTTGTTTTTACAACAGGTTGAGTCTTAAAGGAAAATGCATCAAGTCTATATCACCTAGCTTCTCCTTTGCCACAGACAATAGATAAGTTCCAACAGATTTTAAAAAATGTGGATCTGGATCAATCCTCTATTTACAATAATCTCAACTGTCTTTGAAAAATACTATATCTTCATCGAAGGATTCAGAGACTAGGTCTGCTTTTCTAGGTCTCCAATTCTGAGAAGGTCTCAATATACTAACATACAGTCCTCCCAGAATGAGCCTCTCAGGATCACCATCTACGGGTTTTATTACCACTTGCCTTTTCCTGATCTCACAAATTCAAGTGCGATAGTGTTCGAGGGAAAAAGCTTACACCGATCTCTTAGGCCACTATATAGTATAATACTGATCTAAATATTTCAACAGATATGCTTTGACATTCTATATACTCAATCAGGTCAATAAAGGCACTATTCATACTATTCTACAATCAGAGCTTCTTTCTTATGGTAAAAATGGTCAGTTAAATATAAGGATTGCAGACTTTCAGTATTATGAACAAATTACAGAAAGACCACAATCCTTAAACTCCATTCATTAAAGTAACTTTTCTTAAGTTGTATTTTCCTGGGGAATTTTGCCTTAGTTATGCTGGGTTTAAAATTGGCAGCAATGCTAAATGATGGGCTTGAATCTCCTATGTGCTGGCAGCTAAGACATTAAGTTTTAGATGACACCTCTTTTCTTTTTTTTAAATAAGAAATATCTAATTCTGTCATCAGGTTTTAAAAATCACTATACCTCAGGTAAGTAAGGTTAGCTTTTCTTTAGAGGTAAAATATTATTTTAAGCTTCTTTGGGACTCTAGATATTTGGCTTTGAAAGCATCCAAAAGCTTGAAATGATTGATTTTATTAATAACAAAAGACATTAATTTACTAAAGTGTTCTCAAAATTAAAAAAAGTTCTTAAGATCTATCAAGCTAATTGCCAGCAGTCTTGCACAAGACAGATTGCTCTTACTCTGAATGAAGATGATGTTATGGCTCTATAAATGTAATTTTGCCTTGCCTGCTTTATAAAGATTGTAACGTTTCCCCCGCGCTAAAATTAATTAAAGCAAGGGTGACCCTGTTTCTCTGGCAAAGAAGGAAATAAATATTTTTATTGCTAATTGTGTGTCTGGCTAAATCAGTTCAAGAATTGCATATAATGTTGAGATTGCACAATACCGTGACAGTTTTGGAAAAGAGCAATGAAGCCCATTTCTAAAAGGGGTCTCTGGAGGATGACAGGGTCATTTTCAAATATCACCATCTTAATAACAAATGTAGAAGCCATATTTAATACTTGGCTAAAAAGAAACCGAAAATGACTGCTGTAAAAGGCAAGAAAAAATCTGCTCAAAAACAGAATACTTAGATTAATAACTAAATTAGCTCATTTGATAAAAAAGCATCACTAATTAAAAATGGCATAATCTCAGACTCATGACATTGCCCTCTTCCCATTCAATTACATATGTAGTAGATTTTTACAAGTGTAAAATACCTTCACTGGAATCCGGACTGGAGCTGTTCAGCTTGGCAACTTCCTCATCTCTCTTAAGGTCCTCTTCCTTTATCTCCATCATCTCAATGTCATGCTTCTTTATTTGGTCTTTTTCCTTGTGTTTTTTAGACTTCTTTTTGGACTTTTTGTGAGACATTGAATGGTTTTCTTCCATAGGCTTTGGACACTTTAGTAGAACTGAACCAGGGGGTAAGGTTTCCAGAGAAGTCCTAGAGGTATATTTGTCTTGCTGGTCCTCATAGATACTACTGTTTTGACTAAAACTGTCAACAGGTAGGTCTTGAGTCCCCCGGCCTTCTGGAGTGCTAGGGGAATTGGAGTTAGAATTTACAGTCTGAGGAGAATTGGAGACAGGCAGGTGGGTGGAAGGCAGTGGTGGAGCACTGGGGATGGCAGCAGCTGCAGGGGGCGGCGGCAGGCCTGCAGCAGATTTTTCACTGGTGGAATTCAAATGACCATTTAATGTTGGTGGCACTCTATTTGTCAGGTGAGATATTCGAGCTTTTTTATTCATTAAAGGATCAATGAAATCTGAATCCAGAAGTCGTTTCTGGTGGGGAAAAAATGAAAAAATATGAGCCAGTGTCCTCTAAAATTCAATAGATGTATCACTGATTACCATAACTGAGTACTTTTATTCATATTTAAGTTTATCACTGGTGTTGTATGAAACTTTTCTCCAAGCTTAAGCAAAAACAAACAAGCCACAAAAACAAAAATGAAACAAATTGTTATGTTTAATGTAAAAATAAAAGCAGAATCTGGAGAATATGTTTTTTGGAGTACTTAAACTTTCTGATCATACAGCTCCACCCTAAGTTCTTTGAGAGACTATGCCAATTTATATGAATTATACCACTCAGGAGAGTATTAAATAGAAGTGGCCTCCTTCCTCTGCTGGCCATGGCTGACCTATTTGTATCAAGTGAGAGGAGGAAGCAGCTTCCACCATTTCACTGTCAGAGTTAACAGGAGTAGGTAAAAATCTCCTCTAATGTGCAAAGATGTTCCAGTTATGAATATTTTGGTTGTCTTTTATTACATCACCTAACTGAAGATGGGAACAGCCAGCATCTTCAGAGTAATTTCTCTTAAGTATCTCTGTCATTGTTGAAATACTATTCATTTTTTCCCCCTTAAATATATCTCTTCACTGGATTTAAAATAAGTCTTAATAAATAAATAAAGTGATATGGAATTACTGTTTCAGGAGATTTTTAAATCATGCTGATATTAGCCCAATCTAGCAACTACGATAGTATTTGAATTAAAAAGGAAATTCAGGCAGTTGAAAAACATAAAAAAATACTGTGGCTTAAACTTCAGCTTGAAAGAAAATAAGTTATCCCATTAATTTATTCTGTTTTCGATTTAGCACCATTGATTTGACACCCAATATATAATTAGATCAGAACTCTAAGTAGCTTCATAGTGGTTGGCATTAAAATTAGGGCTTCTAGAGATAGTGCACATGCACAGACTGAATTGCTTTTATTTTGTGCCTCCTCTGTTCCTCACAATTGGTTGCTAACATTTTCTGATGTGTGAATAGCCTTTGCCCAAGGCATGCTTACTGTTTTCCATACATCTGTCCTGTCTCCCTAATCCTTGGGAAGAGAGTCCAGAGAGAGGAGCACTCTGTTAGCAGTCTGGGGTAGAGAGGTCTGTACTACTGTCAATTCCAAAGACCCAAGAAATGGGGAGAGAGTTCAGGGCTGGCCAGGTCTTCTGAGAACTAGGCAGGCTTAAACTCTAATACTATCCAGGATCTTTCCACCTTTTTCCAGGATAAACTGACTCTTTGGGGGAAACTAAGCTAAAGTCTAATTTGAATATTCGGATTGGGATCTAATTTGAAAAATGCTTTAAGAAAACATATATGAAAATGGCAGAACTTTTTGCTTATTTCCTTATTTTGAAAACATTTTTTCCCCAAGAATATTTTCCTGGGACATGTTTCAAATAAAATTAATTATCTTCAATTTTCTGTAAAGTCTAGGACTGGATATGGGACTGCCTATATCTTCTAGGTAGTGACCAAGTAGGAAAGCAGATAATCTCACAACAAAATACAACCTTTAACGATGGAAAAGCAAGGTAGACATTGAGTGCTTTGATAAACAGCGCTGGGCAGCAGAGGAGAGCTCTGGGCTGAAGAGCCGAGACCTGAACTCTAGACTGAGCTCTGCCATGAACTACGCATATGACTCTGGGTGGGTAAGCTGTGCAGCCTCTGTGGGCCTAACTTCTCTCAATACAAATCAGAGAACCTGAACTAGATAAATATGGCCCCTACATCCATTTCAGGACTATGATTATATAATTTTATGAAATACCTGAGGAGAAGATGCAGTATCTCTATTAGAACACACAGGAGATTCTGAACGGCTGGTGCTGGCAGCATTCTGAGATGGATTTAGTTTCCTGTAAAGGACACACATGTTCTAGTTATGGAGAGAATTTTTAAATGTTCACAATGGAAAGCTTATTCTTGCTTTTCTTTTCCATCTCAACACTAAAATAACAATGACTAAAATAATTACTTATATGAATCATTTTTAAAGAAAAATATAAATAACTTACCTTGAGAGCACTGACTCTAATGACCGCCTGTCTATGTCATTGTATCCAGGCCAGTCCCTTTGAAGCTCTTTAAAAACATAATCTTTTAAAGTATACGAGAGGTCCTTAGGATTCAGATTGGCTACCTGGCACATGGTGTAAAAACAGAGCATTAGATATTTTTGCTATTTCCTAACCTAAAACAGGCAACTTTTTGGATTTATACTGAAAGTAACTATTTCGACTGGCCACAAAGGGACTACTAGTATTGTAAATGCCACATCTCAATAAATGCTGTTCAACTTCATTGGGAAAATTAGAACTTTATATACATAGCTAAATATTTTTTCCTGAATGGCCACTGCCTTTGTCATATTTCTAATAAAGTAATAAGCATACATTAGGCAAAAAGTAGAGGAAGATTTAATCCATTTTTCTAGTCAAAGGAATCCCAAAACGGTTATGTTATCAACTCCACTATTATTCATTCTTATCTACTTTTGAGTCAGTAAAATTCCTCGGTCATTTCTGTGAAATAGAAACCAAAAAGTACACAAACGTTAGGTTAAAAATTTTCCCTTCATAATCAACAGAAATTATTGCCATAAATAGTACTGATTCTGATAACTGCCATTTTCTTGGATAGCTAAGCTTGCTCCCTGTTGCTGCCAGTTCTCCTGAAGAACCATTTCTTCAAAGTCCTTGAAATTCCTGAAAACCATTAAATGGAAACATTAACCAAAATATCCCTTAAATTACTGTTATTAGTCAGCCAGTTTATTTCCAGTATAATCTTTTCTTATCCCTTAACTACAATTCCTAGAGTGTCCAGGACTAGATTCCATTTACACAAATGTACAGATTGAGGTGCCAAACCAAGACTCATTTTTAAGGCTAGCAGAAAGATTCCTCCTGTCATTTCCTACTGGAAAGGTCTTTTTAATAACTTGACTTCTTTCTGTATCTTTTTAAAGTACTATAAAATATATTATGATAGAATATGCTTTTCACACAGCTCAGATGAATACTAATCTAATATTACTGTTGTTATAAAGTAGAAAATGGTAGGCGTATTTTAAAATTCCAATTTGGAAATAAATTAACATGAGATACAACCAGATTTCTCAAAGTGGAATACAATAGTCCTTAGATTTTCTATTACCCCAGGGCATTATGAATACTAACAATCCCCCAAAACTAGAGATTATGGTTTTATTTTTTCATAGCATTTAGTATCATGCTTTGAATGTGAGAGAGGATTAAAAAAACAGACTTAAAAGTGTTATTCTTTGAATAACAGATGAAAACTTGCAGGTTTTGTTTTGTTTTTTTTTTTTTAAATAATGAAATTTAAGAACAACTTTGGAAATGCCACTGCTTTAGGAACAAAGCAAACAGATGGACTACCATTTATGGTGGATTTGAATGCTAATCAACATCTATGACCAAAGGTGAGTATGAAAAAGATAGAAAGTTACAGTCTGACAACAGTTGGCTTTAACAAAATGAATGACCTACTTTTATACTTAAGCTTGTGATAAGATGACTGATCAGAGCTAATACCTTATACATTCATATCCCTAAATGAAGACAAGTAACTAATCTCAACATACCCAATAGTAGAAAAATGCAGACTAATAAAGGCAGCAGCAGAGTATACAGGGCAAGACACATTCTCAACTATTTAGTAGGTAAAAATATTCTAGTTTATGCCAACCGAAGACCTATGATACATTACACAATTTCGTCTATATAAACCAATAAAAATTACAGCAACAGTTTAGGTGTTTCAAGACTAAAAACAGAAAATAAAAACTTCTTGCTTACTTTCTTTTTAATGAAATTTCAGGGCAAAATTTATTTAACCCAAATGAAGGTAATGACTCAAAATTAAAATTTTTTTTTATTAACAATTTAAAAGTCTCTAACTTATAAAACCTAGTATAGTCTACAGCCATGCCACCCTGAATAAGCCTGATCCTGTCTGGTCTCGGAAGCTAAGCAGGGTCAAGCCTGGTTAGTACGTGGATGGTATACCACTTGGAAGACCAGCTGCTGTAGGCATAAAAAATAAAAATTAAGAGATTGTAAGCTGACAAGTTTCTTGCAATCTGTCAGGTCAACCAAGGGTTGCCTTACCTTAAATAAATAAATAAACAAATAAATAAATAAAACAAAACCTAATATAAATGCCCACATTTCAATTAGTTTTTGTTTAAAACAAGTTGATTTAACTTAATATTCAGGAGTTATATTTCACATAGCATTATCAAAACGATCCTGAAAGTTCTCTACCTCAATTATAATAGTAACAATAACAAGTCTTCCTAAATAAACTTCTCAAGAAGAAGGTAAGTGGCAGGAACTCTTTCCAGCTGTCCTTACCTGTTGCAGAATTGCTCCAAGGGAGTTCTTGTCTTTTTGATTGACACCATCTTTCTGCAGTCGAGCCAGGAGCTCAGGTTTCTTGTAGGCCTTCAGTGCCAGTAAGTGGATCACCCTGTCTCTATATGGCCGCTGAGAAACACTGCTGCTGCCATATGTCTTTCGAATCGTATTTGCAGGGTTCATGGGGGTTGACCTTTTCCTCTCAGGCACTGCATCTGAAACAGCTTGAGGCGCTTTCCGAATTTGCACTCTTTTCCCTAAAGTCCAGTGGAAATGACACTGTTATACATTTGTGGGTAACAGTAATAATATAATGAGCACCTCAGTTTCCACAACTCTGAGTTAGGTACCTGTTCATTTCTGGAGGGAATAAAGACTACTACTTTATTTCAGTGTTTACTTTAAAGAGATACGCAAACAGAAAGCATTCTGAATAAATGATCTAAAAAGTGAATTACAAATTTTTGATGAAATCATTAATTGGAATAAATATGTATTAAGTAAGTATTTTGGAAACTTAGCTACATATAGATAATATTTAGTGACACACCATACCAACAGACTAGAAATTTTAGGGTTGTGGGTATTTAATGTACAGAACTTAAATCTACATGTTATATGTCATTTCTTTGGCAGATGTGAATACAGCAAACATGTGGAATGTGAGAAATATCTGTTGTGCCCCACTAAGAACATACCCTCAGCAGAGCTGGAGCATTACCTTAATTTCTGACTCAGAAGCCACAAAGAGGGGGGTCAGGCACAATCTGGGAGCAACATCCACAAGGGCATCCCCAAGTGGTATTTCTTTTCAACAGGCCACAACAAATTTTAGGAATCAAAAAGCAAAAACAACACAATACAATATATATATGTGTGTGTGTGTGTGTGTGTGTGTGTGTGTGTGTGTGTTGCACACACACATACACATATGCCTTACTTTTAAACTGTACACCTGAAACTTACTGGATTTTATTAACTAATGTCACCATAAAAAAAAAAATAAAAAGACTTAAAAAGACCTGACCAAGAGAGAAAAAAATATCAAAAACAAAACCAATCGACCAACCAGCCAACCTCAGAGGGCCAGATAAACAAGATCTCTCCCCTGTGGTGCTTTGAGTTAGAGGAATGAAAAATGGTAAAAAGGCAGCCTTTACACCATTCCCAGTGACATTCACATAATTAATTCACTTTCTGCTGAGACTTAACATGGACAAGTGTTTGGCAAGTGGCTACTTCCAGAACCTGAAGACACATCGAAAGTCCTAATGTGGCAAATGCAAAACCTACCAAATCTACTATTTCTCAGTTGCAATAATGTTAACCAACAGTACTATTCCTTGAACTTTTAATAGGGATGTGTAAAAAAAAAAAAAATAGGATCAGGGTCACAGAAGTTTAGGAAAGGCTATAAATTCCATACTACTCTCCCTATTGTTTAACTTATCTTTCCCTAAACCAAGGGGACTGCGGAGCACCTCCGCCCCAACTCTCTGGGAAGGGGGATGGGTAGAGAATGTTTAGCTAAGCTTACACACAACATGACTGGTCATTTAGAATAAATTTAAGCTAGCAGAGAGGGCAAATAAAAATGAAAACGGAAGGTAACAGTATTACCACTGTGTTGTGGGCTGTTCTACCTCTTTTCTGTACATCTGACCCACCTCTGATCCTCACTCTCAGGAGAGCCCCAAATTCTCCTGAGTTTACCTCCACCTCTCTATGAAGACATAGGGCAGACAAGTAAGGGAGGCTAACTCTGCCCTTAAGAGTATAGTATGTTTGACAAGCAATTAGAATCTGGTCAGGTATATGACAGTTGTACGTAGAGCCTAATGCTAGGCTTTCATCTATCAGTCCATGAATCTCCTACCCCTAATACACTCATTTCACCTTTACCTCATTTTTCTTTTAAATAGTCAGTCATGGAGTAAGCCCATTTATTGCAAATACTGAAGAAACAATCCAGCCACACTGGGCCACTGAGTTTTACACAAGGATCACTTGTTCACTGACTCCCGATCAATCTGTGCCTATTTAACCAAGAAGTAGTCTTTTGGTTAAAGTCAGAGAGCCTACAGATAAAGAACACATCAGTACTAAAAGTAGTTAAAGAACCAAGATGCTAATGGAAAAAAATGAAAGAAAAAAGTAAAGCAGAAAAATGTCAGGTTTAAAGTAGGCAGAAGAAAGGCTTTATTTTTACTTTTTACATGTGCCTCAGAAAAGCCCTTATAATAAAGCCTTTGGGAGAACCTAATTCTCTTCCCAGACCTGACTGCTAATCAATTCCCTGGGCTCCATATATAAACAGCAGCAGTGGGTCCGACAAGGTTGGGTAATCTGGGATTATATCTACACTGTTGTTTTATAACAAGAAGTCCACTTTTAGCTTCTCTATTTAACATGAGATGGTAAAATTATTTATCCCTCTATCTAATGGCTCTGAGTAAACAATCTGAAAGGAAGGTGTTAAAACAGAACATCAGAAAGAGAGCGGGGATTGCAGCCATCTCTTGTAGTTGTTTTTTTGTTCTGTGGAACCTGACCAGAAACTCCGGCAACACTGACCAAAGGCTTTAAAAACACTCGCAGGACCTTGATGATGGTGTGACTCTCTCATGGTTAAATACATAACCTGTCGCAGTGGAATCGATCTCCACCAGCTGGCACTTATGATCAACTTTAAAAAGGTTTACTATCCAAATATATATATATGCAAGTCACAAAATGTTAGAGATACAAAGAACCTTAGGTGTTATTTAGTTCAAATACCTCCAATTTAATTTAATATTTGAGGAAATTAACAAAGTCACTCAGACATGTACTAACTCATCAGAAATTAGGACGATAGAGGCAGAAGTTGGGAAAATCAGGAACAGAATATGAGAAATTAGAGTGGTTGGGTTGTTTTATATACCTAAATATTAGCATACATAAAAATTTACAATTTAATAAAATTCCAGAATTTAGGTAGAAATCAGTGAGCAGTCTTAAGATACTGGTAAACTTGAAGCACTGGTGATTAGTAATTCTTTTTTAAACAAAGAGAAGGATATTAACAATGCAATGCTTATTACTGATATAAATGCTATAACTAGAAGTGAAAATATTACTAAATAAATAACAATCATGTTTTCTAGGTTACAGCCTCTCCTGCTCCTCTCCAGGCAAAACGGTTTTTTTTCAGCCCATAAGAGGGTTGTAGTAATTCATATTCTTGGGTGACTAGGCCAGGTGACCCCTCAGAGCAGAGTCTTCATTCCCTTAAGCTGGACCTGTGCCCTAATTCAACTGTTAGAGGCCTTGCCCGGCATTATGTCAGTACAACCCCACAGTGGGGCCAGCATTATTCCCAACTGTCCTCTGTCTAGGCTGACACTGTTGAAAGAAACCTTGCTATGCAGGTTCCTCTAAACTGGCATAGTGAGCTTTTGGTATCATTTTATATGATATATTCAATTATGAACTAAAGAGCTATCTCCTATTGTCTTAAGAAAGTGACACTACTTGTTAGTGAGGCCAACCCCATATCATTTGCTATTTGCTGATATTAACAACTCGATATGTAAATGGACAGGTAATCACAATCTACCTCACAGGGATTCTGAGATTTAGGGGAGTAACTACACGTTAAGTGATAACCAGTACATCTCTAGCACTCAGTAAAGGCTGGGTAATATTAGTATTAAAGGGTGACTGACCCCATTTTAAAAAATTGAATGAGTCATATAGTTTTGAGATACTGAAAAAAGCCAGAAGGCATACACTGAGCTAACCAAAAGGGAAAGAAACATGGTAAAGGACTGGCAATGGATAAAGTTAAAAAAATAAAATAAAAAAATAATAAAAAAATAAAACATGCTGTAACACAATAATAATAAAAATCAAAATGACTGAAAAGTTTTAGGATACTAGTCTTTTGCTCTTCTATTCAGAATTGATCAGACTTTTTTCTTAAGAGTAATGTGTCCAATTTTGAATTTTGAGGTGAAGAACTGGAGGTAGTCCAGAGAAGAGTAATAAAAATAATTAAAGGGTTAGAATACAGGCCGTATTAAGAAAAGTTAAAAGGAGTTGGGGTTTATTTGACCTAGAGAATAAAAGGCTGAGGAGGTTAATGACAAGATTTAAGACCAGAGAAAAACACTGTGCTGTGATGATGAGTGGCTGGGGACACTGAGGACGAAGCACAGAAGAAAAGATTAAACAGAGCCCTTGGGATGGCAGAGAACACTGTAGGGCTCTGAGGTGGGAACATATGTGTATGGAGAGTGGCCATCTCTTCTTAGAAGGGTACAGATGTAATTTGGTTCAGATTAAAACTTAGATAACCTCAAATTTTATGTGGCCACTCTCAAAAAAATATATAAATTATCTGTAGTGCCTATAAGAAACTCTGCAAATTCTAAAATTATTGTACCATTAGGGAGCATATATAGTCTATGAGAATCCGGGTGTTAAAGTCTGTTGTGTAAGCTGTAAGTGAACTGTACCTGACTCTATCAAAATAAACAAAAAACACATGAACATAGGAGACACCCAAGGATCATTCAATGGAAAAGTACAGTAATTACTACTGATTTTCAAACTTTGGAATAAATCAAGGTAAGAGTTTTCAGTTAGTTGTATTGGGAGGGGGAAAAACTTATTCTGATGGCTTGAGTCTTTTATTACTTTGTCAAACATGCCAGTTCACCTCACTGTTTATAAAATGGTGGTATTGGACAAAGTAAAAACCAACCAACCAACCAACAACAACAAAACAAACACTTCCAAAGCAATAGAGACAGAAAATTCGTAGTTTGTACTTAAATTTAAGCATGGCAGATCTTGTACATTTTAAAAATTATTTGAGATTTAGCCTATTAGCAAAGAAAGGTAATTAAGTTATTTGTGAGGATAAAAAAAAAAGAAAGGAGGTTGGAAGTTGCTACCATACTCAGCAGGAAAGAGAAGGTGAAAAATCTCATTGCTAGTAACTTACTGGGCAGGGAGCTGGGCCCCGTGGGCACAGATACCTGGGGAAGCTATGAATTGTTGTTAAACCAAACTAAATGTATCTAAGCTAAGCACCAAGTCCCAGGAGCACTGGCTTTGTTCCAAGGAAATACTTATTAAAGACATCAGTGGAGCTTTTCAAAGTTGAATGTATTGTATCTGGGTCAGCAATGGGAAAATGCACAAGCAGAACTCTACCGGACCATGGAAAGATATTAAGTGGTTTGGTTCTTCAAAAGACTGTTTTTGTGAGCATTTACATTTACAAATTAATGTACATTCATCATTTACTATACAGTGACTTGTGTTATTAAACTGATCAAGGCCTCAAAGAACTCATTCTCACTCCTGATAATTCTCTTTATTACTGTCAACAGTCACTATGAACCGACTCTTTAAACTTGTTAGGGTCACTGAACACAACAAAGGAGAACCTCATCTTGCTTGTTTGGTCTTCCTTCCCTTCAATCTGATGGATATGATGGGGGTGGGGCAGGCTTTTAATTAATGGATAGGTGAGGATAAGGATCCATAAACGACATTACAATTGAGGTACCAAGGAGGCATGACTTGATAACGCTTTGCTATAAACACATATTATACTTTTGTAACAAAAATTCCCTGTTGTGCAAAGATTCTCTAAAAACATAAGCAGAAGCTGCAACAATGAGGTTATCAACTCAAATCCCACTAATAATTTTTTGTAAAAAAAACCCTACAAAAGTGGAAAACAAAACCCAAACCATCCACCATTGAAATTACATCATCCATTGACAAAGAAAACAGTGGTACCATTATTATAACCTCACACAGTAAGATAACTTGACCAGATCCCAGTATTATAAAATAATAACAAATAACTAACAGAGGATTCAGGATTTATGAAATAAAAGTTTAAGTCTGTTCTTCAATTAACCAGCAGTCTTAAGAGAACAAATGACTTCTGACCATGTTATCCAAAATGTTTTGAAAACTAAATTTTTCTGTTTTCATGAAATTAATATTACTAATATTTACCTACAGTGATCTTGAATTATTCCAATCAATCAGCGAGAAGAAAAAAGATATCTATACAAACCTACATATGGTCCACCGGGTTTGATAACTTTTGTGCTTCGGTTGCGGGATTCCTCTTCCGCCTGGGTCATTCTTTCTCGTGTCATCTGATACGAGTCGTTTGTTGCACACACTGTAATTTTATCTTGTATAAATCCCAAGCAATTGAGCTGGGAGGCTCCAGAGCTGTCAAGTAAGACGGCGGCTTTATTAGAGATGTCTCTCATTTTGCACAATTTTAAAGGCTAATGAGAATTGTATAATCCTAAAATCAGCAGTCCAAATAACTTTGCAATCCTAAAATATCTGATATTAGTTAACTTTTAAATGTAAAGATTATTTAAAATATTTGAGTTTCTCATCTTCATTTCATGTCACCTTTTTTTCCATATTGTGAGTTGAATGGATAAACTGAGCTCTGAGACCAAATCCATGAAATTTTGAAAAACACCAGTTTTTGAAGTGAAGATTTGAGTCCTGATAAGTAATATAGTTCTACTTCCATTGTCAGTGAACTATTTTAAAGAATTATCTACCACTGATATGAGAAATGTTAAAAGTTTAACTATTAGTGAAACCATAATGTGCATGTTTTAGAACTGACTAGATGAAATAGACTCACCACAATTCTTTTTATTTTTAAAGAACACTAATTTTAAAGCTAAAATACTGCCAAACATTAAACCTTACTTTATTATTATTAGCCCAAAGATCCTGAACATTTGTAGAATTTATATTTACCACTTTGTTAAATCTCTATAAGAGGACTGGACCTATTTACATAGCAAATATTGAAGAAAATATTAGACAAGAGATTTTGGCAGAATATCTTAATAAACTGTTACACACAATCATTAATATTAATGTTGGCCCAGAAGATGGCTCTGTTTCAAAGTATTATACTAATATTAGGGGATCACAGTAATAGTTATACTGACATTTTAAAAGAAATAATTATGGCCTTAAAACAGACTGGAATATAAAAGTAATGAAAATGCCATTGCAGCTCCGATACTCTATTTCCAAACTTAATTGGAAATAGCTTTGTTATGATGCTAATAAGAGTTGATAAAATTTTTATAAATTGCTAATAACTGTACAAATACTACTTTTTTAAAAATCAGTTCATTCATCTCATAAATATTTATTGGGCAGGGACTGCATGTCAGGCAATGTGTGAGGCACGCAAGCTGTGATAAAGACTGAGATAGATGTAGCTCCTCTTTCAAGGAGTTCTTTGTCTAATGGCTAACAAGAATGAGCAAACTAGAAATTACAACATGATATGAGAAATGCCAGGGGGTGGGGTGGGGTGGGGGCAGGAAATTCCAGGAAAGTACTTCCGCCTGATATGTGGGTGAGGCAAAGCTTCCTAGAGGAGGAAGTGATGCCTGAGCTAATCTAGAGGAATAACTAGATGAGGGGGAAGAAGGACAGAAGTGTTCTAGGGGAATAACTAACTTGTGCAGGCCCAGGGAGAGCAAGAGTTTTTCAATTAAGCCAAAGAGAGTTGTAAAGGACAATTAGAGGCGAGGCTGAAGAGAGTATGAGAAGTACATTACACAGAGCTTTGGAGGTCATGGTATGGATTTTGGACCTTATCCCAAGAATGACAGAGGCTGAAAACGGGGTAGAGAAAATATCTCATTTATACTGTAGAAAGATCAATCTGGATAAAGAACAGATTGGGAGGAAGGGGATACAAGAATGAAAGCAGGAGAGCAGTTAGGAGGCTATTGAAGGATTACAGGCAAAAGCGATGGCTTGAACCAGTGTAGGGCAGTGTGAATGCAAAACAGTAAACAGATTGCAAAGACAGTGAGGAGGCAGAATTGACAGGGTTTGGTTAGTGATTAACCATAGGAGGAGAGAATGTGTGTGGCGGGGAGGGGGAGGTAGTTACTAGGTGTATAGAGCTACCATTTATTCGGACACTTGGGTAGGGCTGAGAGACAGAAAATGAGTTCGCTGTTGAACACGATGACTTTGAAAAAATGAGGGAATCAACTGTGAAGAACACTAATATTTAAAGTAAGCAATAGAAGACCACAGGAGACTGAAAAGGCACAGCCAAAGAGGTAGAGGGAAATCAGAAAATCAGTGTGTCATGCAAGCCACTAGAAGAGAATAATACATTAAGAACCAGAATGGTCAACAATGTGAAATGCTGGCAACAAATCCAGACTAATAAGAAATGAATAAGCATCCACTGGATTCAGGGGCAAGGGGTTCAAGGCCTCCTTGGGGAAGCAGTTTCAGTGGAATGATGAGGACTGAATCCAGACTTTGGCTCCAGAGCGAGTGCAAAGGAGATTCTTTGTCTTTATATTCTTTTTAAATGAGACTCACCTGCTGAGCATGTATGAATACTGAAAAACCAGTAAAAGGAAGGGAGTGGGGAGGGAGAAAAGAAGGGAGGTTTAACCCTTAGGGGAAGTGGGATGAAGAAAAGTAGGAAAAAAAGATTGCAGTAGAGTACAGAAAAGATGAAGTATAATGGTCCAGTGGCAGGAAGTTTGAATTTAGTATCTCCGCCTATTATTTACTAAGTAATTTACATAGTAAAAATAAGCTGAACCTATTGCCAACCATGATGAAGTTTTAGTTTACAGAATTCAAGATCAAGAAACAGATCTTTACTAGAAAACTAAACAGAGCTAAACCCTGCAGGCAAGAAGATAGTCTCTAGAATTCTCATCCCTTTTCAATTGAGCTACATTAAAATTTAAATACCTTGACATACATGTATAAATGTTTCTAGAGACTTTCTCTAGCCTAGCTCACTGTGTCCCACACTTGAGTGTGCATACTGTACAGGGCTGTATGCCCCAAATTATTTTCACTAGGCCTGTGAATGGACAGATTTAAGGAATTTTTTAAATTTAATTTTGACTTTGGGATTTCTTCCATCTTATATGAGAAAAATGTGGCTTAAGGAGATTTAAAAAGATAAGAAAAGAAACAAGTTAATATGTAATTTTGGGACATTTATTGAACATTCAGTTTGAGCTCCACCAGCACTGTAAGACTAAAAAAAAAGGGCATAAAAAAGCCCCTGCCTTTGAGGAGCATGAACAATTGCAGGAGAGACATGATCCATGGGAAAAATAAAAATTCAATTGAATAGAAAAGGTAGGTGTAGATTATGAAAAGGTTTGCTTGCCAGGTTGAGAACTAAATGTTTCAATGCTTTTGTTTTTATAGTTGCAAATTTCAATTTATACCACACCATTTTAAAAGTACCTTGGATCATACTTTTATACTTGGATTATACTTTTTATAAAACATACTTAGATCATACTATACATTTGCCAATTTTCTCACAATAATTTCTCTTCTCTTGCTGCGTCACGTATAGCTTTTTTCAGGTGAGCTTAAAATCTTCTCCAAACAAGCAAGGTAGAAATAAACACAGAGTAATGTGATGAAAGAGAGAAACCGTATCACCTATGATGATATGACTAGTTTTGAAGAGGGGATTAAGTTCCTTAACAAAATTCCTAATGGGACATAGTTCAATTTGGTGTCAAAATGTTCTCACTACAGTAAAACAATTCTCTAAAGACAAGCAATCCAGGTGATGGCACTGCAACTCGAAATCGATGTACCTTGTGGTAGTATATGACGAAATGGGAGTTAGGAGAGCTCAGTTCCCATCCAGCCCTGTCACTAACTAACCAGCTAAATGACTGTGGCTAAGTCACCTGTGAAAAGAAAGGGACAACCTACACAATTATCAAGGACCCTTATACTTGGTGATTCTATAATTTATTGCAATACTTCCCACAGAACTTTCTACAATGGTAAAATGATCTGTATCTGTGTTGTTCAGTATGACAGCCACTAGCCATGTGTGTATTTGGCCCGCTGTGATGTGTAGTTAGTGTGAGTGTAGAATGAACTTTTTAATTTTTTTTTTAATTTTTATCAATTGAAATGTAGATAGCCACATATGGCCAGTGGCTATCACAGTGAATAATGCAGAAAGGTCTATATAATCAATAACGTATGTAATTCATACCAAAGTATATAAGTTTGGGGGTGGGCAAAATTAACGTATACTCAGGAAAATAGCAGATTAAGATCAAAAAGTTATTTAGCCACTTTAAATGGGAGGAGAAATTTAGAACTTTCAGTAATTTGCCTTATTTTATATCTCTGCCTCCTGTGCTCACCTGAAACACAGCTTTCCTTTGGTCTTTCTCCCACACACAGAGAGCACTTATAGTTTCAAGTGTAGCACAGGTGAGATAGGGATGAATGGCCCCAGGACACTCTGGGCCAATATCATGGTTTCTTGGAAGGCTGCGGGGGCTCTAAGGCCTTGTCTTTAACCACAGGCAGAACAAACTCCCTCTACTCCAGGGGCCCATTCTTTAATCAGAAACAACCACTGCAAAGAACAGTGAAAACAAGCAGCCTATTGTTTACAGAGGATCTAATTAGATAAGAGTTCCATGGTACTCTGGGATGTGCATGTGTATTCTTGTCTGCCCTGCCTCCCTACTCCTCCCCTTTTAAAATCAGAAGTGACTGCCGTACTGGGGTTAATTTCTTATTTCCATTCTGCTGCAGAATAAAGATTTTAAAAAATCTATCTTAGAACAAGGCTTGTACAAGAAAGAAGGGAATGTACAAGATATATACATACATATATTTTTCTCCTTTACTCTTGAATGTGAGCCTTGAGTATACTATAAAAATACTCTTATTTAAATGCAGTAAATAAAAACTTCTTTAAAAACCCCAAACTTGTCTTTAATTAAAATAAAAAAACCAACCATGTTTTATGGGAAAATCTGTACCTTGAGTGCAGAATGTTAAAATTTTTTTGATTATATCCTATAGTGACAAATATAACCTCTAGCATACAGTAGATGCTCATTATTTCTCAAATGAATAAATGAGCTATGCCATTCAATTCAATAAATATTTATAAGTGAGTACTGTGCATTTTATTATTTAATTTTTAAAAAAACCTCAAAGAAAAATTATTTTCCTTTCAGTATACCTTGAAATGTACTTACCTGGAGAACCTTTGCTGGATGCAGTCAAAGCTGCCCTGAGGGTTGTCTTTACCCACATTTGACAAATAGAAGTTAAACGTATGCACTTCATTGAGGGGATCATTTTTGGGAATTTTGACAAGCTAAAAAGAGGGAAAAAGAGAGAAACACCATAAATGATAAAACTTCCATAGAATGATCTGATGACTGACTTACTGTTTTTCAAGTAACAGTCACTTTATACCCAAGTTGCCCTCTTGAGCATTTAAATTTGTAGCATTTAAATTACTAAATCATCCAAGGAATCTGGTAGGCATGTCTATAACTCGCCACATTCTCATATCTATTTTCTACCCTTAAGTGTCAGTAATCACTTCTACTCAGTAATTAGTTTTTAAGAGGAACCCTCTTCATTTTAAACAAGCAAATGACTACAGTTTATTTATTTTACAGTTACTAGTGAATTGGCTAAAAAGCTCTTCGTATTTTGAGATACACAGGTTCTGTCAGGCTGACATGCCCCCTGCTGAATAGCTTCTAGATATTTAATCGGTCTCTGAGATAGAATCCACATTCCATTCTTTTGCTCTCTTTTTATATACATATTCCATTTTAATTCTCACTTCTTTGAATAATATTTTTGAAAAATAACTAGCATTATAGGTGAATGCCATAATTATATTCACATCAAAATGCAGGTGGGTGTTTCTCTCTACCCTATGGTTCCCTTATTTCCCTTTAAGTTTATAGAACAGGATCTATAAACAGTCTGCAGAGATGATTCTGCAGGGCATTCCAAGGCTGATCCACAGGCAACACTGTGAAATAGGCAGATGTTTTCTATGCTCTTTCTCAAGGTCTGGTTTCTCTACTAGATGGAAAACCCTATGAGTGAAGGGCCAGTGTTGCTCTAGATGGCTGAGCCCCCGCACCAGTCACATTTTACTGGTACATGGTAGAAGCTCAATAAATATCTTTGAACAAATAAACTAGAACCTGCTCACTGTCTTTCAACTGCTCCACCTTTTCAGATCCTGAGATCTGCAGGACCCACCATGGTGATAATTACTAAAAGGTTTAGTTAGAAAGAATGTAAAATATGACATCCTGCTCTCCAGCCCTCAAATGCATTCTTAGTGATTTAGCAGATACTTTGGGAGAAGAAAATGTTTTATAATTCTCATTCTTGTCCCCCAAATATGTCCCTTCCATGACTGGAAAATTAAGACTCAGAACTAATTAGCTGCTCTGTGTGTGTGTGTGTGTGTGTGTGCGCGCGCGCGCACACACACACACACACACACACACGCGTGCGCACATATTTCACATACTCATATACATACACTCATGTTTGACCTCTGCTTGGCCCTGCATGGCACCCTGAAACTCTGACTTGCTCACTTAAAAAAGACTAACTTTTGACCTACAGAAAAGAATTTGGAGCCACCAATTCCAACCCATACCCCACATCTAAAAAAGTAAGAAGGGAGACAATTTTGAAGTGTTTGGCACATAGTAGACAAGCAATAAATGTCTGTTGAAAGAATGAATAAAGAGAATAAGAAGTCAAAGAAAATCATCTTTTCAAAGGAGATTCATAAGACTCATGTAAAGCTTATAAGGCCACATTTCACCAAAGATATTGAATATTCGATAATATTCCATAGAACCTCCATCATCTATGAATTTAAACTCTTTGGTTCCCTATTTTATATCAGTTCCCTTTCCTAGAGTAACAAATTTCTGCATTTATTATATACTTTACAAATCATATCTTTTGAAGGCATTGAAGTTACTCCCTTTCCCCAAAATTTCCTGTAGTTCTGAACTGCTGGAACTTTGTGAACAGATCTTAATTTATTGTCTTTAAGTACACATCAGGACAGCCCCTTCACCCTCCTCCCCTGCCAACAAAGAATCACCCAGTCTAAAATGTCAGTGGGACCCAGGCTGAGAAATTATGCATGAGAAATAGGTCAGTCTCTTAGGAGAGAAGTCAGAGAATTGTGACTTCATTGACCTCAAACTTAATAAAGAAGTAGAGGGAAAAATGGTATCTTCAAATAAATGAAAGTATCCATTTTATTTCAAACTAAAAGGAGCCATTTTGACTTATTTAAAATACTTATTCCAGTTTTATAACCTCCGATCACAAGACAATGAAAAGTAAATAAATGCCCATGAGCCACATTTATAATATATGTTGCCATGAAGAGAATGTGAAGATTAAATCTCTACTGCAACCTCTCCTAAATTTTACAAAGGCAACAAATAAGCAAACAGATTAACAGGAGTTATAAAAAAGTACTTCATTTGGAATGCCCACTTTAGATATCTAAAAAAAAAAAAAAAGATCTTGAAAAGATACTATGAATTAACTCTCAAAATAAGAAAGGATCACTTCAGGACGGAGAGAGTGAATCTTTGTAGTGACGGTCTCTGAGAATTGTTTCCCTATTAAGTTCGAAAAGCCTCACTGGCAAAAACAATCAGAAAAGACTAAGACTAGTATAGTTTCCAACTCTAAAAAAGACTAAACAGAGTCATATTTATCTGGAGAGCGCTTGTAATCCCCACCATTCCTCCTTATTCTTACATTTTGATAAGGTTCTCAGACTGTTAGCTATCAGTGACAAACAAGTTTTGTCCTTGGCTCTGTGGAAGAAAGGTAGTATGACGGAGAATGACAGCAGGATTCTCAATCTCTCCTACTCACTGTCCCACTCTGTGGGCATGTGTGTGTGAGCAGTGTGTGGATGGAGCCAGGGGTAGGCATCAGGGTAAACTGTATTCATTTTGGGACCCAAGGGTGAATCTCAATGCATATCATGGTATTTTTCCCAGCTATGAAGCTGGGGTGGGGGTTGGAGGTTAAGGAATGATAAGGGAACATGGTGTGCTGAGTTTCTACAGTACTTTTCCTCAGTGGTTTTCAGAGCAGCAGCAATGCAGATAGCACAGACTGACCTAATCTCACTCAGGCTTTTCCTGTAAAAGATCTGAGAACAAGATGTTGCCAAGCAATCTTTATATCTTTAAAATTTCAAAAGCTTAAATTACATGGTCTACGGATTTAGTATCTGATTTCCTGAAGATGGTACAAATTATACACAAATTTTATTTGTATCAACATCTAAATATACTCTTAAGAATAAAATGGTTGTACAAAGGAGCACTAATGTTTATAGCTGGTAAGTCTGTATAACAGTTTGGCCTGATGGGCAGTAAAGGAGATTTAGTGGAAATAGCAGGTTGTGTATGACAATTAGGGCAGGCAGGTGTTGGGGGTAGAATGGAGGACTGGAGGATTCAAAACTAAACCAAGGGGACCTGAGTGAACCACAGCCTGTGGGTTTAGGTCATAGCTAAAGTGGGATCTGAGACCTTGCCTAATCAAGGGTAACAAGTGAGCCATTTCAGAGACTAGACCTCAGAGGAACTCATCATTCATCTCTCTGATATACAGGAGTCTATGCCACAGCTAATCTAGATACTGAAATAGGAGTCCGTCCCTTCTTCCAGAATGGTAACAAAACATTTTCTTATTAACTGGCCTTTGAATTTATGGAATATGATGAAGGGGAGATGAAAATGAAATGACTATCATTGTTGGGCCTTGGGTCAGTTTCTGGGGACTGGTCTAACCACCATGGGAAAAGAAATCCTGAAATCTGATATAGAAGCAGCCTTGGAAGAGCATCTCTTTGTGTGATAGGAACTTTCCAATTTTAATTATAGTATTTTAAGCTTTTGTACAGGTGAGTGGAAATACCTTTATATTTAGGGATTTATAGTCTAGTTGAAATTTTTAGTTAAATGCCTTAAGAATGAAATCTCATTTAAAAAGTATCAAAGACTCTGATTCCAAACAACTTTTTATTTAAGATGAAGATGGAAAAGCAGATTTTAATTTACATTCCCAAAATGATAGATTGAAAATCAAAGATTCAAGACCATAATCCACAACCCTCCTCCCAAATCCTAGTCTGTCTTCAATAAAAAGCCATGAAGAAAAAGTTTCAGGAAACTTTTAGACATTTATAATTAACATAAACACTGTATGCCAAGATGTGTAAGTCAAAGTTTCTAATTATTCTGAGATACAAGCTCAGACATGTGGCAATGTAATACTGTCTGAAAGGTCATTTCAACATCAAGTTATGGACCTCCTATTTACATAAGGATGTAGGGCAAAATTGCAATGTGCATACTGCTGCAAGTTTCTCACACTTGCTAACATGTGCTTAAAAGCTATTGGTACCTTTACTGCAGAGGTTTCTTGCCCTTATGTCAAATACTTTTGACTCAACATTGTATTGAGGTACACACTAGATTAAAAATATGACCATCAAGACTTTTTTCACATTTATTTAAAATAAATGCTTTGTTCTTTTGTGGGTATTATAAGTGATTTAAACTTACAGGAGCTTTTCTTTAAAAGTAACTTTATGGGTTTTAATATCCAACCTTTTCTGCTAAAGTGACCGTAACTAAACACTTAATTAGATGCTCGTGACCCAGCAGTATCACAGTTTGATATAACTCTTGGTCCTTAAAGCAGACCTACAGTGCTGACAGGGATTTTGAGATCATGTAGTTTAATTGCTTCATTTTGTAGAATAGGAACATAGAGAGCCTCGGTGACTTGCTCAAAGTTATGATTATATTCAGAACTGCAACCCCTGTAACTCCTGAACCCCTCACCCTGCTCCATGTTTGTCTGAAACACTTGGTGCCTGTGTTACTTACAGATTATACTTATTGTATTTTTCCCCTGACTAGAATATAATCCTTGGAAGGACAGAAGTTTTTTTCTAGTTTGTTCCCTGTATATATCACTAACATTTTGAATAGTGTGTGGCACACTATTATTCCATACATGTTTGCTGAGTTGATAAAAATGTTGATTAATGCTTGAGCCAGGACTAGAATTGAAGTGTCTGCTTTCTTTCCATCAATATTTCCAAAGCATGTGGAAAAGTTTCCTTATATGAAAAAGGGACTATATCCTCAAATAAATTTGTGAAATCCCAGGTTAAACAAGACAACTTTTCTTTGCTGTAGGTCCTCTGATACTAAATAGTAGTTTCCCAAATTGTATGACCTCAAAACCCACCTCTTGCTATTCCTCTGATATCTCTGGATACAAGCCTATCTCTTAATATTATTTGACTAATATATATATTATTTTACTATACATAAACTATGTATCTTAGCTTAGATAAAAGATTGCTACAAACATTTAAACTTTAGAATTCTGTTACTCTCAAATCCTTCTCAGGCATTTAATGATTCTGTGATTTCCTAAACAATCAAGAAAATTCAGTTTAGCTAGAGAAATATATTTGCATGTACTGTTCAGGTTCCAGAGTTTAGGGGCAGAATAAATAATCTAGAATCAAAACAGAAAATAGAAACCTCAACCTGAAAGCCACAAGTCCTATTTTTCAAAATAGAGCTGCAGTTATGACTTTAGGCTAACATTATGGGTTTGGGTCGGGGTTGGGGGCAGGGAGGGAGAGCCTCTCAGATCAGCCCAGATGTAGAAACCAATGCCAGGTGGGTGTGAGGAAGAAGGGAGGGCAAGGTATCTATCACTGGCAATAGAAAATGTTAAGTAGTATTAGAAAAATCAATAAGAGCTAAATCATGTGAGGCAGCAGAATTCCTAGACATATTGAATGTGAGAGACGAAAGAGAGAGAGAGAAATCAAGGATGACGTCAAGGTGTTTTCCCCTAAAGGACTGGGTATGTGTGTGTGTACATATAAAATCTTGAATATGATGATAAATACCTTACTGTAAACTGAATCCATACTAGCTAAGTGCACTAAAGTACAAATGACCAATGCTGGTTTCACCAGCAAAAAGGGGGGCTTCAAAATGAGTTTTGTTATGACTCATTCTGTAGCTTCATGGCTAAAAATTATTTAGAGAAGACCAGGTGGCTTGGTGTAGTTGGTTGGTAGCTGGGCATTTCCAGGAATAAAGGAGGGATGACAGTTATTGGCAGGGGAAAGATGCAAATAGCAGATACTACAGATGCTGTATCAAGGAAAAGACATACAAACTATGTAGCATGAAATAGAAAATCTGTATTTAAAGATGACTATAAAACTCATCTAAATGCTAAAATAGCTTTTAGAAGAAAAGTGAGAGAGCTATTGAGAATCTGAGAAGTTTGTTCAAAATTCACGGCTGAGCTATTCCACAAGTCTTTCTTTGACAGCTAAAGCTAAAAGCTCCCACTCATCAGTTACAGAACTCATTTCATTTTCATTTTATTAACTAGTCCCTTCTAAAATTTAAGTATATTCCATAGATACAATGTTTATATAAAAAAGAATTTGTGTCTAATCTCTAAATCTTTCCACCCTTCCACATTGTCTAACATCCTGTTAATAAACTGCCACTCAGTTACTGGGATCCTGGAGAGTCAATCTTCTTTTCTCTCACACCACCAAACACCCCTCGACATCCAGATAATCACAGCTCCTACTGCTTTTACTTCCTAAATTATCTCTCAAATGTATGTCCTCATCTTCTTCCTCTTCTTTGGCTCAATAACACCTTTTGTTTGGACAACTTGTTTTTCGGCCTCCACTTTTGCCCATTCTCAATCCTATCCTCTAATCATTCAGCAGCCAACACTATTGCCACAAAATGCCAGTATGACCATGCCAGTCTCAAGAGGTATTTCTTCATGGCTCCCTACTATATATTAATGGTACAGTCTAAGCTCCTTAATAGGACATATGAGATTCCTTCTCAATAGACTTGGGCCTCACTCTCCAAGTGTATTTGATGTCCTCACTTCCTGCCCTGGTTTGTACTAACTTGTCCTTTAAGACATCTCAGCAGCCCTTCTCTTAAGAAGTCTTTCCTTCCCCAGGGAGGTGAGTTTAGAATCCCATCGTTGGGGTCCCCACAGCCTCTTGGGCCCACCTCTACTGCTGCCTTCACTACACTCCATGCTAAGTACCTTTTTTTGTATCTTCCTCCCCACTAGACTGAGTTCTTTGGGGGCAAGGACCATGGTCTTATTTTCATATGTATCTGGAACATAGTAAATACTGAATTCATCTGAGGAAACTTGGGATTTGATTAAGTTCACTCAGAAGAAGCCTTATGGTAAGGATACTAAAAAATTAGAAATGTATCTGAAATAGATGACTTAAGAGTCTGTGAAAAACCAGGTCTCCCCAGAGCAGGGAAAAATAAATAACAAAATGAAAGGAAAAAAAATTCCCACACAGCTGCCCACCATGTGATACAAACATCAAGATGAGAAATTTCTGACTTCTCCTATGCTATGTTTAGCCCCAAAACCTAGGCTAAGTGGTTTTCTGGGTTTGTAGAACTTAAATTTATAAGTTTTTCTTTTTTAAAAGGGGTATCTTCATCTTTATTAAACACTCACAGAATACTCTGGCCTCACTGAATTCCATCTGAAAATATGATCCAGCATCTTTAAAACCACTTTGTATTTTAAAGGACTTAGGGAGACCACACTAAATAATTCTAAATTTAGTAATTCTCCTGGTCAAGTAGGAAGTAGAATTTTGTTTTAAAAATGACTTATTCCTCAGAAACAAATCCCAAACCTGAATTCTATAAGGGAAAAAAAAATTTTAAATATGTACGTCAATTTCCAAATTCATTGCCAATCTTTTCTTTTTCTTGCTCTCTTGGAATCTTGAAGAAAACTCTGCTTGTATTATAGCAGGAGGAACTGCTGAGGAAACAAAGCTGAGAACGGAATTCATACATGGCAGTCGGCAACAGTTGTGTAAATCTAGGGGAGAGACTAGAGACTGGTATCTGACAAATGTGAATTCTCAAAATTAGTTGCTAAAAGTGACCCAGGTCCTAGATTTTGCAAAACACGTTTTTACCCAAACCCAATCAATGTTACCATAAAAACTGGTAGATTCAATAACACATATGATATTTAAGTCTGAAGACTATTTCCATATTGATTTAGAAGTAGATTCAACTCTTAATTTTCTGTTTTTCAACATCAATAATATTCAAACTATTTTTTTAAGCCAGAGAGTAGTATTTTCAAAATAAATCTTTTGAGGAAACCCACCACATATAACAAATAGAGTCCTTGCTTCTCTGGCTGAGGAAAGGGATGACGACTGATGGGGACTGCTGAGGCAGTTACTGTGGCAGCATCACAGAATAATCCCCAGGCTCTGGGACCCAAAGACACAAAACCAAGGCTCTACGCTAAGCAAAGAGAAACAGCAACAGGATGTACAACTGACATCTGTCACAACTTAAATGACAAATACAAAAGATTGTATACAAAATCTGAAACTCTTCTGTGCCTTTTAAAAAATGCTAATTAATGCCAAATACTTGAAGGATCCCAAAGATAGAAAATAGTGTCCTGCTGCCTTGTTCTCTTTCCTTTTTATTTTTCATTTCTTTATATTTCTATTATTATTTATGCCTACAGCACCTGGTCTTTCTAGGTGGTCTCCCATCCAAGTACTAACCAGGCCTGACCCTGCTTAGCTTCTGAGATCAGATATCGGGCTTGTTCAGGGTGGCATGGCCGCAGACCATGGACCATGGCTCCACTGGGGTGTGAACCTAAGACCTCCTGTGTGTAAAGCAGATGTGCTAACTGCTATACTATGGAACCATGTCCTCTCTTTTTAAAATGCTTTCTTTATTATTGGATCCTCTGTATTTCCAGTTCAAAGTTGGGTCTCCCTCAATGGTTGGGGGCAAAAAAATGTGAGAACTCTTTTACACACAGCACAAATAACACATCTAGTGTGCTAGATCATGGGGTCTGGAGGAAACTGCTCAGTTTTCAACTCTGGCTCCAAAATCTATTGTCTGTGTTACCTTGGTCAAGTAACTTAACCTCTTTAATCCTTAGTTTCCTTATCAGTACAATGTAGATAATGATGTTACCTCATATGGTTGTTGTGGAAGTTTAAAAAGATAAACCATGTAGGTACTTGGAAAAGACAATATTGGGGAGTTCCCACTATGATTTTGGCCTGTTTGATTCAAGCGCACACATGCCTTTCTTAACATAATTATGTGTTTGATTTTTAAAGTAATTTTCAAATGGTGAAGGACTGGCAATAAGTGACTTGTGGATAATCAAAAGTTGACAATACTTATTCTGAATTCTTGGTATTTACAAAAGTACAGGGCTAGAAACCTTCAAGGTCAAAACTTAAATGTTAGCTTAAATAGAAGCCAAGGAAGCTATTTGGGTAAACAACCAAAAGACTAGCAATATTTCTAATTGTTCCAAGGCCAAATTACAGATGCAAAAATGAATTGTCGTCACAACAGGTGTCCATTGAAGGCTGAAAAATTACAGAAGCCTACTGCTACTCTAGAAGTGTAGCAAACATTGCTTCCCAAGTGCCTTATCCATGAAAAAAATATGCCGCCTTCAGAGCCCCAGAGAGCCCCAGACACTAGCTACAGCACAACAAAGAAACAAAGAAAATAGAATTAAGGGTTCTCAAGGGAACCACAACTTTGTGACTTTAAGCATTCAATCTTCATAAACCAAACAATATTTTAAAGTTAGTTTTTTTCTCTGAAAGCTTATAGTATTTTTTTTAAATTTTTATATCTCATCCAAATATCTACCATGAAAATACATTCCTGAGGTAAGATCCATTTCATAAAATTTATTTCTATTTGGTTTTCACTTGCTAATTTCCTTTAAGACTATATAAAAGAAGTAAACTATTTTTGATTTTACGTATATAAAGTTATTAATATGCACAGTGTACCAATAGCTAAATTGGAAACTGCAGTTCTGATTTCTAAGAGACTTGGCTTATGTGATGTAAATAAGAGGGCCTGTCAAGTCTCTTAAATCAAGTGATTTATGATTGCAAGGAATAAGTGAAGGATAGTATGCTTGAGTTGTTGGTAAAGCCATTAAACCTATGTCTTCAAATAAAGAAAGATATGTTGTCAAAGAAAGGGCAATGTTTTACATTGAGACAGCTAAGGCAATTACTGTATATGGATAATTCATATTACAAAATGTGTTTGTTTGATTATTTTTTAGATAGTTATTTAATTCTGTTAGAAGGCAAAACCACAACACACCAATATTGCTCTAGAAGAATGAAACTATATAAAGCAGCAAAATATTTTATCCCCTTGCCAATAACACTTCATTGCTGCATAAAAAAGATATCTGTATCACTAGGCTTCATGGGAAATTTGTAATGTTCTTACAAGGAAGGCAGACATTTAAAGGTAAAGGTGGAAACTCAAAAGCACTAAATTATCAGGACCATAAACAATGGTAAAGAGAAATGGGAAAATAGCAAAAAAAGTAAAAAGAGAAACTAATTATTTTTAGAAACTTAGAGAAATAGAATAAATATTTTAAAGAAAGTCCATGAACTACTAAAATAAAAATTTCTCCCTACTATAATGGGAAAAAATAAATTAAAAATGAAAAACTCAAAACCACTTCTAGCAATAGTAGATAGACACTGCAAGACATTTGATACTTCAGACTGCAGTATTTTACTCATGCCAGATATTACCAAGCAAATCAGTTTTTAATTATCAAATTATCAAATTTGAAATTAAAAAAACAAACAAACAAGTATTCAATATTGGCCACGGGAAACAGCTAATGAAAGGCACTTTAAAATGGCTGTGGAAATAGCAGCAGCAGTGTTCTGAGGGTAAGGGTAAGGGTTAGGATGGCAGAGGGAGGGGCAACTGGGTGACAATAACTTTCACTGATAACAATAAAGTCATCAATAACTTTAAAAGCATTCATACCTTTCACCTTAGTAATTCCACATCTAGGAATCTAATCTGAAGAAATAATTAGAAATGGAAATAAAGATTTACACACAAGATGTGCTTCATATCATTACTGTTATTGAGAGACTAAGTAATAAATGGCTAAATGCTAGTGTATCTATAAAATGAAATGTTAGGTAGCTATTTAAAAGTAATTTTTCCATTTAATGACATAGAAAAAATTCTTATATGTTAAATGGAAAAAGGCTATTTAAAAAGCAGTAAATACCATGTGACTGCAATTTTAAAAAACATATGACTATGAAAAAAAAAACTGGAAAAAATCCAACACTGTTTTTTACTGTTAAGAACATTTATTATTCATCTTTATCCTTGTATGTACTTTTTATAATTCTCGAATGTACATTAATTTGTTCTTCTATCAGAATAACAATACAATATGCTTTTTAAAAAACAATCAGAATTTAAGTTATCACTATGACACTGCCCTTCATGACTTAATCACCTTAAATATTCTTGGGGAAAAAATATTTTTTTTTTACAGAATCAGAAATTGTGAAATACAATAAGACTATTCAAAATTAATCCTGATTTATAAATACCTTGTTTTTCAAGTTCTCTGAGGAAGGAACAGAACACTATCTTCTTTAAAAAACAAAACAAACAGCAAACATCCCTAGTACAAAGTTTTTCTTTCTAGCCAAGTACAAAACTCTTAAACATCTGTGGAAATAGAACACCCAAGTACCTTCCCTCTTTTGTAATCCATGAAGACTGATTTTAATGATTGAGAGAAAACTAAAAGTCATTCAAATTAGTCATGAGAAAGAATTTCTTAAGAGTTGATTAGAATACTATTAATACATTCATCAATATGGCTATGCCTTATATTCTCACTCTAAAATAAGATAGTCCCAATATAACTGAGTGATTATTAAACACTCTAAGCTTTACAAGTATCATAAAAATCTGCCCTTTTCCTACGGCTGTTTAAGTACCGACCCGCTGATACTGTGGGCCTGAATTAGTTCTCCTTAATCAGTTCTCTATTACATTCTGAGTTTTATTACCTGAAGTTCCTAAGAATCTTATCTTTTAAAATTTAACTGACTACTACTTTCCATTCCCACATCTGTCCATTCGAGACCCAACTCATCTCCAGGACACTTCATACCGCTGCTCCAAAATGTCAACTGTTAACTCAGAAAGGAAAGTGGACTCCCATGCCAATAATAACACCAGTAACTCGGCTTGTACCTTCCTTCCACTTGGAAGAAAGATCACAGATGGGGAGAAACCTCTCTTTCTCCACTGATAGATGACAAAGCAAATCTATCAGTAGCTGACTAGCAAGATATTTAGCTAGTGTCTAGCTGTAGATAATTTCTCAATATCTGTCTTCTCCATTTTCCTTTTCAAACTGTTTTTAAAACTTTGGCTATTTAGCCTTTCTCCTAGATTCTTCATATATTAAAACTTGGCATCTCAAAACATTTCTTTTAATAATTAGAACAATTAGGAAACATAAATTAACATATATGTTAATTTATAAATAAATTATATATATATATATATATATATATATATATATATATATATATATATATATATATGAAATGCTGTATACCAAAGTATCATAGATGGTGACTTATATAAAATTAGTAAATCATCATCTATGAAATTTTGGAATACAGTATTTCATATTTTCTTTGTGGGTTTATATTTGTGTTTGCATATTTATTTAGTTTTTAATTTTATAATGGTTTTCAATATACAGGGTCTTTCACCACCTTGATTAAATTTATTTATTATTTCATTCTTTTTGATATAATTGTAAATGGGACTGTGTTCTTAATTTCTCTTTGTGATAGTTCACTATTAGTAGGTAGAAACACAACAGATTACCTTCTATTGATTTTCTATCCTGCAACTTTACCAAATTCATTTATTAGTTCTAATAGTTGAATTAATAATGAATAATGAATAATGAAGTATTTAGGGTTTTCCATATATAATGTCATCTGCAAATAGCAACAGTTTTACTTCTTCCTTTCTAATTTAGATGCCTTTTATTTCTTTTTGTCTGATTGCTCAGGCTAGGACTTCCAAAACTATGTCAAATAAAAGTGGCAAGAGTAGGCATCCTTGTCTTGTGCCTGATCTTAGAGGAAAGGCTTATAGCTTTTTACTGTTACATATGTTAGCTGTGGGCTTGTCATATATATGGCCTTTATTACGTTGAGGAACATTCTCTCTACACCTTAAGAGTCTTTATCATAAATGGATGGTGAATTTTGTCAAATCCTTTTTCCGCATCTTTTGAGATATGATTTTTACCCTTTATTTTGTTAAAGCAGTGTATCACACTAATTTGTAGATGTTAAAAACCATCTTGTATTTCTGGAATAAATCTCACTTCATAATATGTATGACCCTTTTAATGTAATGTTGAATTTGGTTTGCTAATATTTTGTTGAAGATTTTTGCATCTGTGTTCATCAGGGACATTAGCTTATAATTTTTTCTTGTGGCATCTTTGTCTGGCTGTAGTATCAGGGTAATAAAATGAGTTTGGAAGAATTCAAGCCTCTTGTACTTCTTGGAAGGTTTTGAGAAGGACTGATATTCTTTGAATGTTTGGTAGACTTCACTAGTGAAGTCATTTGGCTGTAAACTTTTATTTGTTGGGAAGTTTTTGATTACTGATTCAATCTTGATAAGTTGTATGTTTCTAGGAATTTATCTATTTCTTCTAGTTCATCCAATTTGTTAGTATACAATTGTTCATAGTAGTCTCTTACGGTCCTTTGTATTTCTGCTGACATCAGCTGGAATGTGTCTTTCATTTCTGATTTTATTTGAGTCCTCTCTTCTTAGTGAGTCTAGCTAAATAAAGGTTTGTCAATTTTATCATTTCAAAGAATTAGCTCTTGATTTCATTGATTTTTTCTATTGTCTTTTTAGTCTCTTTGTCATTTATTTCTGCTCTAAGCTTTGTTATTTTCTTCCTCCTATTAATTTTGGGCTTAGTTTGTTCTTCATTCCTGCAGGTGTAAAGTTAGGTTGTTTATTTAAGACATTTTTTGTTTCTTGAGGTAGGCATTTATCGCTATTAACTTCTCTCAGAACTTCTGTATCCCATAAATTTTGGTATGTTGTATTTACATTTTCATTTGTATCTAATAAGAGGCTAATACCTAAAATATATAAACTCGTATAATTCTATAGAATAAAAACCTAATTTAAAATTAGCCATAGGATCTGAATAGACATTTTTCTGAAGGCATACAGATGGCCAACTGGTATATGAAAAGGTGTTCTACATCATTAATCACCAGGGATATTAAAATCAAAAACACAATGAGATATCATCTCATACTTGTTAGAATGGCTATTGACAAAAAAGACAAGAAATAACAAGTTTTGGTAAGGATATGGAGAAAGGATACCCTTATGTACTGTTGGTAAAAATGTAAATTGGTGTAGCCACTATTGATAATAGCATGGAGATTCCTCAAAAATTCAAAATATAACTACCATATGATTCATTATTTCCACTTCTGGGTATTATTCAAAGGAAATCAAAATACTGCTTCAGAAATCTGTACCCTTGTGTTCATTGCAGCATTTATTACAATAGCCAAGATATGGAAACAACCTAAGTGTCCATCGATGGATGAATAGATAAAGGAATTGTGGTGTGGACAATTGCTGGTGTGGACCTCAAGACATTATGCTAAGTGAAATAAGTCAGACAGGCAAAGATAAATACCATATGATCTTTCATGTGGAATTTTTTATCTATATCTATATCTATACCTATATCTATATTTATATATGTCATTCCCATCAGTTTACAAACATTTTGCTTTTTCTTCCACTTCAAAAGAAATTTTCTCTTCACTCTACCCTCCCACTATTAGGCCAGTGATTTTGAAAGTTATTACTGAACCGACCACCTTGATGAAGAAAATCTTATGAGTTTATAGTTTTTAACCTGGTATGCTTGGATTATCTGTAGATACTGGCAAATTTTTCTCCACTTATTATTCATAGCTTTTATTTCCTTTCCTTTCCATAAAATTACTGAGCATTCTCTGAACAATGTCAAATTATAGAGCTAAGTGGGTATGTGTATTTTATTGCTAACATTAATAAGGACATTTCTATTGTTCTAGTATTAAGTATGGTTTGGCAAAGATATTTTTCATTATGTTAAGGAAAAGTACTTTCTATTACCTACTTAACCTAAAGTTTTAATTTAGATTTAATACTGAAAGGCATTTTTAGCAAATGCCTTTTTGGTATCTACTGAAATATGTTCTGGTTTTTCTCATTTATCCCATGAAGATGACAGATTATATTTAAAGTTAATCATAATGAGGACAAACTTTAGTTTATGTAATATTTGTTTCTACAAAACACACAGCTTGATAGTTATTAAACTTGATGACATAATGAACAGCTGTGAACTCGTTGCCCAACCTAATAGAACGTTTGCAATAATATATCTGCTCCTTTCTTATCCCTCTTTCTTCCTTTTTCTACCAGAGGTAACAACTATTCTAACTTTTGCAATTATCATTCTTTTTTTGTTGTTGTTTTTAAGAATTTTATCACATGTTTATATATCTATACAACATATTGTTTGATTCTGCCTGTTATTAAACTTTTAAAAAAAGTGTCTTCTGCCCACTGAGTTTTCACTGTCATGTTATACAGAGCTCTAAATCACTGCCTTTCACTGTTGTGTACTTTTCCACTGAATCAATATACCAGTTTATCTATTAGCCTGCCATTGTTCTCAATTAGTCTGAACAAAATTTGTCAAAGGAGCTTCAAATTCCCTGTTAGTAATGAAAGCACCAACACTCAAAAGTATTCACAAGTAAACCAGTAGTCTTGACAATTGAAAAAAAACAATCTTTAAACATATACAGCTCTATACCTGAATTCCATCTGTAAATACACCCATTTTGCTTCTCACTATTGGACTTTCGAGTATAATTAAATCCTATAAAATGTCCTTTGGAGTTCCTTCTTGAAAATCCTTTTGTTACAAATTCCCAAAATGCCAATGCCTCCTGGATAGCTCCAACTTGATAGAGTGAGGTGCAATATATTATCTGAGCACCTCATGTACAGCATGTCCCAAAACAAACACATCCCATATCTCCTGCCTCGATCTGTTCTTTCCTCTATTTCAGATCTTGAATAATGGCCTCAACATCTAACTAAATGCTCATAATAAATATGAATTCATACTTAGCTCTTCCCTTCTTATATATAAAGAATAATTAAGTTAAGGCAGCTACTGAATAAGCATGTTAAAATGTAAATCTGACCATATGACTCCCTGGCTAAAAATTTTTAAATAGATAATCGTCTGCAGTGTTTTTTTAGATTATAGATTCTGACTCATTATAAGGTCATGACATTTATTTAGTAGATTGTGACAAAGAGCCTTTTAAAATGAAATAAAATAGAAAATATTAGAGTACATGGATGAGGGCTAAATTTTGTGCTATGAAACTCTTGTTTTAGCTATGTGAATGTGTACACCGATATGTGTAAAGGGTCACAGTGTAAAATGTTTTTTCTTACTGAATTGTTTCTAGTGTGTTTGAAATCGTCTACTGCACAGGTCCCTTTTAGAAAATGATGAAATTTATGAACTTTCTCCCGAGAAAAGAATATACACATACCTATATATGAGATATTCTTATCACATATTCTTTATCATAGTGAACCCAGATTTCCAGACCTCATCATAGACTCCCCAGGAAGATTTTATAGATTAGAAACACTGATCTCCAAGGTGAAATTTGAATTCCTTAAGAAGGTGAGAACATTTGCTACACCTGAATTATAGCCCTTAAAAGCATTTTCTTCCTTTCTGCCAAACCCTGGTGGTAATCCTTCACACCTCAGCTCTAACATTACCTCTTCTGAGAACTTCCTGACCAGCTTTTCTCCCCTTGCTAGTAGTTGGAGAGGTGCTCAAAAATGTTTATGTGAATGTGAGAATGAATAAAATGCTCATTGAACATTTATTATACGCAGGCAGATCATTGTTGTAAAGAGAACAGGCAGCCTCTGGAATCAGATGTTTAGATTTGAGTGCATGCTTCTTCACTTACTAATTGTGTGAACTGCAACAAGTAATTTAACTTCAGAGCCATGGTCTGCACATCAGCAAAATGCAAGTATCTGTGTTGGAGCAGCAGTCCCCAACCTTTTTGGCACCAGGGACCAGTGCTCTAATGAGAATCTAATGCCTGATGATCTGAGGTGGAGCTGAGACAGTGATGCTAGTAGTAGTGCTGGGGAGCGGCTGCAAATACAAATGAAGCTTTGCTTGCTCACTGCCACTCACTTACTCCTGTGCAGCCTGGTTCCTAACATTCCACAGGACTGGAACTGGTCTGCAGCCTGGAGGTTGGGGACCCTGCTTTAGATCATTCCTATGAGGATTAAATGAGAATAATATATGAAAAGTGCTTAATATAGGGTTCTTAGCATGTAATATTTAACAAATCTTGGCTGTAATTATTGAAAAATAATTGAAATCTATATATGAAATAATATATAATTGTGCATTTATGCTAAATATAGTACAAATTATAAGACTAGAGTTTTGAAAATTCTTAGCCTGATAAGGGGAACTTCATTAGCCTTAAAAGCAAGACTGTGAGTGGGCTAATCAAGTCTTTAAGTTTGTAAAACTCTTCTTGTAAACTTATTTTCAAAACAAATCCCTTTTATAAGTTAAGATTTTTAGCTTAAAAACAAATGTGAAAACATTTTAATTCCATACTCTTGTTCCTCCCAGTTTAAATCACAATTCAAGAATGGTTATAAAAATATACCTTCCCTGTAAATTCTCCAGATTATCTAACATACTGAGCTAACAAGCAAGCTGGTCTACAGTGAGGTCAGGAATTAAACTTTTGACAAGATTGTATTTAGATAAAATCTTACTTCAGGACATAGGAACTCTCTAAACATTTCCACTGCATTGCTGTAGTTTACTGAATCTAAGATGCCAGCAATTAATTGTAAGACTGTTCATGATTTTATGTACTACTGAATAATATAAAATGCTGACAAACTATGACACAATACTAAGATGCCACTGATAATGTGATGCATTCCAGTTTCAAAGATGTTCAATGTTAAAAAGAAAATACACCTTGGAATCAAGGACATACAGCATTTTTTCATGTGTTAAATATTTTTTGAAATAAGATATGGGGCTTGGACATAGTCTGCTAAGTTGTTTTTCCTGCTTTAAATTTTGATTTTTCTTTTTAAGAAAGCTCTTAAAAGCTCATCTTCTAGCCTAAGAATAGCACCTTACATATAGTAAGAGGTCAAAAGATATTTAAATAATGCTCACAGTTCAAATTTAGGGGTGATTTATATATAAGAACCACAGGTGTTATAGAATGATAAAAGACTATTTTCCAAGTATAAATAAGTGAGTGCTATTAAAGTGACAATGTCTGTAACACAGATGACTCAATTTCACAAGTTTCAGTTTTGGGTGGGAAACAAAAAAGCAAAGCCATCAGTGGTAGATTTTACTAACAAATAGATGTCAGTTGGGAACAAGAGCTGGTATTTCAAGCTCCTATTTACCTCTATCTATACATTGTCTACAATGGTGTCTGGTACATGGTAAGTATACATAAATACTTACTGAATGAAGACAGTAAGCTTAACTCACGAAGAATGCAATTTATGGTATTTGTGGCAGATTCAGATTTCAATTAAAGTTTCAATCACTTCTTTCCAAAATAACCAGTTTGGTGAAGGACAGAGTGGGATGGTTTTGCCTTCAACTCCTGTTCCTGATTCATGTTTTGAGAGGCTTGTCCTGATGTAGGCCATACTGGCTGTCCTCAGCGAAGTACTCTGAGTTTCCTCAGGCACCATGAACACAGAAAGTCACCCTCCCATTCATTCTCCACCATTCTGCACTCTTCCAGGGCAGGGAGTGGGTTGGCTCCCCTTTATGTCACTGGTGCCTGTCTGTAGTGAGTGGTACCTAGCCACAGTGTTAAGACACAGAAGGTGAATTTAGCTCATTGCTCTCCTTATTTAGAAACCCTGTAGCTAGTTCTTATCCAAGAAGAAAAGGAGGGCAAACATGTGTGACAACATAGAGAAGTTGTTCAATTTACAATAGCTTTGAACTCTGATTCAATTATTATTTGTGATAAACATGCGTTTCCAGAATGTCAGCCCATTCTCTGGGCCAAATATGAGATTTTACATATATATTAGATTTTATATATATGTTACATATTATATATTATATATTATACATAAAATCATAATGTATATAATCTTTGACATATATTAAAGTTAAATATTTCTTTCAAATTAGATAATTTACTATTGTATTAATACCTTAGTAAATTAACAGGTAGTTAAAGAATTATATAATTCAGTGCAAATATTAAAATGTTATCTGCACATGTCAACCACTGTATATTAAAAACGTTAAAATAGAACTACCATTACAAAAAGACATAATTTTAACATCCTTCTAGTATTAATTACATTCAGAGCTGAATGTATAAAGGTAGCTGTTAGTCAGCAACCTTTGAGCAGACTGACTAAACACAACTGTTGGCAAAACCAGTGCGCCAGCCAAACCAAAAACAGCAGGGGAAGCAGGCAGAGAGCAGGCATATCATCTAAGAAGGAATGGCAGTGTTGGGGATTTATTTTTATCTCTGCTGCTGTTTCAAGCTGATAGTTATCTTTGCTTCCCAGGAACCAAGTAGGTTAGAGAAGAGTAGTCTGCAGGAAGCATTTGCAGGTGGGCAGAAATTGCCTACTAATTTCAAACACTGTATAATTCAGTTTTTCAGATCCAAACTTTTCCCCAGCCCCTATAAGAAAGTAAATAATTTGAAAAATTTTTCTGAATGCTTTGCTAAGTTTGGAAGTTAAAAAAAAGAGAAGAAAAATCCAACCTCTGTTCTTTAGAGTTTAATGACTCTGCTGTAAGAATTTTACAGCACTATTCAAGCCTTTATAGTGCAGTTAAATGCTGATTAAATCTTCAGGTCACGGTACTATGTGAGAAGACATACATTTAAAACTTGTTTGGCTGGCATTTCCTTGTTTATTCTTGGAAAAGTTTGTGTGATTCAGTATTTTACAGGAGACACTACTTTTAGAAAATATTTTCTATTTTCAGTCCTTTTCTTAAAAATAATTTCTAAATTATAAATGCAAAACTAACTTCTATTTTCTAAAGTCTGTGATCGCTGAGTCTGAAAAAATTAAATTACAAAGAATTTTGGAACAACATTCTCATAACAAATACCGAGTTAATACTGGGGGGTCTGGAATCCCATTTACTGTGACAAAGTTAACACTATTTCTCACTACCAGCTGGGAGTCCCTGAGGCTGCAGGCAACTCCTCTGCAAGGCCACCACACACCAGCAGATGTGGCCTTTATTTGCTACGGAAAACCTTGCCATTACAGATTTTATCTGAATTATAAACATATCACAGATCTATCTTTTTGTGTATGTGTGTACATAAATTTCAATAGGCCTTCTGGAATTTGACATACCTATTACCAGGATATAATATTTTTTATCTACTAAAACCTTTGTTTAAAATGCTGATTCATACCAGTCAGAAATACACACATAAGCCTTGTTCTTGACAGTCCCCTGTTTCTATAGAAGTTCCCAGTGGAGGGTTCTGGATAAGTCCTACATTATTAATTCTTTTCTATTAGTCTGAATGTGTTTGTCAGACTCTGAGTGCTCTGAGTTGGAGCCCGTGTCTTACCCATTTCTGCACACTAAGCACTTAGCAAAGTATCTGGTGCTAGTAAGGGCTGAAACAATGTGCAATAAGAGATAGGCAGAATAAACCTATTAGCAAGGTATCTGTTTAAGTTTATTGTGAAAAATAATTATGTCAGTAGATAACTGCATAAGTAACAACTGCCACTACCTGAATATACTGAGCTAACTTGCTTCGAGCACCTCTCCTTTTAAAGCTCTGCAGGAATAGTGCGGAGAACTTTCCCCCTCGTTTTGTGGAGACCTAGAACATAGTCACAGCTCTGCCTCCATCAGCTGTGTGTCTTTAGCCAGGAAACTTTCAACAGATATAAAAATACAGCATTTAGTTTTTAAAACGTCACTGGAACACATTTTTTTGGTAAAATTTTCACCTGCCACATCTTCAGTGTCCAGTTAAAATAATAAGAGATAGAACTATTTTGATTTGTATAAAGCTTACCTGACAATAAAGATGTAGCTTTTGGAAACCGGGTGCATTATACCAATACAGCCCTCTGAATGTTGTAACTTGAACACTGGAGCTCATATGAATCAAACTAGCTACCTTTTCTGTTCAATTAGAAGGGCCTATAGAAATGTATAATCCTAGAAAATTTTTAGTTATGAGTAGCCTAGTTTGGATTAAAACTCTGAGGATAATTGCTTGACCCATAATCTTCAAAATCAACAAGGCATTTTTGGCTGATTTATGCAGCTTCTTATATTTGTGACTTTAGAAATCACAATCGACTATTTCTATTGGTATTTCCTCTTCTTTCTTAATCCATAAAATGCCTTCAATAACCATTCAATTTCCTGAGCACCCTCTTCCACTGAGAGCAAGGGGTGAGATGATTTGTGAAAGACACAATTTACATTTTTTATGCTAAAATGCTGCCACCCAACTGTGATGCTAAAAATCCAGGTAATGATTCTCAGAATTTTTACTCTTTAACAGCATGCTGCTGTACTTTGTTTAATGCATTTATTTAGAAGAAAATTTCGACCTAAGAGAACATGTTTAGGCACAAAAGTAAATATGCTTAAAAGCTAATCTGCCAAGACCCATATTCTGACCTTCTAAAGACATTACTGAGAGGAATAAAATCCTATAATTAGTACCAAGGAACAGCAAAACCATACAGTACTTAGCATCAGAAAAACAGGATATAATTTTTACGCTAAATGTTTACTTTTAAAATATTTTAACAACACTTCAGTTACGCTTCAAATATGCCTACGTATGACATTAGCACGATAATTATTGTTTATTTTCAATCACATCTGATGTAAATTTGTTAGATATGCCAAATCCTTTCTTGGAAAACTTTCGAAGTTTTTGAAACACTGTTAAAAGATGACTAAATTTCTCATTAAAAGTATCTTCATACAAAAAAAAAAAAGTATCTTTTGTGGGAAATCTAAATTCAAAACTTCTATTTTAAAGTCCTGAACATTTTTCACATAGGAAGCTCTGTAAGCATACTTCTTGAGAGTTTCTGAAGCAATCAGTACAGGCAATGCTAAATTATCATGGCTCTTGAGAAAAACAGAGGAGTACTGTACAGAAGACCCTCACATTTATGGCTCTGCATATTCCCTGTGGGCTGTGCCAACCTACTCTCTCCCCTGTAATGACTCTTTGTTTTTACTAAGTCCAAAAGGGCTGGTGAGAGCTTGGCAAAGAAAAGGGGGGATGGGTGGATGGAATGCAGCTGCAGGCTCTGAAACAATGCTGAGTCCATATATTTTGTTCCCAGTTAGAATAATAAAAAGAAGAGTGTGGTTGGGGTGTGGGGGTAGGTCAAGGAGACAAAACTAAGTGTAAGCAAGGTAAGGCAAGTATTCCATAGCTCTCAGTCAGCAGCCTCCTCCTCACCTACCCCTCCACCTTCTTTTCTACCAAATCAAATAACCATTAAAAAAAGTAACTTAACCCAAATAAATGGGTTAAAATGCAATCTGTTAAAATTCAATCACTCATTAAAATTTAAATCTATCATTTATATTTAAGTCACTTTTATCAAGCAAGGATGGAGTAGAAAGAGAGAATGGAGCTTGCAAAGATAAACTGGGGAAGCTTGGACACATGAGACAGGAAAGCTTGGGGAAAACAGGTAGGGTAATTCAGAAAAGGATATCCAAGGTCTGAAAAATAAACTGCCTGCTTTGCAATGGTGCCTAGGGCTTGAGGTCAGCTTGGTATGCCAGATAAAACCATATTCTTCTTAAGACTGCTAAAAGCTGTATGTGTCTGAATCAAGAGTTAAAAACTGGTACATGTTAGTTCCTCCTTATTCAGTCTAACCTAGTGCCCCCTAAGAAAATGTCCTTCACTTGCATTGTTCTGGCCTCCACATCCCAACTGGGGGAAAGACAGAGAATTAAGGGAAGAAACAGCCCCCAAACAAGGTGACAGCTTCTAGTGAGGAGAAAGCCCCTTAAACCTTACTCTCCTCTCCTAGGTCTTGCCCCTCTCCTCCCTGACAGCAAAAGTTTAATAGAGACAACAATCACATAACTTCCCCTAAATGAATAATTCCTTATTACTTAATTGTGGGAAACAAAACACACTCTCATAATACATTGAAGTATGTTATATTTCAATAAAAAGGTTAAAAGATGCAATTACCCATGATTTGGGAAAACTTACTTTCAATAATAAGCATATCTTATTATTTTTTAAAATAAATCAAGAAAAGAAAGTAATTCAAGGGTTTTAAAGTTGTCAGGAATTTACATTTAGTCACAAAGGTGACATTATATTACGAGGTACAAGTGAAAACAAAGTTTAAGTTAAACATAATAGTGTGTAAGAAAAATAGATTTTCTTGCTAAATCAATAAGAGTACTCACCCCTTGGAGCCCTTGGAACTGAATTGAAGGTCGAAAAGGAATTAAATTCTATTAAAAGAAACATAAGAAACAAATAAGTCAAACTTGGTTACTGTGACACAGAATTAAATGTTTAAACTTAAAATCTGAAAATATCTTTTTATTATATACTTAGGTTTACATGTCATTCTATTAAGATGCCTCGATGAACAGTATGACACTGTTAACATTTCTCGAAATCACACAACCAAAGCTATCTTTTAGCAGCGTAGCTAATCTGGTTTTTGAAAATGACGGATATAATTTGGCAAAAAATGATTAGTATACTAACTCAATTTTACAATGAAAAAACATACTCTTGTTTAGTTTCTTCATATGTTTTTTAAAAGGATAGGTAGAAGGAAGAGATAATTGGAACTTTGCAAAACTCTAAACAGGATGCTAGAAATTACAAAAATATTTTAAAATTTAAGCCCGATCCCCTCTGATCTTGGAAGCTAAGCAGGGTCGGGCCCAGTTAGTACTTGGATGGGAGACCACGTAGGAATACCAGGTGCTGCAGGTGTTAAATAAAATAAAATAAAATAAAATAAAATAAAATAAAATAAAATAATAAAATGAAATAAAATAAAAAATAAAATAAAAAAATAAAATAAAATAAAATAAGACATATAAAATTAAAGTATTTGAGAATAAACTGTGGTTTCCTTTTTTCATATTTTACCAGAGATTAGTTTTTAGTTGAGGGTCCAATGGGTTACCGTTTTTCTCATAAGATTCTCACCAGGAGAATATCATTCTAGAACAATGTTTTATTATGAGCATTCATAGCTTTAATATTTTATCATAGGGTTGTGTATTTAAAAGAAAAGCTGTAATTATAAATATCTACCATAGTCTCAGGTATGACTTCCTATATCCAAAGTCATCAGTATGTTTTTCTATGGAAACACCTTTCCAAATTGCTAACAGAAATTCACGGGAAATCAGATTTGGGTAGCATTTAATAATAACACATCAGCCTGTAAACTATTCTTCATACCTTTATATCCAAATTCAACGCACAAAAATAGAAACAGCCGTTTCTGGTCTCTTCTCTACCTCCAGTAAAAATAGAGAGGCAGGCAGGCATCCGTGTGACCCTCCCTTCAGCCACTGCACAGTACCTACTAATTCCACTTACTTCCCAAAACTTCTCTGCAGATTTAAAAGTTTATTAATCAGGATTACAATAAGCTAAAGAGAAATAAGGAAAGAATAACTTCTCTAAAAGACAGATCATCTGAATATAAAGTCATGTGGTAGCATTAACCATTCTATTATTTATATAAATGGATAAACATCTTCTTCGAGAAAACATGATAGATACTATTATCATTGTTCTACCATCCTAAAATGATAATTTAACTTTAGACTTATCAGCAGAATGAAAGTAACAAATTCATTACTTGGTGTGGGAGAAGTGGGTTTTTTAAAAAGTGAAGAAAAAAAGTTAACATTTGACATTTAAAATAATTTTTAGTAGTGATTTATTTTAATTCATGGTCTTTTATGAAAAAACAAAACATAGATTTACTTTATCTTGAATTTCTTAGAGAGAGAAAACCCCACCCAAACCTACCTTCCATAGCTAAACCACTTTCTAAAGTAATGGCAACATGCTAGTACAAGCCCAGGGGAACCTCTCAGGGAGGGCCTTTAACTCTTGCTTTGACCTTGATAAACTGGAGGCTCTTCTAATTTTTGTAATAGGAAAATGAATTGCTCAAAGAAGTATTTCCGAGAAAGCAGCTCTTTTAGTCAAGTGTAAGAAAAATGGAGAGGCATGGATTGAAGCTAGGGAAAAGGATTAGAGATCAGCTCTAGGGGATGCTTTATTTAGAAATACTCTGGTGATAAAGGCCTAAATATTAGTATGACTTCATCTGGAGCAAACAGGAGTTGGTGGAACGAGCGAACATTCAAGGAAGAATAATAAAATGTGCTGAAAGCCTGAATATCAGGCATCAAAGAAAAATGAAGCAAAGGTGGCTCCAAGGCTCCCACTCATCATCTCTGGCCAGTCAGACCCAGAGTCTCTCAAAGTAAGCTCTTACTCTCTACTTTGAAAGCTCTTGGCCTATTTCAGGCCCCTATCAGTAAGCACCTAAAGGCCAATCCTTTCCTCCAACTCCTTCCAAATATGGCTCGGCTCATCATTCAAATAGCTAGCAGAAGCTCTATCAGACAACACTCATGTTACACAGCCTACAGTGAGTTCCATCAAAATAAAGCAAACTCCTTCACATGGAAAACAGACCCTCCACCTACAGGACCAACCAATTTCATCTTCCACTTCCTCCTAACTGTGGCTCAGTCATGTCAATCTTTGTTTTGGAAACATTCTCCTCCCTATTTCTACCTCCTTCCTGTTCCTTCTACTTGGCATACCTTCCCAAACACATCTTGCCAATCCATGCTAATTGCTTATTTGCCGTTTAAGTTTAAGATTAATTTCCTTGGCTAGGCCTTCCTTTGGATAAATCAGGAATCAAAGATTCAATGTTTTTAAGGATCCAAGGCAGGTAACTGTGAAAGACACCAGAGTGTAAAGCAACAGGCAAGGGTGAATGAGTACCAAGAGAATGAACGCCCAACCTAGAAAGAACTCACATTTTAAAGTTAAACCTTTTTCAGGCCAAACAAAAAATGGCTGCCACCATTTGGCTAATTATGAACTACGCCCACTTTGAGTTAACTCCTGTTAGCTGTTTTTCCAGATGCTTGTGTCTACAGTTCTATTACATTAGGGGTTTATTTTTTCAAGGGTTGTCTTACTCCTAGTCACTATGATACAGAGAAGTCGAACACATATTTAACTTATAAGTATTTATCCACGTTACATGCAGCTAAAAAAAAGTATTATAAAATTATATAGCCATGTTCTCTTTATATATGCAGTATATACATTATATACTTTACAGATTACTACTCAGGGTTGTATAGACAAAACAGTACAAATATGTTGTACATCAATTTAGAAACTTTTAAGAGTAATTTTGACTTTACCCAGTTTTTTTTTTGCCTCATCACTTAAACTTAGATCTTAACCTCCCAAATGCTTATAGTTCTATCTGTATTACTCATTTTCTCAAAATAAATGATAATTTTTTGTTGCCACAGCTTTATAATGCACAGAGCATTTTTATATCCACTGTCTCAAGTAAGCCTCCTAAAACCAGGCCTGGTTGGTAGGAAGGCATCCTCATCCCCCATTTCAAAGGGAGATAAGTCTCCAGTAGGTAAAGTGTGTTGTTCAGGATCATCAAGCTAGTAGTTAGCAGAGTTGGACCTCAAATCCAGCCTTCTGAATCTCAAATATAGAACTCTTTCCTTCTCTTGCCTCTGTAGCAGGTTGTTACCTAGTGCTGAACATTTAAAAGCCCTTATATGCTCATTCAGTTCTTCTGGCATCTTGTTTCCAAAGAAAATCATTACAATTTCCATAGTTCAGTTTCTGATTAAAAAATAAGCTATTTATTTCTTTATTTTACTTTAAGGACCATATATATAACAAAGGAACATATAAATACTTATGTTAGCATTTTTCATTCAAAAATAATAAAACCCTCATCTATAGAATAGCTGTGGGTGCTTATCTAAACAGAACAAACTAAGATCACTTACTGAAAAATTCTTTTAAGATATCTGACAACCTAGAAAAGAACAATACTAAGAACCTTAAATGCTTTATTGACTTTAATCCCAATTTTAGATAGGATATTACTAGGCTATAGTTATTGAATGTCTTAAAAAATGTAACAGGAGACAGCTTAAACTCTATACCATTTATTATGCATTATAAGTAAATGTCTCAAACATGTTAGTTTTTCATCTAAATGTTTTTAAGCGTAAGTTTAACTGCACAAACATGACCTGAATGCATTGCATATTTTTTAAATGCAATAATTATAGCTGGCAAATATGATAGGACACGTTTTAAAATAATGTTTAATTTACTAAGTACATTCCCATTCGAATGAGTTTCAATAGGGTTTCAACTTTTGATTTTCTGCTTTAATTAAATATTTGTACCAACCAGCTTTTTAAAAAATCAAGTAACTCTAGGATTCATCCAGCCAAGAAACAATGCAGACTGGACTGGCTAGAGAAACTCATTTTTACAAATGCTTCAATAACCTGATAAAGGTAATGTTTTGCAGTCAAAAGGCTCTGTGAAAATCTTAGTCCTTTCACTGTTTTTAGAGCTCCTTGAATTAACCCTCTATATCTCTTAGGAAATGTAGGGCATTCTTAAACATAGAATAAAAGTGTAGACGATACTAAAATGATCAAAAGTCTGCTTATACTCTTGACATCTGCCATTACAAGCCAATTCTACTGCAACAAAATTTGCTCTATGACCAAAGACATCTATGTACATTATTTCCAGGAACAATTCTTTGCAATAGATCAGGAGTATAAAAGTAATTTATAATTTACTGCATAACCTTAATTATGTAGTAATTTTCTAACATGAATTTTAGGGTGGGAGACAAGGAGCAAGGCTCAGGTTTCTTTAGCTCTGAATAAAAGAAAGTTATTTGTCCTATAAAAGTTGTTATAACCATCTTGATTATTTACATATTATTTATCCATGTAAACAAATTATATCCATGGTTACTTTTACTCTATCAACCACACTGTTTTTGTGCATATACAAATGTAAAGAGCATTCTGGAACTAGAAAAGAGTGCTTTCTTTAAGAAATAAATTACAGAGATCTTTCTAACTTTATTTTCTAAGGTTAGAGATGTACTTGAAACACACTTTCTGCTTCCCTTCTGAAGCTGTCATAAAACTTTGACTTAAAGTTAACTCTTGAATTATTCTTGAAGTACTAATTCAAGAATTCTTGAATTATTCAAAATCAACCAACGGGCTTTATTAAATACCTGATATTTATCTGTTATAAATTATGACAATTCCAAAGCCAAATATAATTTTGGAACTTCACCCAAACCAAAAAAGTTTGTATAAATGGTGATGGGTCAGGTGACTGCTTTAGGGAGGACTGTTTTAAGAAACAGTTATAGCTACCTAGTTACTACTTATTGAGTGCTTAAAATGAGACAGGCACTATAATAATTTTTACTACCACCTCTGGGGATGCTCAGAACACTGTTGTGGGGCAGATACTATTATTTCCACTTCTGAGGTAATCCTATGAAGTACTGAATGTTCCATAGCTAATAAGTAACCTGGGACTCAAATCCTGGTCTGTCTCGCTTTAAGAATTGTGTTCCTACCCACCACGTTATATAGCTAGCGTCTCCTGCCACCCTCTCAATATTTATGTAAAATGTGAAATATCCGAAAACTAGAGAATTAAGAATTGATAAAAACTGAGAAATTTTGGGGGGATCACTTTTTTTTTGGTTTTGTATTATAGCTTAAGGAAAATATCTGGCACTTAAATTTGTTTTCACTTGTGCAAGTAAATATTAAGAAGTATTTATGATTTTCCCAAGGATAAAGCTGTATATAATAGGTCTTTCTTCCTAAAAGAGGTATTATACTATTTTAATAACGTGTGGTTATAACACTTTAAAAAGTTACTTTATTATTTTGTTCTTTAAAACATCTCCTGATAGAGAAACTAAGATTATCTAATAATTGTATTTTAATCACTATAACACAAAAATAACCTTAAGCAGAGAGAGAAGAGGAAGAAAGAAAATTGGAGCTAAAGCAGGAAATAGCATAGGAAATCAGACTGTCGATCCTGAAGAAATCAAATATACTCAAGCTCTTATATCTGGTATATGTTTCGAATGACAGTATGAATGTGAAATTTAGAGATAATCTAAAGCTGCCTTATTAACGGTATCTCCTTCTTTGTACCCAATCTTTTAGATGACAAAATAAAAAAAAGAAAGTCATTAAGCTCCACAAAATTTAGTATTTTGCTTTGTGAGTCAATGCAACCTTGCCCTTAGGAGAAATTCCTTCTTTGAAGATTTGGAAGAACCAGATGAAAGAGCATATGGAATAAAGAATAATTTCTTTCTAACTATTATAGCATAGAAAAGAGTAAAACAGTGACAAGAGGTCAAAAACCTAACCTATTTAACACAATCCAGTGAGAAGTCAAAAACCTAATCTAGTTAACACAATCCTTGTTTTGAAAGATAGTTTATGGCAAACTGCAGCTATTTGATTCAGGCCAAAATTTAAAAAACATTATTGTTATTGTTGTCTTAAATCTTATCATTTCAAATAGCTCTTAGAGGAACATGGGAGGCAAAAATCTAAACTAAACAGCTATATAGTTACTGTGAACCAGTCTTCTAACCAACAATACTTTAAGCACAATATCCCATTCATTTTTTTCCGAGAGAACTTAATGTGAGCTTTATAATTGTATAATAAGCTTTATATGTCAAATCTGACTATACACATAAATGAATATTTATTACTTGGGATCAATCTCTAGAGCAGAAGTGTAAGGAGAAGCAGTAAAATAAACTTGGATTGAAAGATGAAGATTATTTTTAAAATACCAGAAATCGATGCAGTAAAAAACCAAAAATACTTTTACAAAGGGAGCCATTAGAAAACTTGAAACCAGAAAACTACATCATCACACTTAATGTTTGAAAAAGATCACTCTGGCTGCTGGGTGAAGAATCAATTATGGTGGGAGAGTGGAAGGTTGGAGGCTAGCTGGAAGTCCATCACAGTGGTCCTTAAGAGAGAGGATGGTGACTGAGACTGGAGCAGTGGTGACTGATGGGGTTAGATTTCAGATGTTTGAAAATTGACAGGACTTGTGGATGAATCAAATAAGTCAAGAAAAGAAGAGAAAAATCAAGAATTACTAGTCAATTACTAGGCAATTGGTAAAGAGTACTGCCACTTACTAAAATGGTAAACACTCAGGAAGATTTAGTCTTAAGGAGTGAAATCAAGAATTGTGTTTGGGTCTGTTAAGTTTGAGATACCTATTAAACTTTGATGAGGAGATGAGGTGTTGGAAATAAACGCCTGGAGTTGGAGGAAGGTCAGAGCTGGAGATGAATATTTGGAAGTCAGTAACATACAGATGGCATTTAAGTTGATAGGACTAGATGAGTTAACTTAGGGAGAGTGAACAGAAAAAGAGAAGGGAGCTGGGATCTCTAGCATTCAGAGGCCAGTCAAGCAGAGGCAAATGAGCAGGAGAGACTGAGAAAAAATGGGCAGGGAGGCAGGAGGAAAATCAGGAAAGCTGTTTTAACAGGAAGACATGGTCAACAGAATGGAATACTGCTGAGGTCAGATAAGAGAGGAACAGAAAGATGACCACTGGACTTGGTGATAAGAAACCTAGTCAGGTGCAACCTCAGGAGTGTCATGGAGACAACCCAATTGGAGTGTCCTGAACAGAGGGCTTGAGGTGAAGAGGCAGACAATGCTTCTCAGGTCCTCAAACATAATCATTTTCTTTTATATGTCCCCCTTGAATAAAGACTTTATTGCTTTTTTTTCCATATGTTTGCACTTTCTTGACAGCAGGGACTATGACTTATTCAGCTTCATATCTCCAGTGTCTAGTTCTATGCCTAGCACATGTCCGAAGATTAATAAATGTTTACTAAATGAATATTTGGTACTTATAATTCTGACTTCTACCTTATCTTAATCTTTTATTACAGAAAAAATATCTTATGATACTCAACTGATTTTTTATTACATGGACACATAATAAAAATACATATAGGTTCTCTGAGGAATCAGTGGTTTCCAATACTGGAAATCAAAAGCAATACTTAAAGTAAATGCTATTTTAAAATTTGCTAACACAAGTTTCTAGGTAAGCATATTTAGATCCTAAAGTATCTCAGTGAATCTTATTAGAAAGTTAAAGCCTGGCTCCACCCTGAATCAGCTCACAGTGGTCAGTGAAATAGTCTTCTAGCCAAGGTTATTTCATGGACCATGAACCAAGCACTTATAACTAGTCCATGACAACGTATATGTGTGACAAAAGCATTATGTACTCATAATTTTTTGTTTTGTTTTTCACAATGAAACTGTCAAACAAAAAAGAAAGAGGAAAATCAAAACGCTAAAACAGAAATGGAAGTAGTCTGGAAGAAGTGAAAAAAATCGACCCTTTCAAGGCCTTTTTAGAAATCACATCAAAATGATGTTTGAAATACATCCAGGCACAGTAAGAGTTACTTAACATTTCAATAATCATCAGGGACAGAAACCACAGGTCTCGTTTTCACATTAAAATCAAATTCGATTTTCATATTCTCTGTGTTCTATGATGGTCTTAAGTGTAATTTATAGAGATTATTGAATAAAAGAGGTCCATAAAATACAAAAATTTAAAAATCCCTGCTCAAAACCAAAATTTCTTCTACCTAATAATTTCACCTTTCCCCAAATAGCAAGTCCCAAATTTCCATCCAAATGTAAAAGACTTTGTATGAGACATGTAAACAATATAGCTTTGTTTTAGTTTAGCCTCAGATCCCTAAATATAATTCTCAAATATAAAACATCTTATAAAAACTAAGTGATTAGAGACCAGACAGAGTGAATGTTCACTAAAATAGTATTCATCATCTTTATCTCCCCCACCCCCACCTCACTCTCCCAACTGCTTCTGATTTCCCTTTTTCTGCTGAGGATATTCTTAGTGCTGATGGCTAGAAATCTTGATTCAATCCTATTCCTTTAAAACTTGCTAAATTCTATAGACTTTATTCATCTCTATTGCCTCCCATAAGCATCCTCAAATCATCTTTAGCCTGGAACACATACTTTTTCATAATTTGTCTACTTCCTTCCAGATTTACATCCAAGCATGTTAAGAGTATACAGCAAAGCCAGAATAATCCAAAAGCGAATCACCTTAAACTTATACCCAGTGTCTCCCCAGTACTGATGGAATAAAATCCAACCTGCTCTAATACACCTTTACTCTCTTATATCCAACTATATTTTTCCCCTGCACTACAGATTAAGTGGAACAGGGCCTTCCTTACAATTCTCAGGGCCTGCCCTAGCTTTTCTACTGCTGTCCTTTCCTCCACTGTGCCATTCCCTCTGCTGGAAAGTGGTCTCTTATCCAGTCGCTGCCTGCTAAAATCTTTTAAGACCCCAGGATGTTTTTCAGACCAAGTAGATATAGGATCCCCAATAAGAAAAGAAACTTATGGCATTTGCCTAACAATCTCATACTATGAAACTAGTAGTCAAATGCTCTGACCATAGAGTCCAATTTAAGGTGCTAATTAGATTCATAAATCTTTGAGGAGTATACAGCCTAATCAACGAGATTCTCTCTTCTTATAACCTATATTATACTGCCAGCCATGAAAATAACTAGGTTTGGCCTTTGCTGGCAAAGTATTATGGTGGCCCTTAAACCAGTTCTTCCTAAAGATTTAACATATCTTTTAAGAGCCATAATCCCACCACAGGTCTGGATGCTTGAGTGGTACCTTCCGAGAACAACGTCTTCTGTAGTTATTTATAAGGTAGATAGGCAAATGAATTGGGAGGGAAGGAAAGAGGGAAAGAAAAGGACAGAGCAATTCTTCCTGGTAAATCAGACCTGAATTATGTCATGTTTTTCAGCTTCAATTTGCCTATGAAGACATGGCCATTGATTTACTGTACTCTACTCCAGACCTTTTTATCTAGATTTTTGCTTAAGTCATGGGAAATGTCGTATGGAGCTGAGGTATGCAGGAGCCAAATATGGCATTATATACATGCATGCATGTTTTCTTTATTCTAAAACTTAGCTCATCCTAAATGCAGAAATGCCCATAATAGAACATTTTAGGAACATCTTCTCAAATACTTCAAAACATTTGGCCCAACCTGGCAAATAAGTGTGCCGAACTCTGGTGCCAAGGCTTCTCAACCACTCTGTGGTCACCACGAATTGTTCAAATGACTCAGCACTGGTTTAGATAAAATTCTCATTTTTTTTTTACAAGTTTAAATGGAGTAAAAGGAAAGGCTTGGATCTGTTGATTGTCCTCCGGTAAGCTTTCCTGTAAATCATTCCAAGAATTCTACGCCCCTTTCCTTTTAAAATCTTTTCTTGAACACATTCCAGTCTTTCACATATGTTCTTTCTTTCTCCACCCAATTCTGGTGCCAAGATTCCCTGTCTATCATTTCAGGCAATCTGGCTACTGCTTTTCACTGGGAGGAGCACCCTTCTTTGCGCTGAGCACTTGATCATTTGAATAAACTTTTCAAACACACTGCAACATGGGGCACAAACTTGACTTTACTTGATTAAAAGCATTTTAAGATCAAGTTCAGCCTGAAGATATGTCTAAGTTAAAAGTCAGTAATATTAACATATTTAAATTAAACCTGGCTACATTTAAAAAGTACAATAAAAGGAATGTGCTAATGCAGACCTCCTTGTTTTACTTAATAAACATGTCCACCAGCAGAGGCGGCTTTGTGCTGGCAGGTCTGGATGCTTGAGTGGTGCCTTCAGGAGAACAAGGTCTTTTGTAGTTATTTATAAGGTAGATTATTGAACACACACACAAAAGTTTGAGGGCAGGCAGAAAAAGTAAGAGATAAGGACAAGGTAAGGTATGAGTCTTTTCTGTACCTTAAACCACAGTTAATCAAATGCTGAAAAGTTCTCCAGACAGAATGAAAGGCTAAGGAAAGGATATCACCTATTCTATGACCTTTGGGATGAGTATTTTAAAATATCAAGTAACATAGTAAAGGGAACTACTGTGAAGGACAGTAACTTTGGAGGTTTAAATAAGACTTTATGCTTTTATTAGAAATAATAGTATCTGGTAATACTGAGAGAAATGAAGTTCCTCGTACAAAATTAAATGTAAGTATATTTGTATAAACTTTCAAAACATTATTATTTTCCTAGAAAATACTAACCAAGGTGTCTTGGTTAATTATTATTATTGGTTATTACTGGCTTCTATTAAGCCAATAATGAGCTAATAAGAGAATGTGTTAAAAGAATCCTTTTCAAAGGTATCTGCTTTCTGATCCTGAGAAAGAGAATGAATGGCCCAGTCCCCGCCCTCAAACACATCTATGCAAGACTTTTTACATAATAGTTGGGTAAAAATGGTATTATTTGAGCCACAACCTTTGAAACTTTGGGTAAATGTTAAAAAATAAATAAATTGACAGGATCAGCAAAAATAGACTCTAAAAACAATATGTTGATTGTTGTTATTACAAATGAGTTACTCAAATATCAAAATAAAGCCAGCTATATTACTGATATTACTGATATTTTAGAATTTTGGGTCTTAATTTTAAACATAGTTTTAGGATACATTTGGAAGAAATATGTGATTACAGTAATATATGTTCGTTTAAAATATGTAGAGCTTGTAGAGACCACACAATCATAGACATCAATTTAGAATGACGATAAAGTTGTAATTTGTGATTTTATTTAACTTGTCCCATCATTCAAAATAATCAATCTACAGTAAAAAAAAAAAAAAGTGGATTTGTAATATATCCTAGATATTTACATTAATCTGTCTAAAATTATTCTGCAAATTATGAAAATAACATTCCAGTTAACATTTTTTAAACATTCAATCAACTTGAAACTATTTCTATATTCAAACTAAGTGGAAAAACAACTTTTAGGAGATATTTACCCCAACTGTAACTCCCATTCCTGCATTTGCAATGTCTCTCTCCCTCACCCTAGTCCCTGTTTAGAAAAGTTCCCAAGTTAGCATTCTTCATTCTTCTCTAAAAATAGAAAACTTGAATAATGAAGGTCAATTAGGTTTGTCTTGTTTGTTTCCAATTAAAGATTCTGTTTTCATGAACCTTAATAATTTCATATACTTGTTCAATTCTATCTAAACAATTTCTGTATTTTGCAGAATTCAGTTTCCTAAAATTCCTAAATTTATCTCACTGAAGCCTTAGGTCAAGTGGATTAATTTAGAAGATAAAATCCAATGGGCAAAATAATCTGGTTAAAAATAACTCTGATACTTAATTTAAGAAATTAACCTATTGAAATTTCTGGCTCTTAGAAAAATCATAAAAGGAGGAGGAGTAATAGTTATAGCTCTGGACAAATCAAAGGCACTTGGAGGCCACTTTTCAAGCATTAAGCACCTTCCTATCTGAGCACAAAATAGTGGGAGCAGTTGTATGTGAGAAATTAAGTCATTTTTTCCCCCATAGATAACAGGCTTGACCACCAGGCACTTCTTCCCAATTAGCCAACACGTAGCAACATATTTCCAAACAGCAACTATAATTTAAAGTCACGAGCTCAACTTCTGATAAGGGTGGAAGGTGTAAAATACCAAATAAGTATCCTACTGGATGATAAAAGCTCAGGCTGATGCCTACTGCTGGCAACTCTTACTGTGCAAATGGGGAAGCCCTGGTCTGACCAGAGCAAGAGGGGCACTTAGGACACATTTGTCGGAGGCTTATCTGAACGTGCCAGAGGATCCTGCAAGGAGTACCAACAGTGTATACAGTACCTGAAGGGTCTCTCATTTCTTTTTCTTCAGTCTCTTCCTATTTTTCAACCATCTGGAGTTAAATTCTCAGCCCAGCTATTGCTTTTCCAAGCCCATTAACAAGTGTTTCTGTGGCTGGAGTGACAGTGAGGTCCAGGGACAGAAGCTGGTTAAGTCAGAAACAAGGCAGTGTCCAAGGCAGTGATTTGCAAACACCAAATCAGCTTATTTCTTCCCCCTCTCTTTGCACACCACTGCTTCTACCACCAGCTTTTCAGGAGAAAAGGAATCCTAGGACTAACTCAATCTACCTGGCTCCACAATCGGAAAGGTAGAGGGACTTGGAAGTCGTCTCCCTTTCCCTTCTTTACCTGTGTACAGATCGACCAGACCCATTAATTTGTATGCACAGAGATGGAAAAGAGTGATATTAATAGGCAAGAGAAGTAGTCAAGAGCAAACCCATTGACTTTGGTACCTTTGACTATTAAAAAAAAAAATTAAGATTCAAGAGGTGAGTTGGGAAAGAATTTTTATCTCCTGTCTCTTGGAAGACAGTAGTATATAAATGTGGGGACTTTTGGAGTTAAAACACTCTAATCAATGCCAAGCATATAAACACTAAGGTGTAACAAGCAGAAATGAAGGTAGGAAAACAAACAGCACTCCCTTGCTGGGGCCCCAGTGGTCATACAGATCAGTGAGCATGGGGCCTCTCTGTCACCTCACTCTCCTTGGATACCATCCCTTCCCTCTGAGGGACTCCTCATCCCTGCCACTGTACAGCGTCTGTCGGTCTTGCTGTAATCAACTGTACAGTTTGCCTATTGTTCTCCCAAGGTGGCTGGTTGACCTACTGTACCCAGAGATTCCTTTCTCCACCCTGTCAGTCTTTCTCTGCTCTTCAGGTCTATTTCTGTCTGGAGGTTGGCAGCTTCTTGCTGGCTTCTTCCTCTCCAGTCTGTTTTTCTTTTTACATCTTCTGACCTACCTTCTTCCCACTGTCATTCCTTCCCACATCCTCCCCTCAGAACAAGCAAGCTTATCTCTCCATCTTGCAGAGCTGAGTTTCACTATAGTGTCTGCCTTTATCCCTCTGCCTGCCTATCTGGCCTCCCCCAGATGGGCCTCCCACTCCGTGCTGGTGCTGGTCTCCTCCCTGCAGGTGCACCTGTCTGGGAGTAGCTACTGACACATGCAGTTTTGTATTTCTTGTATCTGGTTGCATTTCTATTGCTGGGTGTTCACTGACCTCCCAGCCATACATGAGGCTCTTTTCCCCTGAGATTTCATGGTGTGTAGGAAAGTATCTTTCTCCCTGGGTATCCACTCCTCTTTCTCCTCCCAAGTCTGAGTGTTTCTTCATATGCTTCTCTGGTGGGTAACACAAGTGCCCTGAAGTGTGTACATCCATGTGTCCATTCAGTTCTGAGTGTCCCCCTGAGAGCATGCTCACCTCTACGAGTCTCTCCTGATGTTTACACATACAGTATCATGTGAGTCAACTATTTCCCAAGCTGTACACAATTGTGTGCCTTCCCATGTGCATGTTTATGTAGGGAGCCTCTCCAAAAAAGTTCCCCTTAGCCCAGGTTCATACACTCCCGGTGAACCAGGGTTCACACTTCTCCAGTGGCTCTGCCTCCAACTGTCTTCCTTCTATGCATTTAAAGTGCCTGGCGCTAGTGGGAGCTCAACAGATGTTAAATTTCCACTTTTATCTGAATAACTGAGTCTGCATCTGGGTGTCCCTCTGGTCTCTGTGCCTTTTTTATGAAATCAGTTAATTGGAGCGTGTTTTCTTGGTATGATCTGGGCTATCTGTCAGGATGCTCTGTGAGTTATATCTCCTTCTAACTGTCTCTCCTCTTAGAGAAAATGTTACCCCTCCTCGTATGGTATATCCCTTCCCTTATGCAATGTGTCCACTCCGGTCTCCCTCATCCACACATTACTGCATGTCCATAAACGGCTTCTCCAGGCACCTGGGTTGCAGTGTCCCTTCTCTGTGCCCCACCCCCTCATATTTTTTCAACATGAGAACGCGTTCCTGGCTTCATACTCCAATTGCGGCGTATGTTCGTTTATATGAGCCTTCGCTGTTCTAGAGCTGTGCGTCCATGGGTCTCTCTGGAATGTGGTGCAGGGGGAGAGACGGAAGTTTCTGCCGGGGAGGCAGTGTATCCTCCTCCCACCCTCGCTCCCCGTCTCTACATCCGTGGGTCCGTCCGAGACGCGGCGTCTTTCGAGTACGAAGACCCTCCATGAATCTCTCTCCCCAGTAACCGATGTTTTGCTTTCGGGAGAACTCAGTGTGTAGCTCTCCAGTACGCGATGCTGGTTCGTCTCTGAGAGCGCGAGGAGCCTGTGTTCCCGAATCCCTGGGAGCGCAAGGTGTGTCCCCCTCCCTGCTCGTACGCGGAGCGTCTGTGTCCAGCCTTTGAGAACACCTGGTGTGCCCCCTATATGCGGAGTGCCTGTGTTCCTATTTCTGCGAGTACACGGAGCGCCCCGCCATACACTAAGCGCCCATGTCCCTAAGTCCCTACGAGTACAAGGTGTGTCCCACTAAAAATCGCGGAGCGCCTGTATCTCTATCTCTGCGAGTACACAAAGTGCCCCGCCATACACGAAGCGCCCATGTCCCTAAGTCCCTATGAGTCCAAGGTGTGTCCCACCTGCATACACGGAGCTCTTGTGTCTCCCTGTCTGCGGGGTCCACGGTGTTTATGTATTACCCCCCAAATGCGAACAGCTTGTGCCCGCGGGTCCTTCGGGGTTCGTTACCCGTACGCTGTACAACGCCCGCCTCCCCCATCCCCCGCCGTGGGCAGCGTGGTTATCTCACTCATCTCCCTTGTCTCCCTGGTACTTCTCTCGCTTATTGGGACAGAATAAGCCAGGAAACCCACGGCGCCGTCGGAAAGTCCCAATGCAGGATTGCGGTTGCCCGGGCCCCGCCGCCAGGGGCCGCCCGCCCGCCCGCCTCCCAACGCCTCAGCGCCCGGCTGGCCCCGGACGGCGTCGTCAGCGACCCTGCCCGGCCCTGCCTAGCCCTGCCGCCTCGGGCGCTGACCGCAGCGGCTGCGAGCCACAGCTCCGCCAGCCGCGTGCTGGGTGCCAGGGACAGGAGGAGGTGCGGCGGGGCGGCGAAGGGCGCCGTCTCCCTCCCCGAGCCCGGCTGGTCGGCTGGCCAGCCCACTCACCTTGTGGCTCTGGTAGGTCTCAAGCGCTCGGATCGCCGTCTCGGTGAGCTTCACATGCAGTACGGTGATGTTGTCCTGCCCCAGGCGTCCGCAAGACAGCCCATATCGCTGCTCTTCCCGCAGGCCCGCCGCCCCCCCTGCCGCCATCTTAAACTCCCCGGGGTGCCGCCGCCGACGCCGCTCGGGCTCTAGCCTCCACTGCGGCCGCGGCTGCTCGGGCTCCTGCAGCCGCCGCCACAGCTACGGCCATCCCGCTGCTGACGTACTGTCATATACTGCGCGCAGCCAGACCTTGGGCTGCCACGGCCACCACCCGCCCCACCCTCCCGCCCCGCGCCCCGCCCCGAGCTCGTTTCATTGGCCCCGTTTCCCTCAGGACCGCCTTCATTGGCCGCCATCCACTCTCTCGGGGGCGGAGCCCAAAGTCGCCGGAGTTTTGCTCTCGGGACGGGACGGGACGTCCGAGAGGTGAGAGGCTGACGTCGAGGTGACGCGCCAACTTAATCACATCTTACGTCACATCTAGTCTTCTTGGCTCAACGGCCGCGATTGGCCAGGCTGGCTTGGTGGATCTCCTGCTTATAGGGTGTCCAAGTTGCCTAGTCTGGTTACCTGGAGTTGGAGGGATAGTACTGGAGAGTAGGGGAGAGTCTCTTCCTGAGCTCTTGGTCCTGGGAGAGGAGGACCCTCAACCCCAAATGTGTGGCCACCAAGTAAGGACTTTGTCCCCCGACGGCTGCGGAAGCTTTTGGAGATTGGTGTGTGCTAGGGAGGATGCAGTAGGTGGAGTCACTGGAGAGCTTCTCAGAACTCAGTTTAGTGCTGTTGAGCAGACAGAATTGGGGAAGACACCCTTCTTTGTCATTTCTCCCTAACTTTGAAATTAGCGAGTTGACCCTAGGTTGAGTTGTGCCAGATTGTGTGGAACATCTTAAGTACAATAGCATGCCTAAGGCTTAAAAAAACGCCTTTGGTGTGGTGGATACATTAACTACAGAAAATTGAACTTCAGGGTCTTTCCCACGCCATGCCAGCTTGTGATCCCGAAGGAACGTATTCTGTTCCTCTAGAGCTCACCATGGGGGCAGGGTGGTGCCTTTTATGGGACTTGGAGGGCCGCTCCTAGTTGTAGTGGTATCTCCTTTTAAAGGAGTATAATTGGCCTCCACCTAAATTAAAAGAAACATCAACACCTCTCGTTCTCTGGTTCTGTTTGAGTTCTGTCCATTTCATTTGACAGCGAGGTGGGAAAACCTAGCTGGGGTTTAAACTATTGATGTTAAGTGGGGAATATGGGGGTGTGAGGGTGTTGGGGAGGCCTGGCATATTTTCCATTCCTCGCGATGCTCAGTGTGTAGGCGTGGCTAAAGGAGGGAACCTAATCAGGAGCCCTCTTGAGGCTGTGTATGGATAGACTGACAGGATTCCCATCAGAGAGGATAGATTAACCTTTTGCTCAGAAACAACCAGATAAAAACGGACCATTGAAAGGCTTGAAACTGTTGAAAGGCAGTTTTTAAAAATTACTTAAAAAAAGATTTGTGACGCTTATTGTTTCCCTCAGATTGTAAAACCTTGTTAGATTTTATAGGGATTCCCCAGAAAAATTTATAAGCATTTTAAAATCAGTATTTCCCATTTTTTAAATTAGAAAGGGCTATATTTTCTAAAAAGGTCCAAGTGGGAGTTTTTAACATCTCGCCACGCCACACACACTCCTGAATAAATCCCTTTCCCAGCCTACAGGTACACTACCCCTTGATTCAGATTCTCAAGCATCGTATGTGTACGATATGAATTACAAAATGAATTCTTCTTCCATAGAGTATGGGTTAAGTGGAAACACCTGTATTAAGTGCTGGTTACATCACAGAAGAGTATTTTTTAAATTGACTTAATTTCAATCCGCTAGAATTGGCTAGCTGTTAAGATATGATTAACACTTGTTAATTTAGTTTACTAGAGTGTTAATTACCTTAAGTTCATTGAATAGAGAAATTAAGGCAATCACAAAAAAATCCAAAATATAATTTTGTACTTGAATTATTTTTTTTCTTGTGTTTGTTTTACTTTGATAGGGAAGTATTTACTTTGACATCTAAAGCTCTAATTATTTGTCAGGGAAGGGGGAAGGAGTTTGACCAGAACAAGTCAAACCTGTATCCCACTGCTTTTCCGGTGAAGGTGGGTAAATCCCCGCCCACATGGCATCTTAACTTGGCCTTCGGTTACTCAGAACTTCTGCTGACATCCAAGAGGTGGGGGAGGAGCAAGGGTGGTTTTTACTGTAGTTTTCAAATATTTGACCTGGAGCCACTTTCTAGTAATTGATTTTCTTAACTATAGTAGAATTTTTTTTCTCATGCCCTATTTTAATGGGTAACAATCTTTCCATGGGTAATAAATTATTGTAGTGAGTTATTATTTGTTTGTATTTTTCCTCTTTTGAGCTTTTTGACTCTGGAAGGAAGCAATGACCATATACAAAAGAATATGGTAATCTAATAGCGTTGCATAATACTTACATGAATTATATGGGCCAGTTGGGACACTGATAAGGGTAATTCTTTTTGAGGAGGCTGTTGAAAGTTGCTCTTTGGGAAATTTGCCATTCTATGGATATTTTCAGTATCATTCAGTTTAAATAATTAACAGTAATTATTGAATGCCAATTAAATGTAAAAGGCTGTGGGAGATTTAAAAATTAAACAGTATAGTCATATTTAAAGAAATTTTGTTTTAATATGGCGAATAAACTAACGTACTCAAAGCAAAGCAATTAGAATAAATGCTACTTTGGGTGATAAGCCCAAAAATTCAAAGAAAGGAGAAGTCCAGAGAAATCTTGTGGAGGTGGCAGAACTTGACCATCTACTCAAGGGCTGAGTAGATTCTAGATAAGTGGAGGTGGTATAGATGGGGAGAGCCAGCTAAAAATGATCATAATGACCATTCTAGTTGAACCCATTCAGTTTATGAATGAGGAAACTGAAGATACTTAATTTAAAAGCAACCAGCTGTCAACCTTAAAAATTAAAATAATAAAGGTTATTCAAGCAGCAAACGAGTTTATTTGGGAATAGCAGAAAAATTGCAATTTGGGACATGCAAGCAAAGTATGGCAAACCATAGGCAAGTCTGAAGAGACAAGGGAGGTCAGCTTTTATTGAGTTCCAGGAAGAAATTGGGGAGGGTTGTTTTGAACAGGAGCCCACTGGTGGAGAAGGAGAGTTCGAGGTTGTGACCGTTTTGTATTGGCATCAAGCAGAGGACAGTTGCTGTTACTGAGGCAAGCAGAGAAGAAATCGTCCCTGTTTTTTACTGGTTATGTAAGCATCCACTAATGGTAGTACATGAGAGCTCTCCCTTCATGGCTTCCAAATAATTTGAATGTTTCCTTCATTCATTTTCATATTGCCTAATTTATTACAACCAGGAGAGACAAGGTCTGAATCAGCTGTTTTAAATGTCCTTCTAGTCATTATATACACTGTGTAGCTATTATTTGGATTTAACAGGAAAAATATGTCTTACAGGGTAATTTAGTGCAAGGAAAAGGCAAAAAGGAAGTAACCTGATGCAGACCCTATTCTATCTCTGATGTCTACCATACAATGCTGGCAAAGGACATGAACATCAAGGTCTTTGCTGGCCTTCAAATGCCAAGTCACCCTTCATTCTTGGTTGCCACATACTTAATGATCATTTCTCACTCACCTTTGGAGCAGAAGTCACCAATTCAGGTGCCTTCAGGAACCATTAGGTACCCAAAATGAGTGAAGCAGGGCAGACACAATGCCATAGAGAGTAAAGGAGCTGGACTGTGGTGAGCTGGGGGTATTTAAAGGGCTCAGTGGTTTTCTGGTGCAGCTGATTGTTGCTGGGTGAAGATTCAGGGACCCAGCATTGTCTAATCACATTTTTCAAGAAAAGCTGGAAATTGTAGGATTTTATGTGAACTTTCTGATTTTTGTTGGCTAGTTAAAGGTTTTAATAAATGTTTTGAAGACATTAAAAGTCTTTGGGCCTGAGGTAGCCCACAGCTTTCTAGTTTTCAACCTCTGCTTTAGTAATTTCCAGTACGAAAGGCCATTTTGTCTTATACCTGTCTTAATAGTTTTATGAGTTATTTCTTAAAGCCACTTATAAAAAAGTTCGTACTAATGTCTTAATATAAGTCAATAGTTATGAAAAGAGGACACAGAACCCTTGAGTTATAGCCAAGAAGCTCTCTGGAAGAAGAATTTCTGGTGGAAATTCTTTCCCCTTGAAATTCTCCCTGATGCCTCCTGCCTCAGTTGTTTTTGACTCCCCACCATTGTACTGCTCTCCTGTCAAAACTACCCAGTTCTGTGCAAAAATCTCCTCCTTTCCTTGGACACAGCTAAAGTAGGAGCTTGATGATTTTAAAAGAACTTCACTAAAGGTTTATAGGGAATAAAAGTGAAATACCTACAGAAGGGACATAAATATTTGCTGCCTATACACAGATTTTAAGATGAACAATTATTGTAGCATGTATGATTATTTTTTACTCCACTCTGTTTAAGAAATGTCACATTGCATTATTTATCATCATCATCATCATCATTATTGCTAAATCTGACTCTGAGGATCCCTCATCTCACTGTGTAGTAGAACAATAGATCCACAGGTCTTACAAATGTCCCAGAATATATGAGGAGACCTCTCTGGTCTTTCTTTGTCTTTCACTCCTGACATAATCGATTAGAAGCTCAAGAATTTCCTTTTAGGAAGGGTTTGGAACTGAGCCAATCTAAATGGAAGGGACCAGATGACCTGAATTGAAACTGGGTTTATATAGCAAACATACTGGTTTTACTTAGATTGTGTATTTATTTGATGGTGAGATTGAGGGTGACATACTGATGGAGATAATGAGAAGCGAGGCTGAAACCCTCTCTAACCAATACTTTGCACCAAAACATATATCATGAATGGTCTACATGATTTCCTGAAAGGTATAGCTCATCTGGGAACTTTGCTGAGACTGGCAGCATTGGGGTACCAGGTAACTTCTATCTACAGATGTGTACTTTCCTGGGGAGCTGAAAGAACAGTGGACTTGGGCTGTACCCTTCCTGGGATTGGCAGCCTCTGCCCTTTCCCAATCTTGTGGGAAGCTATCTCAGCCCTAGATTTCTGCGTCTATACTCTCTTAGTCTCCATAGTTCTTTCTTCCTCCTCTGACATTCTGGCTCTTTTTAAAAACTGTGATCTTAGAGTAAGGAAAGTAGCACCCACCCCCATTCCTCTGACATCCCCCCATCTCCAGTTTAAATCCCTTCTTTCTTTTTAAGGTTTCTTCCCCCCCCGCCACCCCACCCCAATTACAGTTGACATACAATATTATACTGGTTTCAGGTATACAACATACTTGTTAGACATTCATATACCTTACAAAGTAATTGCCCCACATAGTTATTATAATATTATTGACTATATTCCCTATGCTATACTGTACATCCTGTGACTATTTTTACAACTGACAATTTGTACTTATCGATCCCTTTCATTCTTTTCACCCATCCCTCCAACTGCCCTCCCATCTGGGACTCTCAATTTATTCTCTGTATCTATGAGTCCAAAACACTAACTGAAAAAGGTATATGCACCCCTATGTTCACTGCTGTATTATTACAATAGCCAAGATATGGAAGCAACCTAATTGTCTATCAATAGATGAATGGATAAAGAAAATGTGGTACATATATACAAAGGAATGTTGCTCAGCCATAAAAAACAATGAATGAAATCTTGCCATTGTGACAACAGGGTTGGACCTTGATGGTATTATGCTAAGTGAAATAAATCAAACAGAGAAAGACAAATACCATATGATTTCACTTACATGTGGAATCTAACAAACACGATAAATGAACAAAGAAAACAGAAATGAACTCAGATCAAATCCGTTTACTTTTGGTGGGGTTGAGTAGAAGGCTAGATGTACAGGGTTCTTATTCTTTTAGAGGTATAGAGAAAACAAATCTGGCTTCCTAAGATGGTGATACTACAACTTTACTAACACCTTTCTGGGCTGGTTTCCCTCTGTTCTTTGCCTTTCCCCACTTGAAGAGTGGTCTCTAGGAAATTCTATGTCCTTTGAAAGCAAAAGACTCAGGCTTTGTTCTCCTGCATACCAAGAAAACCTCCTATACTGGTTGAGAAAAATATCCTATCCTCAGAATTGCACAATATAGTGATCAAAGTGTCCCTTACTCCTCATGATATATATATTTCTTGGGCTTTTAAGCACAGTGCAAAGTGTCCTGGAAAGTGTCAAATAAATTCTGAGAATGAGAAGGTTAGTACAGAGTGACTTCACAACGTTTACTGTTTTCATGCTGTTTTGTCCTGAAAAGGAACATATATGTTTCTGAATACACTGAGGATGTAAGAAGACTAGGGTGTACAAAATGTCTGTTCACCTTTTCACTTTTAAAAAGATTAATAGTGGGCCAAATGCTATCAACATCAAGAACAAAATAGAATAATATTAATAATAACAGCTTATTTTTTTTAACTTTGTTATTTATTTGTTTGTTTGTTTGTTCATTTGTTTTAGGCGAGGCAACCTTTGGTTGACCTCACAGATTGCAAGGACATTGTCAGCTTACAACCCCTTATTTTTTATTTTTTTATTTTTTATGCCTACAGCACCTGGTTTTTCTAGGTGGTCTCCCATCCAAGTACTAACCAGGCCCCACCCTGCTTAGCATCTGAGATTAGACAGGATCAGGCTTGTTCAGGGTGGCACGGCCATAGACAATAATAGCTTATTTTTGATGGGGCTTTGCAATTTAAAAGCAATTAAGTTACATTATCTCTTTTTTGGATTTTCTCTCTACTCTAAGGTAGCCATTGTTTTATGCACATTTTACCTTTCAGGTAAATAAGGCTCAGAGAGATTGTGTATCACCCAGTTGGTAAGTGACAGAACCTGGTCAGAACCCAAGATTTCCTTTTCCAAATCTAGCACTTCTATCTTTGAACATGGCTCTAAGTTCTGAGGAGTTATCCTGAATGTGTCAAGTTGTCACAGTAAAATTAATAAAGAGGAAATCGTTCGTTCTACTGTTAGGGGCAGCTTGGCTGTCGGTTTTGTTGTTGGTCTTAAAAGCAAGACTTAAGTCATTTGTATCACCCCCTCTACACAAATGCCAAATATGTGATTAAATAGTAAAAAGGCAAATAAAATGATCCATTTAGCATTGGTTTATTATAGTTATCATATTGACTTTGATGAAAGTTATGGAAGCTAATCTATTTTTATGTGTGGCATAATTTGTGATATAGTAGAACCCTTGGCATAACAAAAATATACGCAGTCATAGGTGTCCATTAGAAAATGTTCATAATTTTAAATTATAGTGGTTTACAGTTGTTATAGCTTTGCTGTTATTTTATGTTGTTCATATTTATGATTTATTTGATTATGAATCTGGTCAAAGTACAGTCTTTAATAATATCACTTGTTCCCATAGGAAAATACCACTTAAATTATAACATGGTTTCTAGAACATATTATGGCAGAAAGTAGAGAATAAATATATCATACATGTGAACACAGAAGACTTTTCTGTTTTTATTTAGAGAATTAGAACTGTAGTCACCCTGATACCATTTGTTTTCAGTTGGCCGTTTTCTCAAGTATCATCTTTGATCTTTTGATCTGTTATGGCCAGTTTGGGAGCTTTTATTGTTGCTTTGGATTTGGGAATTTAAGAACCAACATGACCCTTACAAGTTAGAATATTTACATAATTAGGAACATGACAGTATAGTCTAATAGGAAATGTAAGATATGAAGATAAGGGATATTAGATGAGAAGTATTTTACAGGAACTAATTCAGAGATTTAGAAGTTCTGGATCAGCTCAGGGCACTGGGAAAATTTTCGTGGAAGAGTTAGCATTGGAACGTCAAAGGTTTGTAGCTGTGATAATGGGAGTACTGAAACATTCTAAGTTTAGGGATCTTATAAGTAGTTGTTTGCTATCATAAGGTGTTTTGGGGAAAAGCCAGTAATCTAGTTTAACTGGCACATGGGGGCACATGAAGGTAGTTGTGACTGATGGAGCCAGAAAAATGGGTCAGGACAGATTGTGAAGAGAGCTTTCAGTATTGGGTTAAGAGGTATGGACTTTTCTCTGTGAACAGTGGGGAGCCTTTGGAGGCCTCTGACCAGGAAGTGGCATAATCTAATCCATATGTTAGGACTGTCCAGGTGACAGCAGTATGTGTAATGGATTGGAGTGAGGACGGGGCAGAGGCGTACTAGAAAAAAGGAAGCTAAGTTAAGAGGCAAAAGGTAATAAGGCCTGTGCTCGGATATTGATGATGGAATTGGAGAAGAGGAGGCGGGTATGAAAGGCTCTGCAAAGGTAGAGTTGACTGATATGACAGCTTGGTTTGGGTATGAAAGGTGAGTGAGCATAAGGATCCCAAAATTACTAGCTTCAAGTTTGGTTTACTAGAAGATTGCACTGATATGAAAAGAAATAAAGAAATCAGGAGAAGGAGCTGGTTAGAAGTAGTGGTAGAATTTTTGGTGAAAATGTTTGGCAGGTATTTGGAAATGTGGATCTTAGGCCTCATAGTCAATCTCATTGAGATAATAGTAGGAGTAATGGAATTAGACAGGTTTTCTAAGGGAGATGATGAAGAAAGGAGGAGAAGAGAAAATACTAGGGAGTATTCCCAAACCATGCCTACTATAAGGCTGTACACCACCTTCCCATTTAAAATCATGGCTATGGTAGGCCACACTACTGACAGGGGTATCTTATGCCTGGTATGTGTGTGTGTGTGTGTGTGTGTGTGTGTGTGTGTGTGTCCCTGTATATATTTCCAAGGTTGTTCCCAGTAGTAACATCATGTTCAGTCACTTGCATTCAAATGTGTGTTTTGTAGTGGAAGAAAAAGTGGATAAATTAACAGCTGTCCCCTAGGCATTGCACTTATTCAGTGCATTCATGGAGGTGTGTTGATTTGCATACTTCATTGGGTATGTTATGACAGAAAGTAGGTATTGTGGGCAGTAGTGGGGAGCCTGAAGGCACTTTGATCTGAAATGTAAAGGTAACAAGATTACTGGGGAGAGAATAAGCAGGGAGACCAATGATCAGAAGGCTTTATATCGTTTGGGAATTTGAAATAAGGCACTGTCAGTGGAAATAATGAACAGTGTGAAGCTTAAGTGATTATTTGCAAAAAACATTTAAGAGTAAGAGATGATTTCTGTTGATAGTAGTCACATACTGAATAAAATTTGCTGAGCATATGTTGAATATTGCCTATCCTAAATAGATTAAAATTTTAGTTTAATCCTAGGGAATATTATGCAACTATAAAAGGAAAGGAATTCATTTATCTCCAAGGGCTGATACTGTTGCATAGTATTTAAAGTGGTAATGCCCCCTCCAAATTGCTATAAGAAATGAATTTTAAAGGTCACTAACAATGTGTTTGATAATCTATAATCTGATCTCAGAAGCAGGGCCATTAACTGAAAATACACAGAACTGCTCTCTGTTTCTGGTTCCATTTCTCTAATCCTTGCTTCAAATAAATCACTTTTCCTATGCATAAAATGCTTTTAGGTAATTTGAATACTATAATTATTTGAATTGTGATATTTCTCTTCAAAATTTCTCAAGTGTGCTAGCATGAAAATTATAAAAAGTATAAGGTATGACTTGGTTTACTTGCAAAAGATTATTAGCCTTATATTGCAATATAAATATATCAAATCTATATGTTGTATACCTTAAACTTACACATTATATGTCAATTATATTCAATTTTAAAAGAAAGTAGTATTAGCTTCTAACAGAGATATTCATATTTCTAAAAACAACATCAGGCCAGAATGTTAATGATCTATTATGACTCTGACCCCTTGTGAAAAAATAGTACTGGAGTCTGCAGATATATTAAACTTCCATAGTATAGAAAGCCAAACAACATGATTTAGCTTTGTCAAATGTTAGTAAATCCTGTACTGTGCATAGAGGAAGAGGTCTGTCCTATGTAGATTTTGACTTAGTTAATATCTTTGCTTCATTTTTAGTTTCTTGAATCTTTTAAAAAAAATTTTTATCTTATAGTTTTAAACTAACCTATTTTTTACATATTCACTCTAAGCTTGTAAGTTTGAATAGATTGGTTGAATGTTGTTTTTTAATATTTTCCAAAGTAGAAGCATGGTATTGGAAATTTACTTTAAAAATAGAAAACCTGAAGGCATTTTTTTGGTTTGCAATGACAATTATCTGAGAAAGTGTTCTGTAAAATATTCAAATGTTAGCTCAGAATAAACTCTTTAAAATTTATTTTTAATTTACATACAGTAAAATTTACTTTTTGTTGTATACATTTTATAAACAGAACAGTTCTTTCACCCCCCCCCCCAAAAAAAAAAAACAACTCCCTCATGCTGTTCCTTTGTCAGACCCTATTCCCCCTACTTGTCGTCTCTGGCAAGCACTGATCTGTTTTCTATCCTAACAGTTTTTGCTTTTCCAGAATGTCATATAAATGGAATCATTTGTGGCCTTTTCAGTTTGGCTTCTTTCACTAAGCAAAATGCATCTGAGATTCATCAATGTTGTTGCATGTATCTGTAATTTGTTCCTTTTTTATTGCTGAATAGTATTTCATCATATGGATGTTCCACAATTCATTTACTCATCAGTTGAAGGACATTTCCATTTATCCAGTTTTTGGTGATTCTGAATAAATCTGCTGTAAACATTCACAAATGGTTTTTATGTGAATATAAGTCTTATCTCTTAAGGGCAATTATCTAAGTGTGGGAGTAACTGTATATAATAAGTATATATTTAATACTATAATAAACTGTTGAACTATTTTCCAAAGTAGCTGCACTATATTGCATTTGAGAGTTTGGATTTCTTTGCCAGCACTTCATATTGTCAAATTTTTGTTTTTTGTTTTTAATTTTAGTCATTCTAGAGGGTACATATTAGTATCTCATTATGGTTTTAATTTGAACTTCTCTAATGACTAATGATGTAGAGTATCTTTTTATGTTTATCTGTCATCCTTGTATCTTCTTTTCATTTCTTTAATTCATTTTTAAAGTTTGGTTGTTTGTTTTCATATTGTTGAGATTTGAAATTCTTTATATAATCAAGATACAAGTTATTTGTGATTTGCAGGTATTTTCCCCCTAGTCTAAGTCTTGTTTTTTTAAATCCTCTTAAAGTGTCTTTTGCAGAGTAAGATATGCCTTTTTGTAGAGCAAAACAAAGTTCTTAATTTTAATGAAGTTTAACTTACCATTTTTTTTTTCAATGTATAGTGCTTTTGGTATTATAGCTAAGAACTCTTTGCCTAGCTCAAAGTCACAAAAATTTCTCTATATGTTTTGTCTAAACCTTTTACAGTTTTACATTTACATTTACATCTGTGGCCTACTTTGAGTTGATTTTTGTATAAAGTGTGAGATATGTCTAGGTTCATTTTTTTGTGTATAGATTTGCACCATTTGTTAAAAAGATAATCTTTTGTCTATCGAATTGCCTTTATACCTATGTCAAAAATCAATTGACCATAGCATTTATGTGGGTCTTTTTCTGGACTCCCTATTGTTTATTGATCTATGTGTCAATCTTTTCACTAATACCATATATTATCATGATTATTGTAGCTTTACAGTAAAATTAACTTTAAACATCTCTGCTAGAAACAAGTTCTCTATAGCACTCTAGTCAATGTCCTTTTCAGCCTTCTTATCCAAGCAAATGTATTATTTCTCAACAATTTTAATGTTTTCTATCTTCATTCAGTGTTTATATTGATTATAACTCAGAATGGGCTATAGCCCTAGTTCTTATATCCCTTCCCTGAATGAAAAAAGGAACCCTGTGAACTATGGCATTTAACTTGAGCTTTCTCTGCATCAAAGTCAAAATGCAAAAATTTGCAAAAGAATCATTTTCTAAGCTACTATCTGTAGAAGTTCCCTTGAGAAGGCTTCCCCTTCTCTTATAAAGGTCCCACCACCTCTCAGCCTGAGCTGCCTGGACAGTTGTGACACTCTACCACCCACTGACAATTGGCTTCCTGTCTAGTGGCGTGGCAGTTGGTGGAAACCAGCTGTTATGATTCATTCTATTTAAGATTTGTGCCTTTGAGAAGTGACGCTAATACAGCTAGGCTGAATGGTGTCTGATTGGGAGAATCTTCTTTATGAAAGAAGTTTGATTTCTAGTGCCTTAGCAATTGGACTTTTTATTTTTTAACAGGTACATTCCAATTTCCAGTTTCTATGTGAACTCAGTTAGATAGATAAATGTTGTTTTCATCAAGTATTTGTACTGTCTGTTATTTCTGCTTGAAAAACAAACAAGCATGGAAACTTCCATAAAGAAATGTTCTTGCATTACCAATTTTTAAAAAATTTTACAAGTTTTCAGTCTTCTCCAAAAGGTGAAGTATTCCCTGCCCAAGATATGACTTGGTACATTTTGGATTTGGTGAAAGAATTCTCAAGTGCCTGAGAAGACAGCCTTATGTCACTTATCTTGAGGACGTGGCCTTTCTCTTGGGTTACTAAAGCCAATTTTACTGCCTCCTCCCTTTTTTTTTTTTTGTTATTTTGTTAGCTCAGACTTATGAATATTATTCAAAGCAAAATATTTTTTAGGAGTTTGAAGAAGTTTACAACCATCAGGACCAGTTTTTGTGCCAGTCAATAAATACATGGAAAAGAACAATAGAAGAAAATGAATTTTAAAATATTGGTAAAGGAAAAGTGTACTGGTTTTTATGAGTTACCCCAAATTAACATCGTCTTTATTTTAGAGAAGACAAGAGAGCATGATGATGAAGGAGAAAGACAGTGATTAAGTTCAGGACATACTGATCATGATACTAGTTGTGTACATGGTGGGAGGAAAGGGAGCCTATCACCAGCAGCCTTGTACAGGGTGGGCCAGATTTCTGTAGTCATGCATGTAGCATCTTTGCTACGTGCTGAATCACACCCTTGAATATGAGAAAGTCAATTGTGGCTGGAATATTTCTAACACTAAGAAGTGCTGGTTTCCTATAGCCAATTAAAGTTGTGTTAGAAGTTCAACATTTTATAACAGTTGATAGTAAAAAGTAATTTTTTGCTTTGAATTGGTGATGACCTAGGGCAGAGTTTCTCAAACTTTTAAGTACATAAGATTCCCCTGGGGAACTTGTTAAAGTTTAGGTCCCTGGGCCTCTGCCATCAAAGGTTTGGATTTATTAAGTCTAGTGAGTGGCCAAGAACCTGCATTTTAACAACAACCTCACTCTATTTGGCACTGTTGGTCATCTCTTATGCAGTTGCTAAATTCTCTGAACAAAAACTATTGTCTCTCAACTGAATTTTTAAAATATTATTTCACTTAGCACAAGTAGGTGTTATGAAATCTAATGATTGAGCTTCAGAGTTCCAAAGAGGTTAGCAATAACTAGTTTAGATTCCCTAGGTGTGAACTAATATATATATGCAGTGAGCAGTATACAGAGACTTAAGTTAGATTTCTTTCAATTAGAGGTTACACAATTTCAATTTCCACGTCATCTGTGCATCCACAGATGGTATTAGATAAGGGAGGTAGACCAGGCATAGATAGATACCCAGGGAATTTCATGAGGTTCTTTAAAATCATTTATAGCCTACTGTGCCCTTAATGATGTTACTCAGGATCCCATTAAGTTAGCTGTGAATATAGTAATTGGTCCTTTGACAATAGCCAAGGGGGTATCAATCCTGTGGCTCCACCCTATTCTGGTCATGTTGGAAATAAGATAGAAATTATTGCCTGTAATCTTCAAGGGCACTTTCCTTTCTGAGGACAAGACACCCGCAGCTCCAAATGTTTCTTAAAACACAGCAGGAGTCCCTGGAGAGTCCTCCTCTAATTCAGGCAGGCACTTATGGCCTACTTTTAAAAGTAATTTGAAAATCCCATCAAATACAAGTAATCAAACCCAGATTCTCCACCAGGTATTCTGTAGACCTAGCATTGCATTATTTCCATCTGCCCACACCAATAGTTTAAATATGTTTTAAACAGAGTTTTTACCTTCCTCTTGTTGATAAATAAGATGGAGCATTTCTAGTTTCTGGATTCAAAGCAACTGCACAATTGAATATGATAGGATATAAATTGGTTCTTCCTGTAGGTACCAAAGGGAGTAAGATTAACAGACGTGGTATTCAAATTCAGACAAAGTTTTGCAGCTTGCAGGATTAGAACACCTAAACCAGAAGTATTTTTCCCTCCTTGGAATCTGCGCTTGTGGTTCATGTATGTACCTTATGAAACTTTTCTAACTTTTCAAAGCAAAACTTTGACAAGGTAAAATGATTTGCAGAATCTTCCAGAGTTGGAAGGTACTTTAAAGAACATCCAATCCCATCACTCACTTAATTTTTAAATCTCATCTTGCTTCTACTTTAACTCTCCCACTTAATTGTCAGCTTATTAAGGAAGTTTCTGTCTTATGCATTTTTTTTTATCACCATGAGATTCTATTAATAATCAAATTCAGCTTCTTGGGGAAGAAAGCTTCATTTTGCATAGTTGGCTGAGGATGAAAAAAGGGTATCTATGGAAAGTAACCTCACAGGGGTGATCTGATCATAAATTCCTGACTGGGCAGGTCATGGTGGGTAGTCACACCCCACGCATATAACTTTGCTCGTAAAAGGTTTATCTTTGCCTTAATCAAGTCCTGTCCATTGTTTCTGTGCATTGCTGTTAACACACCTTTGAAATCCCCTTTTTCAGACCCCTCCTTCCAAAGCTTAACCAAACTCATGGGAAGATTACAAGGTAATTACAAGGTAATCCTATTCCCTCCTTGCTTTCTTCTACCATCACATAATCTTCCTTATGTTCCCACCTTAATTTCAAATGCATAAAAGAAACTGCAAAACTTATTCTTCAGAGTATTTCAGATCTTGCTCTCCAGCATGTGTCATCAGTTTGTCTCAAATAAATTCATGAAAATTCTTTACAGGTTTGGACGTTTCTTTTGTTGGCATGACCTAAAGATTGATGAATATAATCATTAAATTGGAAGATGTCTCTTTTCATCCCCTATTTTCTAGTTGTATGGGTTTGGCAGCCACATTTTCTTAATTTAGATCTTTTCCCTGTCATTAGTTGTGTGACCCTGGACAAGTTATTTAACCTCTCTGTACCTTAGTTTTCATTTCTGTAAAATGGCGTTCAACAAATGATAGCATGATCCTAATGACGACCAGCCAGACCATACTGTCTTAATTTTAATCATTTTAGGGTGTCTTTTACAAGATTTCTATCATCTCTCCTATTTGTACTGGTACCTTCAGCTCTCCCTAAAATCAACCTTTATTTTCTGCATTTATTCATTTCTGGCTATATTTGCCCAGTAGAATTATGCGGTATCAAGAATTCTATGGCAGTATTCCAGGCTCTGGGAAGATGATCTAAAGGTTTAAGAGATTGTATAGCATAGTACAAGGTGTGATACAGCCATGGTGTGATCCTGAATCTGTTGCTTACTTTAATTTACCTCAATTCCTTACAAGTAAATGGAGATAATAATGGTACCTATGCCATGAAGTTTAGTATTAAATGATTTAACATAGGTAAAAGTATTCAGAATGATGACTAGTACACAAAATAGATACCATGCCCAAGCCCCACTCCGAAATCCTGATTAAATTGGTCTGGGGTGGGGCTCAGGCTTCTGTATGTTTTAAAAACTCTCTAGATGACTCTAATGTGCAGTAAATATTGAGACCCACTAGACTAACTGATTCTCAAAATTTAGCCTAATTAGCAGTGGTACAGGCATGCATGTTTATGCTTCCTGTCCTTTCATTTTATAGTTTAAGTTCTGTCTAGAAAATACTGTAGGAAGACAAGTTATTTGAAAGCTTTCAAAAGTGTGAAAAATTAAGTTACAATTATTTAGTATCTACATACTGGGCATACTTTATTATGGTAGATTCTCCATGATTCTAACTAAGTCAAGCAATTTTTCAATTGAAAATATAAGGAGTTTTAAGGCTGTTTCAATTCACTATCCTATGATATAATATGGAAAAATAGCTTTAAAAAAAACTGCATGATTCAGTTAACAGAGACAGGATATGTATGATCATGTAGAGAAGAAAAGTAAATTAATTGGATGTTTGGAGTCTGATGTGTTGTAATGAATTGGGTTATCAGGTGGTGACTTAATTAGGCTACTGAATGAATTAACACCACTTAAATGTCAATGAATTGGTGGCAGTATCCAAAAGTTCAAATTCCATTTCTGAAAAAAATTCAAGTAGTTTGTATGAAAAAATAATGAATATCAGAGGCATTAGGGCCCTATCGTGTAATGTTAATGTTCACTGCAGACATACTGAGAAAGTACAGAGAAAGAGAAGAAAACTAAGATCACCTATATTCCATACCCTGAAACTACCACTGCTAAGAACTTTATATATCAGCTCCTCTTGGCCACAATGATATATATTAGTGAATTAAAATTGAGATTATAGTACAGATAAAATTTTGTATTTATCTTGTTAAACAAACTTACTTAGAGCACCTTGCAAGACAAAATAACTTAAGCTTTTGCTTTCTCCTCAGTTATACATGAGATATGCTAAATATTAATAAGTTCAAGATAAAAGATATAAGCAAAAGGAAGATTGACACTACTCAGGGTAGAGAAACAAGATAATGAAGAATAAATGTATGTTATTTTTCAATATCATCTTTTAAATTCATTAATAAATTATGGGAAAGTGTTGAAAAAAGCAGGGGTTTAAAAATTATTTATGGCAAAAGTGTAGGATCTCAAAAATGCTTCAGAGAAAATTGGTTTAAGTTCACTAGTAATCTTTTAGAGAGTGGCTCAAAGAATAATTGTTTCATGAATGGCTTAAATAAGTACTAAACATATAGGAATATAAATATAGTCTCTAAAACCTTAAAACCTTTCTCTCTCTTTCTTCCCTGACTTATTTCAAAGTCCTACTTTTTTTCTACATTCTGCCACTCAAGAATTTTCATTTTTAAAAGTGCAAAAAGAATTACTGCTGATTATATCTACCTTTTTTTAATTTTTAGAAAATATGGAAGTACAACTGGGTACTCATAGGTATGAGCACAAAGAATTGGTGGTCTGTGTAGGTCTTGGTGTAGATGTTACAATTCTTGGTGTAGGCTTATATTTTCCATGGTGGAAAGTCTCCTTTAAAGAGGGCAAGCAAATCTTATGCTGCTGAAGAATTCCTAGAGCCGTCTTGTAATGAAGGCTGCTTTTGGTACCCATTAGAGTTCACCAAAGGGCCCATGTACTTGCCATGTAGGTGTTAGAAGTTCATCTTTTGATTCCCAGTGGCCTCTGTATCACTGACTACATAATTTGCCAGGCTAAGTACAAAATGAAAATGTAGAGCCCCTTGTTCAAAGAGCAAGAAAATTATAAAGCATTTTCCTTTCTTCCACAGTCTTTCTCTCAATCCATAATGGCGTTTTATTTGCTTTTTTAATATTTTGTGTACTTGGGCGTGGGGACACTTGCCTGCAAATGCAGATTCTCACAGGGCCCCTCCTGTGACTAAGCCACTCACTGGCTGCTGGGTTCCCCCTTCTACCAACCACCAGATAGACCCATGCCCTTGCAGGAGGTGGGGAAGTCATTGCCAGACACCTTCCCTTTCCCTGGGCCACTGTTCATGGGAACCCACAGTGGGTAGGGACCTTCTGAGGGCAGTGTAACCTCCATGCCAGAATGTGCTACGTTCTTGGATTGGAAGTAGGTAAGAGGCTCTCTTCCACTCACCAGTTACCTGTGCACACTCCATGGTACTCCTTGTCCAGGACAGGGATGGCTGCTGCCACGCCTAGCCCTGAGATGTCTGATGAGCAACAGCAACCCTTCCATCAGTGCCCAGACCTCTGCTGAGGCTGGAGGTCAGCAGCAGTCTCTGGATGAGGACCAGGAAGGGGAAGGTTGAGAGGTCCCAAAGTGCCAAGGCAGCTGAGACCCTTTTTCAGTGAGGTAGAGAAGTAGGCAGGAGGATAAGCCGAGGCTCCAAGCTCCTAGTGCGTGCTCTGTTGCCTCACAGATTTTCACTTACAAAACATAAAGGCAAAGATAAAATTAAGAATTCCAAGACAGTATTAAACCTCATGAGGGGAGGAGAGTTTTTTGGACCAGTATCCAGTGTGACTGAACTGGTTGCATACTAATGAATCAGGTTCTGAACCTCTAGAATAACCTTTCTGACGTGAAAATGAAGAAACTATTTTTTGAAGGAATGAGAAATACTTGAATATCACTTTTGATTCTTGTATAGCAATGCTTCTAAACTTTAATATGCATATGAATCTCTGAGGTTCTTGTTAACATGCAGATTCTAATTTAGTAGATCTGGGATGGGACCTGAAATTCTGCCGTCCTATCAAGTTCCCAGTTGATGTCAAAGCTGGTCTGGGAAACACCCTTCCACTCGCATCCACCCCTACCTCCCCAAAAACCACCACATTTTATTTGGAAATAATTATAGACTCACAAGAAGTTGCAAAAATAGTACATAGACTTCCATATACCCTTTAGCCCCTAATGGTGACATCTTATATGTAATACAATACAATGTGTAATATGACTGTAATACACTATCAAAATCAGAAAGCAAACGTTGATACAATATTGTTAACTAAACTACAGACTTTGCATCATTTTTTCCTGTACACATTTCTGTGTGTATGTGTGTGTAAATAGTTATATGTAATTTCATTCCCTGTATATATTTGAGTAACTACCACCATAATCAAGATATGGAACCGCTCTATCACCACAGAGGAACTTTCTCATGCTACTCCTTTAATTCATGCCCCCCTAAGGATGTATATAATACATCTATAATTTTCAGTAATTCATACAAAGCAGTGCCTGTTCTTTTCACACAGTGAGAATTATTTCTAGATTGCAGCAAACCAAGGGCTTGGCAGTTTTAAGTGCACCAAAGCAATGAGGTGATGTGAAGCTTGAGGGGCAAAAATAACACTGGTTGTTGGAGGGAAATGCAACATTCCTTGTTTTAGTGTCGGCCATTCATCTTTGAGTGTACCTTGCATGACCAAGGTCAAATGCAAATTTTGGAGAATCATTTTACTTAAAAGAGCCATGCTGAAAATGAGAATGAAATATACCTAGTAGATCTCCAGGACTCAGTATGGAAATTGGTAAATATTAATTGAGATGATGATGAAATAAGATGCTTATCATCATAATATTCTGAGGGCCTGCTAATTGCTTTATCTGTGCATCAGACAGCTTCTAACTCTCACACATAAAATAAAACTTCTTACCTAAGAAATGCCCTATACAAAGGCAATATATATCAGAATTTTGGTAAATATGACTCATAATTCAGCCTCTCTCAGGGCTATGTGTGCCTCTCTTTGTATTTTGGTGTTATAGCCTAGTAATTAAGCATTTACCAACTGTGTGACTTGGCTAAGTGACTTGACATCTCTATGTCCCAGTTTCCTTATTATCTGTAAGTTGGAGATGATTATAGGACCTAATTAATACAGTTATAGAACAGTGTCTTCAAGAGTGTAAATGCTCAGTATTGATGAATAGTATCAATCCTAGGACTGGCCTTGGATGCCTTCTACTAAAAATTGCCCCAAGTTTTGCTTCTTCTTTATATTCAAACTGCTGACCTCAACAACTTTTATATTGACCATGTATCGATTTTTAAGAATAAAGGTTCTTTTAAATGTAACCCTTCATTGTACAGACTAAGGTGAAGGACATAGGCTCTGGGTTCAAGTTCCAACCTTTACTAATCACTAATTCTAGAACTTGAGCAAGGAACTTCCCTAAGTCATAGTTTCCTTATCCATCCATGGTCAGGGGATAGTAACAGTACTTACCTCGTAAACTTGTAAGGATTAAATGAAATAATTCATGTAAGGTACTTGGCACATAATTAATACTTTATTAATATTAGCTGTTATTTTTTATTGATTCTTGGTTTTCCCAGTAAGTGTAGATAGCAATAGAGTTCCAGGGGTACTTGGGAGAAGTGACATTAAACCAAATATAAAAGAGTATCTCTCCAGCCCAGTGGCTGGTCACACCTCAAGGACAGAGGAGTTGGAGCTCCTAAAATGTAGATTCCCAGGTGCTACAGAGACTTTTAATTATCTCCCTGTATTTGTCCTGGTAGTAGTTGAACCCTGCCCCTTGCCAGTTTTAGGAGAGTACATGGCCTGTAGAGCCAGAAACTACATGTTCCCTTATAACAAGGCAGGGCCATGTTTTCTGCCAGTGGAATGTGCACAACTTCTGTGCTCTCTGGCACATTGCTTGCCCTCTACTTCCTTGCTTTCTTCTTCCCTCTTCTAAGAATGTGATAGCCCCAGTGGACTTGGTAGGGGACCACCTTGTACCATGCAAGCAAGGCCACATCCTGCAGACTGGCAAAACAAATAGACAGCATTAATTTGATTTCCTGGATAATTTTACAGAGTCGCGCTGCCTTCTCTACATTGGCCTGCCTGTGTAATACTGGACCGTTACATAAGATGAAAGTAAACTTGTGTCTTGTTGGTGCCACTATATTTTGGAGTCTCTTCCTTATAGCAGTTTAGACTATATCTCAACTAATTTATCAGGCCCATCTCCAAAGATGTTGAATACTAGGAAATATGCATTTTAATGAGATCCTCCAGAAACTGTGATTCCAGCTGTACAAGGACTATATTTTGAAAATCAATATGCTCTAAAGTTGTCTCCTTGCCTCTTAGTAAAATAAAAGTTTTGAAAGGGGTCTAAAATATAGAAGATAGGAACATCTCTTGTTAAAATTTTATTGTATTAGAACTGAAATTTTTCAAGAATTCCAAAATAGTTAACATGCTACCTCATTTTACATTAGTAGTAGGGTTTCTTTTTAAGTTAAAAAATATTTAATTTCTGAAGATGAATGCCCAAGATGTTCTTTTACAACATTACTCATAATGACCAAAAAGGGTGAAAATAATTTGGTTACTTATCAGGCCATTTGTTCAATTTTATACCATGGAATCAAAAGGATGAGGTAATTACATATATATAGACTAATATGCCCAAGATATATTAAGCTAAAAATAAACAAATAAATATTGCAAATAAAAGAAGCAGACACAAAAGAATACATATGGTATGACTCCATTTATTTAAAAACTAACAACAGGAAAACTTATGGTGCTTAATGATGTGTGCTTAGGCAATAATATTAAAAAGAAAAACAAGGAATTGATTAAAGGTCAGGATAGTGGAGACTTTTAAGAGGGAGATGGAGGTAGTGATTAGGAGGAATCATAAGGAGGGCTTCCAAGGGGCTGGCAGTTGTTTTGGATACTTATCTATATGTATATTAGATTTCACAATAAAAAGCCATATTTTATAACAACATTAAGCATAAGTATAATCTATATATTCATATACATGTATGTGTGTATGTATATATTGTGTATTCATAGAATTTTTTACAAAGGGTACACACACAAGAAGAAAGACCTATGCACATTCATTTTTACCTTTGGGCAGTTGGAATATGGAGTAGAGAAAATTTCACTTTGCATTTTACCATAATTTGTATTTTATCTCTAGCCATGTGTTAATTTATTTTCAAAGATCTCCTCAAATATTGTATGTGAATATAATCATTACATTTTTACAGGCTTCTGTCTTCTTTGAATTTTCTTCATAATCATTTACTTTAAAAATACTTTCTCGAAATTTGCATATGCATACATATGTGTATGCATATGTATATGCTGGAAATACATATTTACATATGCTTGGAGGCTTCTATGTTGATACTCGTAAAACTTTTGTTGACCTTAGAGAAATAACCAGATATTTCTCCAGCAAAATGCGTTTTATTCCATAACAACAATGAACTGCAATGCAGTATATGTAATTTCACAGTGAACCACACGCAAGTTCAGAGAAAGCCTAGAAGAATCCTCTTTTATGTACTTGGGAGGAGTGGTTGTAAACAAGGAGTCCATTGGAGGAAAACAGAAGTTCAAAGTATAGTGACTTTTCATTGGCTGAGTTATGGCAGTTTCCCATTGGCTGAGCCGTTACTAGGCAAGGAAGAATCTTTTCTTCCTCCTGCTTAGGTAGTAAAGTAGTATCACTCCCGTCAGAGATGCAAGGTACCTCTCTTTCTGCTAGGATTAGTAGTGAGTGTGTATTGAGTGGCACCTGGGTGAGAGAGAGTGGTCTCTTCTAGCCTCTTAAGTCCATTTTAAATGAGGTTTCTCTTGATTAATATTCACACTTGGTCACCTCTGTGGAGTGCAGCTGGAGATGATGCATTAACAGAGGGGAGAACTTTCGCTTTTTACTTTATATACTTCTGGTTTGTTTGAATATTTTCTTTTACAATGAGCACGTGTTACTTTTAAATTTATAGCATGCCCCCAAAATGGTATATAGTGTATTTCAGCATATTTTATTCTATAGGCAGAATAAACTTGAAGGGATAGAAAGGGGTCTATTTAAAAACATGTCTGACTTCTGCGGAAGGCTCCTCTATTGCAAGATACCCAAGAATACAAACAGACACCCCTGCCCCAACACACACATACCTGAGCCTCTGATAATGGGCTACTGTGATGGCATCTTTAAAAATATATCACCAAGGCAGGAATCCTTAAAACCAAGCAGTGGCCTGTGGAAGGTATTCATGAGTTATTTGTTGAATTTATAGGAAAATAGTACAGCCTTTAAATGATATTCCACTTCCTAAACTTCCACTGCTTGTTGATGCTTTATGTTTCGTAATATGTAAGGTGTTTTGTTTGTAAGAGAGTTGAGAGGTGCAGACATGATTATTAGGATGCATAAAATGCTTCACAATACTTAATTAACAATTCTAATAGTTCTATGAAGCCCAGAGTAAGTTATCTAAAGTTCAATAAGAATGACAGAATCAGACAAGAAAAATTCACTTGAAGACTGAAAGTATTATAGGGAAACAGTACAAGTATTAATCGAAGCTCTGATTCTGAAACTTTGTGAGTAACCTAAGTAGATCCAGCACTTTGTTGCTGATAATTAGATATTGCCAACAAATGATAATCAATAATAATATTTTGTTTGCAACAGGGGCAATCAAGTATAGAGATGCAGAAGTGAGCTACTCACTGAAATAGGTTTTTTTTTTTTTAAATAATGGCCAGCACAGGTATAAAATTGTGTAGCTCAAAACAGCAGCAATTATCCACATGCAGCTCCTGACTACTTAAAATTTGGCTAATCTGAATTGAGATATCCTGTGTCAAACACACACTAGATTTTGAAGACTTAGTTTGAAAAACGAAATGTAAATTGATAACAATAGTATTAAAATATGAATAATGTTTAATATAGATTACATGTTAAAATAATATTTTGAATTGGGATGAAAAAAGTATTATAAAAATTAATTTGATCTGTTTCTTTTTTTTATGTGATTATTTAAAAAACTTAAAATTACCAATGTGGCTCACTTATGATTCTGTTAGACAGTGCTGGTATAGAAGGTTTGAATTAGAAGTGAGCATTTTCACCTTTCTTAGTTTCTAACTGGGAAGTACTTTTCTCAAAGGCACAAACATGGTTGGGAAGAAGTGTGAGGAGTACAGCTTCCATTTTTTGATTTGACTGGCTCCTAATGGAAAGTTCAAGGCCATGAGAAACAGATTTCCTTAGTACATTTACACATCAGAGACTGTGTTTCCTTAACATTTTAAGAGCTAGACAATGATTTTAAAAATTCTAGAGATTTGGAATAGGATTGAGAATAGATAGAAGATTTTAACTATCTATTTTACACACTTCTGTGTTAATTTTAAACCTTGGGCATGTATTACGATTAAGAAAGAAAGAAAAAAAAGAATTTGGGGTTGGGTAGGCGGCAAAGCACACAGATAAGGTTCAAAAGAAACTGTGGCTTGAAATTCAAGTCTGGAGACATTTGAAGTGGATTTTTCTACCATTATCTTCTTTCATATCTCTAAACACCCATAATTAATTCTTTCTCCTCTTTTGGGGGCGCTTTACTTTTTACATTACTAAAGCAAAATCTGTGGTACAAACTAATTTTTGAATCTGCAGCTGTAGCTGGAAAAAAATGTGTTTTCACTACTCGTATAAGCAGCAGACAGTAAGAATGATTGGTGATTTCGTTTCAAGAGAATTCAAATCCTGCCTCCAAAGGGCACAGCTAGTCTTTCTATTCGAAGCTATTTTCTCCAATCATCCTTGAGATTTTTCTGCTCATGACTTTCAGAGCTGTTACTTCTAAAGACAGATTCTTAGAACATAAGCTCATTTAGCTTCAGAATGTGCAGAGCCTCCTAACTGGAGCAGCTGTGCTGAGTTCCTGAATGGAGAGATGATTTCCATAGTACATTTTATAGCCACACGCCATTCCTAAATAATCTGAAACACAAATTATTTTTATTTTTACTCCTTTATTGTAGAAGAGAAAGACATACTTGGCTAGTCTGAGGGGTAATGTTTACAGCTGCATTTTCTATTTTTGTGGCAGTTTCCTTCAAGCCCTTGCATTGTTGACTTTCTTTCTCAACCACTGGAACTTGATTTAGTGGTCTCCTGTCCCAAAGTGAGGATAAATGCAGGCTGCCTCTGCTTAACAGGACACCTGGAGTATGGTATAAATTCATCTGTTTAACTTTTTGGCAATATTATCATTTTCTCTTCTTAGTTCATCACTTACAAACCTTTTCAGCCCCTAAAATAAAAAATAATCCCATCCTAGACTGGCGTCATTCTCTTGAACCATTTTTGTGAGGCAAGTACGAACATTCTGAAGGGACTTTTAAATCTGATTTTTAAAAAGTTATTTACCAAATACATATTCAGATATCTAAACCCATATATAAGCTGAGTAATCTCAGTCTCTTGAATTCCAAAATCTTTCATTTATTTCGCAGTCATAATTTTAAGCAGCTACAATATGCCAGGGTAGGGTTACATCCATTAGAAGTAACCTTGACAGCTCATTACAAGAAAAAAAAAACAACCACATATGGTGATGGATGTTAACTACATTTATTGTGTAGATCATTTTGCAATATATACAAATATTGAATCATTATATTGTACACCTATAGCTAACATAATGTTATATATCAATTGTATCTTAATTTGAAAAAAAGAAGTAACTTTGGCAGAGTGAAAAATGCTGCACAGAAGCCTTCAGACAACTCCTAAGAACTTGAAGGGGAAGAAAGAAGGGATGGAGAGGATGAAGCTGACAAACCTGGGAGAGATGAGCATTTCCATCTGTTGAAATAGTCAAATACTACAGCTCCCAGCCTTTGCCTACCCTCAGGCTTTTGCCCAGAGCTTTAAATTCCCGAGCTTTCCTGACCTTAGCTCTTTTTCTGTCCCCCCAATTCTAGAAACTAGAGCATTAACATATAACCCATACTTGGGTCTTCGTCTTAGCTCTATAAAGACACCAGCTATGTGACCTCAACTCTATCTCAGAGTATCTGCTCTTTGGTCATTTACTGTCATCTGCAAAAGGAAGGAGTGGAACTCTTTTTAGCGTTAAACTGTTAACCATGCTTAAGAAGCAGAGGTTGAACTTCATTGCAGCTCCCTTTTGGAAATGGTTATCCACTACTAGGGGGCCTCGGTCACACCCGTGGTGTTGCACAGTGGAAGTTTCAGAGATATGCATGCATCTGGACCCTGCCTCAGACCAATTAAATAAAACTTTCTAGGGACTGGGACCCGGGGACAGGTATTTTTGAAAAGCACACCAGCTAATATGCAGCCAGTGGTTGAGAACTGGTAGTAAAAACATCAGGTCTGAGAGAGACAGATGTGGGTGTAAGATACAGAATTTACCACTTATTAGTTGTAAATTCATGAGCAGGCCACTCAATCCCTCTGAGCTTCAGTTTCCTAATTTGTAAAATGGGGACAAAATTGTACTTTCCTCAAAGGTAGCTGTGTAGCACATAGTAGACAGTAAATAGTCGTTATTGAGATGAGGCTATAGCTGTTCTGTACAAATGATAGCCATTAGCCATATGTGAATTTTTTATTAAAATGAGATAAAGTTAAAAAGTTTGTTCCCAAGTCCCACTAGCCACATTTCAAGTGCTCAATAGCTACATGTGGCTAATGACTACCATATTGGATAACAGAGATGTTAATGTTAAATATTTCTTTGATCACAGAAAGTCATCTAGCCTGGAAAATGCTAATCTATAGGATTTGCTTCACCAAGAGCTAGGTTTATTCAGGGAAAATTCATTTTTAACTCTGTTCTGGAAAACTTACTACCTTTGTTTCTGTCAGATAAATAACAGGCTTGAGCGGAGAAGTGAAGGAAAGCCAGTAACCAGCTCTTCTATGGAGATTTTTTTCTTCTTCCCATATATCTGTAAATGACTTTACCTAAAAGTAAACTAACAAACGGGAACATCCAATCAATTGTTCAAATAATGTTCTCTCTTCCCCTCCCCACCTCATCCCACCAGTTTTAAGGCCACACTTACCATTTAGTCCATGTTTTGAAGTAGAACATTAACTTTTTCCTGCCCTACTTTTTAGTACCACAGGCACTATCAGTGAAGCTGCTGCTGCTGCTGCTGCTGCTGCTGCTGCTGCTGCTGCTGCTGCTGCTGCGTGTGTGTGTGTGTGTGTGTGTGTGTGTGTGTGTGTGTGTTTGCTGGAAAGTGGAAGAGAAAAGGGCTAGAAAGGGGAAGAAAGAGCTATTAGTAAGGGAAGTCACTAAATATCTGTTAGTGAGAAAAAAGGTCATAGATAGGATGTGTTTTATGGTTTTATTATCAGTGATGTTTATTTCAGGTATTTTGATATCTTTTCTATTCTAAAAATTCTTTAGTGACAATTTGATTGTCCAAGAGTTGGTAAGAGCAGTCTCTGAAATTAAACCTTCTGAGTTCAAACCATGCTTCAGTATTTACCAGCTGAATGACTTTGGGCAGGTTATTTAACTTTCCTAAGTCTCAGTTTCTTCATCTACAAAATGAAGATAAATGTTAGTATCTATACCTTACAGGATCGTTGCAAAGATTAAGTGAGAAAATACATATAAGGTCCTTCGTGTATCACCTGATAGATGCTCAATGAACTTTAAAAAGTTATTTAGAAAAAAGATATTTTGTCAGTAAACAAATGATGTGATAGTTTTAACTACAAGTAAAAGGTATGTATATTCCCCACAGGAGTTTTAAATCTGTTTTAAAGGTAACGCTCTTTTCCTTTGTCATATCTTCTAGAATAAGTAGGTCTCTTTGTTTCTCAAAAAAGATTTATAGTTTCTGTGTTACATAAATGTTCCATTTGTATTACTGTACTTGTTTAGTTAAGCACAGACCTAGCAGCTGGGGAAGTGTCAAAGTCTGAAGAGCAAATGTATTGTTTATTTGAGCTACCATGTGTTAAAAATTGCAGTATAACCAAGCAGTATTAAAAACAAAGAATGTTCTTGATAGAAAAGGGACCACAACCTACCTCTTAAATTCACTTTATATTTGTTTAGTCTTCCTGCAATGATGTTTTTATTGGCAAAGTTACTTTATTATTTTTTTAAATCCGAAAACATGGCATTTTTTTAAAATTTATATGTTTCACACTCTTTCGTTTTTTAATTCAGTACAACAGTGTGGCATACCTAACAACCAACTCCCCAGTGAGTGGAAAGTGCTATTATTTATTTTTAGTAAGGAAGCTGTATTGGTTCATATAGCTGCTTTCCCAGCTGAAATAACATAGCAGATTGGTGCTGTTTGAACACTGTTAATTACTGAAAGTTCTTAAACTAGTAAATAGGTTTGATAAGCTGGAATCCAAACAGTAACCCAAAGAGACCAAACCACTTTTGATAAGATAAACACTCTACTAACCTTAAGCATTCCCTTTGGATTATTTTCCAGTGGTATGAAATGTTAAACTAAAAATTTTTTTTCTATTTAAAAAGCCTTCAGGAAAAATTGTTTGGGATACTTGAAACCAAGATAAAGGTCATTATGTCCAACATATGATTTAGTAGTTAATTACCAGCAGTGCTTGTACTATATCGTTAGCTCATGGGAGCTGAACAGGAAAGGTGGACCAGTTCGTAACAAAAAGCCTTGATTTATAAGATCTCATTGTACTCTGTCATTTCTGTTTGAGCAACTGCAAACAAACAATAGTAACTCTAACAAGAGAACGATGAGCTTTTAATAAATAAAATGTAATATAGATTCTTTATTAGGCATTTTAAATCTCAAAACTGGAAAGCTTTCTAGAATAAAAGTACACTTTTACTCAGTATTTGAAATATTCATTGGAAACATACTCTAAAATTCTTCTATATTCCAGGTTCTAGAGTTGGAATACTACCAACTCACTTTGTGAACTTACACAAATATTATCAGTGAAGTACAGTGGGTGAACTAGCTCTCTAAAGATTTTTTCCAGCTCAGATATTCACTAATAAGGTAAAATTTTATAAGATTAAAAAAACATTGTTTTCTTTACTCACTATTAAAAAATAGCAAGTAGAAAAAAAGAAAAAAAATCTACAGTTCCACTGGCCACTATTAAGATTATGATATATTAACTTCTAGTTTTTTTCTACACTAAAAAAAAAAAGAGTTGAACTTATATAGCACACATATGCTTACTTTCATAACATTAAAAGCTTTTCATAAACATCATTTTCTTAAAAATGGCTGTGCGAATATAAATTTCTTTACCTATTAGATATTTAAGTGGCATCCATTTTTTTTTTAGTATAAATAATGCTTTAGTGAAAATATTTGTGTATGAGGATCACTCTTCCCTCTGACTATTTAGCATTATTTTCATTGGATAGATTCTCTTAGTGGAATTACTAAGTCAAAGATAAGAATAATTTTAAGGTTTTTGTGCATTTGCTTTCCATAAGAGTTAACTAAACTTTATTCCCATTAAAAATATATTACCCTAAAGAATTATGCCCATTTTCCAAAATGCACACAGTACTGAATAATTTTACTAAGATTTTAGTACAATTCTCCCATGTTTGATCTTTCAGGATTTGAAATTTTAACCAAGTATGAAGCCGTCAATTTAATATAGTCAGTTTCATTTGACACAAAGAAAAGCTCAGTTTCATGATCACAGACTGTATGTCTATTAATTGTTAGTGAATTTTAAGATTGTAGGTTGACTTAGCATGGATTGTGATTATGACTCTAAGGATATTTTAAGGATAATAATATAAATTTGTGCATTTATTTTTCCCTGTTTACTTTTAAAAAGTATTTCAGGCAATGTTGGGTTCTTCTTCTAGTAATGGCTCAGTTAGATATTATTGAACTTACCTTCTCCAGATAACAATTATAGACTCTAGAATACATGAATAGTAATAATAATAATTAAAAAATAAATAATAGCAGATACTTGAAGGTACAGGAGAATAAACAGAAGCAGAGAGATCCTGGTGAGAAATCCAAATATAGAGGAGGTGAGGGAAAATAAAGAAGACCTAAATAAGTAGAGAGATAAGCCATGTTTATGGGTTGGAAAGCTCAACGTTATTAAGATGGCAGTTTTCCTCAAATTGATATAGAGTCATTGCATTCACCGTCAAAATCCTAGTAGGCTTTTAAAAAGGAAATTGACTTCAAGGTTAACACCATTAGTGATGCCGTGTGGTTAGCAGATATCCCCTAATACTATGTGATGAGAAGCATACTTGACCTCTGTGTAATTCTTTCTGAAAACCTGTGACCCCAGTTTAATCATGAGAAAAACATCAGATAAAACAAATTGGGGGACATTTCATACCATACCTGACTAGTACTCCTCAAGAGCATTAAAGTCATGCATAAAAAATAAGGAAAGTCTAAGAACCGTCATAGACCAGAGGAGAGAGGGACAGACATGATGACTAAAAGCAAAGTGATATTCTAGATGAGATCCTGGAACATAAAGAGGACATTCATGGAAAAACCGTTGAAATCCAAATAAAGTCTTCAGTATAGTTAATAGCAATGTACCAGTGTCAGTTTCTTAGTTTTTTTTTTTGACAGATGTGTCACAGTAATGTAAGATAGTAGTACTAGTAGAAACAGATACAATGTGAGGGGTATATGGAAATTCTTCATGCTATTTTTGCAACTTTTCTGCAAATCTAAAATTATTCCAAAATAAAAAGTTTATAAAGAAAAAAGAAATTGACAGGCTTGTTCTAAAATGCATAGAAAGGCAAAAAACCTAGAATAGCCAAAATTTTGAAAAAGAAGAATGAGTTATTTAGATTACTTGATTTCATGACTTATTATAAAGTTACAATAATCAGGACTATGTGGTATTGGCATAAGGATAGCCATGTAGAAATGGAACAGAATAGAGAGCTCAGTAATAGATTCCCATTTACGATCAAGTGGTTTTTGAGTAAAATGCTGGGGTAATCCAATGGGGAAAGGATAATATGCTAGAAAAATTGGATATCTGTATGCATAAAATGAACCTTGTTCCTTACCTCTTTCTTACATAGAAATTAACTTGACATGAACTGTAGACCTAAATGTAAGAGCTAAAGCTATAAAACTTCTAAAATAGGAGAAATTCCTTGTGGCATTGGGTTATGCCAGTGATTCTCAACCAGAGCAATTTCGTCTTTCAAGGGACATTTGGCAATGTCTGAAGACATTTTTGATTTCACAACCGAGGTGAGGAGCATGTATTCATATCTAAAAGTAGAGACTGGACTTGCTGATAAACATCCTACAATGCACAGGACAGTCCTCTATAACAAAGAATTACCTGATCTCAAACCTCAGTAGTAGAGAGTTTGAAAAAGCCTGGATTAATCCAAGATGTCATAAAAGAAAGCAATTGACAAAAGAACATGTACATTTAAAACTTTTGCTCTTTAAAAGACACAGTTGATAAAATGAAAAAGGATTACAGCCTGGGAGCAAGTATTTGCAAAACATGTATCTGAAGAAAGGCTTGGATTCAGAATATATTAAGAACTCTTATAACCGATAAGAAAAGAAACAACCTAATAAAAAGTAGACAAAGGATTTTAACTGACACTTTTAAAAAGAATACATAAATATGGCCAATAAGCACATAAAAAATGCTCAATATCACTAGTTCATCAGGGAAATGTAAATTAAAATCATAATAAGATACCACTACACACTTAATAGAATGGCTAAAATTAAAAAGCCTGGCCATATTATGTTGACAAAGATGTGAAGCAACTGGAACTCTCACATATTGCTTGGGGGATTGCAAAATGCTTCAGCTACTTTGGAAAACAACCTGGTGCTGCTTTATATGGTAAGCATATACTTACTACAGGACCTAGCATTCCTACTTCCTAGGTATTTACCCAAGATAAATGAAAACATATGTCCATAAAAAAACTTACATGTGAATATTTACAGGCACATTTTCATAATAGCCTCAAGTGAAAAATCTAATTATCCATCAATCAGTTAATAAACAAATAAATTTTGGTATAACCATACTATGGGATTCTATTTGGTAATAAAAAAAGAATGAAATAGTGATTCTCAACAACATGGATGAATTTCAAAAATCTTATGCTAAATGAAAGTCACAAAATTATATTCTAAACGATTTCATTTGTATGAAATTCTAGAAAAGGTAAAACTATAGTGACAGAAAGTAAGTCAGTAGTTGCCTGAAGCTGGGTGTCAAAGGAAGGGATCAGCTACAAAAAGGACATTTCTTAGTGTGATGAAAACATTTATAACTTGATTATAGTGATGATCCACAGTCGATTATATATAATTGTGAAAATTTATTGAACTGTACATTTAAAGTGTGCAAATTTTATGTTAAATTTAACCAATACAAATATAAGTTGAAAAAAGAATTTGACTTTGAAATTAATAACACACTATTAAAAGACTATGAATGAAATAATTGAAAGACTATTAACCAAATTATTGAAAAAAAAGTCAATTATACCTAAAAAACAGCAAAAGGTAATTACTGCAGTTGGGCTCTAAATTTAGCTTCATGATTCCTGGTAGAAAATACAAAAATGAAAACTTCATGTGCTACATACTTTTTATTATGTCATAAATAGAAGAATATTTGACTATCAGAAGACTACACATTTTTGCAATCAGGAAAGAAAACTTTTCTATGAACACCTTTACATAACAACATTAAATACCACCCTGGGCAATATTTTCTAAAGGACTTTAAAAAGTTGGAAATATTTTTCATATTATTGACTCTTATACTGACTATGAGTAAACCATTTTTTTCAAGAAACAAAAGCTTCTTGTTGTTCTACCTGTTGGAGCAGCTTTTCAGATGTCAGTAACCTGACCAAGATGACTGATGTGAGCTCAAGAACAAAGGAGGCATGGTTGAAGTCCATGGAGAAGGACTAAGGAATCATCTAAAAATAAGGTTTGTAGGTGATATTTTTATAAGAACTGAACACATTGCTTGGTGTTTTATCTGCTCAAGCATTCTGTTGAATTCCTAAATTGTATTTAGGAATTTTCACAAGATGAGAAAAATTCTATTGATAAGAATCAAGTTACCTGCTTTTTTTCTAGAACTTCAATATGGATTATATACAATGTTTTGATTTGAGCTGGTCTGCAACTTGGTAAGCCTGCCAAGTTGTCTTCAAGCTATAACCTCAGATAATTACATTAGTTGACCTATTGAATTATTTAGCATTTTCTATCTGAGTGCTGCTGAAATTTGTATGTGAAAAATGAAGATTTGGGTCATGCCCTACTTGATATTGGATTGCTAATTTCTGAAGTAACTGATCAACAGATTCAGTTATTTCTTGTGGTTTCAGGTCATTAGCAGAGGGGAGGATTTTTGCATTCCCATCTACTGTGCTAGAATCCAATTCAGGCTGTTCAGGTATGGTTAAAGGAGGGGAGGCTTTGGAAACAGTTACGTTGAATCCCTTTGGGGGTTAGGATATGTTCTGTGAAATGTTCATTCCTTCCTATTCTAAACACCTGCAAGGGACTGAATGTTTATATCTCCCCAAAATTCATATGTTGAATTTTGGAGAGACACATTCCCCAAGGTAATAGTATGAGGAAGTGAGGCTTTTACAAGGTGATTAGGTCCTAAGGGCTCTGCCCTCATGGGATTAGTGCTATTATAAAAGAGATCACAGAGAGATCCCTTAGCCATGTGAAGACACAGCAAAAAGACAGTCTGTGAACCAGGAAGCGGGCCCTCATTAGACACTGAATCTGTTGGTGCCTTAATTTTGGAATTCTCAGCTTCCTAGAACTGTGAGAAACAAAATATTAGTAGTTGTTATATAAACCACCCAGTTTTTAGTATTTTTGTTATAGCAGCCTAAACAGATTAAGAGAACCTCCTACATTCTATGCATGACCCAGATCTGAGCAGTGAAAGTACTGTTTATCCCTGGCCACAGTAAGAAGCAGAGTAGCTAAAAGGCTAGGTTCTGAAGATAGACAGTGAGGTAGAGATATAACATCATAACTGCTCAAAATCTCTTGACTATACACTCCATTTTTTGATAGTTCTTTGCATTGTGAATTTCACCTTTCTAAGGTAGCATAAAAACAAAAAGCTGTATTTCCAAGTCTCCCTGTAGCTAGTGTCCAGATATGTGACCAAAGTGATATCTATTTGGTGCACCAAGGAGGACTTTCACTCAGAAGTGAGGTATGGGAGGAAATTGGCTTGTCACAGGCATCATTCTACTGTTTCTAGAGTGGATGGCAGAAGCTAACCCTTTTTTAGATCAGAGGTGGCAAAAACTTTTTGATTTTGATCCCATTCTTGAGTGTGATACTGAGAAAATCCTAAGAAAAAGCCTCAAAGTTGGCTGATTCAGCTTAAAGTTCTAGCTCTAAGACCCAACTCAAGTTTTCCTCTATGATAATTTTCTTGATGCTGATGAGTCAATTTCATCCTTCTTTGTGCCCTCATTTAACAATGATGATTATTTTCATGGCATTGATAATTTTATAGTAGTTTCTTTGGAGATTCTTTTTTTCTAGAAGCTTATATGTAAAAGTTATCAGCATTGAGAATATTATACAAGGCCACTCTGGCACATAATTACCAATGAACCTAATGGAGATGTCTATTATTTATTGTGTTGCACTTGTTTTTGATGTGAATCTCTCTAGGACTCAGCACAGAGATGATTCTCAAACTTCAGCTGTAGAGCTTGTTACGAAGTATATTCTTTGAGCTCTATCCACAGAGATTCTAATTTGGGCTGAGGTGGGACCTAGGAATCATATTCTAATAACTCCTCAGGTGATGTGGATGCAGATGGTCCATAGACCATATTTTTATAAACATTGGACTACATTTGAACTCCTAATACATCTTTCATCCTTATTTATCTTCATTCATCAGTATTAGTCTAGTGCTTGGCACATGGTAGGTGCTCTGTAAGTATTGGCTTAATGGCTGAATTTGTTGATTGATAAACAGCAAAGGATGAAATATTGAAAACAGTGACACTTTACATATACCTGTCTCTCAAAAGCTAAGAATGCTTTGGACCCAAAGAAGCAAATTAAGTAATATTTTTCCATACAGTGATTCAACAGATTCTCTAAGGGTCCAGGTCAGTGGGTTTTCCACTAAAGCTAGGATTCATTTTCCATGCATGGTCAAACATAAATACTATACAGTGATTTTTTTATTCACATATTTATCAGGAGAAATTGTACCTATATGTCTGACATGTTTATCACTAAGTAAGGTGTCTTTTTCCAAAGCTTTGGTGCTTGTATTCTGGCAGGACTTACTCTCCTACTGTTCCTCTAGTCCTCCCCTCTCTGACTATTGGGTGTCAGGAGCTTAAATTTTTAGAAAAACAGCATTTGTGAAATAGTACCTTTTAAGATACAAGTATGTATTGATGATGTAGAGATAACTTAATCACAGGGCTCAGATGAAAGCTTGGTTATTTCTCCAACTTTCTGTTCTTTATCTGCCTGAGTTTGTTTGAGTATTTAGGTATGATAACAGAGCCAACAGCAAGTGAACATGGTTTGGCAAGAGAAGAGAAAGATCAGGAACAAGGATTGTAGCTAAAAGCACTCAGCATAGCGGCTCTCACCTATTGGCCCTTGTCAGGTTTGGTGCAGCTCATTCCACCTATGGGGATTCTGGCTGTCATGCAATATCTTGTCCATATGACCCCTCTTACAGAAAGACTTTCTTGATTCCCCCCATCCAAGTCCTGTAGGATTTTGCCATCCTCAGAACCTCTGTTTCATCATTATTTCTGTGAATCCTCTATCTCTTCTGTGAAACTGTCAGCATTCTGAGGGCAAGATACTTGGACTGGACAATGATTCCATAAAGATCTGAATGAGTCGCTGTCAAAGGGCCCACGTTTTCCTGCTGTGAATGAAAGAATTGGGACAAATATGCTAAAATGTACTAAAGGCTTTTCAGAGAGTTTTGTGAGAACTGGAGGAAGGGAGAGTAAGAATCTTAAAGATAAGGAGTGTAGAGAGCTTCTAGAAATTGGCAGTATATCCATGTAATGGAATACTAAATGACAATGAAGAGAAGGATCTTTTCAAGGGATATAAATGGGACGATGATTCATTCACTTGTCTTTTTAAAAAATGGCTTAGTGAGGTATATTTTACATATCATAAAATTCATCTATTTCAAGTGTACAATTCAATGATTATTAGTAACTTTATCATGTGGTGCAATTATCACTGTAAATCAGTTTTAGAACATTTTCATCTTCCTAACAAGATCTCTTATGCCCACTTACAGTTATCTCCATTCCCACTCCCAGGCCAGACAACTACTAAACTGTTTTCTGTTTATAAATTTGCCTTTTCTGGATACTTTGTATAAATAGAATCATACAATATGTGGTCTCTCATGTCTGGCTTCTTTCTCTATGCATAATGTTTTCGAGGTTTATTTGTAATGTAGTATATGTTGGTAGTTCCTTTCTTTTTATTGGCAAATAGTATTTCATTATATGGATATACCACATTTATCTATTGAGTAGTTGATTGACATTCAGGTTGTTTCCAGTTTGGGGCTATTATAAATAATTCTTCTATGACCATTTCTATGCTAATCTTGATATAGATGTGTGTGTGTGTGTGTGTGTGTGTGTGTGTGTTTCCTTGTGTGGATGTCTAAGAGTGGAATTGCTGGATCATTTGGTAGTTATATATTTGACTTCTTCATAAACTACCAAACTATTTTTCAAAGTGGCTGTACCATTTTATTAACAACGTATGAGGAGGTCCCATTTCCCTACATCCTCTCCAATATTTCTTATTGTCTGCCTTATTTATTACAATTATTCTAGTGGGTGTGATATAGTAGCTTATTCTTGTTTTAATTTTCATTTCTCTAATGACTAAAAATGTTGAACATCTTTTCATATCTTTATTAGCCCTTAGCCATTTGAATAATTTCTTTAGTGAAATATAAGCTCATATATCTTGCCTATTCTTTTATTGGGTCATTTGTTTTTTATTATTGAGTTGTAAGATTTCTTTGCATATTCTGGATATAAATCCTTCATCAGATATGTGTTTTGCAAATATTTTCTCACAGTCTGTTGCTTGTCTTTTTATTTTCTTAATGGTGTCTTTTGTAGTGCAAAATTTTTAATGTTTGATGAGGTCCAATTTATCAAATTTTTTCTTTTATGGAATATGTTTTTGGTATCATATCTAAAAAATATCTTTGCCTTACTTAAGATCTCAAAGGTTTTCTCCTATGTGTTTTTTCCATTTAAGTCTGTAATCCATTTGAGTTAGTTTTTGTATATGGTGTGAAATGAGGATCTCAGTTCATCATTTTGCACATGGAAATCCAGTTGTCCTCACTTGTCTTATACACTGAGTGCTCAGCTTTGAGGCAGGCATTGGTGATGCAAAAATGAATTATATAATTTCCAACTTCAAGTAAAGTATAGGGAGGTAAATGTCCATAACCAATGAGTGTAGAACAGAGGGACACACCAACTCAAGGTCTGATGACTTGAAGAAGAATGAATGACTAAAGTAAAATGAAGAAAATGACTTTGGTATTCTCAGGGACCTATACATATTAGCCTGGTCTAGTATAATGGTTTCAGCTTCTTTGATCTCTTAACACTAGTTTGTCACCATCTGTTTTAAGGTGTATCTCAAAATTTATAGTTAATAAAAAGTTCAAATATAGATGTTTGCTAATGATTAGAAAAACACTTGATATGCTTAGAGTGGGGGCTATAGTATATCTTAGAATTGATCACATCTTAGGTTGTACCCTGAGAACATGTTTGTCATGTGGACATTATTAAAAAATAGCTGAAAGCTCTAGTTTAGTGGATGAACAGTAGATTAGGAAACCAGAGATCTAGTCCTGGGGCTACTACTAATGGCTCTGTGTTCTTGGAACATCACTTAACTTCTGAAACCCTTAAATTTGCTGCCAGTATAGAGTGGCAGTTAATCTCAAAGGTCTTCTCCTTGAGATTTGTTCATTTAGTCAATATTTAGTGAGCACTATTTTGTGCCAGGCATTATGTGGCATTATTAAGCAAAGATAAGACAACAATGCCAGATGATTTTATAGAGAGGGATGTGAAACAGATAATGTTGCACATTTTATGCTAGTTCTATGATTCCCTTGGTCTAGAAATGCATATTTTTTTCTGACTGAAGAGTTAATTGGGAAGGACATGGCAAGAAGGAAAATAACCCCAAGGATCAGCTTATGGAATGTGCTCTGCAGGAGAGAATTCATGTGTGGATATGTGAATGGAAGAGTTCTACCCTATAAAGCTGCTACCAGCCTTTGGACAATTAGATTCCCTCACACTGTGGTAAAAATATCTATTTATTTTTTTTAAAGAGAAGTGAAAGGAAAAGGTACATAACACTTGGAACTATATAAAGAACTTAATAGATATTGGTTAACTGCTTTTCTTTATTGTATTGAAAGTTATAATACATATTTCTTATATTTCTGATTTTCCCAAAGAGTAAGCTACAGTATAAGACATTTTGTTAAGAAGTATTTTTTTGATGTATTGCAGGATCATGAATCTGATATAAATCAACTTTATGCTCTGTTCCCAAGACTTGTCTTTCAGATTCTGAGTCACATTCTCTCAATATGTTTTCTGAACTTCCTTTTATAACTATAGCACTTCAGACTTAAACCTAACTAACCTAATAGTCTTTTGTGTAAAGTACAAACACTGAGCTTCTCATTTTTGAAAACTTTTCAGACCAATGGTATCTGTGCTCCTCTGGCTTGAGTTCCAGTTCTCCTCTGTTTACCTCCACACACATGTACATTTTCTCTTCTGGACAGTGAAGTCTGGGGCTGCTTATATGTGAGTAGTAGAACTCTTTGCAAAGTTATAAGAAAATTAAGCTAACATTACATTCTAGTCATATAACTTTATAATCTTTATTTGGCAATTGTAGGAAAAACAATTGTTCAAGTATTCTTAGATAACACCTTAATTACACATTGTAATTTGAAAAGGCCTTGCTTTGATCTATTAGTCAGGATGCATGGTTGCCAGAGACAGAAATCCAGTTCAAGCAAACTCAAGCAAAAAGAAAATTTATTGGCTCTTTTAACTTTTTTTTTAGAAAGTCCAAGTGTGAAACTGGTATTAGCACAGCTGAATCCAGGGACTTAACAGAATTCATGACTCTTTCACCCTCTGTCATTCAATTTAGCATTTCTCTGGGTAATGTCATCATTCTCAGGGAAATTCTGTGTGTGTGATAGTCAGAGATGGCTACTGGTACCTCCAGACTTATCCAGTCTTTGTAAGTCAAGATCAAGGGAGGAGACTCTATGGGGTTTATATACTAGATCTCATTGGGGGACCTTGGTCCTGCTTGGGTTGATGCTTGTCCTCTGCACCAATCTTTTGTGAAGAGCAGAAGGAAGTATAAAAATTGACTAGCCAAAGAATTGTCCCAGCTCTTGAAACCAGGGCAGAGTAAAGCACTCTGACTGACCAATTCTCCAAATCCACATGGGGTAAAAGAGACACAGGTCCCTAGTGGGTGCCAAGCAGACACAAACAACAGATGTCCACTACATTTGGTAAGGTGTTATTAAACACTTTTAAGTGAAAAGAGCACTGGTTGTCGTTTATCACCAAAATGCAAAACTGACATTTATGATATTTCAACATTTCTTTATCTTTGAAACCATCTTGAATATTTTAGGGATCTATTTAACTCATTTTTTCTTGATTTTGCTTATGGTAATACACCTTTTTTTGATGAATTGGCATTGTGTCAATTCTTAATATTGATTTTCAGCTTTTATCGAGTTTTTGTAAATATTCCCATTGTGATTGCTTGCATGAACTGTTTATTTCACACACACACACACACACACACACACACACACACACACACACACACATTACAAGTATCCTAGTTGAGAGAAATCATTTAAAATATAGTTCCTCTCTGGTAACTTAGATGTATTAATGGTGTTTAGTTACCTAGAATTAAAAAAATTTTTTCGAATAAAAATTTTCTCAAATCTTTAATAAAGACTAGAAAAGAGCTTTTAAGTGACCAAAGTCATAAGCTTTAGTTAAACCACATTTTCAATGCTCAGATCTTGACCTTGATAAGCTTTCTGATAGGGGAAAATTCCAAAACACATATGAAGGGGAGAATTACATTCAGGCATTTTAAATAGCAAGTCCAAATACAGTAATCTTTTTCTTCCATAATTATAAATTAGGACAGCTTCAGCTTTTAAAATAGAGTAAGAAGAAGGGGTGGCATACATACAGAATAAACCAACATTTAAATATAGCACATTAGAATTCTTTGCATATCAAAGATGAGTAAAAAAATGTAAGCTGACTTTGGCTTTAGGAAACATTCTAGATGTTGGCTGGTCATGCCGTTTACTATGCTCTTGAGCTTTATGGGGCCTTCATCATAGGATTAAAGAAGAAGTGAAGGCATTACAGAAAGGCTTCACTGTATTGTTATTATTAATTCCCTTTGGACTCTGTCCAGTATAGATATATTATATACAGAATTTCTTGTATATGGCTAATTTTAGCAAGAAAATATCTTCTTCCTTCAATCAAATTGTCATAAGATTAGAAGAATTATGTGATAGAATGACTTGTTCCTAGGAAATACACACTGAAATATTTAATGGTATAGGGCATGATGTCTCCAACTTATTCTTAAATTGTTCAGAACATCAGCAATAATACCATGGTGTTCCATTATATAAATGTTTCATTATTTATTTAATCAATTCTAGGTGGATAATTATATATGAAGGCAGATAAGAAAAATGGATAATTTCAACTCAAGTGATTGGGTTTTCTTTAAGTAGCTTTATTATTTGGCTTGAAATGCTATATATTCCAAAATTTTAGACAATATTCCAAAGTCGATGCATATGCCATTAGAGTTAATAATTGAGTTGACCGTATACTTAAAATATTACTGCAAAAGACTTCTGGTAAAATGTGGGAATGGAATCATTAATAGATGAGAGATTTCAACATGATTTTAGAAGATGGAAAGTAAAGAATAAGACGCTAGAATACAAGCATCTAGTTTGAAAGGGTCCACAGAATGCCTAGCGCAACGAATAAGAAGAGAACTTTCAAAACAAGTAATAAAATTTCAGCACTCAATGATTAAAGAGAAAATACTGTAAGACCAATTTTTATACAATATGTAATAAAATGACATAGTACATCTCAGTAGAAATTTTGAAAGAAGAGAATAGAGCAATGCCACTAGAATTCGAGAAAAAATGGTTTTAAACCTAGAATTCTATACTCAGCCAAATAATCACTTGGAAGTATAGATAAGTCAAGTTAAAACAAATTACCTCCCTTGAATCTTTTCCTAGGAAGCAGTTGGAAGACCTTTTCCAACAAAATAAGGGCGCAACCCAGGATCCTGAGGCAAAGAAATAGGGGTCCAACACAGGAAATTGATAAATGAAGTGTCAGATTTGCATCAAGCTTAGAGAGCCACCAGTTATAGACTGGAGCAAGAGAATGGGAGAAACATAATGGATATAGGGGGAATAAATGAAATGAATAGATTATCTGATAACACTAGACTGCTCAGAAATTAATATTGATAGGTCTGTAGTAAATCTGATGGAGCATTTGGAAAAAATTTTTGCTCTCTAATGTTGACAAATTAAGGAATTACAGTATAAATATGTTATTTAGAAGCACAAAAGTTAAATAACTAGAGAAATAGCTATGCAGAAGAAAGCGATTAGTCATGGGGAAAAATGCAGCAGGAACTGATGAATTTATCAGCTTTTTAGTAGTTTTTGATTATATTATCAAGTATATCAGTTATATTAATTAAAAATAAAATCAAATGGAAATAAAAGCAGTTCAAACTAAAGGAAACCTTTTAAAGGTGTTAATAACAGGGAAACTAGGTGTGGGGTGAATAGGAATTCTTCACAATTTTTTCAAATCTAAATCTAAAATTGTTCCAAAAAATAAAGTCTCTTAAAAAACTGAATTGAAGAAATAGGAAAGATGAAACAAGAAAAGAGTAGAGTACAATATAATGCAGACTATATTATGTATTAAATATAGTACAATAAAATTAACATATATCAAAATATACAGAAAATAAAATCAATTTCATTATTGATTTCCAAAACAATAAGTTGTAAAAAATAAACTATTACACTATTGTTAATAAATGTTGTCTAGACATATGTCTTTTATTTTGAATTATTAAATATTACTAGTTAATTTATTCTTCTTCATGGAAACATGATTTTTAAAATAATGAATATTTGAATACCCATGTTAGGATTAAGTGGTTGACATATTTTTTCCCATCGGTGGGTTAATATAACTTTGGATTATAATTATTCAAATTCACCTCTTCACTCCCATTTAAGCATCCTAAATCACTAATAGCAGACCACACTAGAAGTTGTGCAGGACCAGTTGGGGTGGGGTGGTCAAGAGCATATCTGATTAGGCCACATCTTCAAAATGTTGTGTTATCTGTTGTTGGGCATTATTGATGCTGTCTTCCTTTAGGTCAGTTTGGCTAAATGCTAGTCCACTTTCATAGGAATTAAGTGATTTATCTGTTGATCTAGTAGTAGAATGGGGCTTAGAAATCAAACCCTCCGATGCCAAGGGTAAGAGTGTAACTTAGTCCAGGGACAACAAAGAAATGTGGTGTCTACTGTTGCTTTCATCATAACAGACACTAAACTTCAAAGCATAAACTCCAGGACAGTGAGATTGACCTTGAAGCAAAGCTATGGTGAACATCCATTGCTTGAATTGGGTTGTCTAACAAGTTTTAAAGCAGGCTTACTTATTTCCTTATTACTTTCTATACTTTTTAAATTCCTTTTTATATTTTAAGAACTAGACATTGCAGGAAACTCCTCTCATACCTTGTTTTCTCTCTGTGGATCTAGTAAGTGAAAATGACAGCCCTGCAATAGCTAAATATCTAAGTTTTAAAAACATTTTTAAAGCCCTAATTGGCATAATAACCTGTAATTTTCTTCTTTTTTGGCATCATCAATTTTATAACTTGTACTTCCAGCTTCCCTCAATCACATAATTATCAGATATTCTTGTGGATTTTAAAAGTGGTTTTGATGTCATATTCTTCAATTAATTGACCAGTTTGCTTCCATTATGTGTAATCTCTTGTATTTGAACTTTCGGACATAGTGAAGTTCAATAGTACCCTTTGAGGCTTTTTTCCTGATTTGTCCACTTTAAAACTAGTTCCAGGTCCAAGCAAGAAATCTTGGAGGTGGTACAGAGAATGTTCTTTTCATTGTATGCACAGATTAAGCTTCCCTAAGAGTAATGCTTCTTCTGGGTACAAGATTGGATTGACTGTTTTTAGGTCTGTTGATTTTCATTGTGTGAATAATGGCTAAATAAACTTCATTCCTCTGACCATTCCCTTGACTTTTGAGTTAACTTAGTTCCAGCTCTTTTGCAGGCTGTTAAACTGAATGTTTATGTCACTTCAAAGTTCATGTGCTGGAGACCTTCCCCCATTGTGATAGTATTTGGAGGTGGGGTCTTTGGGAAATAATTAGGTTTAGATGAGGTCATAATGGTGGTACCCCCATGATGAAATTAATGCCCTAATAAGAAGAGGAAAAGACATGAAAGCTCTCTCCACAAGCACATACTGAGGAAAGGCCATGTGAGCACACAATGAGAAGGCAGCTGTCCACAAGCCAGGAAGAGTGCCGTCACCAAGAACCTAGTCTACTGGCACCTTAATTTTGGACTTCTCTGCCTCCAGAGCTGTTAGAAATAAATGTGTGTTGTTTAAGCCACAAATAAATCTATGGTATTTTGTTATAGCAGCCTGGCTGTCTAAGACATGAGCCTTCTCCATCTTCTTCAGTTTTTGGATTCAATATGAATAGAACAGGGCAATTAAACCTTAACCAGTATTGAATATATGAAGGTGATATTCTCGTACTTCCTTTAGACCCAGTACCCATTTATTTTCCTGATGCCATACTCTAAAACAAAACAAAACAAAACAAAAAAAACAAACAAACAAAAGATTATTTTTGGAGACAGTATCTTTACGTTCTTAAGATTCTTATTTATCCTTTCATTTGGCCACACACAGCATTTTTGTCAACAACCTAGATGAGTACTGTAGTGTAAACATTTCATTTTTTCTTTCTCTGGTATCCATTCCCCTACAACCTGGTTATAATGCTTTATTTTCCTTGGAAAATCACCTTTCCCCTTTCTTACTCCTCAAGTGCATATGGTTTTAAAGGGAAGCTTATCTCATCTATGAGTAGTTACTCTTACCGTCTTCATTTTACAGGTAATAAAATAAGGATTTAAAGAAATTTAGAAACTTTCTCAAGGCTATATAGGTAGGCAGTGGTAGTGTTGAGTACTTAATAGGTTTGTTATGATGGTCAGTTTAATGTGTCAACTTGGCCAGGCTACAGTCCCCACTGTGAGATTCAGTCAAACACTAGTCTAGGTGTTGATGTGAAGGCACTTTATAGATGTGATTAAAGTCCATAATCAGATGATTGAGTAAGGGAGATCATCTGCATGAGCCTGATTCAGTCAGTTGAAAGGTCGTAAGAGCAAAGCTGGAGCTTCTCTTAAGAAGAAATTCTGCCTGTGAACTGCAGCTTCAGTTTCCTGAGAGCTCCAGCCTGCCCTTCCTGATGGTCTGTCTTCTGGATTCACACTTGCCTAGCCAGCCAGTCCCCATAATCATGTAAACCAATTCTCTGCAATAAGTCTCTTAATATAAATCTACTGGTTCTGTTTCGATGGTTGAAACCTGACTTAAACATTTGTCTAAATCCAAAGCTCAAGCACTAACCAGAATGCTATACTCATTCTTTGTACAGACGATCCCTGATTTATAATAGTTAGGCTTGCAGTTTTTCAACTATGATCATGTGAAAGCAATACACGATCAGTAGAAACTGTACTTTGAATTTTGAATTTTGATATTATCCAAGGCTAGCGAAATGCAGCATGATATTCTTTTGTGATGCTGGGCAGTGGCAGCAAGCTGCATTTCCATCAGCCACACATCTACAAGTGTAAACAACCGATATGCTGTTAGATGATTTTGCCCAGTTACAGGTTAAGGTAGGTGTTCTGAGCATGTTTGGGGTAGGCTAGGCTAAGCGATGATGTTTGGTAAGTTAGGTGTATTAAATACATTTGCCACTTATATTTTCAACTGATGGTGGGTTTATCAGGACATAACCTCTGTCATTAAGTTGAAGAGCATCTGTGTATGGCAAATTAGGAATTTGAATCCAAGTCCAGATCTCTGTCCTGCATATGCGTCTGAATCACACATTGAACTAATCAAAAGATATCATACTGTTAGCTTTTATATTTTGTACCCTCCAACTTAATGAGCATTTCGAAGACAGATACCAGCTTTTGCTTATTTCCTTTTTCCTATATTGTATATCATGCACACAGGACCCACAGCTCTGTTGTCAAAGTGATTTCTATCGCACCTGCACATAGCCATATGTCATTTGTCTTCTTGTTTCTATACTCTCACAAATTTGGGGGCCATGACTATTTTTCATTTTCTAACTTTTCTTTCACTTTTATATTTTAATTCTTAACTTACAAACTTTTAGGAGCTTAGAACTTTAGTCAAGGTTACTGCCCCCTCCCTGTCTTAATTATTAGAGATTGTCCTGGGTAACGTAAAATCTTAATGAGAGAAAGAGGTGCTATTCTTTCAGAGTGCTAGGTGGTGATGTGGTTTAGCTGTTTTAATCTGTGCTATAGTCCTTCCAGGGCTGGACCTCTAACAAATGTTGACAAGTAAAATTCAAAACTTTTAAATTCTCTAATGAGTACAGTTAGAATAGGAGGACCATGTTTCTTGCTATATATAAGCCCTAATTCCAAGGTCCAAATGTTATCAAAGGGCGGATCCTAAAGGCTGGTTAAGTGACAGGTCCCCAAAAACACTTTTCTGTTATTTTCCTTCTCTATTTGTATTTTATGTCTTCAGGTCTTTCTTTTTTTTCTTTCTTTCTTTTTTTAATTAAGTTTATTGGGGTAACATTGGTTAATACAATTATATAATTTTCAGGTGTACATTATAATTTAACATCTGTATATTCTATTGTGTGTTTACCACCCAAAGACCAGCTCCCATGTATTTGATTAAGGTCTTTCTTAAACATTTTCTCATTTCATATCAATTAGTCTCCCAGTAAATTTTTTTTGCCATGAGAGTAAGAGGTCCTCCTCAGACCTTCTTATAACTTAGCAGGCCCATTTTTAGTTGCAATAAAATTAGGTTTGCATTCTGTGTTGACATTTCTTTCAAAGTTCTTAAAGATATGGCTGATTTTACAATGATAACAGTTGGTACTTGTATAATAATTGGTATTACTATCATGAGTCAATAAATTTTTGTTTCAGGGCACCAGAAAAAGATCTATATGTCTATGGCTATTGTAAAGACTAAGGAAACAAGATATAAAAAATAGTATTTACTTAGCATTTACTTCACTCATAATCAAAATTAAACAAGAACTTAAATTTTTTTACTTTGGTTAGAGGTTGAGAGATTAATTTTATTTGTTTAAATGGATCGTAGACTATGTGAGCTGAGCCACATAATTTGGAATGTGTCTCACTTTCTAAAGTTACAAAACTTTATATTGAAGTTTATATAGGGTACATTTATTTTATATAGAGAGTAAAACCACATACATTTTGTTTTGAAAAGTCTTGAAACCAATATAAAAGCTAAGATAGTTATTTAACTTTAAGTAATTTTGCTGCTGGTACTGTGTTGCTTTGCTTATTTTGTCCCATGAAAAAAGTAGGTATCTATGTACTTAATACCCTTGTTAATTCTTCTTTTCTTCTGCAAGAAATACTTTCCTACATTGGAGTCATACAGAAGATACGTAAACTATTCAACATACTTTTGCAAATCTGTAAAATATATAGTTAATTATATTCAACCTTCCCCAATATAGGCTGTCAAGGAAATTATGCAAAAAACTATTTTGAAATCTAAACCCATAAGGCCCACTGCAAACTATAAAAAAAAAAAAAAGAATAAAGCCTTATTTGTTTACTTCTAAGCACAAGTTACTTGATAAGGAGGCTTGTTTATTAATTAAGCATAAACATGGTTATAGGGATGTCAATGATTATTACTGTTACGCATACAAGGTTATAGAACACTTCGTTAATACTAAAGCCAAATTCTGTTCTTCAAGTGTTTCCATTTGTGTTATCCCTAGACAATGCAGAAGGGGCATTTGACCTCTAGAAAGAAAATAAAAATGATTATTCTACATTGTTCCCATTGGTATTAAACATATCTGCTACTCCTGTGACTTGTACAAAAGGCAAAGTTGACATAACTTTATAATTTCCCCAACATGGCAGCATTTAAGCAAGACTTATTAAGGAGAATGGAATTCTCTAAAGGATGTGGCCTGCTCCTGTCTTCCAGTAATCACTCTCCTCTGTAGGTACACAAAACTTAGAGATCTCCCTAGTTCTTAGCCTAAACTCATTGTTTTTAGCATGCCTGAGTTTGACTTCTGCTTCCACACTTTGTAATTATGTGATTGTGCCTAATAGTCATTAGGACTGTTCACCAATATTCAGTTCTCCTTTGGGCACATGGTAGGTTTGTACTTCTCTTTCTTGAAATCGGTCATGGCCACATGACTTCTAGGGAGCATAAGTTACTATCTTTCTCTTCTCCCTGCATGGCAATTAGCTTCATTGCAGACTATAGATGTTCCATTGTTCTGCAAAGAGCACAGCCTTAGTTAAGCCACAGTGGAGATGTGGCACAAATGAAAAATAAAACTGTTGTTTTAAACCACTGAGGTTTTGGGGTTGTTTGTTATTGTAATCTCACCTATCCTTACTATTTAATCTGTTAATTTTCTTATCTGTAAGAAAGGCATAATAATATTATTTGCCTTAGGTTTGGTGTGAGAATTGAATGAGATTATCCAGTAAAAGCACTTAGCACAGTGTCTGGCACGGGATGTGTCCTCAATCAGTGTTGGCTCTTATTTTTACTATCATTTTAACCATCCAGAATCTGGGGAGCTAAAATATTATATATGTTTAAAATTCTCAGTGTTTACCCCCTTTATATGAAGCTTTTTTTAGAATTATTTTTCTTGCATATCTTTCTAAAATGTATCATGTCCTTTCTATTAAGTAGAGTTCTTAAGGACTTAGGGTCATCATTATAAATGTCAATTATTATACTGTAATGTAATATAGTTTGGGACACTTTGATATGTGTAGAGCATCTGCTGTGATGTTTTTGGGTTTTTGTTTATTCTCATAGCAGTTTCTGTTCTTTGTCACTTCTTTACTATTCTCGGTGTACTTTTGACAAAATTTTCTTCCTAATCTCATTGACCTCCTAATATATTGCTTTCAATCTTCTGTAATTTTAGAAAATGTTAACCAGGTTTTTAGAATTATACATAACTTAAAAGAAATTAGCCTGAAGTAAGTGACCACTTAGTAAGTACATGTTGCTATAAAGAATCTCATCTAATTCTCTGTTACTACTGGAAAATTTCCACTTCACTGTAGTAGAGAAGATAAATAGAGACTAAATTGGATGGTATTCATATTTCATCACTTTTACCATCCATCAGAAATATAAGTAGATTAGCATCACTAGTACACTTCCAGTATAAACAAATGAGTTCAGATGCTTGTGGAGGTTCAAGGACCTGATTTGTAAGCCCATCCAAAATGAAAGTTGGGACGGGAAGATATTGCCACTATTCCTGCCACTTTCAGAAACCATGGTGGCAAACACCTGTAAAGGTGGGAAAAGGGAGTAAGAGGAGAGCAGATTTTCCTAATGCACTCCTAATGTACAAGTGGAAATGGAAATTTGTCATAACCATTCCAGGTGGTGTCAGTGTATTCAGGAGTATTGAGCATTAAAGAAATAACATAGTTTCTGACCCTTGTTATTTATCCTATACGTGTGATTATGGTGAATTATAAGGCATGTGACTTCTGAGAAACATTAAAGGGCAATACTTCTGTACATATAGGGCATTTGTTTTCTCATCGGTATCTGTTTCTTCTTCCTCTGTAGCAGCTTTTGGACTTTGCTTTGGGGTTGCAAAGCGAAGGTGAGACTTTGAAGATCTACTTTCCCTCAGCCAATCTGGACCACTTGGATATTATTGCTGGGGATTTGAATCTTGAGTGACAAAATGACATAAACAATTGAAATAGAATAATTGCAGTAGCAAAACCCTGAAGGGGAAAAATGTCATTAGCTTCTATTATATTGACCCCTGGAACTGTCTGATTACTGATTGTTCCTGTGGCTTCTGGGGATATCTCACACCCTTCTGGAAATTCATCCTCTACTTTAGTCAATTTGTTGTTAAAAAAAAATTTCTACACAATGAACTTTTGTGTTTTATGTTCCTCAGTAAGAATTAACATAAACAGACATTTAAAATGTTATTTAGTTTTAAAATATGTTGAGCAAAAATACATTTTCTTAGAACAGAACTTAATGATTTTGAATTAAGACAATTTTTAAAATAGGTTATCTACAGTTTTTTGAGTGTTGTCATTACAATGACTCAGCGAGTAAAATTACTGTTCTCTTTTGCACACAAAGAAACTAAAGCCTAGGATGGTTAATTTGGCAAAGTCACACAGCTGGAAGTGGTAGAGCTGGGATTTATACCAGGTCTAGTTGACTGAACCACCACAGTATATTGCCTCCTGTAGACAGACGCAAGAAACATCCAAACCTGTAGCAAATTCTTATGAGTTTATTTGAGCCCAAATTAATGATATATGCTGGGAGCAGGATCTCAAATGCTCTGGAGAATAAAATTGGCAGTTTCTTTTATGCATTTGAAATTAACAAGGGAACATAAGGTAGATTACATGGGAGTGGGAGAAAGCAAAATGGTATTGATTACAGGATAGTTAAGATTGTTTTCTCTCTTGAGAGTGGTTACCTCTTAGGAGGGGTCTGAAAAGAGGCATTTCAAAGGTGTCTTAACCCAGATACACAGAAACAATAGACAGGGCTTGCTTAAGGCAAAGATAAACCTTTTACAAAAAGTTATATGCCTGGGGCATGACTACCCGCCATGACCTGCCCCTTTAGGAAAATATGATCAGATCACCCTGTGAAGTTACTTTCCATAGAACACTTTTTTTTTCATCTACATTCTCATATCAGAAATAACATTATTTTTCAGACTCAAATATAAGCCAATAACTGCTTGGAAATTAGGTATAGTCTCTTTTTTAGGGCTCTAATTGCAGAATAAATACTAATAAAATAAGTAGCAGATTTGTAACACATCTCTAAAATTAAAATGGTTGTAAATATCAGTTCTGTAGTTCTGCAGCATTACTACATTTGTTTTATATTCTGTTTTCAGAAGAGAGATTTAATTCAGTTACCCTAGATAATTCTAAGCTTACTCAGAAGTTTATATTTAAAAATTGATCATTTAAATTTTAATTGAATTAGAATTTATTTTTCTATTATTCTGGTATTTCCTGTGTGTGTGTGTGTGCGTTTGTGTGTTTTTACATAAACTATTGCAAATCTAAAATGTGCCTCATTGACTATAGAGCAAGGAAGTGAGATTGTTCAACTCATTAGTAACTCTAGTATCATGGAATGAATGGAGAGAGCTTTATTGGTAGAACTGTATGTTTTCTGAAATTCCTAAACATTTTAGGATAGAAAATTAGCTGACATGACAGAACTTTTCCACACAAAAGAATAATAAAAAAAATTATAGATGCCTCCCCAGTATTTAGGGTTCTAAAAGCTTGCTACAAGAAACCAGCTTTGTGCCTAAAGAGCCCATTGTTCAGTTGTTTCAAGTTAATATTATTTACAAGATCCTTGTTGATCAGCATTTTCTATTTTCACAGTTCAGTTTTTGAAGTTTGTGCAAAACTTTCTAGGAAATGGTTTTTCTCATCGTAAAAGAATTGCTGATTTTCAATTCACTTGAATGTACTAATTAAATATATCAAACACATCTGTGCCTAAACATTATTGAAATGAAATACCTAGATACCAAAATACATGTCATATTGTCAAGGATTATGTGTTTATATAACAATACAATTTCTACCATAAATATTTGCCAACAAATTGAGGTGCGATTGTGAGACCGTGCCTGTAGTGCAAATACAATTACATATTTAAAATGAGGCAAATAAAAGGTATAGAAAAGGCATCTAGTGCAGTGGTTCTCTATGTATACATAGCTAAACATGGGAAAAAGCTATGTTCTGGTTTTCTCCAAGAATCCTCCCAAGTATTAAACATAATTCTTAGAACTGTAATTCTCTGTGAACAGCCTTGTCTATTCATGATTCCTCTTAATTCACAATTTGTAAACCCATGAGGAAGGAGCAGGAATGGAATAAGGCTCTGTATTAGTCAGGGTTCTACAGAGAAATAGAACCAATAGGTATACATATATAAAGAGATTTGTTTTCAAGAATTGGCTTGTGAGATTATAGGAACCGACAAGTCTGAAATCTGTTGGGAAAGCAGGCTGGCTGGCTGGAAACTCAGTCAGAAGTTGATGTTTCAGCCATAAGGCAGAATTCCTTCTTCTCCAGGAAACCTCAGTTTTTGCTCTTAAGGCCTTCAACTTTGTTAAGGGTAATCTCCTTTACTTAAAGTCAACTAATTGTAGATATTAACCACGTCTACAGAAATACTTTCACAGCAACATCTTGATTAGTGTTTTATTAAATAACTGGATACTATAGCATAGCCAGGTTGACACACAGGCTATCATCACCTAGTCTCTATGTGGCAGCCATGCTGGTGGAGAGAAGTCTCTGGTTGTTTTTCAGACATAGCTCAACTTGCTTAAGAGTGGCTGGGGAAAGGAGGTAGAATCACAGGTGTCACTTCTTACCCTTTCTTCCCTCCAGACATTATCCACACTACTTTCCCAGTGATTGCACAGTCATGGTGGTGAGCTGAGGGGAGGCCGTGCCCTAGATAAACTGGGCAATGATGGTTTAATCATTTCTGGGAAACTTGGGCGTAAGAGGTCAAGATCTAAATGATTTTATGATGGCTCTTGACAAATAGCTCTTGTGGGGTCAGGGTGAAGGGTATCATTTTTTTTAGTGAAAATGATACCCTTGGTTTCACTTTGCTGGTGATAGTTTTAATGATAAGATTTTACTTTGAAATACTATTATTTATGGAAGGTATTTGGGCTTCCCTCTTACCTTGGCACAGACATAATATTCAATAATAAGTTAATACTATCAGACTAGTAGCTAGGCCCAAGACTAGTGGGGGGATTTGAGGTATCCAAATCTCTTTTACTTTCAGAATCTCTGAAAATTGTTTTCTTCTTATGTTTCGTTTATGCTAAAAACCTGTGAACTGGGACAGAGAACAGGAACAGTAATGGAAAGACTGGGTCCTGAATAAGCATAAAATTATTCACTATTTAAATGTCTTGAAGGTATAATCCAAAATATGGGTCATGGAAATTTTTAAGGACATAGCGATGTTATGAGAAAACCTTACAGTCCTATTTTGTGTTGCAGGCCAGTTAAATAATGGAGGATAGGAATAAAAAAAATGAGACTTATGAAACATCATAAGGAGATGGAATTGTGTTTCCAACTTTACCCTTAGAAACATGGATAGTTAATAAGATCTTGTAGAAATTACTTTCCTGCCTCCCCCTAATAACATCTGACCAATAAGAAAATGCAACGTATATTCCACTAATGAAATAGTTACAAAATAAACCCAGACTTTTCTTTATTTCAAAGCAATTTTAGCCAAGAAATGAAATAGCTAACAGAAGCCAGAGTTATTATTATCCAATGCAGGCAAAGCATTTACTAAAACCATAATCCCCAAAGTTGATACTAACTGAAAATACTATAGAAAGATTGTCCAGTATTTGCTGCAAGTGACTTTTTTAGCAGACTCCACCTCTAGAACACCATCAAAGTTTATTTTATTATTTTAAAAGAAAGGATTTCACTTTACTCATATTGTGCCACGACCAGCACTTAGTAAATTCAGGCATTTTTTAATTTTAAAGCTTTTGTGTATTTGCTTTCTAAAAGAGTTAACCAAATGGCATTACCATTAAAAATAACCTAAAAACAAATAATCCAAGGTGGGCGGGGAGCATACTTACAGGATGCTTTTGTAAAGGCAAAAGTTAAAATATTTCTGCACTTGAAAGTGATTGAAATATTTAAATAATATTTCACAGTTGAAGCCAAGTGGGAAGCAATGTAGCAGCACTATTTGGAATTCCTAGGGATAAGGCTTCTCTCAGCCACAAAGAAAAGTTCTTTGTTTGCTCCAGAGAGAACTTTCACAAAATCTCAGCAGAAATATCTGATGTTTTACATCATATAAAACTACTGAGATATGTCTTTTACAGCTAAAAGCAAGATAGTGGACAGTTATTAGGACCTTAACTTCTGTTGTATTACCTGACAAAAACAGATGAATACGGCTCTCTATTCCTAACTTATTACCTTGATAAAAACAAGTTAATGTTATTTTGTGTGAAGTAAAGACCTCAAAGCAATTTTGGCCTTGTTTTCATATGAGTAGAAAAAAATTTATACATTTTCCTTCTCTTTTTTTAAGGCCATAGAATCAGAGTATCCAACACTCACTTTCTTAGAACTTGATGGTACACTTTTCTTGCCAGGATAATCTCATTGAGTCCAAACGGAGGTCAGGCCTTCTGGCATGGTTCAATGCCATATTCTGGGTTATGTTTTTACTAATTTCTATCTTACCACATTAACAATTTTTTTCTGTGCCTGAGTCTCACTTAGTAAAGCTTCTGAATGAGTCAATAAAGTAGTGCTTGATCATTCAAGTTTGAGTGTAAATAGTCTGATGCTTTCTCACTTTTCTCCCAATAGACTGAGTTTAATAAAATACTTCTCTTTCCTGGGGGAACTTTAGGTAGTTTGAGACAAAGTTGTTTGAGACAAAGCTAACCAGTGCCCCCAACCCACATGGATGCTCAGTAACTCTTGAGAATGAAGTATCCTATTTGCCCGTCTCCAACGTGACTTGCCATTTCCCATTAATTTTGCCATTTCCCATTAATTATGCCATTGCTTAAAGTAGATGAAGACTCAAATAAGAAAAAATCTATCTACTGAAAAATTTTCACTGCTGATTCAACTTAACAACAGGTATTTTGTGGGTCGTGATGTCAATGTCCAATTATTACAGTCCAATTTTGCTGTTTTTTAAAGTATAAGGAAAATCGTGAGAAAAGGCAGGTACCAAATATTTTGAAAATGTGTATAGGAAAGCTGAAACTCCAGGAAGCTAAATTAAAGTTTGGCCTGTGTCCACCAAATATTGGGAGTAGTGGGAAAATGTAGAGAGGCTTCATCATCATTTGTTGGTTCTTCTAGTGTTTTAGGTTCTCAGCTGAACCAGAAAGAAAGTCATTCTATAATAAACAAAAGATTTCATGGCAATGGAGTTAAAACTTTGTAAAAAAAAGGAACCAAAGAACTTTCTGGAGATATTTGTTTGCGTTTCTCTGGCTGCTTAGTGTCCAGATAAAACTAAATGCTGAGAATAAATTCTGAACTACTTCAAAAAATGTGATATTATTAGAAAATACACTTCCTAGTTTCCTGGCCAATCAGTATTCAAAATGCTTGATTCGGGGAAAATACACCTATTGCTAAAGTTGACCATGCTCTGTGGACACACTTAAGATTTTGCTAAGCCAGAGAAAGTATTCCTAAGATTACTGTAATGCACATGCTCAGCATGAAATCAGTCTTTTCTGTATAGTATTTCCCACAACTTTGGAGAGAATTCCCTGGAGCTCTGGGGCTCAGGTGTAAACACGTGATGTGAAATTATGTCAGGGGTCAAAAGGAGTTTTCAATTTTTTTCAACATAAAGAAAACAAGAGAATTTGAATAAGTCAGAGAGGTCTGGGAAAGCTTTCCCAAAAAAGATACTATTAAGCTGAGATCTAAAAGACAAATAAATTTTCTTTAACCATGTGATTAAGGCCTAAAAGTGAGGAAGACGAAGTGTTAAGATGCAGCTGAATAGCTCCATTTAATTACTTAATGAATTAGTTAATTAATTAAATCTTGAGTGTCTTCTATGTGTACAATATAGGCTAAGCTCTGGGGATATAAGTGGTGAGCCAAGACACCCTCAGACACAGTCCTCATGTCAATTCCTCTCTATGGAGGGAGACAAACACTAACCAAATTACAGAAACAAATGTAAAATCATTGTTCTGTTAAATAGAGCAAAATGCTAAGGGAACATATACAGAGGGAATTTGAACTATTTGAGGCTGCCAAGAAAGGATTTTCTATGGAAGTTATAACTGAGTTGAGATCTACATAAGAATTAAATAGCTAGAGAAAAGAGAGCACAGTGTTCCAGGCAGAGGTACAAAAGTTTGACTGCCCATCCCTATTACAGGGGCTTCTGCTCTCCTCACAAATAACTCTTTACAATATGCAAGAATCTAAAGAATGTTTTCAGTTCAAATTCTAAGTAAATCACGGAGTGGCTGAAAAAGTAAATTAACTAGTTAGGTCCTTAAACTGGACTGATGGAGACAGTGGTTTTGATGTGCACTGAAGCAGTGGACATCCAAATGGAGGAGAGGGAAATGTAGAAAAGATGAGTTCAGTACCATGTTTAGATCTGGAAAAAAGAGGTTCTGGGCCCTGTAGTTCAAAGGACCTTCAGATCACAAATAAATACAACCGATAAATAAAAAGTTATTTACAAACCATAGGCACTTGTCACTAAATATTTATGCTTGTGACTAACACTCATCATACAGGGAAATTCCTTTCCATATCTTTTAACCTGCCTCCTAGAAATAGAGAAAGCAATTATATTTGAATAGTATGATATATTATGGGTTATACTACTTTCACTGTGAAATAAAGAGAATGCTTCAGAATCCAGGGGGGGATTTGAACAGCAGAAGCACTTAAATAAGAGAAAAGATAGACTAATTAACCTGTCAAAGCCTTCTTACAGCGTGAATGCAATAGGTACTTGAAATTTTGCATAATGAAATTTTGTTTCCTACTAGTGCTGAGCATCCATTTTCTTACTTTTCTCCATATAAACCAATTTATGGTTCTGGAATTACTCCAGATATGTTCAGTATTTGCAGTTATTGCAGATGATGGCTGAGGAATATTTTGCAATATTAAATAATTCATACTGCTCTTAAATTTGTAGGCATCTGGGTCTAGATGTAATATACTTAAAGTGTGATACCAGTTCTTAATACTGACAACTTGAAATGCAAATAGTTTTATTTTTATAAAGATGTTTAATGAGAGTAATTAAATTTTAAAACAATAAAATTAAGATGTCAGCATTATTTAATTTTGCTTTGTAATTTGATGTTCACTATAGTTTATATTTTGCCTTTTATTTTAATAATTTTGTATATTTTAGAAGAAGAATAACTAACACATGAAAAGCTTTTATTTTTCTGCATTTAAAATTTACATTTTTTTATTTAAAAATATTCAAATTTAATACACTTTATACAGCTCCATTTTACTTTTTAATCTTTTAGATCACAGAGAATGAAGACTGGTGAAGAATAGAGAATCGTGATAGAAACAAATCAAAAGTAGAGATTCTAGAGGAGAAAAGCTGGCAAGGAAAAAAATAGAAAATTTTCAAAGAGAAGTTCTACTTAGATAAAAAGAAAAGTATGAGAACAATGAAAGTGAGCAGACTTCTGTTCAGCATGATCTAACAGAGTTGACAAACAAGGCATTACAAGTTCTTATTTAATGAGCTTTAACTACTGACCAAAACAATGCAAATTAAGAACATTAGTCTCATTAAATCCACAGCTTAAATGGTCAGATAAAAAGATCTTGCAACTTTATATTCTTTATTAAATGAAGATTTGATCGCTAATTAAAACAATGAGAATGGAAAGAGAATCAATTTTATATCAGTCTAATAACCTAGAAACAACAAAATCTACTTTGGCCTTCCCATTACGAGATATAGAAATGAATGGTCTTGAAATCAGCAAATATAGGAAGAAATCCTTCAGAGCATTTGGCTGGGTGATGATCTTAAGATATTCTGAAAAATTACAATATGATAGCAACCTACCTGATGAAATTAAAATATTTAATAATATTTTTGTGATAATTTATTATATGCAAATCTACTAGTTTTTGATCATGGTATGTGAAATGAATGTTCACTTCTGAACTGAGTATTGCTTTAAAAATGTTATTTGCAATTCCTTTTGATACTACCTCAGCAGAGCTACAGTATTCCAAATGGAATTAATAAAAATTATGTAATAATTGTGACCCTTTCCTTGTCTAATTTGGCATTTTCTGTCAGTAGAACTCAAATTATGTAAAAGTCTTGATTTAAAAACAATGAGTAATTTTGGTGAACCAAAAGTAAGAAAAATATAAGATATATGATATTTTATGAATTATGGCTATCTTTTTATTACACATCCAAATATCATTTAGGCAGGTACATTAATAATTAAATTCAGTAGTCTTTGTTATTTTGCTGACCTTCAGTCGTATAAAACCCATAGCGTTGCATACATTCAAAAAATTTTGTTGTTACAGATAGGAAGAGATTTTAGCAAACAGTTTTGGTAGCCTGATTTGTATTTAAATATGGGCCTGCATTTGTATTCTTTCCCCAGTCCTGCAAATGTTAGGGGTAGACCTGAGAGAACTGTTTCTTTCACGTGCATGAGATTTACTAGATAGAGGGCAATGGACCTGCCTTTTGGACAGTAACCTGGAAGCCCATGCTTGTTCAGCCTCATTTAGGTTAATCATTGGCAGGATTAAGTTGTGGACAGTTATACCACATAAAGATAGACAAGCAACACTATTTGTGACCCTTTGAAAGATTTACAGCAGGATGGAAAGAAGTTAAGAATACCAGATGCCTGGGGATAAGGGTAAGGAGGAGGTTGCTTTTAAGTGGTGTTCTTTACCACTTTTTCTTCCCTTCACACCCTCCACCCCATTCTGGGACTTGCCACACTAAAGACAAGTACCCAAGAGCTAGATGATACTACCTAGATGATAATCTAGATGTAATATACTTAAAGTGCGATATTAGCTAGAAGATATTAGACTTAGCACTAATGCTTAAAAAAATCACGTTTGCACTTAATCTTTCCGGTCCGAATTTGATTTGTATTAGCATATTAACCTGTTATACCATATTGCTCTGATGGGTAGTAGGTAAAAATAGTTATAAAATACTTGGCGAAAGTAAAGCCCAAATAATAAAGTGTGCCGTGATAATATTTGCTATATTATAATACATTGAGAAGTCATTTATCATGCTGTTATGTTGTTATGTTATTTCCACTTACTTGTTAATTACTTTCTTGGAAGTATTTTTAAATGGATAATCAAAAAATTATCATAGATTTAAATGAAGCTTTTTCAGACTTAATTATAGGCTTCTTTTCTCAGAGCATGACCAGAAAATTTTTTTTAATTAAAAAAATAAGAAAAATAAAAATACTTTGGACCGAGGAAAATTCAGTTCCATTTATTTTCTCTCTTGAGGTCGTCTGGTGGTAATTAACAGATGGTCCTTGTTTTCTATTTGATAAACCAATAAGCAAACATGTGCTTCACCTTTAGCCTGTATAAGTAGTTTGTCATCTGAGGCTATATGTCAGAGTCTGGCACAGCACTGAGCTGGATTTACAAAACCACTTCTACCCATTGGTAGGTTATTTCATTTTTCAATCATACTAGTTCAAACATCGAATTTGTATAGACAATTTCTCTCACTTTTTAGTGGAAGTAAACGTGTCCTTCTGTTTTTGTTCTATTTTTAGTACCAGTCCTTGATAAAGCAAAATAAAAAGTTAACGTTTGGAAAGTGTAAAAAAATCTTTTAGAATATATATTTTGAAGTGGTTTTACTTTATTTATTTATTTTTTGAGGCAAAGTCTTGCTTTTTTTCCCCTTCCCTCAAGTGACTATGGTCTGTATCAATGAAGATTACAATGGAGACAAATATCTACTGTGTTTTGTTTTTTCCATCCATATAATAGAAACCTATACTAGTTATATATTGTTGCATAACAGATTACTGCAACAGTTAGTAGCTTAAAACAACAAACATGTATTATTTCACAGTTTCTGTTAGGAATTTGGAAGCAGATTAACTGGGAGGCTCTGGCTCAGGGTTTTTCATGAAGTTGCAATTAGGATATAAGCTGGGACCTCAATCACTTGAAGGTTTGACTAGCAGTGAAGGAATTGCTTCCAAGATGGCTTATTCCCGCAACTATTGGCAGTTTCCTACTAGGTGGTCCTTCCTAGAAGGCTGTTTAAATAAGGCTGAGTTTATCCTAACCACATGGTAGCTAGATTGTCCCAGAGTGAGTGACCTAGCCTTTGAAGTCACATATCATTATTTCTGCTGTATTTTATTGGTTATGCAGACCAATCCTGCTACAACGTGGGAGGAGGAATATTAGAGCGTGAATAGCCCCCATAGGAAACTGGGGACTAGCTTTGAGACTGGCTATCACAAATAGGGTTGTGTTTGGAGCATTCAGCAACTAGGGTTAAGCCAAAATGCATCCAGGAGAAGCTGTGTCATTTGAGTTCTTCTTTAGTATGTCTTAATATTTGATATATGTATTGGCCACCATTTGAGGCAATTATAAAAAAAAAAAAAAAGTTGAACTTGGGAGCCAGAAATGTCAGTTCAAATTCTAGCTCCTGACACTACCTTTGGAAGAGGTTTGATCAAGTCTGGCTATCTCAATTTGTTTTTCCTTACAATGGAGGTATTAATACACATTTGTCTATGCTTAGATTATATGCAAGATAAAAGCCTTAGTTCTAAGGATAGCACCAGGCATACAAGAACTAAACAAATGCTAGTTTCCTTTCTCCTTTCCCACAAGGTATTCTAAAGCAGAATTTCCTGAACATTGTGCTATGGAATACCACTTTTCATCTTGTCATTCCTCCAAAACGCCTGGGTCTGTTGCCACTGGCTGACAGTGGCCTCCTTTAGTGTACCGAGCAAGTATTAACATTATATGTGTTTATCCTTGTGAAAAACTTTGGGAAGCACTTCTCTAAAAGAACATTTATTTAAAAGAGCCATTCAAAAAGACATCTAAGCAGATACTTGGGATCTAATTATAATTACCAGTCCTTAAACAGCTATTTTAACACAAGCATAAGAATGTGTTTGGCAACATCTTAGAAGAGTCTCCCAAATTTTCCAGATCCTAAAAGCAGAGATTCAGGCTTAGATGGGAATTTCCAAGGGATGAAGCTGGGAATCTAATATCTTAACAAGAAAGGCTAAAATTCTTGAGATTGGGCAAGTCTAGGAAACACTACATCTGGTGAATTTACCTCTGAAAAGTGTAATGTGGGAAGTTGGGGTGGGAGCCGTTGGGCACCTGGAGAAAAGGGAAGGATGTCTTGAGATTTTTTCACTTAGAAATTCTGACATTGTCACTGATTTCCCATTTCGAGGTCCCTGTACGGTTTGTGTGTGTGTGTGCGTGCATGTGCATAAAGTGGGGAGTGGGGCAGTTAAAATCTGTAGATGTTGTACTTGCAATTCATTCAGTGTAACTAGTGTATAGGATGTACTCACTATGTTTAAGATGTCTTACTATGTAGTGGCTTCCCCATCCTTGCTCAGCTACTTTGGTGTGATGAACTAGGTAAAATATGTCTCTTTTCCCACCCTGCCTTTGGTATTATTACTTGAGCTGTAACTGAAATGCCTACTATGGCTGGGCATGAAATGCTGTGAGTGAAAAACTGACTAGTTTAGAGAATACTATCTCCAAGTGTAATTTCAGTGAAAAAAAAAAAGAAAGATAAAAAAAAGAAAGATAAAGAGCAGTGTATATAATAATCTACCTTTGTAAAAAGGGGGGAAAAAAGACTATGCGTATTTTCTTAAATTTGCCTAAAGAGACTCTAGAAGAATACAAAAGACACTAATAAAAGATTTTACCTTGAGAGAAGTTGGGGCAGATGGGTAGATAAGGCGGAGGTGGGAGTGAGACTTTTCACTACCTATCATTTTTTTAAAAAGATTTGAACCAAATGAACTTACATTTTTAACAAAACAAAATATAACGATACGCCAGCCAAACCAGATAAGACCGTGGACTGCATTTGTCCCATGAACTGCCATTTGAGACCTCTATATCACACAAATCCCGAAACTTAAATCATTGGAGTCTGAATCATTCATTCAGTAAACATTGAATACCTTCTAAGGTCCAGTCTTCATGTTCAGGGTATTATCTCTGGCCTTAAGGAAACTTCTGTCTCTGGATTTTAGTGGCCCTTCTTGGAGCCCATAAAAATATTTTGATCTTAACTATTTTGAGTAAACCCTTCTTAGCTTTGTTTATTTTGTCTATTAACTTGTTAGGCAAATTCTTGTTTATTATCTAAAAATAAACTTAAACCAAAGCCAAGTGAAATTATTTCAAATTCTAGATGAAATTAATATATATTAATAAAGCTTAAATATATTTACAAATAAAGTCTGAGAGCAAACTGTTCTCAATGAGAGACAGTAAATATGAATAAAGAGAGGGCAACGAGGAATTAAATAGAAATCCAAACTATCTTCCTTTGTAGAAAAAAAGGATGTAACACAGCTTCCTTGAATCTGGTAATTTAATCTTAACATTAATAATCTTATCTCTTCTGGAAATGCATTTTGGATTCTTTCCCCAGCTCACCCTCCCCACCCCCTATTAACTCCCAGAATTGTACAGTTCTTGTAGAAAAGCAACTAGTTCTGCCTTCTGGTAGAATGGAGACCTATGTTCTCAAAGCCCCTGTAAAGGCGCCAATAGAAGTTTGGCTGACATGTAGAATTATATTTTCCACCATGACACTGGGAAACATTTCAGGTTTCCAGATTCTTATGAATTCTGTTGCCTAAAAATCCTGTTCAGAAGTCTACTTTGAGTAATTATCAGACAGGCAGCAGAATTACTCAAAACTAATATTACTGTTTTCGAACTGACAATACATCTCGAAAGCCTAACTATCTGTATGGAGCAATGTTTCTGAACAGAATGTTACCTTAAGAGCCTCAGAGATTAAATAACTATTTGAGAAGAAAAAGATTCAATAACATTTTATCATATATGTCTGGATAAATGATTTTTTTCTGGTGACAAAATAAGAAAGTCATTATTATATGCTGTTTAATAAAACTGTTTTATTTTGAGAGTTAATAGCACATTTAGTAGATTTTTGCATCTGTTTGAGTTGTCTTTTGCTATATCACAAGCCACCCACAAATTTGGTGGCTTAAAATAGTAATTAATTGCTATCATTCATGGTTCTGTAGGTTGACTGGGTTCAACTGAACTTGGAGTTCTTGCTTGGGGCCTCGCATATGGTTACAGTCAGATAGTGGCTGAAGTTAGAATAATCTGAAGCCTCAACTGGATTGGACATTTAAAATGGTTTTTTGACTCACATATTTGACTCTACAGCTAAAATGGCTTGAAGAGCTAGATGCTAGTATCTGTCTCTTTCCACATGACCTGTCCACATGGCTAATTTGGGATTCCTCACAGCATTGTAGTCTGCGAATGGTTAGAGTTCTTACATTGGCTGTTTCCCCAGAATAAGGATTCAAGAAACCCTGGCAGAAGTTGTAATACTTTTGAGAAGTCATGCTGCATCATTCTTGTTTCATTCTATTGGTCAAAAAGCTAGTCATGCACAGGAGCCAACTGATGGAGCTCCCAATGGCCAAAGCAGAAACAATTTGAGCAATAAAATAAATAAAATAGTATTAGATTATAACTCAAAATATAATATAGAGCTCTATTGAATTCATATTACATAAATAAATGAATAAATAAATAAATAAATAAATAGGGGCAGGGGAAGAGACAAATTTCCCTTAAAGAAGAATTTCAAATAATTTATGTAGATATTCCACCCTGAAGGAAGGGAAATGTGAATCCCCACTTCTTAAATGTGAGATGCTCATAATGATTTCCTTCCAAAGAGTGGAAGGGAATAAAAAGAGATTCTCAGCCATATAATCAAGGACAGTATCAACAGAGATAAATCATAACAACAGTATGTCTCCTTGATATGATGTGATGAAAATGGCATTTTACTTCTGTGGTCTTCCTGCCAAAAACCCATAACCCTGGAGAAAAACCTATGAGAAAAACATCAAACAAGTTCCAATGGAAGAATACCCTACAAAATACTTGATCAATATTCCTCAAAACCGTCAAGGTCATCAAAAACAAGGAAAGTCAGAAATTGTCACAGCCAAGAGGAGCCTAAGGAATCAATGACAAGTAAACATAATGTGATATCCTGGAGCAGTAAAAAGACATTAGGCAGAAACTAAGGAAATCTGAATAAATTGCTATGGACTTTAGTTAATAATAATGTATTAATATGTGTTCACTACTATAACAAATATACCACACAAATATAGAATGTTAATAGGAGAAATTAGGTAAGGGGAATATGAGAGCTGTCTGTACTGTGGCCTAATTTATTTTTCTATAAATCTAAAACTATTCTTAAAAATAAGTTCTATTAAAAATAAAGCTAGTCATAGGGCTCAGATTTGCAGAGAGGGAACTATAAAAAGCATAAATAGCAGGAGGTATGGTTCATTGGGAGACCATCTACAACAGCATGCATTCCACTGATTTTCTTCCAAGGACCCATCTCTATCCCTATTTCCAGTTCATATGGCTGGATTTTCACCCATTGGTTCCAGAGGTAGAGCCAGTGACTCTAGCCTTAGGCAATTAGTGGGTTTCAGCTCCCTCACGAGAACTGGAGACTTATCTCATTTGCCACAGGATAGTTTTAGGAGTGAGAAGTGGCTTAAGCCAAAGTAATCAGAGTAATTCTAGGACTCTTAGAAAAGTCCCTCTGGCCTTGAACTTGGGTATATGTGGAGTGCTGCTTCTTGTAGTCAGGAGGGAAGAACTTAGAGGTATCAGGAATCACCAACCAAAGTCTGAGAAAGAAGCCAGTGAAATGGTGTAATTAGGGGGGATATGGATAGAACCAAAAGATGGTAAAGACAAGCTGTAGGACATTATGGAGCCCAGAATCCATTTCTGCTTGGAGGAGCAGCTCTGCCTCTGGAGATTTCTCAATTATGTAAGCTAATAGTTTCTTTTTAGCTTAAGTCAGTTTGATTTGAGATTTTTTTGGTCCATTCCAATGGAAAGAGTTCCCAAATAATAAAACAAAGTGATGAATTGTCTTCCAGTTTCTGTTAAATATGATCAGAATATTAATTGAGTTTAAGATTGCTGCTTTTTTGAGGCTGCTCTGTTTATCCCAAATAGTTCATTATTTATCTGAAGATAAACTTTCAAAAAGTAAATTGGTTAATATGCTTAAAACACATAGAACAGTTGTATAGCACATAGGAACCGCCCAATAAGCATTAGATATTACTTATTATTTCAGCTTATTTTAATGAGCTAAACCTTTGTTATGGTACCTCCCATCTGACCTTAAAATATATATGTAGTTATTACGGTAAAAAATTAGAGGGGTCATATGACAGTGGCTAAGAGTGTGCATTTTATAATCTGATGGGTGTGAGTTCAAATTCCAGCCCTACTCCTCACTTAATGTGTTACCTGCAAGTTACTTAACCTCTCTGAGCCTCATTTAATCCTCTTAAAAGTTAAAATAGAAGTATCTCATAGGAGTAAAATTAAATAATGCTTACAAAGGCAGTTTCAGTGCCTAACACAAAATAGTTGTTTCATCATGTGTAATTATTTTATACTGTATGAAGGTAAAATACTGAAATTTTGATTAGCCTATAAAAGACTGGTCAAATAAATGAAAAATCCATGTAAGTTATAGTGGGTCTTATATCAATATATGTATCACCTATCCAAAAATTAAAATTAATAAAAGTCACTCTAAAAATTTATGAAATATGTTTATTATAAAAGACATGACTGCTAGTATATTTGAAAAATTTGGGCTACCATACCTTTTCTAAGATAGAAAATTAAAACAGTAGCTCAAGATGTATTTTGAAATCTTTTATTTAGCAGGTCATATTTTTTCAAAGTCACTATGTTCTAAAATTATAAATGAACAAGTTGCACAATGCTTAAGAGCAGTAAGTTGAAAGAGACACCTATTTGGTAGATAATCAGCATCATAAAATTAACCTCAAAGTCAATAAAGGGCATTAAATTGGTATTTAAAACAAAGTAAAGGGACTGAGAACTTATGTTATATGACCCATTTAAAATGTTTTATTTATTATAATGGGACCTTTTTGGTTACAAGTAAGAAAATCCAATTAAAATAATTTTCTCATCAAACAAATCTGGAGGTAGGATTGCTCGTAGCTTAGTGCTGTCAAAATGGACCCGGAGTTTTTTCATCTTTCCATCTGTAATCTGGTTCCCTTCCTGATCACAAGTGGTACAACAATTCCAGCTACCACAATCACACCAGTGTCCTAAGGTAAGAAAAGTGGACCTCTTCCTTGTTTTTCTTTAGAAGAACTAAGAAATCTTTTCAGAAGCAACCTCTCCACTGTCCCATCCTGCTGACTTCCCTTCAGGTCTCATTGGTTATAAGGGAAATAAAGGTGCCATGATTGGTTTAGATGATCTAAGTGTCACCTCTGAGGGCTGGGGCTGGAGCACTTGGCCATGTGGATAAACACAGGTAATTGTCAGGACAGAGAAGAGGGGAATGGGTACTGGGCAGGCAAACAAAAGCCCTGCTGCACTGACAAGGACCATTCCAAAAAGTCAGAAAAAGAAATCAATTGATAAAAGCCTATTATCAGATACTATGCAGTAGAGGGAATAAGTATATAGTGACATAGTATTCAGTGAAAACAATGGGAAAGAAAACAAAATTTACTGTGTAATACAATGGGAAAGAAAACAAAATTTACTGTGTAATACTGTATTGCTTAAAAACACATGAACACTGGAACTTTCACATACTGCTTCTAGGAGTGTAAACTGGTACAACCACTTGGGAAAACTGTTAGACAGGTTCTACTAAAGCTAAACAAACCATGCCCTACTTCTTAGTAAACTTATCTACAACAGAGAAAAACCACAGTTTAGAAACAAACTGACAGGAGGATTATTATTTTAAATAGGGTGATTAAGCAAGGTTGTCTCCTTCCTCCTTTTTAAAAAAAACATTATTTGAACAGAAACATGAAGGAAGTGAGTGAGCCATGTGGCTCTCTGAGCAATATGTGGTTTAGGTAGAAGAAACAAATGGAAAGTACAAAGGCCCTTAGGTGTGCTTAGTAAGTTCAAGAAATAGCTAAGATGCCGAAATGGCTAAAATAGAATGAAATGAGGGAGGGTGGGAGGAAATGAAGCCAGAGAGATAACAGGCACCGCTCACACGTGGCCTTGTAGTCTTTATAAAGATGTATATATACCCACGGCATATCAGAGTGAGTGCTTACCATTGCAGAGGGAAATGGTGGAGGTGGGGGACTCTTGAGTAAAGAAATAGACACAAGGGAGAGACTTAGCACCAACCTATTAGGCCAGAGTGTCATGAGTATTATTAGCTCAATTCTATACCTGAGTTATAGGGTAGAAGTGGGGACAATTCTGGCATAGTCTTTCACAGAGAGGACTCTATTCTGCATCTCCACACCACCACTAATTATCCACAAAGTAAAATGGTTGCATCAAATCTCTACTTCAAGAAGAAAGATATGCCCTACGTGTGTTATGACTTCTCTATTTCTGATGATTCATTCCAATGCAGGCGGCAGTATCCACAATGGGTGGTACTGCCTCTTGCCTGCAGTATGGTAAGAGACCTTTTTTCCTTTTGACAAAGCATCTTACCAACAGAGAAATAAGGATGATTCTAACTATGTGGGAGGGAATTTGCCGGCACAGGTGAAGAAGTTAGCCAGCAACCAAAAAAGCGAGATCACTTCTGGAATGAGAGGAAAGCTGACACTAATGGGTATAAAGATAGATAAAACTGTGTGTTGGGGAGGTGTGAGATGTTGAGGTTCATGCTGATGATCTCAATAGCTTTTGTGAAGAGATCTGTGGAGAGAATGGCTCTGGCCATAGTATGAGGGCTGTTAAGTTCTTTAGGGGGCCTTGAGAAGTTGCTCACAGTTGTTGAATAATGCTCCAGCCCCTGCTGGAGTTGAAGGTAGTTCGCTGGCTGGGTGTCCTCCACCAGTGTTTCCCATTGTAGCTGCAGGACTGAGGAAGGGGCTGACACAAGCCAAGGGGCTGGGGAGGATGCAAGGGCAGGAGCTGAGTGTGTGGAGGTGCTGACCGGGGGTGGGGGAGGTTCAAAGGGTGCTCCTGCCTCCTGAGGATATAGACCTTGGTGGATAGCAAGACTGGTGAGTGTGTATTTAGAAATTTGAGGCTATATTTTTAGCAAAGTGGTCTCTCTTCCTCCTCTCCCTAACACCTGTAATCTAAAGAGAAAGGCACAGGGTGGGGCACAGGATGGTCTTCAGTTGGTGGTCCTTATTGTTTTCTCTTTCCTGGGTGGAGACAGCAATTAAAAAAAAATCTAATTTGAAAGAAATTATTTATGTACTTTGAAGTCTTTGGACAATGGGAACTCAGAAAAGTTCTTAAAATACTTGTGAGACAAAAGCAATATTTACCGAGGGATTGTAAACAATTTGGATCCTATTCCAAGTTAAGTTAAAAATTATTATAGACAATGCACATGTTATTTTTTCTTTACCTAAATTGCCCTAAAACCTTCATGACTTATCTTAGTGAGAGAAAATAAAATGAGCTATAAGTAGCTATTGTTACTGGATTTTTCATTCAGTGTAGTGTGTGTGTGTGCCATCAAGGAGTCTCTGCATTTTGTGGCATTAGATGTCAGGTATGAGTGCTAAAGAAGAATATCTGTGGGAGTTAATATCAGTAGCTAAAATTCTACTTGCAGTTAATTTTGTCTAATGATGGGAATAAAGTATTGAAACCAAACTGTTCAGGAATTTGTCTTTCAAATAAAAGTACCTTTAAAATTATGGCAGGACGTGGGCAAAGTAGGTAGTCAGTCTGGGGTTGGAGGTAACAGGATAGCTCTGGAAGGGGCTAGTTATGACAATAAATGTTTGCTGCCAAGTGCTGCCTTTTAAAGGAGTTCTTGCTCCTTTTATGGATTCCCTCCCTAGAGTGCCTTGAACTAGTCTGCTTGTGGGGAGAAAAATTAAGCCTTTTAGAGGAGCTCATCAACGACTCTTATAGGTGATGGGGTTAGTGTATGGCAGCCAGATTTCCTGACAGAAGTTGACCTGGTGCTATAAAAATGTCAGGAAAAATATTCTTCGTACCATTGTTCTTAATAATATCAAAATGGAAACACAAAAATGCCAACTATAGGTGAATAGATAAATACATTATGGTTAATTCTCATAATGGAATATCTACTTGCAATGAGTGAAAGTGCAGATACACACAACACCCGGATGAATCTGTTGTAAAATGTTAAGTGAAAAAAGAAAATCTTAGAAAACTATATGTAGTACAATACCTTTTCGTAACATTCAAAAACAAGCAAAGGAATAATAAACACAAAGTTCAGGACAGTGGTAACTGCCGAGGTGGTAGGGATGGAGGGCACAAAGAGGATGGCATAGAGAGAACATATAAATAGATATGTTATTATTAATATCTTTGTTTGGGTTAGATGATGTATTTATGGGTGTTTATGTATTGTTTAATATAAAATGAATGAAGAAAACTGTAAATGGATTGGTGGACATAGTGCATTAGAAACCAAAGAACTATGCATTTCAAGCAACATGGCATTGAGGACAGCAAATAAAACCATAACATGGGCCCTGTTGGCAAGCCCAACCCTTCTCACCCGCAGAACAAGACTGAAGAGACTCTTCCCGCAGGGGTTTATCTTCTAGTACTGAAGATAGACTGCAAACAAGCAAAGAATTTCAGAAAGTCATAAGTGTCACAAAAAAAAAAAAAAAAACCAATAATATCTAGTTGAGTAGATATGTTAGGTATGTCTCAAGGATAGGTGCCCAGAAATAAATATGTTGGATGGAAAAATATGTACATTTAAAATTTTGATAGATATGCTAAATTACTTTCCAAAAAAGATTGCACTAATTTATATTTTCATAACCTTGGTTTTCTACATCCTTGCCAACGCTGGTGATTATCAATCTTTTGGCCTAGCAAACAGACAAAATATGGTAACTCATTTTTGTTTCAAACAACCAATTTTTAGATGAGCATGGGAGTCAGTAGTAAACTGAAGACTCTGTATACTTATTTCTGTTCCATTACTGGTGAAAGAATGATTGTGATTGTACTGGCCTAAAATTTTTTTGGGAATAGTTGTGACTGTGATTAGGTTTATTATTGCAATCCATTTGGGAATAGAAGAGGGAGGAAAGAAAGATTTATTTGGTGCTTCTATAGGTCAAGTATGAGGCTAGGTGCTTTCGCATGTTCTCATTTAGTTTCTTCTTCATGGCAGCCATCTGAGAAAGTCTGGAGACTCAGAGCATTGTCCTTAGTCATACAGTTAGGGAGTGATTCAGCTAGCTTAATTTCTCATACTTTTTTCTCCTTAAACCTGACATAAGACAGCACCATTTTCAGGATTCAGTCTTTTAATGGGTCTGTTCTAGTGGTTCTCAATCTTGGCTGTGCATTGAAATCTCCTGGGGAACTTGAAAAAAATACTCAGGCCTGGGTCTTACTCTCAGAGATTCTGAAGTAATTGGTCTGAGGTGTAGCCTGGATATTAGGATTTGAATAAGCTCTCAGAATATTCTGCTGTTCAGCCCAGGTTGAGAGCTATTGATCTAATTCAATGATCTCAGATTTCTTTTTAGATTTGCATTACCTATAATATGATTTTGTGACACTCTTTTGCCATCTTATCTTCTAAAAGTTTTGCACCTTTTTTCTTTGGTTTATTTTGACACTTTTGGAAAAATGCCATCATGGACTTTGAGATAATTGCAGATATCCTGGTGCGAGATGGGTAGAAAGACTGCATTACTAAATTGAGGTCAGGAATCGCTGAGCTAATTATTTCTCAGATCTTTATTTTGCAGTTTTTAAAATCAGTAAAACAACTACAGCCTGACATAAGTAGTTTTTCCTCTTGAAGAAGAATATCAGCAAAATATTAGTACATTAATGACGTCACAAATACATTTTCATCTGTAACTAAACATCAAATAGGGTAAGGCAGGGAACTCAAAAAAGGAAATATGTCTGCTATAATTACTGAAATCTTACTCAAATGTTACTCAGTTTGTTCTGGGAATATTTACCCATTGCCCTATAAAAGTAAAATGCCTTCTGATTATGTACCACATATGTGTGATGAGTGTAGTTGATAAAAAAATTTCTCTTATCTGATATCAAGATGCCTTCCCCTACCTGCAACACAGCTTTAGAAAAACTAGACACAATTATTTTGACAGGTCAAGTGGGGATCATAATGCCTTTCACCTATTAAGTTGTTGTGGTTTATTCTTAATATGTGTTGATCTTTGATATTGCATTTCTTGGTGGTGTGTTCAGCAGTTCAACATGAACCGTGTGGTGATTTTAGCAGACCTTTTCCAAAGCACTTATTATTATTGTTGTTGTTAATATTTAAACTTGCAGGTTTTTTCAAACCAGTTTAATGTAACTGTGACTATGAGATCCTATTTGATTTCTGTGTGTCCTAGGAGCTTTTCTCTTCTCCTTTCTGTCTTTTCTTTCTTCTGTAAGTCTCATTCATTATGGCCTAGTCCTAAGATCAGATTTGTAAAATACATGTACTGGGAAAAGGACCCAGCGTGGTAGCATAGGAAAATCCAGACTTTGAAAATTTTGCTTTTAATTTCCATCAGTGATATCCTGTAGAAAAGTTATTCTATGTCATAATTTCCTTAATCTATAAAATAGTTCCTAAGGAGCAAACAATAGACTGTAAGTGAAAATACTTTGAAATATATAAAGTGTGGTATAATTCAGTATTATTTATTTTTAAGTAGTTTGCTTTTCTTCTAATATCTACAAAATCAGTAAGATAAATCAAAAATAATCTCTAAGCTGTAGTGGTGTGTGATGAGCATGTGAGATTGGAGGTAGACGGCCTGGTGTAAATCAGGGCAAATCATTTCATCGCAGCCTTAATTTCTATCTTTAAAATGAAGATAATAGAAACCATCTCAGAATGTGGGTAGATTAAACACTATCATGAACATGAAAGTACTTTGAAAATTGCAAAGCACCTCACAAACATTAACTGATTCTTCATTTAAATTTGGGTGCATGACCCATCCTTGAGGTCATTAAGATTTGTCCTTCAAGTTATATATCTTTTTCCTCAGCTCCCAAGGCCAGAATCTCAGTGCTATTTCCAGAATTGCCCCCTCTTCCCATTTTGCTGCTCCTTTACCAGGTCCTCACTTCTGGACATCTCTACCTGCCCACGTTTCCTTCTTTCACCTTCTTTACTCCCGCCTCTCCCCCAAATTTCATTGATATTTTCCTTCCCTGGGTTTTATTTTCTTAATTATGAAATTATGCTTCTTTTACTATAGATTAAGATTACATTAGCTTCTTACAGCTGCTTGTGGCTAGCATTTTAGATGACTAGTTAATCTGAATTAATACAAAAACAAATGTTAATAGATCGTGTTGTTTCTTCAAAGAGTATATTGCATTTTAGAAGTGACCCAGAGTCCCAGAACCCACAGCAGTAACGAATATAAGCATTTCAGATCTGTATTAGATTTGTGGTATGTATTTAAGGAAGGATGTGCCTTTCATTACCATTCAGAGCACACCTAGTCAGTTCCTCACACTGCTAAACCATTGTGCTACTCCTAGATGGCAATAAACAAATTAATAATAAGAATTACATTTCTTTCCTTTTTTGGATTCTGATGAAAAGTTATTAATAATAACTTGATTATATTTTAAACAATTTTAATAACATCATATAATTATATCATATATTTTAATTCTTTTGTTGAACTTTGATTCAAATATAATATCATAAAATTTAAAAATATTACACAAATCCTCTGAAATACATATGTAACATGACACCCCTGTCTTTAAAAAACTGTAGTCAGTTCTGTTTCTATTTTAATAATATTCTACAACATTTTTTACCCCACCAAAAAACAAATTCCAATATCTTTTTTTTTTAAACTCCTGTAGCACCTGGTATTCCTAAGTGGTCTCCATTCAAGTACTAACTAGGCTTGGCCCTGCTTAGCTTCCAAGATCAGATGAGATTGGGCACATTCAGGGTGTGTGCCCAAATGTCTTTTTTTTTTAAAGCATCATTTCTAGGAGGATATTCTTTTAAGCACAGTGTTCCTAAAACAAGCCGACTTCCCCCTAGTTATGTATACCTAACACAGAATAGTTGATTTTTGAAACTTTTCTGGAAACTCACAGGAAAAAATAAAAACAAGTAAAAAACCAAACCAAACAAATACCCATGATTATTCTAGAGATTTTTCTTCCTGGGAGTTCTTTATCTTTTGCTTTCTAACAGGTGTTTTACTAAGTCATAAATTTCAACAATAAAACTATCTTCCAGGACTACTTTATACAGCCAAAACAACAACAAAAAGATGTTGCTTCTGGATAACTAATGACTTTTAAGACATTCTTAATAAAAACAATGCCTCCTTCCCTTAGGCTATGAGACTGTTTGGGCTGAAAGAGTTTGAAGAATTCTTTAGCCCCGACATCTGTGTTCATTCCCAGATGTGGGAACTGGGTCCCAAGGAGGTGACAGTTTACTTGAGTTCACATAGTCTCACTTCTTGAGAAAGTTCTTGAGAAAGTGAATGGATGGGCATATATAGATACGAGATAAATGTCTGCGTTGGATTGGTTTGTTAATGAGCTATTTGCCATTTTATCTTTCAGATGTGATTTTCCCATGCTCCTGTTTCCTTGGTAAGATGGAATACTAGAAGCAGCCTTCTTCCCCTATTGCTGAGCTGTGGAGAATTTTATAATAATACAGATATTTAAGGAGGAATAAAGGAAAAATTAGGTTTACTTTCTAAAATTTACTCCTTCCTTGGTCTAGGATGGTCTTAGTTCTTAAACCTTGGCCTTAGAAAAGTAAGATTTTAGTGTGTGTGTGTGTGTGTGTGTGTGTGAGTGAGTGTGAGGGGTTGGGGGGAACCCCAGCATCCCTGAGGGAGCCTTAACTTGGACACTTCTGGGTCAGGGCCATCACTGCTGGCTCCATTGTTGGACAGCTCTAACTGTTTGAGAGTTTTTCATTATATTGAGTTGAGATCTGTTCCCTTTAATTTCTACCCACAAATCCTAGTCCTTATTTCTGGAGAAACTCAGACCCAATATATTTAATTGACTCCCTTCCTGATTGAAGGCCTGTTGTTTCTGGAGTAACCAGCCCCCTACCCTTTAGCTTTCTCCATAGGGCATTATTTTCAAACCTCTGATTGCTATTCTCAGGACTCAGTCAGATTTTGAATCATGTCTTTTAAAATGTGAGGCTGAGAATCAAGTATCTCTCCAGATGTGGTTGTTAATTATGGGATATATGGCAGAACCATAATGTCTGCTAGTGACATTATATTTCTATTAATAGAGACTAAATGCATTTGCTTTTATGGTAGTTACCTTTATACTCTTGAAACATAGGTAAGCTTGGAAACCCCCCCACACACACACACACTCCCTAGATATTTTCTACATGAAATGTTATATCAGTTCTCCTTTAGTCTATGTTTATGCAATTAAATATTTTGAACTGACATTTATCTGGGTTACATGTTACATTCTGGTTTAATTTGTGGCAAGAGAATTTAAATTCTTGACCCTGTCCTTGATTGAAATCATTGTGTACTTTCCTTGTGGTGGAAGAACTGTCTGTGGTGTTTTGAAGGGTGGGGTGCCTTATTTTTCCTAGAAACATCTAGCAAAAGAAACATCATTTCTTGACCTTATCCTAGATCTCATTAAAAAAAAAAAAAAAGCATGCATGCATGCGTACGTGCGTGTGTGTGCGTGTGTGTGTGTGAGAGAGAGAGCGAGAGCGAGAGCGAGAGCGAGAGAGAGAGAGAGAGAAGTGGTTGTTATACATAGTGGATATTATGATATACTACCTAGATCTCCCTTTCAGAATCAAGTCATAATTTCCCCAGGAACTGCAAAAGTTGGAGACTGAGAGCCCGAAGCTAAGTCTCTCTCTCTGGGAATTGCCCTGAGCAATAGAGTTATCTCATACTAGATCATACCAGCTTCCCAGGGGCATCCTACCTACAGTGACTGGTCAGGCAGAGGAATAAAGACTTAATCTCATTGCTTTGAGGAAGAGCCATCCCTGCTCCACAGATTACTAGTGCGATGGCTGAATCCTTTGTTGTGACTGCACAGAAGTTCAACTCTTCTCTTTGTCTACACCTACTTCCTTCATTCCTCCAGAGGTGTCGATCCCAAGGACCCTCCTCAATAAACTTTTGCACTCAAATTTCCTTCAGAGTCTGTTTCCCAGGAAAACCGAATTAAGAGATTTGGTACCAGAAGTGCTCTGAGGAACCTGACTCTAAAATGGGGTTTTGGAGCTGGGTTTCTGCAGCTATCTGGCAAAGATGAATTATCCCCATTATGAAGTAGCCATTCAATTGTACACTTATACTGGTGGTCCCCCAGTAAGGGAAGGATCTGACAGGTGCAACATCTTAGAGGTGAAAGCACTAATTATAAGGACAACAGTATTGGATGGCTCTTGCTGAGTGTCATTAATGCATAGGAGAAAGACAGTGATTAATTACCAATGGAAGTGTGAAACTTAGGAGGCAATGAAGAGGCTCCTTTCCTGCAGCCTGAGGGCAGAAAACACTAAGAACCACAACAAGGATTAAATTTTAAGGGCAGCACATTTCTAGGAAAGGTTAAAATTTTAGTAACACCACATTATTTGGGCTTGGTGCAACAAGAAATGGCAATGTTGGATGTGTTGGTAGACAAATGTGCCTTAGATGGTGGAAGATAAAGCCTGTAAAAGTTTAGGTGCTTTGCCACAATAGTGAAGTTTTTTGGAGTCCATTAATTTGGGGCATGCTGGGATATCTATTGTCCAAAAGAAAGAACAAATTCTTGCATTTCAAGCTTCTTATCACTAAGAAGTGGGTACAACATCTTCTAGGTGTCTTAGGTTCTGAAGGCAGTATATTACATACTTGGGAACATTTCTTCAATATGTTTTCTGAGAGTTACATAGAGCTGCTGTCCTTGAGTAGGGCCCACAGCAGAAAAGCACTGTGCACTAGTTCTGGGCTATGGTGCAGGTTAAGTCACATGACCTGCTTAGGCCATATGACCAAGAAGATTCTATGATATAAGAGGTATTAGTGATGGAAAAAGATACTGTGTGGAGTTTGTGGAAAGTCTTCTGTATTAGTATGCTTGGGCTGCCATAACAAAATACCAGAGACTGGGTGGCTTAGCAGAAATTTGTTTTCTCACAGATCCGAAGGCTCAAAGTTCCAGATCAAGGTCTAGCAGGATTAGTTAATGGTGAGAGCTGCTTTCCTGGCTTGCAAGTGCCTGCCTTCATGCTGTGTTCCTATAAGGCCTTTCCTAAGTGGATGTGGGCAGGGGGGCACAGGGGAAGAGACAGAGAGAGCTCTCGTGTCTCTTCTTATAAGGATATTAATACTATTGGATCAAGGGCCCAACTTTATAACCTCATTTAACCTTAGTTGTTTTCTTAAATGACTCATCACCAAATATAGTCCCACTGGGGGTTAGAGCTTCAATGCATAAATTTTGAGGGATGCAAGCATTTAGTCTTTAATATCCCTAAAGGAGAATAAAAAAAAAAAGAGATCTGGAGAGAAAAATATAGATGAACACACAGGAGTGGATGCATAGTGTGAAGATATTTATATGACATGTTAATCTCAGGGATTATTTATCATGGAAAAGGCACTAAACAACCAAGTAGACAGAACAATTTAGATGATGTCAATCAGTCTTTGTTGCTGGCCATCTCAATGCCAACACAATGGGAAAGTGAGTAGAATAGCCATGGTGGCAGTGATGGAGGCTATGCATGGGCCTAACAGCATGATCTCTCCCTTACAGGGTTCATGTAATTACTGCTGTTGCTGGTCTAAATACTAGCAACAAATACTGTATTAGTCAGTTCAGGATGCTACAGCAAAGCACCATGGACCGGGTGGCTTATAAATAACAGAAATTTATTTCTCACAGTTCTAGAGTTTGGAGATCTGAGATCAGGGTGTCAGCATACTCAAGTTCTGGTGAGAGCTCTCTTCCAAGCTGCAGACTGCTGACTTCTCATTGTGTGCTCACATAGTAGAGAGCAGAGAATGGAGGCATGCTCTATTGTGACTCTTACAAGGGCACAAATTCCATTCATGAGGACTTTACTCTCATGACCTTGTCTAATCCTAATTACCTCCCAAATGCCTGACCTTCTAGTACCATCACATTGAGGGTAGAGCTTTAACATATGAATATTGGGGGGACACAAACATTCAATTCATAACAAAGACCAATGCTGAGTCTCTTATATGGTACCATCCCTCAGGAAGACCAACAAGCCGTTGGTGACAGCCTGATCACATTGGATCCTTTTTGCCCTGACATCAGCATGAGCTTTGGGTGTAGGTTTGCCTTTTCTCCCTGCAGGGAGACCATCAGCACCACTATCTCACAGCTTGGAGAGTGTTTGATCTACCAGCACAGGCTCTGTATAACATTGCATCAAACCAAGGAACCCTTTTTCAGCAAAGGAGGTGTGGAAGTGCATATGTGATCACAGGATCCACTGGATTTATCAAATACCATACCACCCAAAAGCTGCCTGCAGAGTAGAGTGACCGAATAATTTTGTGAAGCACAGATGAGTGCCAGCTTGGAGCTGATAACTTGTAAGGATGGGTGTTAGTGCAGCATGTCCCCTCAATCATTATATAGTTCTGTGTGTACAAGAGGCAAAATGCATGAATCCGGGTTGGAAGTAGGAACAGCTGTTTACCAACTTTCCTAGTGGCCCATTTGGAGAATTTGAGTTTCCTGTCCCACAACTCTGAGATCTTTGGGTTTAGAGGTCCTGTTTCCCAGAAGAGGAGTATTTCCATCAGGGACAGTACTACAGTCCTGTTAAGCTTTAGGCTTTGCTCTTATCCTATCACTTCAGGTTCCTCAGGCCAGGAAGCCAGTGGTCAAGAAAAGGAGTCACCATGTTGGCAGGGGTAATTGACCCTAAAGAGAAAGCAGCAAGGCTGCTGCTTACACAGTGGGGGATGGGAAAATCTGTTATGCACTTAGGTGTTCCACTGGAGAATATCTTAATACTGCTTTGCCCAATTTTAAGAGTAAATGGAAAATATATCAGTCATGGCCTGAGAAGGGCATGATGACTAGGGACTCAGTCCTCTCAGGGATGAGGCCTGGGTCACCCTCAAAACTAAGCTACCTGCACTAGAAGAGGTGCTAGCTGAGGGTAAGAAGAATCTGGAATGGGTAATAGAGGAGGGAGATCATGAGTATTAGTTACAGCTTTAAGACTAGCTGCAGTGTTTGTCTGTCTCAGTAACCTCTTTCTTGTAAGATACCCAGGAAAAGAGACCAGTCAGAATCTTGGAGGATTTTCCCCCAGAACATATTATAAGAAGCAAGTGGATACAAGTGGCACAAGTGCTGGGCTCTGGTGGATACAGTGTGCTGCTGAGAGTGCTCCCCTCGGGAATGAGGCATTAAGTTGCTAGATTGTCACTGGCTGATGGGTCTTAGCTGAATCCAATCCCTCTCTGGGCATTACCCTCAGCCTAAGGGAGCTACTTCTCCCAAAATTATGCCTTTTCCTGGGGGATAACCCCCACTGAATGGCATGGTCAGGGTGAGGTTATAAAGCTCAGTCCCTTGACTCAAGTGATACAACTCAGAAGGACCAACCCAGCTCCAGAGAACCCCATGGAATTAGCTGAGTCCTTTGTTGCATTTGCAATACTGTCCAACACCTCTCTGTGCCCATTCCTATTCCCTTTACTCTTCCATAATTGTTGATTCTGAGGAAATTTCTTAAGGACTTTTCTTCATAGAAACATCCATCTCAGAGTCCCTTTCCCAAAGAACACAACCAAAGTTATACTGTGTCTTATTCTGGTAGATCAGCAAAGATCAGAGACTGCATTCAATATCATTACAAAGATATAAAACTGTACTTCACTATCACAATCCTGATGTATGGTCTTATTTAGCTGGGGACTGTAGTAGGCATGTTATATGCCTTATATAATTTAATCTTTTCAACAACTCTAGGAGGTAGCTACTTGTAATTCCCAATTTACAGATTAGGAGGAAACTGACACATAGAGGAGTTAAGTATGTTGCTGAATTCGTACAAGTAGTTAGCCCCGAAGCTGGGCTTTTAGGTTCATCATTCTGCTTCCTACTCTACAATGCTGTTATAAAGGCTTTTGGAACACAAGGTAGTATATGTTTGCTGGAGGCTCCTGATCTATCCTTAGTTCAAACTGAGTATGTGAAACTGTAGATAAGGGCCACTTCAGCAGTACATGATCCAGTCATAAGTTTCCCTGTGGGAAAGCTAGACTAGTGTCATTGTGGCTTATCTTCAGATGAAGACGGGAGTAATTTACCTTGGTAACTTCTTTCAGGATGGACTTAACTGTCAAAGGATTTTAAGTGACATAGATTTATGTGTCCTATTGGCTTTGAGAACGGGGAAAAAGTGGTAGCAAAGGAATAGTAGTTTTTTCTGCTTTGGCTCCAGTATTTCTTGAAGCTATGGGCCAGTTGGTAGTTGGAAGCCAGGCGTGTTCTCTTGCCTCTTGCTGCCGTGGATAATAGTGAATATTGAATAGAGATTATGTGGGGGAGTGGAGAAAGTTGGAGACTCTCATAAACCCAGGGTCTCAAGCCTTTATTTAAGTTACTTTGCTGAAAGCTAACTTTGGTTATATCATGTTGCAAATAAAGTTGGCATTAGAGTATGGCATACAGCTGTTGAGTGGTAGGCAAAAGTTTGTAATTACAGCTCTTATAAAGATTTCATTTTTGTACATTTAGTAAATTGATAATGATTAAATTTAAAGACTTCAGCTTTTACTAATTAAAGAATGTGCTTCAAACCCTGACCATAGGTGTGGTTATTGTGGTGAAGTCTCTTGGTGCTGCCTATAGTTTATTGCATTTGTGAAACTTTTTTTCATTCTGCCTGATTTTCACAAGTGATATTTATTGTCTGTGGTTTGTGTTATGTGGCTTATGGGGGATAAAAGCCACCTGCTTAACTATTTAAATAGTCATAAGTCTATAGTTTCCTAAAATAACCCAGTCTAACTTTCTCAGAAAGGTATGAAATTCCCTTTTCTGGGAATTGTTTTTTGCTTTTGATTTCTGCCCTCAGTGACATCTATGCTGGTATCTTATTTCCATGCTAAGTGAGATAAAGTCAAGAGCATAAAAATTAACAAAAGACTTCACACACACACACACACAAAATAGCCAGGTCAGATTTCTCCCTTGCTCAACTTCCTTTATCCTCTTTCCACTGATGTCACATGTTAGTAATGGCAATATATTGAGGTATGTTTCTGGATTAAATTTTTTAAGGGCTAATAATTGTCTTCTGGTACTTGTTATTCCCGGTATAAATATTTCTTAGATATGATTTTCTTCTAAAAGTATTTTTTAAAATTCCTAAATGAACTCAAAAGGCTGGAGTTTGATGAGAGGGATATTTTTTTGTGTGATATAAACCATGAAAACAGTATTTTTTTTTCTTTTTCCATCACCATGTCTTGAATATTTGGAAGCACATCAGTGAGAGTTCTTTTCTCTAACTTTAATTTTTACTTTAAAAAATGCTTCAATGCTATGAAGAAAAAAATTATTGAGGGAGGGGCACTGAAAGCCTCTTGGGTGCTGGGAATGCTTTAAATCCTGATCCTGAGTGGTGATTACGTGAGAATGTGTGTGTGTGTGTGTGTGTGTGTGTGTGTGTGTGTGTGTGTACATGTGCTTTATACTGTATACAGTTAATAAAGCAAATTAACATATTCTAGTTTTGAAGGGTCTTTTATTTGAAAACATTTAGAACATGAAACAAGGTAAGGAAAGAATTTTTTTAAAGCGTAAAATGCTATTCAATAAAAAGATATCATGATCTAGAAATCTATAACTAACATATTTGATATATAAAGTGGATTGTCCTCTACCCTCTAGCCCCGGATCTTTTAAACTCTGCTTCAGTCCCTCAGCTTGGTGCCAGAGAGGGAGTTTCCTTTATGCCAGGATGACTCTTAGTTCTGCCTCTGCCATAGAACTTAAAGGTTTAATTCTAGGGCAATTAACCTGCAGATATTTTTCAAAATCTGTCACCTTACTATGACTCAATGAAAAAGCACATATTGTCCCTGGGATGATCATGGACAGAGTTTCCAACAGCTGGAGGGGAATTCAATGGAATCATGGGCTTTATTAAGGAAATTTATTATAGGAGTAGAGAGAACACCTCATAAGAGTGTAATGAGAACGAGAGCAAGCTGGAACACTTACATTCCTATTAACACTTTGTTAAGTATTTTGTGTCAGAAAACTGCTAGTGCTGACAGATTAATGAAGAGAGAAGAAAAACAGTTCTGTAAGTTCCAAACTAGGTCCCTCATTAAAATAGGTTTAACTGTCACTTGGACACTGTCAAGTTATAGTGTATCCTTTTAGTGTGTGTCTTCCAAATAGAGTCCGCCTGAAAGATGGAGCCCTGAGAGCCAGCCAGGCTGCCTTTTGCTATTGTGGACTTTGATCTCATGATTTTGGACTCTCCTCTAACTCTGTACTATTCCATTTGTTCCCATTGCTTGCTATCTGATGATAGCTTCTGTAACTACTTCCATTTCTTTTTTTATACCTCTGTACTTTCCACTTTTTTTCTCCCATTTTTAAGTCCTTTCTTGGACTTGTTTTAAGCCAGCTTGCCATTATATCTCTCATCTATCTCTCTCTTAACAACTAGCTCAAGTTTCATATCTCTCACCACTTTAGCTGATATTGGTCTCCTCTTTCTGGTTGTACTAGCTGTATGTGACTTCCTATGTGGCACTATATGATTTCTAACCTCATTTCTTAAGTGGTTCAAATGAATGGCTTATTTCTCCAACTTTCTTGGTGGGAAAACATTATTCTCATTTTGTATCCACTTTAGGGGACAGCACAGTGCTTTAGAGGTATTAGGCAATCAAAACAAACCTGTGGAATGAACAAATTATATATTCAAGGCTTCTATAACGTCAAGTACTCAATCTTTTGTTTAAAGTTAATGCCATGAGAAATGGGTATATAAGAGTATTATAGTATTTTGAATCTCGAGTAATCTCATTCTTACGGCTGCATTCTTTATTTACTTTTAATTTTCCTTTTCCAATTCAATCTGAAAAGAGGGGTCATTTGTGTATTTAAGAAATCCTTTTGCCCAATATAGGCTTCCAGTAAATACAGGTTTTAAATAATGCAGTACGGATACGACTCATTATAGTCTCTAAATAATTACCGAGACCCTTCAATAACGGAAATACTTTCTGATGGATCATTAGAAACACATCTGAGGTAGACTTTTAAACCATTAATAACCATAGAGACTGCCTTAATTGCTTTTGGAGTGAAGAATTATTTTGTAATACGAAGAAACACTTGCTAATTCATCTGTTTTGCTAGATTGGATTTTCTTTAATTGGCTTGCTTTAAAATGGGCATACTTGTGCTTTAAAAAGCTCCAGAACCTTCCATTTATCCACAAATACAAAAATAGCAATAATGACTGACAGTCATCCCCCTTCCCCTGTCACTTATGGGGACTATTTAAGGTTCTATCTTTTTCATGCTCTAGGAGTAATGTGAGGTTTAGATTCAACTCCCTTTAATCTGAAACATTGACTGAGCTCCAAACCACTTAGCAGCCTGCCATTTTTCAATGGGAGGGAGAAGCAGCGATGTAATTTACTGTCCACATTTTATAGTTTTCCCTTTTAAAAAAAAACCCTGCTTATACAGTTCCTGTATTTGCAGAGTCTAGAGAGTAAAATGGCTTTTAAATGTGGCCCTGGCTGGGCAATTCTGAGAAACCCAAAGTACTGGACAGGCTACCCTAGTTGATGTAAAGCGATGAGAGATAAGTTGTCTGGGAATAACTATGTCAGGGAGAGTGTAAGAGAAAATGTAGACAACACAACAGACGTGGTGAGCCAAAGTGGGAGCACAATATGGGAAGGACAGAGGGTCACAATTGGCCTGCGCTGCCAGACTTAGGTGCACACCTAGATAACAATTATGTCATCATTTTAGTCAGGCAGCAGCATTTACTGGGTACTGACTCACTCCTTGGGAGTTTCTTCATCATTACCCTGTCCGAACCCTGGTCTCTTAGAGAGTCAGTTAAAAGAACCTCTGTCTTTATTACTGAACAGGCAGTGTCTGCCCTGGGCCTTGTTTAGGAAAACTGGATAGGAGGTATGATTCCTGAAGCCTTACCCTCAGGATGGTGTTCCACCCCACCAGGACTTTCCCTTTGCTCCTGTGCTCAATTGCCTCAAATTCTTCAGCAGTTTTCATCTTCTCCTATGCACTTCATTCATTTATTCACTTCTACCTCCATCCATTCATGGAATAGCTACTGAGCATCTACCAGGGAAAGGCACATACTGGAGAGATACTGTATTAGCCAGGCAGCGTTCTCAGAGAAACAGAATCAATAGGAGATACACACACACACACACACACATATGTATATATATGTATATGTATATGTACATGTACATGTATACGTATACACATACATATATGCATATTTATATAAGCACAGGATATATATATATATATATATATATATATATTTTTTTTTTTTTTTATTTATTTATACATTCTATACACACACATCCCCCATAAGATTGATTGATCTCTTTATCTGTTTATCATCCCTCTACATTTATTTTAAGGAATCGGATTGTGGAAGATGACAAGTCCATAATATGCAGGGTAGGCTGGCAGGCTGGAGACCCAGGGAAGAGTTGTTGCAGCTCCAGTCCAAAGGCAGTTGGAGGCTGGCTTCCCTCTTCCTTGGGGAGGTCAGTCTGTTTTCTATTAAGGCCTTCAGCTGATTAGATGAGACTTATCCATGTTATAAAGAATAATCTGTTTCACTCAAAATTTACTTATTTAAATATTAATCTCATCTAAAAAATACCTTTACAGCAGCATTTAGAATAGTACTTGGCCAAATATCTTTGTACCATGGCCTAGCCAAAGTAAAATATAAAATTAACCATCACAAGTAGTATGAATTTTATGAGAAAGTAATATAGGCCCTTGTCCTCATAAGTAAATATTTAGAGAGATGTTTTCACAAGTAAATAAATAACTATAAATCAAGTCATGAACTTTGTGATGAGTTCTGTATCAGCTATCAACAACTTTTAAAATTCAGAGAAAATAATTATTAATCATCACTGTGTATAGTAAGAAAGGCTTTGTAAAAGGGGTGCAATTTGTGGTGGATGTTGAAAGGCAAGTAGGATTTTGCTAAGTAAAAAAAGTAAGGGCTGGGGGAGAAGAAAACATCCCAGGTCTAGTAAAACCAGAATGTGTTCATATATTCTCTAAAATTTTATCAAGTGTAATTTCCATGCCTCTTACTGTTCTAGGTGCTGATGGAATGTAAAGATGGTGCATCTCTGCTCAGAATGAATAATGATAATAGCTACTCTTTTTGAGTGCAGCTTGCCATGTGTCAGGTACTGCCAAGTGTTTTATCTCAATTATTGTCCTAATACCCTGTGGGAAAAGTTCTCAGTGGTGAAGCTCAGCCTGAGCAGTATGATATCAGTGGACTGTGAGGATACTGAGTGTATTGCTGGGGCACAGGAAGGACAGGGAGTTGCCCAAGGCAGGGAGGCTGGGGCTGAAGAACACAGCTTTTTCTTCGCTAGACTGGGCCTGAGCAGGCAGGAATGAAGCCCAGCCCAAGCTCACATTCCAGGTGATTCACTAGCTGTTCTCGTATAAATAGAGGGAAGCTTATGTGATAGTACCCAGGGAAATGGAATCCGAATAGTCCTGTTTTCAATTCTTTGCTAAATTTGCTTCTACTAAAATAATCACTCTCATTATCTCAAGGAAACTGAGAATTAGAGAGGTTAAGTAAATTTCTCAGTATTCCACAACTAATAAGTTGAGGTTCAAACTGTGGCAGCCTGACATTAAAACTTGGGTTCTTTCTACTTAGCCACACTGCTTTAACTCCCAGGCTAATGGGAAAAACAGTGACTGCTATGATCAGAATGTTTATGTCCCATCCCCCATCCTGCAAATTCATATGTTGAAGTCTTAACACCCAATGTCATGTGGTATCAGGAGGTGGGGCCTTTGGTAGGTGATTAGGTCATAAGGGTAGAGCCCTCTCGAATGGGATTAGAACGCTTATAAAAGAGACCCCACAGAGCTCCTTGAGCCCTACCACCCTGTGAGGATGCAACGAGAAGTCTATCATCTGGAAGTGAGCCCTCACCAACCATGCTGGCACCCTGAGCTCAGTGATGAGTTTCACACAGGGCATGTGAGCAAAGGTATATACATTGCAAGGTGTGCTAAAGCAAGGAGGCCTAGGAACGTAGGCAGCGAATGAAGCCAGAACCAAGATGGAGACAATGGGAATGGAAAGGAAGGACTTAACATCAGAATATTCTGTAAGTTCAGAAGACAAAATTTAGTAGCTGATTTTGGGAATGTGGAGCAACTTAGGTATCAGGGCAATTAGTGGCAAGTAAAGGAGCACCCTCACCTAATTAAAGTAGAAAAAGACATATGGAAGGGTATTACCTAGGTCACAGGATTTCCAGGTGGGGCCATGCAGTCAGGAACCATGCTCACACCACACCGTGGGGTCCCTACGGTGAAGAGTCCATTGTTGGCACCACAGGGCACTCCCCATCACACTACAGATGACCACTGATGTGGGACATGGAAGGTAGAATCTCCATCGCTCCTTGCCCCAAACTGTACACTTCTACCTCCAACCTCATGAAAATAGATACTATACAGCTTTGGTTTCCTCATGGAGTCAAAAGCCTGTACCTTGGCTGCAAGGTTGGCTAGGAAAGGATGGTCCTCGTTTCCACTTTTGGAGGTTTGTGGAATTTCTCAAATGCAGAATGAATGTTCACAAGATGCTGGTGGCCACAAACATGCCTACTCCAGGTGGCGAAGGATAGGGAGGAATCAAAACCGAATCCAGGGTTTCTCATTTAGCAAATGAGTGATTAGAGATGCTGTGACCAAAATAAGGAAATAAGAGGAATAGATTTGTGGGGCTAAAAATATTTATTTGTTTTTGAGTACACTGAATATATCTGCAGCACATCAGTATAGAGACCATTGTGCATTAGGCAGTTAGAAATTTGAGTCCCAGGCTCAAGATGTCAGATAGGGCTAGAGATGTAGATTTGGGAACCAATATATAGATGTGAGAGTAGATGAGCTTGATCAGGAAGTAAGTAACCCTGGTGAACATTGCCTTTGAAGGGCAGATAGAAGAGGAGGAAGACTCACTCAAAGATTTTGAGGGGAACAAGATGGGGAGGTAGAGTGAGAATCCAAAGACTGAAAAAACTAGAGTGTCATAGAAATCAAAGGAGCAAAGGAAGGAAATGGCAATCAAGCGAGTGAAATACTGCAGAGAAATGAATAGAGTGAGGTCTAAACGTCACTGGATCTCACAGCTAGGAATTCATTGGTGGTATGCAGAAGTTCTTTTGCTTAAGGCCAAAGTCTCAACTCACTTAGGGTGGACAGTCACATACCCTATTCCTCTCCTCAGCCCACACCCAATATACAGCTTTTATCCCTTTATTCCCACCAAGTTTTCAGTTTCCCTTCTCTTAATCCTTGCAGTGTCCCATTTCAAGACTGCCTTACCCTCCATTTCCTAAAGAAAAACTCTTCCCCAAACAAGCACCCCATTTTAATCTTGGCCCATAGCTATGCTTTGCCCAGACTCAGTGTTCTTTCAGCTGCCACCTTCTTCTCCTTCTCAGGCCCCACTCCCTCGCTGGTCTCTTTGGTGTTTCTCCAACTGCAGGGTCATTTACCTAGCATTCCATATCAGTCCCTAGGCCCGAACTGATTCTCCAATTTCCATCCTTCCCATCCCTATTCTTGGATATACTTCTCATTCACAAATGGCACTCCCATTTCCCCCAAAGTTCTACCAGTGCTTCCCATACCAGAGCCTTTACCTGTACTCACCATTTTCTTGGCACTAGGACTGTTGCTCTCAGTTTTTGAAGACTTTGCTAGCCAGACTTTGTCCTACTTTTCTCTGCCTGTCACCCTCATTTCTAGTCCCTTCTCTCATTTTAGATGGTGTTTTTCTCTCTGGACTATGTTTCTTCCTTACATTTTTACCTATCTTTTTTCCTTATCTGCTAATTTAAAAAAGGTAAAAAAAAATCCTTGAATTTCAGAGAAATATAGTGAAATATTTATTGATGCAATGATATGATAATTGGGATTTGATTCAAAATATTTTGGGTGGGGGCACACAGGTGGGAGAAATGACTAGTTATAAACTGATAATTGTTGAAGCTAGTGAGTACATAGGGGCTCCTTATATTCTATTTTGTATATGTTTAAAAATTTCCATAAAAAAAGATTTTAATGAGAAAGAGTTTAAATGTATATAAGTAAATAAGATGAATTAATATAAAGAAAACTATTAAGTAATACTGGTACAGATGGCAAAAATATAATATGGCAAAAATATGATGTGGCAAAAATTATGACAGTGATATTGGAATAATGTGTGAATTGGGGAAAAGACTAAGATAAATAGAGAAGGAGCTCAGAATGAGTATGGATACAGAGTGTTAAAGCAAGCTTGAGGAGAGAGGAAAGGCATCCTAGCAATTCCATCATTTAGGCCTGACCTTGGTGTAGGAGTCCATATACTCTCCCGGGAGTGAGGGGTTAGGGAGCAGGTAGGACTTGAGTGAAGAATTTTGAGACAGCTGTTGTGGGGAAGGTGAAGGAAGCCAGATAAAGGTAAGCTGCAGCCAAGGTTGGAGGACACGAATCTGTAGTAGAGCTGCTCACCGTTATCTTATTAGTCTATAACATGGTCTTCTGAGTGACTCTAGGGCCCCTCACAGTGCTTCCGGTTTTCTATAAAACATGAGAAGTTTTTTGTTTGTTTGTTTGTTTTTGTAAATCAACAAATATGCAAACTTCCTATAGAACCTATTTATCTAGAAAATATGCTTTACATACTTTACAAATGGAACTATTGAAAAAAGTTCCATTTCTAAAATGTTAGACTAAATAAGCATTATTTCTGGCATAGGTATGTAATTTCTGGTGTCTTCTAGACTTCCTGCTATTTATTTAAAAATTTTTTTTTTATTAAAGTATAGCTGGCATACAATATTATATTGGTTTCAGGAGTACGACATAATGATTCAATATTTATATACCTTTAGATGTTTGTCACTACACTAAGTCTAGTAACTATCTGTCACTGTGCAAAGTTATTACAATCTTATTGACTATATCCCCTGAGCTGTATACTACATCTCTGTGGCTTATTTATTTTATAACTGGAAGTTTGTACCTCTTATTCCCCTTTACCTTTTTTCACCCGTCTCCCCAACCATCAGTTTGTTCTGTTTCTTTGAGTCTGTTTTGTTTTGTTTAGATCTCACATATTAGTGAAATCATATGGTATTTGTCTTTCTCTGTCTGACTTATTCTACTTAGCATAATACCCTCTAAGTCCATCAATGTTGTCACAAATAGTAATATTTTATTTATTTTTATTGCTGAGAAATATTCTATCATACATATATACTACATCATCTTTATCCATTCATCTATCAATGGATACCTAAATTGCTTCCATATCTTGTCTATTGTATACAGTGAGGCAATGAACATAGGAGTGTATATATCTTTTCAAATTGGTGTTATTGTTTTTTGGGGGATAAATACCCAGAAGTGGAATTGCTGAGTTCTCTTTTCAGTTTTTTGAGGAATCTCCATACTGTTTTACATAGTGGATATACCATTTGCAATCCCACTAATAGTACATGAGGTTTCCCTTTTCTCCACATCCTTGCCAACACTTGTTGTTTGTTGACTTTTTGATAACAGCCATTCTGATAGGTGTGAGGTAGCATTTCACTGTGGTTTTGATTTACATTTCCCTGATGATTAGTGATGTTGTGTATCGTTTCATCTGTCTGTTGACTCTCTGTATGTCTCTTCATGTCCTTAGCCCATATTTTAATTGGATTTTTTTGGATGTTGAGTCATATGAGTTCCTTATATATTTTGGATATTGATCTCTTATTGGATACATCATTGGCAAATATCTTCTCTGATTCAGTAGGCTGTATTTTTATTTTGTCATCTACTTTTATTGTAGATGATAGTGGGTCACACTGTAGGTGATAGATATTGAGTCCATCTCAAAGGGAGGAGAATTTTGAAAGTGGCTGTTGCTCTTTGCAGTGGTTTGTAGAGGTTTATCTTCCTTTTGGTTAAGACAGTGGTTTTCAACGTGTGTGTGTGTGCATGCACACGCACATGCACACAAGCACAAACGCACACAGAGTTTTGCATATCATTTCAAGGAGTTCAAAGACCAAAGATCCCAGTTCCAATGCCAGATCCAAGCCTCGTGGTGGGACACATTAAAGGGTAATGTGTGTATTTGTATTTAGCAAACAGAAGGTTCATTTTTGGCTCTTAGAAATGATGAGCAATATTGTCACTGAGAGCTTATATTCTCCAGACCTCTAATGTCCAAACTTGACTTTCTTAACTTAGTCTAAGACGATTTAACGAAAGTTATTCATTTAAGTCAGACTCAAAGTCTATTATTCCTCTCATGTCAGATAATTGCCTAATATATGAAACACTTGTAATCGTGTAACATGTCCACATGGTACAAGTTGTATTTTATTTTATATTTTAAAAGTAAACTCTGTGTGTGCACAGTGAACCAGCAGCTGTCCTGCCTTACTTAAGAGGGAGAAGGGAAGGAACTAACATTTTTTGAGCATTAAGGACACATTAAATGCTTTGTGTGTAACTTATTTAGTCAGTACAGTATTGCCATTAGACAGATCTTTTCCTATTTGAGTGATGCAAAACCTGAGGCTCAGAAAGCCTAATAAATTCACCCAAGATGACCAGTTAATGAGTGGCTGAGTCAGCATTGAAATCTAGTTTTCTTTTAAGTCTTTGCTTAATAATGAACATTGTTATTTGTTGTTTTGTGGCTATATTGTAGCCATTTCTCTCTTTTTTTTTTAGAATTATTCCCCATTTCCCACCTCACCGCAACCCCTTCTATTTGCCCCTGAAATTACTAATCAAGGTACCATGCCTCATGACTCAAACTAGAATAATCACATTCTCTTTGAGTTTGAATTTTGCATGGAGACACTTGAAGATTGAAAACTTTGTTGGAAGGGGAAGGGATTAAGAAGTACAAATTGGAAGTTACAAAACAGTCATGGGAATATACATATAGACTATGGGGACATAGTCAATAATATTGTAATAACTATGTATGGTGCCAGATGGGTACTAGACTTATCAGGATGATCACTTCATAAGTTATATAAATGTCTAATTGCTATGTTGTTCACCTGAAACTAATATAGAGTATTTTAATTGTAGTTGAAAAATAAATTATTTTAATAAAAGGAAATAAAAAGAAAATTTTGTTGAAACTAGTTCTTTGTAGTATTAACAGTCCACGAATGGACTGTTGGCTCTTGCTACCTAGTCTTTTTGAGCTACCCTGCTGGTTCACTAGATTTTTCTGTGATTCTGTGAGCTATTCAATATCTTTTCATAAGTGCTTTTCCTTTGTAGGTTATGTAGTGCTATGGACTGAATTGTGCATTCTGTCCAGTTCATATCTTGAGGCCCTGACCTCGAATGTGATGGAATTTGGAGATGGGAGCCTTTGGGAAGTAATTAAATTTCAATGCATTCATGAAAGTGAGACACTCGTGATGAGATTAGTGTCTTTATAAGAAGAAACACCAGAGAATTTGGTTCCTCTCTCTGCCATGTGAGGACATAGTGAGAAGTTGGCTGTCTGCAGGCCAAGAAGAGGGCCCTCAGTGTGGAACCAAATTGGCCAACATTTTGATCTTGGACTTCCCAGACTCCAGAACTGTGAGAAAAAAACTCCTATTGTTTAAGCCACCCAGTCTATGGTATTTTGTTACAGCAACTGGGGTGACTAATACAGATAATTTCTGTTGCTTTCTATCAAAGAATTGATTATTCTACAAAATGACTAGTGAGAAGACATAATTTTAGCTTTTAATACCTTGGTTCTGAGATTGGGAAGAAATAAAACAAAGGTCAAAACAGCAAACTCAGTGACTTACTATCATGTCTAGGAAGAAAAGTTTATAAATAAGGAGGGCATTGAAACTATTTTATAGTGTGGATTTGGGAATCATTTACGGGTTGTGCTAACTCTTACTCTCTTTGTGTCTTGTTTGCATATTATTTATTTCTAACTTGATCATGATTAGCTCTAATGGTGATAAATCAATGCAAAGTTAGTTCAGGATGACTTCTCCTTCAGGCTGCAGAACTGGTCACATGAGAGCTAATCCCTAGAAAGTGGTCTGCCAGGAAGAAAAGCTGCTCTGAAATGGCAACCTAAATTTTTCCTTCCTACTTGTTTGCTTTGGTCTTAAAGAATGTAAGAAATTCCTACTGCAGGAATTTCTTCACTGGCTCCCAGTCACCTCTTTCTAACATAGGTTCATCTTTTATTTTTAGAGCTTTGTTTTGATCTATATGTCTTTTAGTTCTGAGTTGTTCATTCCATTTGATGATTCAGTTCTGAGAAATCAAGCTAGGTGAAGATGAAAGGTTTTAGCACCTCTATAATACTTTTCATCTGCTTTTTAAAATATATAACTTCCCACCAGCATTTCTTGGCACCACCTTTTTTTTTTTCTATTAGTTACAGAACATTTTAAGTTTGGTGGTATCCTAGCAATCGTGCAATTTACTCTTCTTAATTTTCAGATGAGAAAAGAGAATCCTAGAGAAATACCTGGCTTGTCAATAATTATGCAGTTAATTAGTAACTGAATAGGGACTTGAACATCGTTTTTCACATTTCCAGTTTGGCATGCATTCTACTTCTATGAGCTGCCAACTAATTGACCAAGACAAGAGTATAAGAGCAATTCCCATTCAACCTGAACTAAAGAAAAATATGAAAAAAGAAGAAACAGAAAGAGTTTTAAAAGTATCAAATTTCACTGAGCAAAAGGGGAAGATTTTGAGCCATGTAGAGGAAAGAGGCAGAGGGCAGGGAGGTAATGCTTTTTGGAAGGATTGCTCTTAAGCCTTCTGCCAGATTTCTGTATTCTCTGGGCAAGTGCCTACATGTTTACTTCATGGGTTAAACGATCCCATCAAGGTGAATGAAACACTGTCTCATTTCCTTGTGAACAAAAATTTTAAAAATAACTTATTTTTTCCCTTGGGACTTTGTCACATTAAGTCTATTTGGTTTCAGAATCTATGTTGAAACAGGCTAAGGGCAACTGGGACTTCACCTTATTTCTCTAATTGTTTTGTGTGCCTTTCTGTCTTGTGAGAAGTGAATGTTGTCTGGGCATCCTACTCTTTTTCCAGCTCTAGAGTGAACATTCAGGGTCTGCCTGGTAGCCTGTCTCTTTGCGGATGAATATGCCTTAGATCATGTTGATTTGTTTTCAGTATAGGGCCAGTTGTTCCAGGATTACTTATTCAGGGTTGAAAACCACAAGTTTAGATTATGAGGCAAAAGGATGAGAATAAAAATGTAAGGAAAAAGGTAAAATGACATTTTGTTGGATTATCAACTTTCTGTTTGAAACTAGGTCTTTCTTCATTTAGTATCCCTGCTATAAACATATTGTTCTAAAGAACATATGATGAAAAGTTATAAATATTAAGCGAAAACACACATCCTTCTTTTTTTCTCTAGGCAACAAAAGCAAATATTAGAAATGAGTAGAATGTTGAAATTTTTAATCTTCCTTCTGAAAAAAGATATTTCTTAATAACACTATGGACTTGGATTTTGGGCCTGGATTCGCAAGTCCCTCTGTGTGTAAACAGACAATGATCAAACCAAACGTTTTGGTGAGGAACACTACTTCAATAATGGGCTGCTGAAGTTGAATAATTAGTAGCTATAGAATTACAAGTTTAGTAATTGAAACTTGTTTTTTGTAAAGTTGGTTGTTTTTCCCCTTGTATTTGATTATACTTACAAACCTTTGAATGCTTATATCCCTGTGATTTTTAATAAAGGTCCACAATAATATAAGCATTTGAAAGCAATTCATAATCACATTTCCTCATGCAATGATATATATTTTTGCGTAATAGTTTCTGGTTCTTCTCATAGGCCTATGTGTTTTATATTTACAACCATATATTTTATATTATGCTTTTTTTCATGTAACATTCTGTCTCTCAGCATTAAAATTTACCATGTTTTTATATCATATTAACAATTGCCATTTTAAATGATTTCCTGTTTCATATTATCTGTCTTAATTTGCTAACTTCTATTGACCACTTATGTTTTAGCTCATTAAGTTATATTATAGAAATATAGATGTATATCACTGATAATTTTGTACTGAGCATCTTCATAGCTATAGCTTTTCATTTTATGGGTATTCAGATGAAGTACTTTCTCATAATTAAATTCTCCCAAATGGTATAAAAGTTAAAGATCATGAGCATCTTTAGGTTCTTGCTGTATATAGACATATTACTTTCTAAAGTGTTTATATAATATAATCATTTGGCTTTCTCTGCAGAGTCATGTGTATTGGGTATTATCATTTATTTGTTTTAATTTGCCTTTTTTTTTATTACTGCTGGAAAGAACGTTTTTCTTTGTGGATTTTATTCTATTGTTCTGGCTAGTTGTATTTATTTGGATGTAATTTGTCTATGACAGTTTAACAACTTATTTTTTCCTATTTAATAGTTTCTCTGAGAAACAGTACCCTTTGGCTTCTGGACACTCAAATGTCTATTTTAAAGTGACTTTCAGGTCAGGAGCATTATGACAATTTTTTCTATTTGTACCATGAGAGAAATATCCAACCTTCTCACTATGTCCTCACTTGATAGAGAGAGAGAGGGAGGGGAAGGGAGAATGTCCCTTTTGGTGTTTCTTCTTATGAGGGCATTAATCCCATCATGGGCTCCACCCTTAGAACCTCATCTAACCCTAATTACTTTTCAGAGTCCCCATCTCCACATAGTATCACAGTAGAAGTTAGGGTTTCAATATAGAAATTTTGGAGGGACACAAACATTGAGTCCATAATACTTTCCTTCTCACTCGGGTCACTCCACTGTCTACCCAAATACACATCCTCTTAGTTAAGGGAAACTTGGTGAGTGTTAAAGACAGACATGAAATTTCATGATTATGTGATTGAGCTTTAAAAAAAATGAGTCAGTAGATATGGAACAAAATGAAACAAACAAACAGAAGAACAGTGTGGAAAGAAGGTAGTTGGAGCACCTTACATCAGGATCAATCACTAAGCATTATTTATCTTATGGGTATTGATAGTGGCATGTGGTGTGTGTTGGGATTTAAGAGTCCATTAGGAAGAGTATTTTTACATCTTGCAAATCATACATTCTGAATTTTGAGTCCCCGTCTTAAATGATAAGGATGGAACTTCTTAATGTAGGGAATCTTAGTAGGAATTATCTCTTTGGTTCTGTCTCTCTCCTCCTCCCCCTGCCCTTCCTGTCATTTCATTCCCTACCCACATCCCTTGCCCTAAGCTCCCAACATACCAACTGGCATCAAGCTAGTTATACATCTAGCTATTTCTTTATTTTCTTTGATGAGTCAGAAGTGAATCAATATCCTGGCAGGGAGTTAAGGAGGCTGGTCTTTTCAAAGAGCTGTTTTGTAGGTTAATACAAATATGATAACTTGAGTGTTTAAAAACAGTTTCCAGTGAGTGACTATGTGCTTTAGTTATATGATTCTTAAGCTTGAATGGTTATTTTAGGATGAAAAAAAATTCCATTAGTTGATAATTTAAAAATGTAACCAGTTTATAGACTCTGAATAGGTCTTATTTGCACATGGCAAAAAATGCAAACATTACCAAAAGGTATATGGTGAAAAATAAATTATCTTCCCATCCCACATTCCTAGTTCCTTTGTCTTTCTTCTTCTCCTCAGAGGCAACCACTACTAATTTCTTACCAGTGCTTTACAGAAACATTCTCTATGTAATCAAACTTAAATTTATTTATATATCCTCCCTTTAAAAAACTCTAATAGAAAATACTATACACACCTTTTATTATTATTATTATTTTACTTTTAACTTAACTATATCTTGTTTCTTGGAGATTGGTCTATTTAAGCACATAAAGCTTTATCCTATTCTTTTTACTAGCTGTATGATGAGGATATGCTATAGTTTATTGAATTAGCCTCCTATTAATAGGCATTTAGGTTATTTCTAGTCTTTTAAAACAAACCTCACTGTAATGAAAAGCCTTGTATGTATGTATTTGTGTATCTTTGCAAGTATATTTGTAATATATTTATAGGCTGAATAACAGCATGAAGAAAAATGTCTCATATTGGTTAAAAGCATGAATATTAGAGTTTTATATTCACTACCTGTTTACCACTTACTAGCCATATAACCTAGGGACAAGTTATTTAACTTTCTGTGCCTTAGTTTCCTCATCTATAAAATGGGTGTAAATAATAGTACATACCTTGAAAATATGAATATTAAGGCAACTAATGCAAGTACAGCATTCTGACATCAGGATATAATACATTCTTCATAAATTATCTTGTTAGGATAATTTCCTAGAAGCTAGGATTTTCTCTTTTAGAAACATCAATGATATTATTGGAGAGTAACTTTTTCTTTTCATCCTTGATAAAGAACTCACTGCTAAGCTTGTTACAAATATTGATATAATTGATGCATAAGTTTGACTCAAAGGAGAAGGTCGGGAGGGTAAATTGACAGTTCCTGTTGTGGGTAGAAGAGGGAGGCTGAATTTAGTCTCATTTATTTTTGAACATTGGATTAAAAGTCATCATTTTGGGCCTCAATGTCCTTGTCTGTTACATGTGAGGTTTAGATTATTAGATGATCCCTAAAGTAACTTCCTGCTCAAACAGTATGTCTGTGCTTATTCTGTTCTCAAAATGAGATGTAATTTATGTGGCTTAGACAGTGGAGATAAATTTAAATCCTGACTCATGTAACAGTGTCACTTTGTATATGTTGGTCCCTCTGCATGCGATGACCTTCCTCCTTGTCTGACTGTGTAGCTGAGCCCTGACTCATCCCCAGAGACTTAGCTCTGGCTGGGCCTTCACTGTGATGTCTGCCCTGAGTGTTCCAGCTCAGTTAGGCACTTCTCCCTTTGAGCTGTCTTAGCCCCTGCATTATGTAGTGGGATATGAGTTTTTGAATTTTAGTTGATAGTGTTTGTCACTTCAGATTTGGCTTTGATACAGCATTTTTGTTGCATCAAAGAGATTATACAGTCTTCTCTTGAATTTTAAATTTCAAAATTCTAGGCCATTCAGGGAATGAAAAGATACATGTGCATAGGTAAAACAACCACTGAGAGAAGACAGGTTGAGTGAGTAAAGCATCCATGCTCCAGAAGAAAGTGCTCCAGATAAGCGTAGGCAAGAGGTGAATAGACATTGTGGATCCCTGACAAAGAGTGAGGCTTTCTGCCTGGTTCTTTCTCTGAGCTCAACAAGGGATAAGGAGAGTGACGAACCCTTGAGAGGTATATGAAATCTGAGCACAGAGGGAACCCAGGTTTCCTTTTCTACAAAAAGCCCAGGGAGGTGAGAAGAACCCAGAGTAGAAATGGCTATACAGGGCACCCAGGTGGAAAGGCACAAGGGAGCCTGCAGAGGTTCAATAGAGCCTGGCAGGGCATGGGAGCAGAGGACAATATCCCTGTGCTCCAAGGGAAGCATGAAAGTGATAAAGGACTGAGATGGTCTTGCTGAGTTTCCTGGGGTCTAGTGTGGTGCGGGTGCCACAGAATGATCTCATGTACCTGAAAGGGGAAAAGGAGATAAGAGACTTAGCTCCCAAGGTACTTTTGATTGGAAACGTGACCAGAAATCAGCAATGACCTACCTGGACCAACTACTGAAGACAAAATAGAGAACATCTCAGAAACTCCCAGCCTGACCCAGAGAAACTGAGAAATCCCAATTCGACTGAGATTAAGTTGTCATAACCTAGAAAAATAGAAACTCCATGGTAGAACTTAAGTTTGTTAGAATTTTTAAAAATTTAAATAAAGATTCCTAGCACCTCTAATACTCACCCATTGCACTGTAAATGTTTGATTCCTTGCCTGCTTCTCTGGATCATAAACTCTCTGAAGGAAATCTAGGTCTTTAATTTCTATTTTATTTGTTCCTGTACCTTGCAAGTGCTGACACACAGGAGGCCTACAGTAAGCTATTTGAATGAATAAACAGACATTTATTGGATGGCTATTCTTTGCCACAAGCTATCCTAGATGCTTTCCCAGCCCTTATACGAGGTGTTATTATCTCCATTTTGCAATTGAAAACATTACGGCACAGGGAACTGTGGGCAGGAGGCCCATCATTCACATTCTGGGCCCTGGGACACCAGACTGCCTTCTTAAGTAAAACTGATATTTCCCTTACTGTCTGAATATAACTATGGAATAAGAATGAAAATTAGCTTTGCACTTATTTTAGTAAGTTTTTCCATATTTCTTATTTACTACTTTCAAAATAAAGAGCAGAGTGTTCTGCTCATTTTGCTTTAATTATAATTATAGATTAGAAAAAAGTACCTAGTACAGTATGACCATGATACCACAAATATAATCAGAGCACAGATAAAGCTTAATATTCTTTCAAATACTGCTTTATTTATTTATAAAATAAATAAATGTTCTTTGTAGATGATATATAAAATAAGTTTAAGAAGTTAAAATTCACTAATAATTCTACTTCTTAGAGATAACTACTATTAACCTTCAGTTATATTTCACTCTGATTTTAGAAAATTAGAAAATCTGTATCAGTACTTTGTTTATATGTCATTACATCACAAGTGTTCTGCAGAGCACAGGATGTTTAGTGTTAATGGAACAAAAACTATTTAGGTTTGGTGCTCAGTGGGAGGAGTTATTGGAGTTAGGGTGCCATAGGTACTTGGAGGTACTCAATATGCAAATTATTGTTTTAGATACACTACCAGAAAACTTTTAAAGATTCAAAGAAAGTAAAAGATACATATAATTCAGCAAGACTCTCATGACTATAGTAAACTTTAATTGCAATTTGAAATACTGAGAAAATAAAAAAACAACGGTAACATGGTTTAGGAATAGCTTAAAAATCCTGCTTGAGAGAGGAGGGGCCACATGTCCAGGAGGGATTTGACCGCCTGACCTCAGCGTACCATCAATACCTATGAACAGATTTGTTGCTTTATCTGTGTTCGTGAACTAAAGAGAGAGAAATTAGAAAAATCAGCCATAGAGCACAGCAGTAATTGACCAAGTGTAGCAACATTCCTCTCTCTCTGAGACAGTGAAACACTGGGCTACAACACGGAGTAAAAGTTTACATTTCAAACTTTCTAGAAAATCAACATGTTTTAGGCCAATTAAAGAAGAAGAACACCTTCTACCCAAGGCAGTGGAATCTTCTTGATGTGATTGGAAACCACTGTTGAACGTCTTAGCTTGTTTCCAGGGTGTTTAAGAAAGAGGATTCCTGAAGGATAATCCAAATTTATTTGATGCTTTTAGGTTTTATCATGTGGAGACTAATCTTATTTCTCTATGTACCTTGTGAGCTGCTGCAGATTAAAATATGATTAGCTCTTCCCTTTAATTGGCCATATAATAAACCCATAATCTCAAAATTGTGGCATAGTGGTTCAGAGTACAGTCTTAGAGCCAGACTGCCTGTATTTAATTCTACTCTTTGTGGGCTTTGAGACTTTAGGCAAGCTACTAAAGATCCTCATGCCTACTTTTCCTCATTTGTTCTCGTTTTAGGTTTTTTTTATTTGTTAAAATAAGGATTAAATGAGTTAAAATGTGTAAAGCACTTAAAATAATGCCTGCTGCAGAGTAAAAACTATAAAAATGTTAAATAAGAATGTAATTAGGCTTCCCATTGGTGATTGCTGGGGAACTGAATTGAGAGTGGGCTAATGACATATGGCTGACTTGGATATCTCATAATAATGAACAGGTGCCAATGTTTTTGTAGCAGAATGGATGGGTGGTTAAGCATGAAACAGAAGGGTTAGGGATGAACACTGCAGGGTCTTTAAGACTACTGGGTTGTGTTACCAGGCAAGGTATGCTGGGACTGGCCTGGGAAATTAATGGAAAAACTGGGTTACTTTAGGAACAGGGTGAATATTCAAAAAGGGATTGGGATTTCTCAGATTACTTACCTGGATGGTGAGTAAATATGTTAAAAGAGGCAAACTGAGCCTGGGAATAGATTGGAGCTATCTAGAATTACTCTTTCTTGCTAGAATTTTAGATAAATTAGATACAATTTTAATCTTCAATTCACTGTTTCTATCAGTTACTGTTTGTTGGTGGCTAGCACATAAATCACTTCTGGCTAATTGAATCATAGAAGTAATTTACTGGAAGTCAGGAAGCTCAAACAACCAAGAGGAAAGGCCAGGCAAGAGGCTTAGAAGGACCAAGAAGTAAGGCCATTGTGGGGCTGGGAAACAGGGACTGCTGGATGGTCACTCTTGGGTCAATCAGCCTCTTGCCCCTCATTCATATTCCAGAGAGAGGAACCAGATCAGCCCAGCTTGGGTCAGGTGCCCACCCCTTGGCTAGAGGAGGGCAGGCAACTGCACCTGACTATATCTGTTAGAGGAGTCCCTCCAGAACAAAATCAGAGTTCTATCACCAACAGAAGAAAGAAAGACAGTAGACTGGACAAAAACAACAAATGTCTACTTCACTACTTTATATTGCTTTAAGCCACCGACGAAGATGACAGAAGGCAGAAGGAATTAAGGAGACCCTGAAGACTTTGATTTTTAATCTTTCTCCCCTATCGAGTTGCCTTCTCCTCTGATTCTAAAGCCTAGACTCACACCAGAAGGGACCCCCGGTCTCTCTGATGGAGTTTTCTCCTGATCATATCACAGTCTCACTTAAAGAAAACAGCTCAAAACATTGTATGGATTTTTACCAAAATAATGATAGTTATTCTCCCATCAGATACTTATTGGATATGTACTGTCTATCAATAAAGGACAAATAAGTCCTGTATTCTGCCTTTCAGAAATTCATAGTCAGGGAAGCAAGACAGACATATAAACAAATAAATTACGTGATTACAATGCAGTGTGGAGAATAGTGTAATAGAGAAACAAAAAAAGGGCATAGCTAATCTGCCTAGGGGATTCAGTGGAAGTGATATTTGAATGAGGTCTTGAAAAATGAATGAGCACTTATAATTTTAAATTGAGACATTTAGTATAAAAACAAAATTGTGACCCCAAATTATAAACGTTATTCACACTGCTGTCAAGGGCACCAATTTCATCTCCTGGCAGCATAAATTTTATTCTTCGATCTTCTAAGGCTAAGAAGTGAGCTGGTAAATGATACTTTGAAAATTAAAAACTGAGAAACAAATAAACTGTTTCATTCCTAAATTACAATTTGTAGACAAAACCTTGTTCCTAATAACTGTAGTTTCATGAACTTAACTAGATGTGAAATGTGCCCCAGGACTTCAGAAACCCCTGGATAGCTGTCATTCACTGGCTGGGCAGCTTGAAGGTCAGAGCCTCTTTTGGATCAAGCAGAGGTCTTGGGTCAGATACTGACTTTTTAGTGCAGGGGCTACTTATACATCTAAGAGTCATATCTTGGCTAGAAATCATTTATAGTGTGCCTTTGAGTTAGCAATGTGCCTGGATTTCAATCTTCTCTAGAAACTGTAAAATAAGAATAGAACTGTAGTGGTAACAAAGAACTCAAAATTAGTACAGATAAAAAGAATCTCATCACAAAATAGAATGATAAAGCTTCTCATTGGTGATTGCTGGTGAACTGAGGTAAAAGAATGAATTGGGAGTGGGCTAATGCCATATAGCTGACTTGGAAATCTCATAATAATGAAAAGATGCCAATGTTTTTATGGCAGAATGGATAGGTGGTTAAGCAAGAAACAGAAAGGTTAGGGATGAGCACTGCAGGGTTTTTAAGCTCTTATTTGTAGCAAATAGAATGCCTTGCTCAACAGTTACATGATGAGCTTTCAAGTAATGCTATATGAAATTGTAATAGTGTTCCCTCGGTGTTGATGAGGAGAAATCCTTAAGCATAACATTTTGATAGATTCAATTTATGTATTGGATTATTTTATCATAAGAAGTTTCATTCACATTTTCCAGTCATTTTAATGAAGCTATATGACATAGGAGAGCTAAGAGTGTATATACATTTTTTTTAAAAGCATATTCCACCTAAAATTGGAAGACCAGTCTTCTTATGTAAATTTTTAACTTCAGTTTAATTATTTCCTTTTTTAGGATTCAAAATTTTCTTCATCTTCCTATTTTTCATAGATTCTCATGAATTCTTGCTTACAAAAACCTCTCTTTATACCACAAGTACATAATAGAAAAAAGTGGCATGGAGGGAGAATCATAGAAACTCGCATTGAGCTAAATGACCCCTAGAATGCAAATTGAAGATGAGTGTTTCAAATTATTTTTTCTCTGTCCATATGATGGACTAATAAGGAAATCCATCCATCAGTCAACCAAACTCAATCAATGAGAACAGGGCAGAGCTCATCTGAGTGATAATGGATGGTACTTGAAAGTGAATTAGTGACTGAATTGGAGAGATTTCAGAGGAATAGAGCTAACCATGGAAAATCCGATTAACTTGTGTATATTGCTTATAGGATGTGGGAAGGACAATAGCAAATTTTACCCAACAACCTCCAACTACCTGTGAAGCTGACCTAGAGGCTGCTTCAGATTTGATAGATTGAAACAAGTCCATCTGAAATCATTTTTTCAGCCCTGCAACTTTTATAATAATATGTATCAAACCTAGAAACCTGAATACATCTGCACAGAGACATACAATTCCCAACAATGCCTCCATGACAATATGCTGTTGGTTGCTAATCAGAAAAAAGCACGAGTAATACTTAGAAGGCATTCTGTTGCTTGCTGGGGGTGGGGCTCCTTCTGTAAATGGTTAAAATATTCAGCTTATAGAGCAACCACCTGATTTACAAATCTTTGATGAGGTGTTAACAATGCATATTTATTTACTTGTTCTTTTAATCACATGTTACCTGTGCACAAGCTTCAAAATCAGGCCAAGCTACAAATGGTCATTAATGTGACCATTACTGGAACTTCATCACCCCCACTAAAGACAAAGTCCCTCTCATATCAATTCATCAGCAGCACCCACTAAGTCACAGCCCTCTTCTATCCTCTCAGGATCATAGTGCCAGCAGGCTCTTTGCCCCAGGTGTTAACAATCAACACCTCGTGGAGGTGACTTACCTAATAGAAGAGGAACATTTTGTAATGCATCCTGAAAGGATATCAAACCCCTACTTTTAACAGATTAAAATAAGCAAAGCTAAGACAAAGGGAAGGAGTGTGCCTCGCATTGTCTTAGTCCCCGAAAGCCCGAGTTTCCTGCCAGGGACCTACAGTTTTCATCAGGCTGCACTATTGAATGGAAATATTAGTGTTGCAAATCTATTATGGGTTTATTCACCCTAGAAAGTTTTTATATAGAAAAATATAAGGTGTTTCATTTCTACCATATCTATTTCCTTGTCATTTCAGTACAGTTAGGAAACACTGTTCAATACTTGGAGGTCTCCTTTTAATCTTATGTTTCTGTCCCTCCCCATACTCTTTTTCCTCAACAAGTAGAAGCCTACAGTAAATTTTGAATGCCCCTGCTTGTGGCAGGCATCCCCTTCCTGGCTCACAGCCAGCCCTGGCCTCGTTGTGCAGCAGGCTGGTGGGGTTACCAGGATACCCAGGGGTGACTCCTGTGGCTCTGACAGTACCCTGGTGGATTGAGCTGATTAGTCACAGCCAACTGCTTGTTTTCAGGGATTTATTCCATTTTCCTGCTTTGCCAACATTATCTAATTGAGGACCAGATGCTTTTAATCAGCATTTTCTGCAGTTCAAGGAGCTCTGAAAATCTTCTTATACTCCAGGAATATATTGCCCAGGCCTTAAAATATAGGTGTTCCCTATTCACTCTGAGGAAGTATGTGACTTTTAAAGGAGCAGGCGAACATATGATACTTTTCAACACAGAATGGAACACTCTTTTAGAGGCAGTGGAAGCAAGCATGAGTATGTATTTTGAGGATTGCAAATTTGTGCACACTTTCGGGAGGCAATTTGGTTCTATCCAGATTTAAAATGCACATACTGTTGACCGAGGAATATGTGTTCAAGGAAGAATGTACAAGGATATTTATATAGCATTGTTTACAATAGCGAAAGACTAGAAATAATCTAAATGACCATAAAATAGGGGACTAGTCAAATTATCCTGCATCCATACAATAGAATTATCAATTGTTAAAAGAAAGAGGCAGGTCTATATGTAACAATGTGGAAAATTGCCTAAATATATCTAAAATGAGACACACAATACTGCGATTTATATTTTAAAAAAGGGAGGGCTGTGTATGTTTGTGTATGGGTAGCCTATCTTGACATACTATTATCAGCAACTGCCTCTGAGGAAGGGAACTGGAATGCTGAGAGGGGGAAGAAGGAGTCTAACTTTTCATTGTATGTCTTTTTATAAAACTTTCCTCATGCATATAATTCCTATTCAAATAAGTAGATAATTAAACAGTAAATGAAGATGTCAATTTTTCTTCTCTTTAGGATTTCTTCTTACCACATGCTCTCCACAGAAAGAATTTTCTTTCTAGGCCTTGCTTGGGGTCTGATAGACCATTAGTTCTGGCTTCTGCCGCTTAGCGTGTGATACTCAGCAAATTATTTTGTGTTGTCCAGAGCCTCACCATTTTTTCTCCTGTAAAAGAGATGAACAATATCTGAAAATTTACTGTGAGGCTTAAATAAAACAAGGTCTTTCACATAATGCCTAGGACATAGTCCTTAATGAGGCCTTGATAAAAGGGACTTTTCTTTCCCCTTTGAGACTTGCTCCGAGGTTCATGCTGATTGGATAGGTGTTTCTCTCACTTCCCTGCAGCCAAAATTCTTTCCTTCGCTTTCCTTTGAAGGCAAGTCTTTCCCTCATAGCCCACTGATGGTTTTACGGCTTACTAAGTTAAAACAAACAATAAAAAACAAATAAAGCAAATAAACAAAACATCTTCTTTACCCATGTTATGATTCAAAACAGGTCTCAGATGAGGGCCTCGGGCTTGCATTAGAGCAGGTGGGGCCATGGCTCCACTGAGCTTGCAGCATCCTCCCCAGGGCCTCCAGAGCTTTATGGTTCTTTGAGGGCCCCTTTGGAGTCCTCTTAGTTTGGCAGCTGCTCACCCCAGGAGGACCAAACAGCCACAGAGCTACCTAGAGTCTTCTTTTCCCCAGTTGCCTGGAGCCTTTACTTTCAGGAAGAGTTTTGTTCTGTTCCCCCCACCCCCAATCATTTTTATTTTTAGTTTTTAAACATGTATAAAATATAGTATGTGTTTTGGTGGGAAGAAGAAGGCACTTTTTGAATAAACTACTCTGGAGAAACTGCTGGGCAATGGAGTATGTACCTGTGTGTGCATGTATGCATGTTTCTTTTTGAAGATGATCAGAGAATAAGCAACTGAAATATTTTGCTTTTGTCCCCCTGTGGCCTTGGTCTAGTTGCGCCCACATCCTGGGTAGTTTTATACATGCCAACCTTAGATGCTACTGAAGCCAGATGCAATGTCATCGAACCTACAAAAGAGAACCAAGTTCTTTTGAGCTCTGGTGACAGGCCAGATGCCCATCCATTCTTCCCAGCTTTTGAAATTTGTTCTAGTGTGCAGGTTTACATGTTCATTTTGGTGGGGATGGATATGTCTATGAGTAATAGAGGGCACAGTACTTTGCACCTGTCTCTGTTACCACTCACCACTGTTTGCATCAGTTTCTAGTGTGGGGTTGGAGTATACCATTTGCAGTGTAGTGGAGAGCGCTGGCTGTGGAGACAGACAGACCTGGGTTTGAAAACCAGACTTGTTCCTTTCTAGCTGTGTCACCCTGGTGTCTTAGCTTGTTCAAGTTGCTATAACAGAATACCATAAACTGGATGGCTTACAAAGAACAGAAATTTCTTTCTCATAGTTCCGATGGCTGAGAAGTCCAAGGTCAAGGCTCTGGGTGATTTGGTGTCTGGTGAGGGCCTGCTCCTTCATAAACTGGGTCTCCTTTCTTGTAACCTTACTTGGCAGAGGAAGAGGTGAAGCATTTCTCTTGGATCTCTTTTATAATGCTACTAATCCCTCAGGCTCCATCCTCAGGACCTAATCACAGATCCCACCTCCTAATGCTATCATACTGGGGGTTAGAATTTCAACGTATGAATTTTGAGGGGATACAGACATTCAGATCATAACTTGGGTAAGTTATTGAATCTCCCAAAACTTTATTTTCTTCATCTGTGATAAAGGAAGTATAATGGTACCTGGCTCATGGCATGTGTAACTCAGCATAGTGCTTCTTACAGGACAGACACTGTGTCTTTCCCTTAATATATCCCAAGTGCCCAGCACATTACATAAGGCCTTGGTGAATAAATGAATGGTAAATGAATGAATGGGATGCCCAATGCAGAATCACAGTGTGACTGATTTTGTGATACATTATTATTCCCGTGTGACTGGAACCCTTGGATGACCTCCTTTGAACATCATTTCTTTCTTGACTACTCCTCTCCCCTTAAAAAACTCTCCGACTTCTATGTATTATTTTACAATTTCTCTTTCACAGGTGACTTATAACATTTTCTTTCTTTCTTTCTTTCTTTCTTTCTTTCTTTCTTTCTTTCTTTCTTTCTTTCTTTTTGTCTTAAGAAACTCTCTCATTCTTAAGACTAATAGAAAAGAAAAATAAAGAAAGATCTCAGAGATTTATAGCATATTTCGTTAGTATTTCTTGTTACTTAAAATATACATTTGGCTAGAAAACAGGAGAATATTTGCTTTTCAGGATTTTATGTACAAAATTATTTTAGGTCTACTCTGTGACATTCAGTATGTATCCTTGGACTTTTTCCTGCCAAACTTGACTTGGGCCTCTTTTAAATTTTCATATAGCTTCATGACATAGCTTTATGACACCTAAATGCAAGATAGGCCACTACTGTATTGGTTCGAAACATAATGATGACTGTCAGAAAGTAGAAACTAACTAGTTGCCTCTTTTGTATTTGACCTAGAAGATTACTATAACATGTTACCCAATATATGAGAATAATTTGATGCCAACTTTCCCCCAAAATGTTAATATTATGATTATAAAGGTAACACACTAGAGCTTTTCTATTTCTTGGAGAGAAACCGCTTCACTTCTGCTTTTCGGACATGACCAAACGAGGCTCCGATACCTTGTTGGCAACTTTAGAATCATAGGAAGAAAGATCTGGAAGAGATCATGGAGGTCACCCATCCTAACCCTTTATTTTGCAGAGGCACAGCATGGCTTCACAAGGATCACAGAGCTAGTTAGTGGTAGGGTGGTGCCTAGAAGCTAGATCTACTAAATCATGGTTCAGCGATATTTCTAATTTATCCATTGCCTTTTCTGCACTCAAGATGCAGAGGTTTTATTGATATATATTCTCATATGTTGTTCTTAATTTAAATAATTTGAAGATTGATAGCAGAAGATAAATTTCATTGAGGAAATTCCATGGACAGTGGGTGTGTCACATTATTAAAAGACAAAAAACCAAAAAAATGAGGAATCAAATGAAATGTGTTTGGGATCACATTTGGCAAGAGGACCAGAATTTTATGACCTACTTATTAACTAGTTATGGAGACTCTTCTAGTGCACATGAAATGAGTGGTGAACAATAAGCAGATGTTTTGTGAATTGATAGATTATATAATACAGAGAAAATGTTTATTAAGGAGTGCAGGAGTGAGAGAAGGCCTCATGGAGGAGGTGGGACTAAATCTAGTCTCTGAAGAATGAGTAGAGTTGGATATGCAGTTGGAGAAGCAGAGCTTCCACACTAGGGCAAGCAGTATGTGTGAAACAATGGAAGGGGCGATGGAGCAGTGTGAGTATGTGTCTTACATATTCATGGGGTATTGGTGAGAAAGCCAGTCTGACTAAGAAATAAGGTCATGTTGGTAGAGTGGAGTCAGATTATGAAGGACTTTGAAAGTGAGGTGGAAGAGGTCAGACTTGTAGACCACAGGGAGCTCACCTTGCATTTTGAGCTAAATTGTGACTCGCTAGAAACCTATTGGAGACTGGCACTTGGGCAGTTGGGTTAGGAGACTAGTTATGAGGCACTTCAGTATCTAGGCAAGAGATGATAAGATAGCAGAGACAAGTAAAGATGGAAAAGAAGGAGAAAATATAAAGACATTTCAAAGGAATAAGCATTGGGGTAACTGTTTAGATTTGTTAGATCAAGAGAAGAAATTATTCGAAGTTGGATCCAAGGATTTTAACCTGGCTGACCAAATTCCAAGAAGTTTGTCTGTGTCTGTGAACTTCATTTCCTGTCAAGATTAGAATTTGAGCTGATTTCTCTAGGTTGGTAGTCTTCCTCTCCCTGCATCTCTTCTTGTGTCAAGTTACAGAGCTGTTTTATTAAAGGCGTGTCTTATTTCCCTTAAGGAAAAACAATATTTGTGAAAAAGTTGCTTGGTTCATTGTACCTGCCTTCTGATTATTGTTGACCTTGCCACTTAGTTATATCATTGTTAAATATATGAAGATCCCTGGAGCCCATAGTCTCTGCACATGAGAATGCATTTAATCTATGATAGAAAAACAAAATTGCTTACCTGGAATGTTTGTTCTCTGACTAATAATATAGTCACATTGATACACCCTCTATTACCAATGAGTTTCCAAAGGCTTTTGTATTAGCGGAGCCTTAGAAATGGTTTAATTCACATATATAGCTAAGGGAGACATTTGAGGGACTGCGGTAATACCCACTAGGAGACTGATGAAATTTTAAAAGATTCTAGTGCATGGAAGCCTGCAGATTTTTTACACAGAGTGAAATTTTTTTCTGGTCCTAGGGGCATCCCATTCTATCACTACCATATCTCCTTTATCCTGAGAGAGACTGAAAAGAAGATATGCTGGAAGAGGATTATGCTGCAAGATTTCCTAATGCCAGCAAACATTTATGTAGTAAAAATACATCATCGTCATTATTATTTAATCTTCACAGTAATCTTGTGAGGTAGATATAATTACCATTCTCATTTTATAGATAATGATACTGAGAAAGGCTAAGAGAGATAAAATGAGTTGGGCGTTAAACTGGCCATTTGACTTTAATACTGAATCTGAATTTTTCTTACTCTGCAGATCATGGGCAAGAAATCAGGCTCAGAGAAACTGCCAACTTTTTACATGTTTTATTTTTCAATTATGGACATTGGTTCTTTATGAATTGGTTGGACTTGTCTATTACAACAAGCAGTTCAGAGGGTTGCATATTTCCATTGGCTATTAGCTACTGTGAACTAATTATGCTGCAAAAGTCATCCTTACGGCTGTTTAAATTTTTCAGCAAATCTAAATCCTTGTTGGCCTCTTACAGGGTCCTGTTTGATTTGGGAAAGGGTGTTTCATTTCTCTCACTATATTTAGCTGCCTGGAAAGGTAACTTCTACCTGCTCTTTGAGACTGGGGCTCAAAGCCAAGGTGGTTGCACAAGGGAAAGGTGAAGTGTTTTTGAAGTGTTTGGGTTTAGGCTGTACCTTGTGTAAGCCATTTTCACAAGGGCAGCATTTTGAGAAAAATGGCTGAAAGGAATGTTGGTTTGCAAACACACTTGGTGGTTTGCTGTGATTTTAATCATTCCCCCACTCTGCCCCCATTAGGCTTTTTTGATCAGCTTGCCTTTTAGCCTCTTATCACTCTAAAATAGAGTTCTGTGAAAGGTGGCATGTTCTCTGCTTGAACCTGTGGCAAATTATCAACATTCTCCTTTTTTTAAATTTCAAAAATATATGCTAGGCACGAAGGAAAAATTGGCTGGCATTTCTTCTGCATATAATATAATCATTGCATTCTTTGACTCAAGAGACCTTGAAAGGCTGACTTGTTATTTCTACCTTGCTCCTATCTTCTTCACATGAATCCATTAAAAATATCCTCAGAAAAGCCATCACATTTTATTAAATCCATTAAGAGAGTCCAACTTCTTTTTATTATTAAGTCTAGTGTTTAGCAATTTAGACTGTGTTTAAATAACAGAAAAGAACAGATGATGACAAGGTTGACTATGTCTGTAGCCATCTTTCTGTTTGTTTTGGCCCAATACACAGCCAGTTGAATTGATTATGTAGACATCAGCTATTCATATGGAAGAAGACACCAGACTGGATTATATGACAATTAGGTCACAATGATAGACTAACCTTATTATCAGTAAATTTATCTTTTACCTAATCTCAATCCCCAAGGTTGTAATTCAAATAACCTGCCTCTGAAGCTGCCCTAAAGAGAGGTGGAAATAGCTTCTTGCCATTTACTATATAAGAAACCTGCATATACACAGGAAAATAAGACCAAGAAACTATGGATCCTTAGACTGAATCATCAGAGATCTCTTTGCTGTTCAAATCATCCTAGAGACCTAAAGTTGCTCATTAGATGAAATTGCTTATAAATGATGTAGGACAAAGCCAACAGTTTTAAGCATTTGGTAAAAGTTATCTATTACTCTTATTTAGTCCCAGAGCTTACAATGAGCCCTCTACCCAGAGGAGGACAAAGGAAGGTGATTGAACAAGACCAAGGTGATGGGAGCAGAACCAAGCCATTGGTGTAATCATTCACACTGAACAACTGTCATAACTTTAGGAAAGAGGCCTTCTCAGTCATTATTCAAACCTACCTCTGTGCAATACTACAGGGTTACTTTTATTTCATTTAACCACTTAGTAATCTGTTTCCTACTTAATCCCCAATTGACCTTGTCATTCTCAAATCCTCTTGTTTGAAGGCTCTAGTTTAAGACCCTACTTCATTACCATCTGCAGCAGAAGTGTCTGAATCAAGATGGCATCCAACAATCTGAGTGAAGGGCTGTTTCTGGTTGGGTTCAGCATATCCCTAAAGTAAGAGCCGAACACTGGTACTATTGGCAGGGCAGTGGCATTGACCTCTATCAGAGCTTGCAAAAAGATCCAGCTCTTGAGGAATATTCCCACAAATGGACTCTTGTTGGCAATGTTTTGCATATGTTCATGCCGATGCATCACACACATCACCAAAATTATCTAGGACACTTACAAAAAAAATTTCCTGTGCCCTACTACTTGATATTCTGATCCTGTAAGTTTGAGATGGACCCAGGAAAATTTTTTTAAAAAAAGTTTTGTAGATAATTCTAGGGGTATTTGATCTAAGTAATTGAGCTTTTCCAAAGAAATGATTTATTCTGAATGAATGAGGAAGTTCTTTGAACTTTAACAGTTTGCTTACCTATCTAAAAATGTAACATTTTATAGGGCTTTGCATTTAATTCTATTATTAGCCCTTATTGAATTGCCTGTACCTGCTACAAAGTTCATGGGTGACATTCAGGTCTTTGGGATTTCAAGGTAGGACAGATTCTTCTTAAGTCACCTTCAGTTTCTGAGATGTGGCTGGTGGGCTGTTTGAGGGGTAGCAGTTTCTGGTCAATCTATTCCCTCCACCCCCCCCCCCAAACCCACCCCTATCCCTTGTTGCAGGATCAGCTTCTTCTTTGCTGTTCCTTTCCATGACTGAAATTAGATTGATGCCCTTAGTCTTTATTCTCCTGGGGTTGGCATGAGTCCTGCCACACACAGGTTGTACCTGGTGTGCCAGATCTGAGTACTGTGTGACCTCTCTGTTGGAGTCTCTCCTTTCTCTAACATGCTGGCTTCTGCCTCTGTTTACCATCCTAACTTTCCAGTTAGTCTTAGCCCACTCCCCACCTCACTGCCTTACTGCCTGTCTTTTGCCTTTTCTCTCCTGTGGGCTGATCTCTGGACTCCCTACTGACTGATCACACAGCTCATAGAGTAGAGTGTCCTGTGGGGCCAACAGTGGATTTATAGACAAACTGTCTGAGTTGGAAGCAGCCTCTCCTACCTTGTACTTGGGCAAATGACCTCACCATTCCTGGTTTTGTCATCTTATTTTCTATATCTATCTTACCTTAGTTTCTCTCTCTCTCTTTTTTTTTTTTAATTAAGTTTACTGGTTACCTTAGTTTTTTCATCTGTAAAACAGAGAAATAACAGTATCTATCTCATAGAATTGTGAGAATTAAATGACACACATGTAGAATACTTAGAAAGTGCTTAATAAGTGTAAGCTGCTCTCATAATGATTATTACTGGCTTACGCAGAGCCACGAAACCATTGCCTACTTGATTACAGACTTGTCTGCTACATGAAGTTGAATTCATCACATCCTTTGGACATTGTCCATTGTGCTGCTCAACACATAAGTTCCCAACTGCTTATCCTCTTCCATCTTCACCCCCGACACCCTTGCAATGTCGGCTGTGTTTCTGGAGACCCTCAAACCTCTTACCCAATCAGCCTCATTTACAACAATTCATTCTCTTCAGTTTTATTTGTTTCTTTCTGGCTAAATTGAACAAGTTCCTTCAACTTTATTGGCTTTAATTCCCAATCACTCAATCATCTTTCTGCTTCCACTTTAAACCATTTCCAAATTCTCTTCTCATTAGTTACTTAAACCAAATGCAGTTTTAAAAGGGTACAAACTAGGCTGAAGGTAATGGAAAGATTATTTTGGGATTTCTACATGCTTTCCCTGATGCTGCATTCAGAATCATGCTACCATGATGAACCTCAGAATGCAGCTGTTCTTGGCCGCTTACATGCTCTCACCAGCACCCAAGAATTTTCTGTGTTTTGTTATATGCTTTTACAAAAATACTTAATATCCCCTCAAGAAACTGCCAATCTATTATGATAGTCCTACTGATAGACTGCTCTTTTTACAGTGGTAAAGATAAGGAAATAATGATGGGCCAAGAAGAAAAAGAGTATTGCTATTTATTCAGGAAATATTTAATTGGTACCTTTTTTGTGCCAGGCATTGGTCTAGATGCTTAGGATAATATGCATGAATAAAACAGACAAAGATCATTGTTATGGAACTTCTCCATCCAAGATGGACACAAAATCAATAGTTGTTTTTTAATCAAAAATATTATTGTTAAGATTTGGAGGACAGAAATATTTTATGAGGTGTTAAAATTTAAGCAGAACATCAAGGATTAAAAATTATGACATTTTATAACATGGTTGGCAAAATGCAGATATTGTCAATGATATTTGACTTAGTAAACAATAAATGTAATAAATCATAAATGTAATCAGCTTTTATCTTGATATTTTTTACATTTTCAAAAGCTAAACTGAATAATGAAAAGCAGACAATTTTATCCTGGTGATGTAAAATCTTATAGAAAATGTTGATGAGGTTATGAGGCTCTAAGGTAAATTGTGTGCACTAATATTTACAAATACTATTTGACAATGATCAGTTAGCTTTTAAGAGGGATTAACAATATTTTGGAATAAAAAATCAGATATTTATTCGTTATGATTTTCTGAGAGTAGCAGGGTGATATTCTTGTCTGGGAAGAGATGAGGGCGATGGTGGCAGGAATGGTGGGAGGACAGGAGTGACGGTGGCTTAACACTCATGCTCTCTGCATGTCTGTGTGGTAAGATTGTCTGGTGGGTACAGAGGTTATTTCAGGATGTCTTGAGGGAGAAAAATTGACAGAGGACACAGAAAAAGGAGGGAAGTTTTCCCCCAAAAATGTAAAAATACAAATCACTCTGGGAAGGGTCACATCTTAATTCTTTATAAATGAATATCTTAATATTATGGGAAAGAAAACCACATAAAACTATGTTTTAAAATGGTTCTGACATTTTAGTGTATTTAAATTACATATTAAAGTGTTAAAAAAGATAAAAAAAAAATAAAGCACAGCTCTTAAAGGAAATAGAGCAAGAATTCAGAAATTCAGAGTGAGCTCAACAACTGTTATTGAAAATCCAGACTGTATCCAGCATTTGCCAAATTTGGATTCAAGGCCTTGAATCCAAAAGATGGCTAAGACACATCTCTAGTTCTCAAAGAGCTCACAATATAGTAGAGAATGAGGGTGACACACACAATACCAAATAAATACTGTTCAATGTTGTAGATGGTCTATCAGGCTAGATTTCCTCCAATTCTGGAAAGTTTTATTATCAGGTTTTCTCTCTTCCTCTTTTTACCTTTGTGATTTTTTTTTTTTTAGATTATATGGTTTAATTGTATGTGTGAATTTTGTGCAAGTCATCTCAAGTACTTTTGAGAAGTAGAAAATGTCTTTTAACAATCAATAAAGATAATCCTCTGATAAAGTGAAATGTGAATACACAAATCATAGAGTAATCTTAAACCATTATATGTAAGACACCCCTTAAACAAGTAGGCTTATTTAGAAAACATCTGAGTGAATTAGCTAGAGGGCTTGTTGGAGGTCATGTTTTTTTTCTTTTTTCTTTTTTTTTTTTTGACTCAAAGACATTATCACTGGGTAATATCCTTGCATTCATATGTCAGTCTCCTATTCTTTTTAGTCTAGCTGAGGCACAGAGAATCTGACCAGGATTGGGAAAAGGGGGTAACTATGAAGGAGGATTCTCTAGATGGGAAGGCTTGTGAAATTCTGGTTCTAGGGTGCTATGAGAGGGGGAAAATGGGGCCTTCCTAGGTAATTAAGAAGGAGATGGTTAAAATCTTAGATCCTGTGTATAATTTTGTGTATGATCCCAGTCAGCAGGTAAGCTTTCACTTAGTAGCTCCAAAGTACAATCAGATGACTACAGGTAAGCTTTCACTTAGTAGCTCCAAAGTACAATCAGATGACTATAGGTAAGCTTTCACTTAGTAGCTCCAAAGTGCAATCAGATGACTACAGGTAAGCTTTCACTTAGTAGCTCCAAAGTACAGATGACTACAGGTAAGCTTTCACTTAGTAGCTCCAAAGCACAGTCAGATGACTACATACAATGTAAATGTTTCCAATTCTAAAAATCAAGTCAGGGAGAAATTTTGTCTGGACCTGGGAAGCAACAAAGCATTACATTAAATGAGTAGTGACAGGAGTCAGAATCATGTGATTGAAGGCACCAATTTATTTGTATGGATTTACATTTCTTTAAGTCTTATTTTATGTAGTTTTACAACTATAGTTTATGTTGTTTACAATTAGCAATGTTAATGAGTAGTTTTCTATTTATATTGTTAGTTTGGCAAAAGCTTCTTTTATACAAAAGGAAACTAGCCCAATTCTATGCTACATACTCTGAGAGATTGTCTGGCAAAAACCAGCTAGAATATATGATGTAATCCAGGAATCCATTGTATCCCCTAGTGTCAACAGCATTAATTGCAGGTGTAGTGATCCTACCTGGGAAGAATGAACCAGTCTTGCAAATCTAAACCTACTGAATGACAGTAGACATCAAATCATGCCAGGGATTGGTTGGCAAACACTTTTAATTAAGAATGGAACATACTATATTGTCATTGTTTACTCTTATATCCTCCACTGGGTGAAAATTTTGTGAGTGGAGACTATTTTAGACTTACTTAAAATTATATCTCTAGAGCCTAATAGTATCCTATTTGAGAAAATTTATTAAGTGAATGGGAAACTGGAGTGATGGGTGAAGAAGGAAGCAAATAACAGGGAAGTAGAAGGAACTCAAAATTAAATTGTATTTATTTCCCAAATTTGCGAAGAATCTTTCTTGGCTTTTCCCATGAGCCATAGATGGTTGACTCCACCAAGAAGAGCTTCTTAAGTACCAAAGAGAGCCTTAATTTTAGTTTTCAAAGTATAGATTTGTCTATACATCGATAATATGTTTCTTAACAACAATGTTAGTATTTTGATTGGTAGTTTCTAAGACTTTGAGGCAAAGATGTGGGATTTCAGACCTCAAATTTTTCATCATCTAAAATTCACCAAAGCACTCAGGCCTGTCCATTTTATAGGGTGTGGGTAAGGTAGCCCCTTTACTACGTGGGAACAACAAATAGAAGAGTTTTAAACACAGAGATAAAGTAACTGAATTGCAAAGCCAAGAATGAGTTCAAGTTAATGGACACATATTAGGAAAGGCTTAGGAGAGCCCATTAGAACAGCTACTGCAAAAATACTAAGTGGGATCTTGCAAAGGATTAAGGATTAGTACTTCAAAAATATCATAGCACATAGAAAAATAGCATTAGGAACTGAAAAGGCCATTTTCTAAAGCAGCCATTCTCATTCAGAGTGCAAAAGACGCCTTTCAGCTGGAGTGGCTTTTGCCATTGCCTGGTGCCAGGAAGCTGCAGCACTGGCAGGCAGCTTCACACAGCTGCAGGAGTGCCAGCAAGGAGAGGCTCCCAGAGCGTGTCTGCACAGGAGACCAGAAAGCTGAGCTTCCTTAAGATCTAAATAAGGAGTTTCATTCTGATTAAGATTCTTCCTTAGTCAGTCCTTGATGACTCCAGAAATAGTAGCCCATTTGGTTTCATTGTGGTATTTAAAAGAATGTATTGAAGAAAATGTTAGTAGGACCTTATTACTGACTATATACATTATATCACAAGAGAAGGTCAATTTTTCACACCTTTGATCATTAGCAGTCTCTCTATTTTATATATTACTAGCCTGACTTCCAAGGGCTTCCTAGAATTTCAATGAACAACTGTAGACATCTAAGAAACACTTTTGTGAAACTATTATTTTTCAATAATGAGAATATGAAAATACAAATTTGACCCTCACTTCTCAGCAAAGGTACATTTTTAGATGGTAAACAGAAGGTTGTTTTATAGTGCAGTAAACCTGGGCAAGGAGAAGTAGTCTGGAGATAAATTCAAGAGCATGAGGGATAGTAGGAAGGAAGGAATAATCTGGGTGGAATAATTTACAATCCTGTGATGCCACTGGGCTGTGGACCAGTGACATCTGCAACATCTGGCAACATCTTAGTTCCCCTCTCCACTCCCCCAAATGACTGAATTAGAATCCTATTGTTAAAAAGATTCCAGGTAATTTGTATGCATACTGAAGTTTGAGAGCTCAGCTCTAGGAGCCCTGAGTGGTAGGGTTCTGAATAAATCTGCAATTGCTAATACTCTCAAACTTGGGGAAGTTGTTAAAAAGGCAAGTTCAGGGCCCAGATCAAAGAGGTTCTGATTCCATAGGTTTATGTGGTATCTGGACAATCTGTATTTCTAACCAATTTCCCCGGGGTTCTGGCACAGGTGGATCTGGTAAAGGAAGAATACATACTTAACAACATAAAATTTATTGAAGCAACCATAAAAAGCTTCCTGTCTGGCAACAGAGTAATGGAGTTCTCTGAGACATGAGAACTGGTTGCAAGATTGCCCAGAGCTCATCTTCCTAGATTTATCTGTGTTCTAGTTGCATTGAGCTCTTTGTTCTTTCCCAATACTTATTATGTGCTTCAACACCTCAGCCTATGCTATGCTGTTTTTCCTGCACAGGTTTTAGAGTCTGAAAGGTCGTATGTGGATTCTAACTTAAGGTATGCACTAGTTTGGTGAACTTGGGCAAGTGACTGACAATCTTCAATTCTCAGTTTTCTCATGTAAAATAGGTACTCTACTATGTGTCTTATGGGGCTATTATAACAACTATAAGAGAAATGGTCTGTGTAAAATATATAGCACAGTGCATATCATTTAGCAGATATTCAGTATAGGATCACAACCATTGTTTGTACTTTTTTTTTGTTGGTCTGGAGAACTCCCTCTTTTCTTCCAAGACTCAGTTGTTCTTGAAGCATCCCTCAATGAGCTCCCCTTACTGCCACCATGAATTGCTCATGCATCTGCACTCTTATAGTGTGTAAACATTTCTCTTTGTATCTTTTTTGACATGCGTTATTAGTTTTTTCTGTCTCTCCACTGAACTGTGAGCTCATTGAAACAAATGAATAAACAACAACAACAACAACAAACCCTGTCTCATCCCTCTTTATGGTTTTAGCACTTTGCACATAATAATAGTTAAGGCAAGGTGCTCGTTCATGTGCTATGCACAGTTCTAAGAACTCTTAATAACTCATTTAATCTTCAGAACAACCCAATGAGGTAGGTATTACTGTTATCCCCAATTCGTAGATGGGAAAATGAAACACAGTGAAGTTAGGTCACTTGTCCAAGGTCACACTGCTTAGTGGTAGATATGTAATTTGAATTCAGACAGTCTGGTTACAGAATTCAAAACTTAGCAAACCTTCAATGAATGCTTATTGAATTCATTGCAATACATTCAGTGAATGTATTGACTTCAGGTGAGGTCTTTCCTCTTCAGAAAATGGTGTTCTGAGGATGACAAAGGAACAAGTTAAATTATTGTTCAGTTTTCTGATTTATCTTATTACGTTAAAACAATATCAAATAAATCACAGATACAAAATGTTGAGTGGTTCCTTCTGAAAGGAAACCTCAAGTCTGTTATAAAATTGTGATAAGTATTCAGGGTATTTCAAAGAGCATGGTTTTGTAGAATAGCAGGAATAAATGAAGACTTCCTGACACTGAGATTTCTTTTCTTAGCTTTATTGAGGTATAATTTACATATAATAAACTTGCTCATCAGCAGAGGGAACGCAGTTAGCATTAATATAATAGCTAAGCGGAAAACCAGAGGAGAGAAGGAGCAATTAGAGAGATCATTTTATAAAGTATATAAATGTCTAACCAATGCCCTGTATACTTGAAACTAATAAAAAAAATATTTTTTTTAAGGAGGAAAATAAACTTGCTCATTTAAGTGTACAGTTTGATGAATTTTGGTAATTATGTATAGCTGTGCAACCTGCACCACAATCAAGATATAAAAGTATTCTCATCCTAGAAAGTACTCTTGTGCCCTTTGCAGTTAATCCTCTCATTTGACTCCTGACCCCAGGCAACCATTGATCTGCTTTCTGTCACTATAGTTTTGCCTTTTCCAGAATGTCATACATATAAAGGGAATCATAGAAAATGGTAGTCTTTTGTGTCAGGATTGTTTTGCTGAGCCTAATGCTTTTGAGATTTATCTGTTGTTGTTTTTATCAGTAGCTTTTTTCTTATTAATAAGTAGTTTTTCATATTTTAAATATACCATGATTTGTTTATACATTCACTGGCTGATGGTCATTTGGCTTGTTTCTAATTTTTAGTTATTATGAATAATGCTGCTTTGAAGACTTATGTATAAGTCTTTGTGTGGAAATATGCTTTAATTTCTTGGGTAAATACTTAGGAGAGGGTATACTGGGTCATATGGTAAATCTATGTTTAATTTTATAAGGTACTGCCACACTGTTTTCCAAAGTAGCTGTATTCTTTTGCATTCTGCCAGCAATATATTATGATGCTGGTTGCTTCTGTCCTTGATAACACTCAATATTGCCAATTTTATTGACTTTAACTATTCTAGTGGATGTTTATGGTAGCTCATTATGGTTTTAATTTGCATTTGCTTAATGATTAATGATGTCGAATATCTTTCTTGGGCCTGTTTATTTGCCATTTGCCAATCTTCTGTGTTTGTTCAAATCTTTTGTTCATTTAAATAATTGAGTTATCTTCTTATTGACACACACACACACACACACACACACACACACACACACACACACACTAGTTTTTCCCCAAAAATACTCTGAATATAAGCCTTTTGTCACATACAAGGTTTGCAAATATTTTCTCACAGTCTGCGAGTTGCATTTTTGTTTTCTTAGTTGTGTATTTTGAAGAGCAAACATTTAAAATTTGGATTAAATTTATTTTGTCCATTGTTTTCTTTTTTGTCCTTTTCGTGTCTTGCTTAAGAAATATTTGCCTGACTCAGTGTCAAAAGATTTTTTTCTAGAAGGTTAATAGTTTTTACATTTACGTCTATCATCATTTCAAGTTAATTTTGAATCCGACATAGAGATTTAAATTCTGCTTTCACTAGGGTCCTCTCTTCTTGCTGGTGTGCCAGATAGCTCATCATGTAACCCTGTCAGGTTAAACATGGCCATGTAGAAACTAGAGTATGAGAGAATAGTGGCGTGAGAGTCAGGGAAACGTTTTAAAGCTGGTAGCTTTTCAATTTTCCAGTCCCACAATAAAGAGTGTTGTTTAAATTAAGCTTATGATCTTTTTTGTGGGTTGTGTAGAAAATATGAGAGGGAATTCTGGAGTTCAAGTGATTTTTTGAAGTCATTAAACTTTGGGCAGATAGATATGTTTGAATCAAAGTTAACTAGATAGAAAAGATGTGACTGTAATATATACTGTGATTAGATTTTGTTGAATCTTCTAAATATTAGGCCAAGTGATACTGTTTTGCTTGGTTTTTACTTTTCTACCCATTTCCAGGAAGCACAAAGTTCTTATTTGAGAAGAACAAACACTTTTTCTTTATTGCTGAAAACCTGATTGAAGCAGGGAAAGACCAATCTCGTGAAAAAATTTCACCCTGATGTCTTTTTTCCTATCCTGCCTTTTGCCCATAACCACTCCCACATGCCCTGTTCCTAAGATAGTCTGAAATTTCAAAATGCCAACAAAAAATTCTCTGTATTTAGACTGTTTTGGATTGTTAATTATTGGTGGCAATGGATGAGTGTTCAGCACCTTGGAACTTTTGCAAAAGAAACTTAATAAGGATACGTTTGCTGTAGTTGGAAAAGTATTTGATGAACAGCTGACCTTTCAAATGTTTACATGAGTTGAATCTCTGACTGCTAATGTTAAGAAGGTCCAAGTTCTAATTCAGACTCAGACACTGAATCCCTTTGTAGGGAAAGCTTTTAAATATCTTCAATTTTCTTTTTTTCTTTTTTTCAAGGTTGACTTCACCCACCAATTAATTGGTTAATATTTCTTAATACTTTGAGAGGAGGAAAAGCACTTTCTCAGGGCAGTGCCCTATTGTTCCCTCTCATAATTGTGGTTTGTCCTTCACCTGAAGTAAGTGGGTAAGTCATGTGCCAAGTTTGCATTGTAGAAAGGAAATGATTCTACAGATCCTTAACCATGGGATAGAAAAATATGTTTCTTTCACGTGGAGCTCGTGAATAAAGCTTTTACTGTTCCACGGAAAAAATGCAAAAGGAAGCCTAGTTGTCTGGATTAGGTCACTTATAAATACCTTTAAAAATATTTACATAAATCTCCACTGACTAACCAATTCTCTGAGTGCATTCCATAAAAACTTTTTCTCAAGTAATTTCTTTTGGAAATTCATACATATAGTTTTTGTCCATTATGTCTTGCATAGGGCCTGGTGTTCACAGTGCTTGGTTGACTTAAAAAAGCCAATCCATTCATCTAAAAGAACTGGGGAGATGGGGTGAGGAAGAAAGTTGGGGTTGAGAAATTTGGAAGGGCCTCCTTTCTATTGTGGCTTTTTCCTCCCAGGGGTCCTGTTTCAGCATATTTTTTTTTTCTTAGATTCAGTTGCTTCATTGCTTGAGTTCCTGTTTTAGATGAGTTCCTGCATCTCTCAGCAACTGTCCCAGTCGCCATAGCTGTCTCATCCTAAGCAGTTCCACAATTCTCCCATTAGTGGTTTTGGACATTATTACACAGGAAACAGCAAGCCAGGGCACTTCCCTTTCTTCACTTGAAAATGTCATTTGAAATTGTTCTAAAAGCATTGATCATTTTGGTTGCAATTGGAGTATGAAGGGCCTTCTCAATGGATCACATGTTTTTGTCATAGACGTCATCTCATTCCCATGAAGGAATGAAAGGGTTACGATGTTATTGGAAACAGGAAAAAGAAATCAAGGAATCTGGCCATCTCAGGTGAGGTCTGTTCACACCTTGAAGGTGTCTGGAATGGAGAACAGAGGTCACATTTTGGTGTTTTATTTGACCTATATAGTATTTGAAAATTTAAAAACAAAACAACAACAAAAAAACTCATCACTACCACCACCAACAAAAGTTTTCAGCATAATATTAAAAAAACAACAAAATAATAAAAAGCAAACAAACCCCAAAGCAAAACGTTTCTGACATTTAAAGTATAGAGGTTGCACATAAAAATCTGAGATCTCAGCTTCTTTTGAAAAATTGGAAGGTCTGGCATCTCTGGATCTGCATTCTGATGTGGCAAAATTGACTAGATTGAAGCAACAGCTGCCCCTTTGGAAGCTCTGAAGGCTCATATCATCAACTTGTCCCATGGAGATATGTTCTGTAAGGTTTACATACTCAGAATAAAGGTCCAAATATATCATCTTAAATCATTCTTTTCACTCTCTCTAGATAGTTCCCTTTTTTGGAACAGGAAATAGACATGGGAAATCATGATAAAAGAATGAGTGACTCTTTATTGTTTTCCCATGTCTCTTTCCTTGTTCAAAGTCAGAAGCAATATTTGAAGCTCACACATTCCAGAGATATCACTCTGATGGTCAGGTAGTTCTTGACCTTATTCCTATCCTGTTCCCAAATCTGGTTGTTTCCTGTCAATTTCATGAGCCTCCCCAATATTCTGTTTAATTTTCTTTCTTTCTTTCTTTCTTTCTTTCTTTCTTTCTTTCTTTCTTTCTTTCTTTCTTTCTTTCTTTCTTTCTTTCTTCTTTCTTTCTTTTTCTTTCTTTCTTTTTCTTTCTTTCTTCTTTCTTTCTTTTTCTTTCTTTCTTTTTCTTTCTTTCTTTTCTTTTCTCTCCCTCCCTCCCTCTCTCCCTTCTTCCTTCCTTCCTTCCTTCCTTCCTTCCTTTCTTTCTTTCTTTCTTTCTTTCTTTCTTTCTTTCTTTCTTTCTCTCATTTTTCTGTCTTTTCTTTTTGTAGAGTGGTTTTCTCTTGCATATAATCAGAGAGCTACAACTGATATAGCTCTGACTTTGTCTCACCACTCCCCTGCTTCTGTCCTGTTCTGTTCCCCACCATTTCTTGCCTGCAGTATTACAGTAGCCTTCTCACCAAATCAAAGCAGATAAATAAATATATATCTACTAAAACATTTGGAAGTCAAATCAGTTCACTCCTCTGTTCAAAACCTTCCAATGACTCACCAATTCGCTCTGAGTTAAGGCCAAAATCTTTATAATGCCTAGGCAGGCTCACCATGATCTAACCCCCTGTTGCCTTTGTGACCTCAGTCCTGCTACTTTCTCCCTCTTTGCCACAATTGTCTTCTTGCTACTCCAGCCCCAAGTATTTTTCATTTACTCTTTCTTCTGCCTGATTACTTTTTTTCCAGGTAGCCCCTTTGCTCATCTCACACATTTGGATTTTTGTTCAAATATCATCTAACTTCTTTGACCACCCTATTTAAAATATCAAGACCTTCCCGCCATTGGTATTTCCTATTTCCTACTAATTTCCCAGCTTATTTTTTAAATTTTATCCTATAGAATTTTCTGATCATCTAAAATACCATATGATTTTCTTATTGATTTTTAAAAAAATTTGCCTATCTACGCCCACTGAAATGTAAGCTTCAAAAAGGCATAATGTTCACTTCTGTATCCCCAGTGTATAGAATAGTGCTTGGCACATTAATTCATTAAATAAAACTGTCCCTTGGGGGAACAGTTATGTTTTATTCAACTTGTATTCTTAATATTTAGCAAAGTGTGTGGCACAAAATAGGTACATAATAAACATTTGTTTTCATTGTTGTCCCTGGCTGCTGTAACTGTTAAAGAGGACAGAAGCATCAGGATCTAGGTCTTTCATAGTTTCACTTTTGTTGATAAGTGGTTTGTAATAACCATAGGAACTAACTCCATCCAGTATTTGAGCTCATATTCATCTTGATGAAAAAAAAAATAAAAGCGACAATCTGATCAGGACAGAACTTGCTTAAAGAAGTGCTCAGATTAATTTCAGCATGTTTACACAGTCAGCAGTTTGGAAATGAACCTCTGAGGTTGAATCAAGCCAAGAAATACAATTGATCATCCTAGTCTGCAAATTTCATTTGCAAGTTCAATTGAAGTGTAAATGGAATGGGATCATGTTATTAGTTCTCTTAGAGGCACAGATTTCCAGGACAGGAAAATGTGTGTGTGCTTGCCTGGTCATTCAGACATGGGCCATCAACACGATGTTCCCTAAGACACTTCTTGGAGGGAAAAAACACACATAAGAAGGAACTGTCACTAAGAAAGTTGTCTGATTCTTCCATCCTCTTCTCCACATGCCCCACTCCCTAACACATACCGATTAAACCAAATAGTTGTGCTATTGTGGCAAAAGATAAATATAACTTTAATCTAAATTTAGCCATTCTTTCAGTCTGAGTATTTCTTTTCTTCCTTTTGCAATTAAGCATTCTGATTTTCTTCTTCCACTCCAAAATTGTATCTTTTAGGTTGGCAGGATTTCAAATGGTATTAATCATAATTTCTAATTATTTCAGCTATTTCAGTGATTGAGAAGAATTTCTATGATTATAGGATACTGTTGAATAATGGGGTCCTTTCAAAATCTCATTGGTCAGTTTCAATTTTGTTAGAAGAAAAATCACAAAGGCTAAAATTCGAGTTTTGATAAACGAACCTTTTCAGCTTCAGACAAACACTAGCTTGCATTCTTCTCATCAGAACTAGAGGAAAGTTTCGCTGCAAACTTGGGAGAATACTGCGTAAATTAAACTTAAGTGGTGAGAACTTTTCCTTCCTGAGTTTCAGCAATTTTGAAATGCTGAGATACTTCTATTTTTTCTTTATAACTCAACTCTGGAACCCAGAGGATATTCTTTGGACCCCCAAAGCATTTTGAATCTTTTTTCTTTCATAAAAAATAAAACTGGCAATATTTGAGTTAGATAAATCCCAGGTAAGGTCAAGTCCCCTTTTTTGAGAACTGCTATTTAAATCAAAACCATTTGGGGCCTGAAGTGGTTCTGTTGCACCCATGTATCTAAGGAAACAAATGAGTAGCCCCCTTAATAGAAGTAGAGAGTTGACTCTCAGACTTCGGGTGCACATATCAGTTGAAGAAATAAGATAATTATCCAAAACCTTCAAGCAAGAGTTTACTGGGGTTTTTATGTTGTGTTGAGGGTGGAGAGGTATTGCTTGTTTTTTGTTTTAGTCAAGCTTACACATTTATGGAAGTGGAATTTGTTATGTGGGTTTTTAATGGATATTCAGATCACAGCCTAAATTTTCCATTTTTATTTCATTTTGTGTCTGTTTCAATAAATGCTTTTCTACATGTGAGGTCAAATAAAGTAGCTGTCCAGCTCAGGCTGTTATCATTTTCATTATGTATAAAATAATGTGCATTTGTAATCAATGAAATTGTATGTTCCAAATGGCAGGAGCCATTCTTATTAGTTTTTCTATTCCCAGAGCCTAGCCCAATGCCCAGCACATAGTAGGTGCTCTATACTTGCTTAATGTGAACTGACTGAACTAATGGGACGATTCATTATTGTGGTCTAGTTTTCTGACCTATAGAAATGGCATTGGTTATCTATTTCATATGTTCTATTCTCATTATTATGTGATTTAGAAGTTCATAGGATAAATATATTAGGCTTCTAATAATAGTTCCTTGAATTTGAATAAGTTTATGAGAAATGCTCATATTCATTATTTTAGCATGTTCTTCCACATTTCTTTGAAGTCAGGAGCCAGGAAAACCTAGAGGTTAAGAGATTCTTCATTATTCTTTATTCTGACCTTTAAGCTAGGTCTCAATTTTTCACTATCTGGTGCCCATAACGAACACCTTATTAACTTCAAATAAAAAATTCCCTTTCTAAATGCTTTTTGGTTAACAGTGTTAAATTAATGATGGGGGATTCAGAAATCAAGTTTCAGACACCTTTACATTGTTGGCATGAGTTTTAGGGTTTTATTTTAAGAAGCTGTTTTCTAAATTGAAGTTCAGCATGATGGAAAATCAATTCTGGGCTATTTGCTTGAGGATTTTTTATCTGATGGATTAGAAAAATGGTTGTTGGTTAATTCCAAGTTTGGTTTCTCACTGGTGATTTTTGAAGGCTGGTATGTACCCACAGATTACAAAATAGTTTAATAGTTTTAATAGCAAAATCAGTATAATAGATATATCTTCTAAATTGTTAGACTAATGCATCTATTGTTCAACACCTTAGTGGGGAGAATTGAGAGATGATTTTTGTGAATACTTGCACATTAAAAATCTTATTTAAGTTTTGCAAATGTATTAGAAAAAAATTCTGTTTTTTAAAAATATTGTCTGCTTAAATATTTTTGCTTTGTTTTGCCTCTTTCATGGTCTTTTTATTCTCTTCTCCTCAGAGTCCCAAGCTTGAGGTTCTATTCAATTGCCTCTTCTTTCTATAAACATTTTTTTCCAGTTGGTTCTGTCAATAAGATAGGCAATATATATTTGGTTGATTAGTTTTCAGAATTTTAGATCTGGAAAAATATTGTTTTCTTACCAAAATTTATTCATTCTGATCATCAAGATTATCCAACATTCGCTCAGACCAAACTTTTCCCATTTCCTAATTTTTTTTGTAAAGGTAGAGCTAATTAATGCTGCTAGAAGCTTTTAAGGCCATTAAATTGTACCTTAGCCTTCTGTTTCTCTCTGAATGATGTAATTCCAAATCTTTACACCTTTAATTCTTCTTCTGTTTTAATACTCTCTGATTCTAAATATCTTCAAACATATACCCAACCATATGGTTGACTAAGATTTAACTGTAATTCATTATAACTTTCAAGTTTTCTCATATAAATGTATAAACCTTTTAAGGGCAGAGACCTTAATTTGTTCCATATTCCTCTTTATTTTCCTATCATATCGAAAGTACCTGGTACCTTCATAGGAGGGGTATCATACATACATGGTTATTTGCTTAATGAGCAAATTGATAGTAGTTTATACCTGTATTTTGTAATAGTAACAGTAAACACTTTCAATATGGATCTCATACAAATGTTAGACAAGTTTGGGAGAGTGATAATAAAACAATGCAAATTGTTTTTATAGAACTACAAGTTACAGAAGCTATTAATACATAATACTGTATATTGAAGATAATGGTAAAGGTACCTCAATCTTATTTAATGTTTACCCTATCCTTTGATATTTGAATTGGACATCAATTGACTTTAATGACTAGTCTTCCATAGTTATCTTCTTTACCCCCTTGATTAATTTTTTAAAAGACTATCCCAATTCTTAACACAAAATGTCACAGTGGGTGCAAAGACAGGACAGTCTATGTGTTTACCAGCTGCTCATATCTTACCAAATATGGCACTGATTCTGTGCAGATAATTCTGAACCTGTGATTTAACTAGGAGGCTTTTAGAGCCTTTAGGAGCAAAGCAATAATTGGATGTATTCTCCAAAGTTGATGATAGGTTTTTGCTTAACATTTGACATGGTACCTAAAATGACCTTAAATTTAAAAGAGTGAAATTTGGGGTTGCTAGTCCAGTGATTAAGAACTCTATAAATGTCATATTTCATGGTTAGATATGAATAATTGTAACTTATTTACAGTGACCTCAACGATTTCCTTCAGAGGTGGGGCACGCATCTAAAGGTTAGCTCTGTAAAGTTCAAAGCTAACTTAGATGGTGGGACACTGGATCAGTTGTGTGAGTGAAGTTTGTATCTGATGTCAGCTTTGTGGGAGAGCTTTGGAGTTAGACTGCTTGCCTTTGAAACCTGGCTCTGCCATTTGCAAGCCATGTGTAAGTGCAAGCAAATGATTTGACTTTTTTGTGTCTATTTCTTTAGGGGCAAAAAGGGAATAATAATAGTACTTTCCTCATAAGATTGCTATGAATTTGAAGTAAGATACTTAGCTTAAAGTGTAAAGTGTTTAGTTAGTACTCAATAAAGGTCAGATATTACTATTCTCTTTCAGTGAGACAGCTCTGATTTTCTGTGTGTGTGTGTGTGTGTGTGTGTGTGTGTGTGTGTGTGGCATCCACATGACTTTGGCCAGGAATTATCTGACCCCTGAGGACTATTTCAGAGTCTACTCTCTACGACTTCTTCTCTCTTCTCTTTCTCTCCTTTCCTCCTTTCCAGGCTGGCAGTGATGTGGAATGCAATCTTCCTAATTTGTTGCCTCTGCATTGTCATTACTTTCTAAGAGACAACTTAATTTATTATGGGGAGGTGATAAAGCTTAAATTCTAGAGCTTACAATTATGATCTCTGGTATGATTCTTGCCTCCCTTACAGAGATGTTCTCCCTTCATTCAAACTATTTTAATTTGAAAAGTACCTGTATTCTCCTTCCTCCATGAATACTCTTTTCCAGAAGGATCAGTATAGAGGATGGTGGGCTTGTTTGACAAGATGATATCCATCATAGATTCCTGCATCATGCAGGAATGGTCCCTTTGGGAGATTCTTTGCAAACTCAGCACAAAGTCTATTATACTGTTAATTTCTCAAATTCAAAAAGTGCTTTTGGTTGATTAGTATGAGATTTCTGACTTTATAAAAAATGTGTCACTGCAATTTGGTGTGGTGTCTATATCGAGAAAGTCTGTGAAATTTATCTTCTGTAAAACTACTGTTGAAAATATTTTTTGTTCCATCTGTTGTCTTCTTTTGAAAGAGTCTTGGAGAGGTTCCTGTCTTGTTATTTTCAGTTAATTATTGATGTGTTTTCCTAAATAATTATTCTGTTGTAGCTTAGAAATCGTACTGAATGTAACTGATGGAACTCATCTTTTCTGACATTTTGCTTTTTAAAAATTAACATTTTTTCCCTTCTTTTTTGTGTTTACAATTTGGTATAGTGACTTTGTATTTTAAGTATCGTTATAAGCTACCTTAAAGATTTTCTGAAACCAAGGTAGTATTTAAAAGCTGTTATGTTTATAAGTATTCAAACTATGGTATTCTAAACATCCTTTATTTCCTCACAATAATTACAGTTATCATTTGTTCACCTGTATGTGCCACACTTTGTCAATCATCTCTTTTAATTCTTACAAGAGCACTGTGCAGAGGATGTCTTTTCCTTTTTATAGGTGAGGAAACTAAAATATAGGGAGGCAAGTTCATAAAATTAATAAATTATAAAGTCGGGTTTTGAGCTTAGTTGGACCCAAAGCTTGAACCCTAGTTTCTACCATTTCTAATTACTTGAAAAGGTGAGTCAGCCCTCCATGTTTTGAAGGCTTATTGATTTATGTCTTTTGTATGTTAGGGGAATAAATATATTGACTATCTAAATCTTCACTGGTAATGGCATTTGAACAATTTAATGTTCTGGGCCTTTAAAACATGTTGAAATAATTTAGCATTATTAAAAAATATTAAATTACATATTAAGGAAGGCATAATAGACATTTTTTTTATTTGCAGTCACCTCCAAGGTAATTTTACCTGAGCTGATTTAAAATTTGTAGAGAGTGGCCAGAGGAGATTATTAGATGCATTAACTACAAATTATAATTTTTGTAAAACTGTGAAATTCAATAATGGCTCTTGTAAAGACAGATACTTAGGAATCAACTTTTATTTTTACTGTTGTTGGTTTTAAAAGTCAACTGTAAATTCATCTGAAAATGAGTTAATATACTTGAGTGTTGCAACTTACTGCGCTTGGAAGCTGGAGTGATTTATCTCAGCCACACCTGGTTGTACCAATGAAGTGCAGAGGAGAGGAAGAAAGGGCAGTCTGTTTTCTTTGCTCTTGACTGAGAAGTTCAAAGATCTGTTTTCTTTATTTTCAAGTACCTTTAATGGTCTTACTACAGAATATTAAGTGAAAAGAAAAAGGTGTTGTTTTTTCTCCTTTTTGTTTCCAATTACTTTTATTATTTTTCTTTTTCCTAACAGTTTGGAAAGCATGTTCCTTCTAGGCATTTAAAAGCTTTTTTGGCATCTGATACTGCCAGTGTTAACACTGACAATTGGTGCAAATTACAATAATAAATCTTATTTTTACATCACTTGTTTAAAGTCAATTTGTGACAAAGCTTTATTGGTAATGACAGATGTATATTATGAATTATTGCATGTTTAGTCCCCCCAGTTGAACTATATGGAGGTAAACAATTACATGTTTATTGACGAAATATTAATGTGTCTTTACAACTTAATTTTTTGTTATGTTTTTGTCAGCTTTGAAAAAGGCCCTGATGAGTTTCTATGTCCTTGAGTTAACTAATTTCTGTTCTGGGAAAGAGACACGGAGCAATTAGATTAAATGATTTTAAGCACTTTTAGAATTTTAAATTAACTTCTGACATAAACCTTTCTCATCTGGATAACTTCTCAGCCTTGTGTTTTTGTCATTGTCGTTGTTGTTATTTGTGGCCTGCCTTGTTCCTTTTGTGTGATTAGAACATTGATTTTAGGATATGTGAGCATGTAGCAGTTTATCTCAAATGTTTTGGGGACCCCCGAGGAGTACAGAGAAACGATATTTTCTAAGCTTTTCTGGTTTCTTTCCTTGAATGGGAACATCTGTTTTGGTTTCAGCTGCACTGTATTTGATTTTAGTCTAACTGGTGTTTCCTCAGCCCTGGCCTCTGCACAGTTCTGTTTTCCTTAGAATACTCACCCTCAGTGAGTCTAACTTTTCTCTTTGAGTCCTTCGTTCTCTAGAGACTTGCTGGCTTCTGGTTTAGTTGTTCTAGGGTCTGTGCCTTTACCAAATTAGATCTTTCCCTCAATTTAACCTTGCTTTTAAAATTAGAAGGTGAAAGTGATACTCTCCTCTAAACTTTCTTAATTTTCAGCTGAGGTTTGTGTGAGAGAAAGAGGTAAGCCTTACTGAAAATGATTTGAGACTTGCTTTCTCAAGTCTCCCAAGAGTGGTGCTTAGGTAGTACCTTTCTGGATGCATAGGAGATAAACCAATTCATTACATTTAATAGATGCCTTTGGGCATTAGGGTTTAATTCCCTTGCAGACCTCCAATTTAGAAGGATAGTAAGACTGGCTTTAGCAAAGGAAGGGGTAGGATAACAACACTTCCTCAGAGCTTACATTGTGCCATTGTAATGTGCGGGGGAACTTTAAATGTATTATCTCATTTATTATAAGACTTGAAAAGCTGTGAAAACAAGGTCACTGATAGTGCTTCCATGATACTTTTTTTTTGTTTTTGTTTTTGCTTTTTTTTTTTTTAAGGCTTACTGGAAACCCAGGCCAGGTTGAGTATATGTGGGGTCTTCTTGTCAGCTGGAATGATAAAACAAAGACCTTGAGACTCTTGTGCTGCCTGATGGTAGGAATTGTTTACCCTTAGTACCTAGAGTTACCGGCCTATAACAGGTGTATGATAAATATTTTTTTGGTAAAAGTAAAATGTGATCTGGACCAGATATATTGCACATATTTATTCTTAATCACCTTCAAGATAGTTTTCATGTTTTTATTTACAATTTTTGGAGACTTGAAATAGGTTATGAGTCTGTTTATTGTCTCACTAAGCCCTCAGATCTTTTTTAAAGTGAGTGAAGATTCAGAGAATGCTAGATGTGAGTGGATTCGTTTTGTGAACTTGTGGTGAGAGATGCAACTACCAACGGAAGCACATGTTTTTCTCCAGAAGTCTCTTGTGAGAAGTTGGGATGTCCTGGTTCTCAGGCCTCTGGCTGATGCAGCATCAGATGAGACAAAGCAGAAATTATAACAGCATGTTCCCCATTAGGAACTGTCATGAGTCACCACTTTTATCAGGAAGAAATTGTTCACAGTAATATGAAGACCTTGATATAAGAGTGTCCGTCATTGGCACAGAAATGCATGAAATAAAGAACTTGTACTGTTTCTAGTCCCATTTGAAAATAATTCAGTTTAGAATGACATCAGAGAAGTTTTTCTACATTGTATGTCCTAAAAACAGTGTGACTTTAGTGACAAGGGACTCTAGTGAAATCACAAAATCATTTAGAAAATGTAATAAGTGTTTGACAAACAGAAAAATATATACAATTTCAAATACTACAAAGCTTTTTATAAAAAATATCAATAGTATTGTCTTGATTACCTTTAGTTTTTTTTCTTCTCCAAAGTGTGGTATTGTAAGGCATCCCTTAAATGGATTGTGCTTTGTTGAAATTGGTATGCCAACCTTATGGCATTACATACAGTGCCATTAGTTTTGTTATGAATAAATGTACCAAACAAGGAAATGAACACATATCTTAAAAATGAAAGAAAAAAAGGAAATGATTGAAGAGTTGACGGTGGTAGGAGGTGAGGACACAAGAGGCAGAATCAGGATAATGATGAGAAGTCTTGGGGGATCTAGGCTACAGAGCTGAGAGTTCAAGGATATCCTATCCAGATCTCAAGAATTCGTGAACCTCTGCTGATGTCTGGGTAACATTAGTCAGCATCTCAAGTTATTCCCTATTCCTGCCACTGTATAGTAAGCACTCTATAAATTTTGGCTGAGTGTAAGAATTCTTTATTTAGATGTCCTCTTGTGCCTTTGGGAACCACTGGTTTACCACCAATCTCTTCCTATGGCTCAGAAAAATCCATGACTTTGCTACCTGATGTTTTGACTTTCATAAAGCTCTTTTTTGATCCTTATACCAAAGAAACCTCATGCAAGTCAACTCATGCAAATAGGCCTCAGGTAAGATTGGGGAGCAATCCTTCTGGTAGTTATTCCAAGTGAGAATTTAAAATATTACAAAAATTTGTAATAAAAACTATTGGCTAAAATTTGACTATAGCCTTATATTCAGAAGTAAAATATGGGAAACTGGCTCAAACTCAGAACCATAAAAAGCACAAGTAAGTTTCCATTTAAAGCAAAACAAAACACATTTCAGTCACAGTACATGATGTATTGAAGTGGGACACCTCACTTCTCTCACATTACACAGAATGTTCTAGAAAACTCCAGGGTCCGAGAGCCAAGACTCAAAACTAAGGTTTGTGAATCCCATTACAGCACTTTTCCCATTATCCTGCCTCTTTCTCACATACTTCTCTCTCAAAATCACCTCACTTAAGGAGATGTGAAATTTCTAGGAAAAAATAGTGCTTTTTTTTTTGAGTGTTTTGAGGCACCTCTGACAAGGACCAAAAGTGTTTTTTCAATCACAGCAGACACGTTTGCGAATCTCTTAATTTTTCTTTTGTCTGGTCACAGCTTATTTTTTTCTGTTTGCTATTCTTTTTGCTGCAGAAAATGCTTGTGTATAAGTAAGGCTTTTAAAACATTGTATGTTTCTTTTGTGAGCTCCTTCAAGGTTAAGATGTACCCCTAATGTGACAGGCATGGTTACAAAAGAAAGCATTATAATTTTGCTGCTGCTGGGGCCTGACTCTTACCTGTCAACTTCTTAATATTTCTAAAGCTCTAATCTGCAATATACTTATATTTTCATTTGGTATGTAAACTCCTCTATACCCTGCTTCTTGTTGCATATTATCTTTGGTCCATTTGTCTAGAAAACTTAATATAAAGTCTAGTGAATGTGCTTCAAGCTTGCTCATAATGTTCACATTCTGGAGGTTCATTATGACTGGAACATCTTTTTTTTTTTTTCCATTTGCAAGGTTGGCACTAACAATGTTTGGCTATAAAATTGTGGTTACTTCTATTTATTCATTTAGTCCACAAATACTCTGCAAGTTCTTTTTGTGTTCATAGTCTTTCAAATTTAAGGTTAGTTATTTCTCTATTGGGGAGTTTCATTACTCTCTTCAATTACTTTACTTCTAATTGCCTTCTTTTATCCTTCTCTCCTTCCCTCCCCTTCTTCCTTCAAAGTACATTCATTGACACTGTTTTGTGTCAAACAGTGTATGATTATAACTACAGCCAGATATTTGGTAATTAGCTTGAGTAGCTTTAGATGCCATCTTCCATCTGCATTGCTGAATGAAGCTTTTACTGTGTTGGGCATAGAAGAAACCAAGCTGTTCTCAAATATTCTGTTAGCTTTTCTCTTTTCTGGCTTTTTCTTTCTAAGTTTACCCAGTTGGGTTTGTGTCTTTTCATTATACTCTGTGACTCTTGCTGACTAGGCTTCTGTTTTCAGACTTTGCTATGGTTGTTGACATCACCTGAATTGAATTTATTGTCTTTGGTTCTCCTGTGTGTGATTTGGTACTTATGCATACTGGACTTCATTTTATTTTAAAAAATGCTCTTTCTCTGAATTGTCACAGTGAATTTGAACCCTTTACCCAACTTCTAAGAAGTTAACAATTATACTCACTGGGAGTCAAATACATAATAATTTACTGGGTTCATTTCTCTCATGTAGGTCACTGATAAAAATGAACAACTTGGTGCTTTTTTCTTGATGCAGAAAGTAGGTTACTGTGGTTCCATGGAGACTATCTTCTCATTTTATTGTTACAATGTTACTTTTAGATAGTGATCATGCGAGTCGTTATTGTAGCTCTGGCATTCATTTTTTCTAAATACCCAACAGCTAAATTTAACATATGACAATCATGTATGAGCTTTTATTTTATTTAATATATACGTATACAAGTAGTACCAAGATTAAATCTAAAGCTGCATCCCACTGTCTTGTCATAACTGATGTCAACAGCCAGGTGTATAGTTTTCCAAAAATATTTAAACACAGAGGTACGTACAGAGGATTTTAAAAATACTTTCGCACTATACATAGTATTCTGTAATTTTCTTTTACCCCATAAAATTACATGATAGCATCTCTCCAGGTTTATAGGTCACATCATACTATTTTTAATAGCTGCATAATATTCTACAACATGGATATACTATAATTTATTTAACCATTATCCTATTGATGGATTTTAAGTTTGCTTCTAATTTTTTTTGCACTAAAAATACTGTATAATAACACTGCAGTATAATAACATTACAATGAGAACTCTTTTTGTTGTTGTTGAATTTTTTAATTTTCAAAAACTGCTGACATACAATATTATATTAGTTTCAGGTGTACAGCATGGTGATTGGACATTTATATAACTTACAAAGCGATCACTCCTAGTACCCATCTGACACCATACATAGTTATTACAATATTATTGACTGTATTCCTTATGGTATGCTTTAATACCCATGACTATTTTGTAACTACCAATTTGTACTTCTTAATTTCTTCCCCTTTTTCAGCCATGCCTCCCCAAACCCTCCTCCTGTCTGTCAAGCATCTGTTCTCTGTATCTGAGTTTGTTTCTGTTTTGTTGGTTTACTTTGTTCTTTAGGTTCCACATGTAAGTGAAATCATATGGCATTTGTCTTACTCTGTGTGACTTGCTTCACTCAGTCACAATACCTTCTAGGTACATCCATGTTGTTGCAGATGGCAAGATTTCATTCTTTTTTATGGCTGAGTAATATTCCATTGTATATATGTGCCACTTCTTGTATATCCATTCATTCATAATGGTAGCCTCCATATTTTGGCTATTGTAAATAATGCTGCAATGAACACGTGGATCCACTTGTTCCTTTGAATTTGTGATTTGGGTTTGTTCAGATAAACACCCAAAAGTGGGATTATTGGGTCCTTCTTTGTCTTTTGGTATAGCCTTTGTTTTAAAGTCTATTTTGTCTGATATTACTATTACTACCCCAGCTTTTTTGTTTGTTTATTTATTTCCATTTTTATGAAATATCTTTTCTATCCCTTTATGTCTGTGTATGTCTTTTGAACTGATTTGAGTCTCTTTTAGGCAGCGTATATTAGGGTCTTGTTTTCTTACCCATTTAGCCACTGTATCTTTTGATTGGAGCATTTAATCCATTTACATTTAAAGTAATTATTGATAGACATGTAGTTATTGCTGTTTTATTACTCATATTTTTTATCTTTTTTCTTTTTTTCTTCTTCTTCTTAAAGAAGTCCCTTTTACATTTCATGTAATACAGGTTTGGTGATGACAAGCTCTTTTATCTTTTTCTTGTCTGGGAAGCTCTATATCTGTTCTTTAATTCTAAATGATAAATCTGCTGGGTAGAGTAATCTTGGTTGTAGGTCCTAGCTTTTTATCACTGTATATTTCATGCCATTCCCTTCTGGCCTGCAAAGTTTCTGTTGAGAAATCATCTGACAGTCTTATGGGAGCTCCCTTGTAGGTAACTAGTTGTTTTTCTTTTGCTGCTTTTAAAATTCTCTCTTTGTCTTTAACCTTTTACATTTTAATTATGATATGTCTTGGTGTGGACCTCTTTGGGTTCATCTTGTTTGGGACTCTCTGCACTTCCTGGGTTTGTATGTCTAATTCTTTTGCTAGATTAGGGAAGTTTTCCATCATTATTTCTTGAAATAGGTTTTCAATTCCTTGCTCTCTCTCTTCTCCTTCTGGTACCCCTATAATGCAAATATTGGCATGCTTTATGTTGTCCCAGAGGCCACTTAAACTATCCTTACTTTTTTGGACTCTTTTTTCTTTTTGCTGTTTTGATTGGTTGTTTTCTGCTACCTTATTTTCTAAGTCTCTGATTTGATCCTCTGCTTCATTTAATCTTCTGTTGATTCCTCCTAAGGTATTCGTCATTTGAGTTACTGTATTCTTCATTTCTGATGGCTCTTTTTATGTTTTCTACCTCCATTTTTGTGGTTTTTCTTTTCTCTTCATTAAAGTTATCACTGAGTTCATCTACTCTTCTTTTAAGTTCATTGAGCATCCTTATAATCAGTGTTTAGAACTCTTATTTCCATTTAGTTTAGTTCTTTCTCTGGAGCTTTGTTCTGTTCTTTCAGTTGGGACATATTTATTTATTTCTCTGTTTTTGCTGCCTCCTTTTTCATTTGTTTGTTTCTATGTATTGGGTAGGGCTACTATGTCTCCTGGTCTTTGTAGAGTGGTCTTATGTAGTAAGTGTGCTGTAGGGCCCAGTGGCACAGTTTTCCCTGGTCACCTGAGCCAGGTGCTTCACGTATGTCCCTTGTATGGGCTTTTTATGCACTCCTGTTGTAGCTGAGCCTTGGTTGCTATTTGCAAGTTAATGGGAGGGATTGACTTTCAGGATGATTGGTTTTGAGGACTAACCAGTGAGAGGCTGACCATACAGAGCAAGATTCACTTTAGCAGGACTCTGCTGCTTGCTCAATTTGCCCTTTGGGTGTGTTGTCTTCAAATGCAGCCCAGGTGGTGCTCCAGCATGGTCTGAAGCTGGCTACTAGGCATGCTGGTCCTGAGGCCAAGTTCAGCTGCAGTCTGTGCCCTTCCTGGGGCCACCCAGCATAAGCCACCAAGCAGTCCACAGATGGCCACCACCTGCACTGGGCTTAGAGGTGTCTAGAGAGGCCAAGCCATGAACCAAAGCTGGCAGCCACTAGTGCCAGGCTTAGGGATGCTCAGGGAGAGGTATAGGGTACACTGAGGCCAGATGCTGCTTGTTTGCAAACCTTTGAGAGATTTTAGAAAAGTCCACAGCACAGCATAGGCTGTTTGTATGGAACAGCCTCTGAAAACAGCTTGGGTGAGCCTACCAGTTGGGTGGGGTGGGGCCTCAGGGAATCACCAGGGAAGGGTGACATCTGTTAGCTAGGTTGACGGAGGCTCAGATATGGCAGCTGCCTGTGTCTGCACACTGGGAGAAGGGAGGGCTAAACAAAGAAATAATGGATTCTGCCCACACTTCTGTCTGGAAGAAAGCTGCCCCTCCAGCCCTCACCCTGAAGCCAGATAATTCAGTTCCTCCCATATGTCCCTGGTGTTTTTCTAGCAGCAGTCTCAGTGCTGGAGCTCAGAGCGATTGAGTCCCCCAGCAAGTAAGTCCCTGCACAGGTTCTTTAAGAAGAATTCCAGTTGCCCTCTGTCTCACTCAGCAACAAGCTTTGCTGGTTTTTACAGCCAGAAGTTGTGGAGACTTCATTTTCTAGCACTGAAACCCTGGCTGGGAAGCCTGGTGTGAGTGGGGCTGGAACTCCTCACTTCTCCAGGGGGAACTGCACAGCAAGATATCCTTCCTGATTTTTAACCACCATAGGCAGGTGTGGGACCAGCCTGTTCCACGTCTCTGCCCTTTCTACCAGTCTCCAGCTGGTTTCTTCTGTATGTTCTTAGTTGTAGGGCTTCTATTCAGCTAGACTTCAGGCGATTCTCAATGATGAGTACTCTGTAGTTCAGTTGTATTTTTGATGTGGCTGTTTGAGAAGGCAAGCACAGCATTTACCTACTCTGCCATCTTGACCAGAAATCCCCCAATGAGAATTCTTATGTATATATCTTTTTATTTTGGTGCTTTTATTGCTGATTCCCTAAAGTAGGGATCCCTAAGCTAGGTCAAGGTGTACATGTGTTCCTTATTGCAATAGATATTGCCATATTACTTTTCAAAATGTTGTAGCAATTCACATTTCCATCAGCAATGTAAGACAGTGCCATTTTTCTGCATTCTTCTAAATACTGGATGTTTTTATTCTTTTAAACTTAGGCAGGACAAACTGATGTTATAATTTCTATTTCCCTTTGTCAACTGATAAGGTCAATGTCTTATTTTGGTTTGTTTGTTTAAGCTTTATGGCTATTTGGACTTCCTGTCCTGTGGGTATCCTGTTCATAGTCTTTGCTCATTCTTATTTTGAGTTGTTTGTTTTCTTCTTTTCAATTTGTAGTTCTTTATATTTTAGAACTAGTCATCTCTTATTTGTATTTTTTAAAATAAACATTTAATTTTAGAACAGCTTTAGATTTACAGAACAATTGTGAAGACAGAACAGAGTTCCTGTGTTACCCTCATTCTCTCTGCCCCCAGTTTCCCCTGTTGTTAACATCTTAACATTAGTGTGGTATATTTGTCATAATTAATGATCCAATATTGACACATTATTATTAACTAAAGCTTATCCTTTATTCAGATATCCTTAAATATTTTCCCTATCATTCTTTTTTCTATACCAGAATATCACCCAGGAGATCACATTACTTTTAATCATCCTGTCTCTTAGGCTCCTCTGTGCTGTGAAAGTGTCTCAGACTTTCAAAGTTTTCTACGACCTTGACAATTTTGAGTAGTCCTGGTCAGGTATTTTATGGAATTCCCCTCCATTGGGATTTGTCTGTTTTTCTCATGAGTAAGCTGGGATTATGGGTATTTGGGAGGAAGATCACAGAGGTAAAGTGTCATTTTCATTGCATCATATCAAAGGTATGTTTCATCAATATGACTTATTATTGTTGGTGATCACCTTAATTACTTCTCTGAGGTAGTGTTTGTTGTGTTTCTTCACTGTAAAGTTATGCTGCCTTTATCATCCCCTTTCCATATTTAGCATACATTTTGGAAAGAAATTACTATGCGCAGCCCAAATACTTAAAGAGTGGGGAGTTATGCTCTATATTTTTTGAGGGTGTGGTATCTATCTAAATTATTTATAATTCTTCTGCAAGGGAGATTTGTCTCTTTCCCACCACTTATTTATTCATCCTCCCATATTCTTTTTTCTTTATTCTTTTTTTTTTAAAGCATGCTCTTGTTGGTACTATAATATGCTCCAGGCTCATCTTGTTTATTTCCTCCCTCAGTTCTAGAATCAGCCACTTTCCACAACTTTTCCAAGAGACTATGATTTCTTTTACTGGATAATAATATTACAAAATAACATCTGAACCAAGATACGCAATTACTACAGGATCAGCTCACACAGCAAGGAAATGTGTGTGTGTGTGTGTGTGTGTGTGTGTGTGTGTGTGTGTGTGTGTGTGTGTTTCTATCTGTAACCACTTGTATCTATATTACACTAAATATAAATTTATACTGATATCTCTAGCTCTAATTTGTTACCACATAGATCATTCTAGTCTCCCCCTCTTATTTATTTGTAATCTCCCATTTCAACAATGAGAAACCTGGCTCCCCCAAAATATCATTCATTTACTTAATTATACCATTATATATAGTGGTATCAGAATTGTTATCCCTTTGTAGTCCCAGGGCAGACAGCTTTATCAGCAATTGTTCAGTACTTGCATCAGTTTTTTGTTTGTTCGTTTGTTTTTATTTTGCTTTTAGTCTTATAGATTATACTAATTTCCAGTAATTTAGGTCAGCACCCATTACCCCTGTTCTTTTCTGAGAGGTTGTTTCAGATATTTGTAATACAGTTAGATTGTTTTGCCACATTCTGCATTCAATCCTGAGATCCCTGACCTCCTGAATTGTTTTTAAAATTTGCATGCATTAAGGTTCACTCTGTGCTGTAAAAGACTATGGGGTTTCGACAAATTCATAGTGTCATGTATCCACCATTACTTTGACAAATAAAATAGTTTCAATGCCCCCAAATCCTTGGTGCTTCACCTTTTCAGCCTTTTATCCCTCTATAACCATTAATCTTTTATCATCTCACTAGTTTTTCATCTTTTGGAATGAGATATAATTGGAATCATAGAGTTAGTAGCCCTTTCATACTTATTTCTGTAATTTGGCAATATATGTTTAAGATTAACATATGTCTTTTCATGGTTTTATAGATCCTACCTTTTTTTTTTGAAGTCACTAAATAATATTTCATTATATGGATGTGTCATAGTTTACTTATCCATTAACTTATTGGAGAATCTCTTTGTTGCTTCCAGTTTTGGGTGATTACAATACAAATCCTACAAGCATTCATGTGTAGGTTTTTGTGTGGACATAAGTTTTCAGCTAAATTGCACCTAGGAGTGCAATTATTGGATCATATGGTACAACTAAGTTTAGCTTTGTAAGAAGCTGCCGAAATGTCATCCAAAGTAGCTGTAACTACCAATAGTGAGTGAGAATTCCTGTTGCTTTAAAGTCTTGTCAGCAATTAGTATTGTCAGTTTTTTAATTTTTATTTTTTATGTTAACAATGTTTTATTCTTAACTGCCCAAACATGAAAGCAAACAAGATATTTTTCAAAACGTAAAAAGATACATAAAATAGGTGAACATCCTGGTGAAGGATGTTATTCAGCAATAAAAAGAAATAAGCTATCGAGCCATGAGGTGATATTTGGGGAAACTTAAACGCATATTACTAACTGAAAGAAGCTATCTAAAAAGGTTATATAGCATATGATTCCAAGAATGTGTATAGGACATTCTAGAGAAAACAAAACTAAAAGGGCCAGTGGGTTGCCAGGGGTTAGGGTGGAGAGAGGTAAGATCCCACGTGTTTCTCATACCAGGCTTCTTCTGCCAGCCCAGTAGAACTCTGAGATCCCACGAGATCTGGCTGCCTCTGGGAGAATAGTTATGGCAGTGGTGCCTTCGGCCTTAATCCACAATTTTCTCAGCTACCTGCTACGCTCAGCGCATGTTTTTGGATTTTAACAATTTTAATAGGTATGTAGAGGTATCTCATTTTTGTTTTAATTTGCAATTCCCTAATGACTAATGATGTTGAGCATATTTTCATATCTTTATTTGCCATCTCTGTTACAATATTTTGCCCATTTTTGTAGTTGAGCTATTTTTTTTTCTTATCGATTTTTAAAGGTTCTTCACATATTTTGGATATAAATCCTTTATTAGATATGTATTCTGCAAATATTTTCTCTCAATCTGTGGCTTATCTTTTCATTTTTTTTAAAGAGCGTTTTTAACAGAGTAGAAGTTTTTAATTTTAATAAAGTCCAGTTTATCAATTTCTTCATCCATTAGTTGCACTTTTGATGTCGTAGGTAAAATTCATCACTCTACCTAAGTATATAGATATTCTCCTGTGTTTTCTTCTAGAAATTTTATAGTTTTGCATTTTATATTTAGGTCAATTATCCATTTAGAGTTAACCGTTGTGAAAGGTGTAAGGTCTGTACTTAGGGCATTTCAACATTTTTTTTTTTTTTTTTTTTTGCATATGGTCATCTAATTGTTTCAATGACACTTGTTGAAAAGACTACCCTTTTTTCATTGAATTGTTTTTGCTCCTTTGCCAAAGATTAAATGATTATATTTGTGTGGGTCTATTTCTGCACTCTCTCTTCTGGTCCCTTGTCTATTATTTTGCCAATACCACACTGTCTTGATTACTGTAGCTTTATATTAAGGCTTGAAATTGGGTAGTGTGAATCTTCCAATGCTGTTCTTCCTCTCTAGTATTGTGTTGGTAATTCTAGGTCTTTTGCCTTTCCATATACACCTTAGAATCAGTTTTTCAGTATCTGTAAAATAGCTTGCTGAGACTTTGATTGGGATTGCATTAAAGCTACAGATTAAGTTAAGGAGAATCAACATCTTTTTTTTTTTTTTTTTTAGAATCAACATCTTAACCATGTTGAGTGTTTCAAATCATGAACACAGAATATTTCTCCACTTGCTTAGATTTGAAAAAAATTTTAGCAGAGTTTTGTAGTTTTCCTTTCCACATACAGATTGTGTACATATACAGAAGTATTTTATTTCTTGGTGCTATAAATGGCATTGTTTTTTAATTTCGAACTCCACCATTCCTGGTATATTGGAAAACAATTGATCTTCATATATTAACCTGATATCCTATGACCTGGCTATACTTTTTATTAGTTCCAGGAGATTTTTATTGTTGTTGGCTGTTGATTTTTTTTTTAAATTTTTCATATAGGCACTCATGCCATCTACAAATAAAGACAGTTTTATTTCTTCCTTTCCAGTCAGTTTCCTTTTATTTCCTCTTCTTCTCATATTGTACTAACTAGGGCTCCTAGTACAAGTATGAATAGGAGGCGTAAAGGGGGCATCCTTGTCTTGTTCTGGATCTAAGGGAGAAAACATCTAGTTTCTTCCCAGTAATGATGTTAGTTGTAGGTTTTTTGTAGACATATCTTATCAATTTGAGGAAGTTTCCTTCTATTCCTGGTTTCCTGTCTGTCATAGATTTTTCAAATATTATCCCTCTTCTCTAATTTGTTTTTATATTTTTTCTTTCTCTTGTCATATACATATTTTACACTTGTTTTCCAAGATCATCATATGTAAGGTCCCAGATAAACCTTGAGCTTCTCTCTTTCATTAACTTCTTCCACTCTTCCTTTATTTCTCTCGCTAATGCCTAATGCTTCTTAGTGGTCAGGTGTATGAGCTTAAGAGTCAGATTTTTCTGGATTCAGTTCCTAAATTCCCACTTACTAGTTGTTTTCTTGAAAAAAAAAAAAAGCTTCAATTTCCTCCTCTGAAAAAGTTGGTGTATTAAACCTTCCTTAAATGGTCTTTGTAACATATTTACAAGTGCTCAACAAGTGGTTGCTGTTATCTTTCTCTTTTATTGAGAAAGCTACTGTATTTTTTTCTCGAAAACATTAAGCATATGTCATTCTCCAGCTGTGTGATGTATCTGGGGAATAAAAGTGACTAGAATATAGTTCCATTGATGAAACTGTTTCTTCTGTAAGCAGAGAAATATCTTAGTCATATTTTAGATCTGGCCATGTTATATCACTGTTATAAATAAGAAATATGCCTGTAATTATTAGCCTTGACCTGAACAATACAGGTGGTACTAAATTTTTGTTTCAGGGAAACTTGATGGGGTTAAACTTTTACAGATAGGAATCAAATGTTGTAACTATAAATTGGAAAGTTGAATGTTTAAATGAGTTACAGCAATTATAAGTCAATGCAAGGAATGTTATTAATGAGTTGCTAGTACACAAAAGTTCTTAGTATACTATTATTTTATTATTGGCATTCAAATGGGATTTGTAGTTCCTGCACACACAGTTGGTGGGGGAAGAAGTTGATGACTGCTATCTTTCTTTGTCGCAGTAGTTATTTTGAATTTCTCAGATTGACATCACAAATTAGGAAGAACTTGGCTAGAGATATCTAAGGTTTTGCTGGGAAGAAGATTTAATTGGGAATATGCTCTTGGAATTTCTGAATTTGAAGAAGTATGATTGTTGAGAGCATACCAAATGTTTGGAAAGTAATATTTACCAACCATGTAAAACCCACAATGAGTCCTGGGCTAGAAATTGGGCCACTAGGGCAATAGAAACCCATTGTTTCCTTTGCTTTAAATTTCTTAACCTTTCTTGATTTCTCCAGATATAAAACAGTAATCATACTTTCCATTATTTAGCTCACAGAATCTTGTGAGAACAGATAGAATAATGTGGGTCTAAGATATTTCATTTGTTTTCCATTAGTTACAGGCTGAAATCCAAATTCCTTAGCAATATCATAGTGGCTGAAAACACTATGGTTTTGGAGTCAGACAGATGTTATGAGTCCAGATTCTGACTTTACCACACACAGCCATGTTCTTGAACAGTTTACTTGACCCTTCTAAGCTTCAGTTTTCTCATCTATAATATGGACAAGGGTTGGTGCAAGAATTAAATTGGTTAGTATATGTAGAGTGAAAACACAAGGTTTGGTGCATTCTGTGTGTTGAGTAAATGATAGCTGCTGGTATCCACATCACCACAGCATATGAGGCCTAGCTAGCTGGGTCTTTTCAACTTCATCTCCCATCATTAACCCCCTAAACCAACCCCTATTTATTCCAAATACAATTATCTATAACAACATACCCCATTTATATTCTGACTTTTCTCCACCATGAAGCTGTGCTTCTTTGATGTCAGAAGTGTCAGCCTATTCATAGTTGGATCCTCCTTAGTTAATGCATGGTGGGACGGTAGCTAGTTGACTGAAGAAAATAATATAGAATTAAACTAATATAGAGATAACCATAAATATATAGGAATTGGTGAGATAAATATGTATTCAGTGCAATAACAATAAAGTGAATAAAAATTCCTGTATATATAAGACATCTTAAAAGAGTGGTCAGTGTGCCAAATTAAGTATAAACCTACTTTGTTTAGTCTCTTGATGTTAAAATAAATCAGGAGAATCTAAAACAGAAGTTGAATTTCTGGCTTCTTTGAAATGGTTGGAGATCTTTCATCTGAATATATTGCTGCATAGAAATAGTTGGGGTTCTTTAATTAAATTCACTCTTCATCCAGATGAAAAGGAACAGAGACATTTGAAAATGGCGGCTATCTGTGGCTACCAGCAGAAAGTTTGTCTTTTCACCTACAAAGGTCAATTTGATTAATGCAGAATAGGAAAAGTACTGCTTTTTACTCATTCCCAGGTAACAAGCATATAACTGATCTACCTGAAGAAGCAACAGCAGCCACCCGCCTAGTTTGCCTAGCCAAATGTTCTTAAAAATGTTTGATCTTGGTAAAGTGTACATCTCTATTGCTATGTATAGTCTTGCTGTTGAAAATTCTATTCAAAATTGCTATTGTTGATTTTGTTCTGTGTTCTTTTGAGAAACCCTACAGTTTGTGAGATGAATTGGACTTATTTATGGAGATGATGGCTTCTGCTAGTTGAGCCCTGTTCTCTTATAGCCCATGACCCAGGGGCATGTGGTCAGCCGCATGGTGACAAGGTCAGGGGACTATGTGTACTCATGTTAGGAGGTTGTGTAGGAGAATATTTGACTTGGGCATCAGACCAGTTTATAAATTGAGATTTTGGGGGATATATATTCAAATTTTGACCACAAGAGTAATTAAATTAAATGTTTATAATTTCTTGTGGCTATAAGTACATCCCACAAATTCCCATGCTTAGGACAATACCTGCAAAGAACAAAAGAAAATAACAGCCATAACCTACTTAATTTGGTTAATGTAGACACTCCATTTGACTATATCATATTCTGTTTTGAAACTTGAATTGTGTACTTTTTATTGTTTACCCTGGCTCAATTGAGCATAAAATTGCCAGATCACTTTACTCCATGTTTTACAGATACAGCATAAAAGCCAGATTAAGTAAAGAGATAGTATTTTTCCCTGAGCAGACTGTGGGAATTTGAGGTTCTTATCAGACTTTGAAACCTGTGAATGTTAAACTATACTAGGTTTGTACTTCCTGTTTTAATGTGTTATTGAATTTATTTTCTTCTTCTGAAGCCCAAAGTGAGCTTTCAACTGTATGTCCTTTAATACACTGATGTAGGAAGGGATGTGGTAGAGTTGCAGCCAGGAAAACATTTTTAAATTTACTTAAGAAAATTTTGTATCATTTGGCTCAAGTACAGGAACAAACATGACTTGTTCGAGATTTGGCAACCTCTCATTCCTCTTTCAAAATGAAGCACATCCAAAACACCTTCATGAGACACATACTGTTAATTGGCTCTTGCTGCTTGATAGTTATTGTGTTATTACCTAATCTCCTCCAAGCAGACATACTAAAGGAGACCTGTTTGTAAAAGGCAGTATGATTCAGTGGATTAAGTATAGACCCTGAAGTTTGACACTCTGGTGCCTCTGACTTATTGCTAGACTCTTGAGAATATCAGTTAATATTACAACGTCTAAGTTTCAATAAGGGACATATAGTTTTCTTTCCCACACCTCTAACATAAAGATATTATATTGACTAAAGGTAAATTGTTGTAAAAGAAAATAATATAATTCAATGAATACAACAGAAAGTATTTGGAAGTGTACATAGACAATTTGTATTCTTATATAGGAATTGGTGAGATAAATATGTATCCAGTGCAATAACAATAAAGTGAATAAAAATCCCTATGTATATCAGACATCTTAAAGCAGTGGTCAATGGGCCAAATTAAGTATGAACCTGTTGCGTTTGGTCTCTTGATGTTAAATCAGGAGAATCTAAAACAAAAGTTGAATTTCTGGCTTCTCTTGAAATGATTGGAGATCTTTCATCTGAACCTCTATTGCTGCATAGAGATGGTTAGAATTCTTTAATTAAATCCACTCTTCACCCAGACCAAAAAACAACAACAAACAACAACAACAACAACAACAAACAGACATTTCTCAGAGACAATACATATTGTCTACATACACATCCAATTACTTCCTGTTGTATTCATTGAATTATATTATTTTCCTTTACAACAATTTACCTTTAGTCATTATAATATTGTTATCTTAGAGGTGTGGGAAAGAAAACCATATGTCCCTTAAGTGGACTATAATAACAGAGTGACTCAATTTTCATCCCTACATGATGCACCCACATGCATGATCTTTCTTCTATAAGCAGTATTCTACACAAATACTCTGCTTCTTGTCTGATCTGTGAAATGGGCTTGATGGGTTAATTTATAGTCCATTGAGGTGGAGATAGTGTCCCACAGGTATGCACTTCTAATATCTGGCTAAAATCTCCTTCTATGAGAATTCTTATCCAACTTATCTCGTCACTCTCATCTGATCCAGCTGAATTTGCTCTCTTGTTCATGACACCACTTAACTTTTCTTACAGAAGCTGGGATCCAGAATTTCAGTTTTCAATTTCATGGTGGGTATATCTCTAAACAGAGTACATTGAAGGTGGGACACAACTTCTTTATCTTTGTATCCCTGAGGGCAGGTAGAGTGCCTGGTCCTCTGCTGCCTGCTTGATGCATGATTGTGAATGTATGAATTTATCCATCAACAATGGTTTTTGAAAAACACTTTATTCAACTCTATATATACCAGACTATCTGTGAAATAAAAATTTGGACTAACTAGTAAAAAAGTTTTCTTACAGTTCCAAAATTTGACTCTATGATGTTATGTATTATAAAACATGACCAATATACATAACCTAAGGTGTTTGTGGGGCCTTGGTTTGGATGATGTGGGAAAACAGGTTTTGAATTTGACTTATTGAAATATTATTGTTTAATTTTTATTTATCTGTGTATTTATAGTCACTCGTATTTCAGAAAGTATTATGAAATAATTAGGTGATCAGACATTTGGAGAGCTGTTTATTTATATTATATATTTGATAGAATGGCCTCTGGGGATTATAGTAAGAAAATCAATAATGATTTAAATAATATACTTACATAAATAATGAAAAGAAATTAAAACAATAAAACAATTAGGTGTCTTAATGGCCAGCAAACATCAACCATGACTATTAGCATTTGACTATTGTCCTAAGTGAAAATTTTTTCCTTTTGATGGAAATTTTAATGTTTGAAAGTTATCATCAAGAGTTGTGGTATATTAAAAATTCCAGGTAGAGCTAAGTCTCTGTGCATATGTAATTAACTTTCTCTTAATTCCAAGTGACTCCTTGTATTATGACGTGACTACTGACTAACTTAAAGATGTGGAGGACGGGCCAGGAAGAAATATGAGATCTCCCCTTTCTTTATGTTCTTTTACGGTGCTGAAAACCTTGTTTCTCTTCTGCCCAGGCTTAACTTGCCTTGGGGAGCTCAAAGCTGCAGGGCCTGTTTAGCTGCTGCTGTTTTACTGTGTGCCGACCAAGATTTTTATCCTAATTGCTTATGTATCAGAACTCTGTAACTGAGAAAGCACCTTTGAAAAATTTAGTGATGCCTGTTCCTGGAGAGATTTATATTTGAAATTCTTGCATATTGTTTCTTTCTCTTCATTTTAGTCTCTTTCCCTTTCTTTGCCACAACTCTCCATTTATTCATTTATTCATTCATTCATAAATACATATTGGGCATTTTCTATATACACCATGTTGGATCCCAAGGATAGAAAGATAAAGATATGCTTCTCAATATCTAAGAGCTTCCTGGCCAGTATCATTTTTTTGGTGCAGGGCCTTTGCAGGATTGGTCTTTTGTTATTTATAACCTCTAGGTGCCTAGTTACAACTCGAAGGTTTAGCTTTTGGCTCTTAGCTTCGAATAACTGATTCCTAAATTTTGTTAGGTATCTGTGAAAGTAAACCAGCCAGAAGCTGTCTTTAGCCATCAGTTAATACGAATGGCCACTTCATATTAATTTTTTTTCATTTTGCAAGTGTCTCTTTTTCAGCAAGAAATTCAAAACTATGATAATGATTTTGAAACTTAAGCTTTTCGGTAACCAGTTTTTAATCTTGTTTGATCGCTGCATTTGGGAGTGAATGTGGAAAGAAAAAACTTATTCAGGTTGCAAAGTCTCACTCCTCCCTCAACTAAATTCTTACTGAATTCCTCTGATGAGGCTATAAACCGCCTGCTTCCACTTCCTTTTCTTTCTCCTTAACAATTATGGAAATGGGGGAAAAAAAGACTTATATCTCCATTTGAAGCCTATGGGATAGATGAAGAAATTATTACAAACTTCCAGAGTTGAGGATGGAGAAGCTACTTAACGCTATTATTGTAGCTAAGCTAAAGGGCATATTAGGAAAAAGCCATTATAAGGAGCTGTGGGAGTCAGTCTTTTTAAACCAGAAAAGAATTTTGAGTAAACAGAACCTAATGAAATTTGACTTTATTGCTTTGTGACTATCCTCTTTTCTAAAACTGAGTGGCTTAAAACAAAAACCATTTAATTACATTTCCTAATTCTCTGGGCTGACTGGGTTTAGCAGAGTAGTTCTTTCACTTCACATAAAGTCGTCTGGGGATACAGCTATCTTGGAGCTCAGTTGGGCCAGAGCATCCAAGATAGTATACTTAGACAGTGGATAGTTGATGCTAGCTGTCGGGTGGTAGCTCAGCTGGGGCCGTCAACTGGGGGCCTTGATTCTTCTCCAGTCCTCCTATGCTTCTTATGGTGCTTAGGCTTCCTCACAGAATGGTGGCTAGATTTCAAGAGACAGGAAGTGGAAGCTACCAGTTCTCTTAAAGACTAGACTTAAAAGTGGCACAGCTTTACTTTTCCTGTATTCTATTGGTCAGTGCAGTCACAGACCAACTTTTATTCAAGAGGATAAAGAGTTAGACTTCACTTCTCAGTGGGGCAGTGACAAAGAATTTGCAATTATATTTAATCTATTATAGTAACTCTGTGTGTAACTAACCAATATAAAAGCTGATGTGTTAAAAAAAAAAGTGGAGCATTAAAAAGACTAGGAAGTCAGCGTTAGGTATCTCCTCAATGTATATGTTATAAAGGGAGAAATTGGCTGCATAATGATAGCATTCAGGTAGGCTGAAGAAAAGTTTACCTTGATTCTCAAACTTAAGTGTTCATCAGAATTACTAGGAGGGCTTGTTAAAACACAGATTGCTGGGCCCCACCCCCAGAGTTTCTGATTAAGTAGACCTGGGATGCGTTTCTGACAGACTCCCAGGTGATGCTGATGCTACTGATCTTAGAAACCAAACTTTTAGAACCACTGCTTTGGACTATGCCAGGCTAGAAAAAGTGAGAAAAAAAGAAAAGAAGGAAATTTATTATGTTTCCCCTAATGGTATTTTTAAAAGCCTAGTATCAGTAGTATAAATTTAAGTTTCAGGCCACCATGAACACATTAATATAGGACCTTTATGTTTGTCAGGGTAATTAATCCTAGTGCTGCAACATTAACCCCTGAACTCTCATTAGCTTAACACAACAGAGGTTTAGTCCTACTTGTGTAAAGTCCAGTGTGAGTCAATGGCTTTCCTCTGTAGAGCAGTACAGCATCTGGAACATGTGGCCCTCAAAGTTGCTGAGGCAGAGGAAGAGAGGAGAGATGAACAAGGTAAACTGGCTCTTAACTGACTCAGCCTGGAACTGACACAGGTTACCTTCTCTCAGAGTCCATTGGCCAGAATTAGTCAGATGACCTTGCCCTAAGTACAAAAGAAGCTAGGAATTGTAGGGGAGCACATGGGTAGTTAGTAAGCCCTATATCTGTTCTAGCACCTAAAAACTTTAGTGTCCCACATTTTGTGATTAGGCAGAGCTAGAAGTAGAAAGAGGCCTGTGACCTGTCAAAACTATATGTACACTACTTGCAACAGTAAGTTTTCAAACGTTTTGTTGTTACTTTAAAAATATCTCTTTTCTTCTATGAGTAATTTATGGTTTTATTCCTAATTTTCTATGTGGCATTAGAGAGAGCATCTAATGACATCACTATCTCAAAAGAAAAATCTGCTGTAAAAACTCTTTATCCCTGTTACAAATAATTTGGTAAGCCTTTGTTCTCAGGGCATTTTAGTTGTTCTGTTAAAGACTGATTAAATAAGGCACAATCTCTTTCTTTGCTGATTTTGCCAAGCACATAGTTCTTTAGGTAATTGCTGAAATGATTAAATATGCTGCTGGAGTCTAGACAGCTTGTGCCAATTGGCAACAGGGCATTATCAAGACTTTAAAATATCTTGTGGGCAATTTTGAAGACAAAGGAATGAAACTTATATTTAGTCCACCCATATAAATCCCACTGTTAGCTAAGTATTAGATAATATGTACAGAATATTGTCAGTGAGAAACAAAGCACAGTTTTGGTTTAATTTTTTTCATCAGATTCCCTTTTACTGCAATTGCCTGCCTTTGAAATTCTTTACTAATGGTTTCTCCACAAAAATTGATACTGTTGAGCAGGACTTCTGGCCACATTAAGACTCTGGTCACGGGTTAACATCTCCTGTTTTCCTCTGCTAATGGGAAGACCTTACTTGGCACAAAAAAACTTTAGGAACATGCTACACATCCAGTCTCAGTAGCTCTGAGGCAAATTTCCATTTCAGTTTTCTCTCTTAAATTGTGCAGGCTTAATTAACACTACTGATGTGTTAAAACAATATGATGATATGTTTTCTGTAGAAACATGCTTGACTGGTAGCAGTCACCCATCTTTGGTAAACTGAAATATTGTATGTTGTGATTATTAGAAAGCATCTGAGTTATGTACTTTGATGCTTTAGTTATATGGTCTCCACTTATATTTAGAGTTTTTATAGGATATTTCCCCCACGGTTATTTAGTAGCTACCAGAGAGGCAGTTTTTTTAAATTAATAAGTTACAGATCAGCATTATCCTTCCCACTGAACAGATGAAGAAACTGAGACAGTTCTTTGACTAGCCCAAAGCATTCTGGTGAGTCAGGAAGAGAGAATTAAACCTCAGTTTATATATTCAGACTGATGCACCTAGTATAACTCTGAAGTTAAATTTCTGGAGGCAGGGATATTCTCTTATTTTAATATTTGCTAGAACAGTAGAATGATGTACAGTTATAAAAATTAGAGACTATTTAAAACAAGTTATCTGAGCCATCTCAGAAGTGTGGCTACAATCTTCTACCTGGGATGGGTAAAGAAAGACGAATATACACATAAGGCTGCAAAGAGCAAGATGCTACAGTTGGTAGAAGCAGGTTCAGTGAGAGCTGTATAATTTTAGCCATGTCACTTAACCTCTGAAGAACCTCAGTGTCTTTACTTATTAAATGTGAGGCATTGGAGTAAATGTTCCCTAAGATCTAAATTTCTTTTGCAGAATTTAAAAACTTATATTTCTTTTAGAAAGGAACCTCCTTAGGTGAATCTTAATCCAACCAAAATTCCCCTTCTTTTAAAGACTTACTCTTAAATGCAATTGCTTTTAGAGTCAGTTTCCTTGGCTCTGACTTGGCATCTGGAATTTTCTCTCTGTCATCAGTTCTGCTGAAATGCACAGAAGGGAATTGGGGAATGAGGCTTGGCTGTGAGGAAGCTGAGTGTGCAGAGCAGGCACAAACTTGTAAGGCCAGGTTCTCTTCACAACCCTGCTTCTCAGTCTTCCCAGAGTTGGAGGCTGAACTCTAAACCACCTCCTGGTACTCATAGCACCTTACTGATGGACAGAGGAAATTTTTGTGTGGGGAGGGTATTTGCTAGGCTATTTTGGTAGCAGCCCTTATATTTACCCCACCCTCACACACTTGATTGGTTTGCCATGTTCTGAGGGAGTTTGCTTTTTTAGCTTCTTTCTCTTCTCCCATCCCTTGTGAAGTGAGAAAAAGAATGTGACACCAGCCTCATTAACATACTGTGATGCCTCCCTATTTTTCTACCTGCCCTATGAAAGCTTATTGAGACTCATCAAGGGCAGAGCATGGGGGTTGGAGTCCCTTTGAAGGGTTTTCTCTGCAGAGGTCCAGGCTTATATCTAAATGTCACTGACCTAGAGGCCAGTTTCACATCCTGCAAAAAAAGCTCTGAGAGAATGTGTCAGCAGAACTAACATTGCATGTCTAGACAAAGAATTGATATTAGCATCATCAGCCAGCATCCAATCTATTAACTCTCGTGTAAGCATTTGCTGTTTGTGCCTCAGGCACTTTTTGGCTTAAAATGAAAACTGTAGCTCTAAGATTTAGACTTAGGTCTTTCAGGGAGTTCTTTTAAAGGAAAGAACCATGAGGTACTTTATTTCAAGATCAGATATTTTATTGATTAATATGAAAGTAGCTGCCTCATCACTATCTTCATTCTATTATATATTCATTATTTCAAGAAATATTAATTAAACACCCACTGGGAACCTATACAGGGAATTCTGCTAGGCTTTGTTGATACATTGGTGAATAAAACAGCTAAAGTCCCTGTCCCCTTGGAATTTATAGCTTAATGGGGGAGACTGACCACAAACAAGAGTAACAGGATATTTCTGTCTCAGTTTCGGCTGAGGCACCAAAGAACAAAGCAGTAGGTGTCAAGTTCCTTGGCTTTTTAACTTGAGGTGCTAGACTACCTCTGCAGGATTTTCAGAAAGGGTACCTCAAAACTGGTTCTGCCAGCCTGAACCCATTATCTACCTCTAGGGCATTGAAGAGAAGGCTTAGTGTTCTTGGAGGTTCAAATGCTTTTTGTTTAAAGAGAGTTGTCACTAGGTTATGTGGTTCTCTTCACCTCAGGGAGGGGCTTTGTATCCCCTCGCTCAAACCTAATTGGGAGGAGGCTTCTAGGGAACCACTCAGAGCACTGTCCTGTGTTTCCTGGAAACTGGGGACTGACTTCTAAGGCATCTCAAGGCAGAGGCTGGGGTGAGGGTAGGGTTGTGATATGAGGGGGCAGCAGAGAGAAGGGGAGGCTGCACTGGGAATGGCCAGTACGTTGAGAGTAGACTACGCAAGAATTGACTGAGGTAAGAACAGATTAAGTCATCTTGAAGCACCTTGACAAGGAGGACTGTATAGAGGAGTGAGATGACTCGGGAAAAAAGTGGGCCTCTTGAATATAGCAGTTGAGTGAAAATGAGGGGAAATTCTGTGGATAAGATATCTGCCATAATGAGAATCCCTGAAAACCCCATAAAGAGTGGTTTTGGGAAGCTTGGGTATCTGTCAAGTGCAGAGGTACCAAGCCCAGATTACAGCCATATCTGATAAGTTAGATCTGTCTTTGCCTATTCTCTTCCATCTTCCTGCCCCAAACCCACAGGTAGCAAGATGAGAAGAGATGGAGTGAGCAGAAAGCTGATCAGGCTGCCTACCCAAGCCTGGATAAGCTCCTAAGCCTGAAGCAAATCTGAGCTGGAAGAGGAGAGAAATTGCAAGTTCACTTAGGTTTGGAGTTTTGATAATGAAAATCACCTGAGATAAGCAAATATTTGTTTATGACTAGGAAGTGATTAGTATAGCTATGAGACTGATGGGAAATTTTCACCTAGTGACAGGGAAGAATATATGAAAGGAGCAGACTTGAAGGAGCAGAAGTGGGAGAGGATAAATCACTTTCATTTCACACCATACTGGTCCTAGTTCCTTTAATAACCTGGTTATGCTAGTAAATGAATAAGAATTATAATACTGTTTTTAAAGGATAATGGGGAGCCTATTTAGATAGCACAACAAGGATGACCTCTCAGGAAACAATTAATGAGCAAGAAGGAGCCAGCTATGCTATATTTGCTGAGAGTTGGGGGAAAGAGGTAACTGCAAGGTCCAGGTAGAGGGAACAGCATGTGTAAAGTTTATGTGGAGTCATGTGATTGTGGAGTCATGGCATCCAGTAAACATTTGGGTGACTTCAACCAAAGATATTTTCATTCTTTTTACAGGGCACTGAGTTAAATGTCAGGTCTACAAACAGAATAAATGCCTCCTTCACTGAGGTTTAAGGATTAATTGATCAATGTTAGTAGAGAGAAAAAAAAAAAACCACTTTGATAAAGTCAAGATCTAAAGGTTCTAAAGAGCAAAGAAGCTCCTGTCCTCTACCCTTAAACTCTGATGACCCCAGATAACATTCTCCTTTTCTGAGAATTGCCCTGACAAGCAGGCTCTCCTAGTGCACTGGTGACCTTTTATGGAGTGTAGGGGCAGCTGGATAAAGAAACACAGAGCTCTTCTGACAGTCCTGGAAGGGAGACAAAATCTCTTAACTTGTGTGCCTTCCAAAATAATAGAGGTAGATGTCAACAACTTTGTCAGTAAGGGCAGATATAACTCCTCGTATTGATACAATGATTGGAAAAGTGGCTTGTCTTTGCTGGCATAAGTTTGTTCACTCAGGAAATAAAAATTGTAGAAAGATGATCTGGTGGCCTGCTAAAGTTCTGGAAGAGTCTCTGCAGGAATGTGGACTCATCCATTTAAAGCTTAGATCCTGGGCAGACAGTGACCTCAGGGAAGGCTTGTGTGGGCGGCACTTTCCCAGCCTTGCTGGGATTCCAGCTGGCACTCAGTCTCTACCAGGAGATGGAGCATTCTGGGGCAGGGAGCAATGCACCAAGTCCTGTGGGGGCTCCCAGGAGACAAGAACTGATTGACAGCCTTTGCTTTCAAGGAACTCTAGCTGGGAGACAGAACCTATATTACCAACATACCCAGCAGTCACATGTTCAGAACCAACCCAAGGAGATAAAGAGAGAGGTAAAATATGTTTCCTGTGAATACCAAGAAAATACAATGCAATCTAAATGACCAGGTTTTCCATATCTCTAGCTTTTAATTTTATGTATTCACTTTCCCGATAACACATGCTCAATAGAGAAACTGACAAGAGCAGACTGTGTAAGAAATCAGCTATTTTTGTTTTTAAAGAATATTTTATAAATAGAGAAGGGGCTTCTAATTTTCAGATGAAAGAGTTTGTGCTATGTCTTTCCTCTTTTCCCATTGGCAGGGAGAAGTAATTTGTCCTGTTAGAACCTGCACCCCTTAGGGAAGCCAATCCCCATCCAGGCTGTCTCATGCACAGAAAGTTCTCAATAAATGTATTTTAAAAATCAAAGTTAAGGGATTTAGGGATCTAAGAACTTCAAAGTTATTTAATTATTAAAGTTTTAAAAATTTTAGAGTATTTCGTAACTAGTCTATCTTGCCAGTATTTTATATCAATATCAGACCTTAAGACATGCTCTTTGATATTCCTTAATTTAAAATTCAATGTGTTTTATTATTTTTTATTTTTTAACTTTTTAAAAAATTAAGTTTATTGGGGTAACATTGGTTAAGACAATTATATAATTTTCAGGTATACATTATAATTTGACATCTATATATTCTATTGTGTGTTGACCACCCAAAGTCCAGTTTCCTTCAGCTATCATAAATTTGATCCCCTTTACCCTCCCCTACCCCCCTATATTTGACCCCTTTTATCCTGTCTACCTCCCACCTCTTACCCTCTGGTAACCACTAGTCTATAGTTCATGTCCATGAGTCTCTGTTTGTTTGTCCTGTCCATTTGTTGCTTTTAGGTTTATGTCCCACATATCATGTGATTTTCAACCTTTTCTCTCTGGCTTATTTCGCTTAGCATGATTATCTCGAGGCGCATCTATGTCATTGCAAATGGCAGTATTTGATCTCTTCTTATGGCTGAGTAATATTCTATTACATATATGTACCACGGCTTCTTTAGCCAATCATCTATCATAGGACACTTCGGTTGCTTCCGTGTCCTGGCCATTGTGAATAATGCTGCTATGAACATCGGTGTGTGAATATCTTTTTGGATATGAATTTTCAAGTTTTTGGGGTAAATACCCAGTAGAGGGATTGCTAGATCATATGGTAGATCAATTCTTAGTTTTTTGAGGAGCCTCCATACTGTTTTCCATAGTGGCTGTACCAATTTGCAGTCCCACCAGCAGTGTATGAGGGTTCCTTTTCCTCTGCATCTTCTTCAGCCTTTGTTATTACTTGTCCTGTTGATTATAGCTATTCTAACAGGTGTGAGATGGTATCTCACTGAGGTTTTGATTTGCATTTCCTTAATAGCTAGCGAAGTTGAGCATCTTTTCAAATATTTGTTAGCCATTTGTATGTCCTCTAGGGAGAAGTATCTGTTCAGGTCCTCTGCCCATTTTTTGATTGGATCATTTGTTTTTTTATTGTTATTGAGTTATATGAGTTCTTTGTATATTTTGGATATTAGGCCCTTATCAGAGGCATTGCTTATAAATATATTTTCCTGTTTGTATGGTTGTCTCTTTACCTTGTTGGTAATTTCTTTTGCTGAGCAGAAGGTTTTTAGTTTGATGTAGTCCCATTCATTTATTTTAGCTTTTATTTCCCTTGCTTTTGAGGTCAAATTCATAAAATCCTCTTTAAGTCCAAGGTCCTTGAGTTTAGTTCCTATGTTTTCTTCTATGCATTTTATTGTTTCAGGTCTTATATTTAGGTCCTTCAGTGTGTTTTAAAAAATCAGTTTTCAAGCTGACATTGTAGTCCTTACTGTATTTTTTTCTTGGCAACACATTATAGTAGAATGGGCATGAGTGTTTGAGTCAGGGAAATGTACTTTTGAACACCAGCCTTATGACTTTTAGATCTGGAATCTGGGACCCTTCCCGCGATTCCTACTTTGAAGGATCCAATCTGACTCTCTGAAAACTGCAGTCCTACTCATAGAGAAGGAGACAAGAACAAATGCCCACTTGAAACCTCTGTCCCTGTGCTCTCAGGACTCTGGAATTCCCTAACCAGACAACTGGGGATACATTTCCAGGCACTGCTGGGTCCTGGGATAGGAAGGCTGGGCTGTTCATCCTTATGGTGCAGGGTGGGACCTGACAGGAGTGGGCATGGGGTGGAAGGAAAGGAATTATGGAGCAGTGGGCCGAGAAACTCATGCGTACTTCTACATTAGGTCCTGAAAATTTCAGGGGTAGGTCCCTCACATCTGACTCACACTGCTTGACATTTCTGAAGCTCATGTTCCTCCTTTGAAAATGCATATAAGAATCCCTATCTTACAGATATTAAAGACCCAATTAGAATATGATATAAATGTAACTGTATAGAACATAGTAAACAATAAATTCTTATCACTATAGTCAATCATGGCTAGAGTTTCAGGGTAAACTGAAAATGTGCTAAAACTAAATGCATATAAGTGAAATGCATTACTAATTATATTATTAGCACTAATAATGTTTTAGGTATATGATATATTATCTGAAACCTTTGGGGCTAGATGTCTTCAGAATTCAGAATTTTTTGGATTTTAGAAATATGTGCATAAGCCATATACTGCATTACACTTGTAATATTTGAGGCAGGGTCATACGATCAAATACATTAATATTTTCATAGCAAAACCTATTGAATAAATATGTGTGATAAAGACCATATGTAGCTTTATGCCAATTCATGTCAGTATTGAAAACAATAACTTCTAAAATTTCAGAATAGTTATAGGTTTACAGAAAGATTGCAAAGATACTACAGAGAGTTCTTATATATCCTGTGCCCAGTGTTCCATACTGTTAGCATCATACCTTAGTACGGTAAGTTTGTTGTAAGTAATGAATCAATATTGATTGGTACATTGTTATTAACTAAAGTCCATCCTTTATTCACATTTCCTTACCTTTTACCTAATGTCTATTTTGTGTTCCCAGATTCTATTCAGGATACTCTATTACATTTAGTAAGCATCATATTTCCACACATTCATACTGACTGTGACAGTTTCAAAAACTTTTATTGTTTTTGATGATCTCGACAGTTTGACACATACTGGTCAGGTATTTTGTAGAATTCCCTTCAACTGGGATTTGTCTGGCAGTTTACTCATGATTATATTGGGATTTTTGAGAGAGAGAGACCACAGAGGTAAAGTGCCATTCTCATCACATCTGATAGGTATCTACTATCAATATGACTTATTACTGCTGATGTCGACCTCGATTTCCTGGATATAGTAGTATTTTTCAGGTTTCCTCACTTTAAAGTTACTCTTTTTTTCACCCCTCTCATTCTGTACTTTTCAGAAGGAAGTCACTGTGTATGACCCATCCTCTCCTAGGGGGTGGAGTTCTTCTGCATGAGAGGTTGATCTCTTCTCCCCCACAGGTCAGCTTTTGCTGCCGAATGGGTTAAGAAATTTTTTTTTCTTTTGTAATTTTGGTACTGGCTTTTGGACTAGAAGTAGCATTATATCTAAGTAAGTTTAAAGTCTAGCATAGCGCTTGTACCTACTCTACACTTCCGGAGACAGAAGAGACTGAGTGACTTTTTTTTTTTTTTTTTTTTAATATAAAAAGAGAGAATGACAGGGACTAGTGGGAAGGGATAATGGTGGTTCTCCCCTGCCCATTATACAGCTTGCCTGTACATTCCTAAACAAGAAGTATGTTTGTTTGTTTCCATACCATCATAATAAACTCAGCCTGAAGGGAAATACTGAAAAATATGGTGGTGGCCAAGTTAAGAGTATAAATTAAAAAAAAAAAAAAAAGACAAATTTTCCCTTTCATGCTTTTGTCAGACCTTTTAAAACATGCATTTTTATAGAAATTCTTGAATTGGCATTATTCAGGACTGGGAGAGGCATACATAGAAGGAAATCTAGGTAGTTCTTGTAGTGGACATGCAGAGTCACTTTCCGCAGTCACCTAGGGACCTGCTGCTCTCCTACATTCCTGCCTTCCTCTGAAATGCCTCAGACCCACCCCCAGATCCTCCCTCAGAGAGCTCTACATGCACACCTTCTCAGGCTGTCACCTTTCTCCTTAATTCTCTCTTGCCTACCCTCCCAGCTGGATGAAACCCTCTTGGGGTTTTTACTGTTTAGTCCTAGCTCCCAGCTATGGTCTCCACATGGCTTCTAAAACTCGTCTCTACACACAGGTAATATTCAAAGTATCTGACAGTCTGCACCCCAGAGCTGCAGCTGGGCCTTGCTGAGCCAGGCACTACCTGTCTAGGTACAGAGGGTCCGATGGGAGGGGGTTCACTGAAATGTGTGAGGGACATGGAATGGTTGAGAGCCCCAGCTATTTATTAACCTTAACAGGAGTCTTTTGATATTTTAACATATGGGGAAAGTAAATATTATTAATTGTATTTTGTATCATATTGGTCATTGAAGCCTTCCAGAATTAAGCCCTACTTTCCATTTACTGATTACTGACGTATTGCTTACACACTCTCAGGGCTGACCTTCCAACTTGTGGAGTTATTCACTGAAGCCCAAAGAAGATATCCATTTAATTAGGGCAAGATTATGACCTAATGTTATGTTGCTGTTTAAATTTACCCCTGGAACCTAATAGCCTATGTCATTATGGTCTTAGGGCTAACTCACAGGATGGTATGAGCCCTGGGCAGCACCAGAATTGTTAAAAATGGACCGACAGAAATGTATCTGTAGTGTCTTTTCCTACTTCACTCTTCAAAGGAGCATAGGTCAGGAGATTCCTCTTCTATCGATTTCACTTCATCCCTCTCCAGTCTATGACTTCACTGCCTACAATCACATGCATCTCTTTAGAATACTATGGGCGATCTTATCTCTTCCACCTAATTTAGAAGAAGAATGTGAATATCCTGAAAATAGTACAAACTTCTGAGGAAACAAAAAGTTATATGTAATTTAGATGATGAATAATCTTTAAATAGCTCCCTGAATTTGAGCTCCAATTAGGGAGAAATAATTAAGCATGTTGACATTGAAGAAATAAAATATTTCAAACCACTCTCTGATCTTGGTTGTGTCTCCTTTTCAAAATCCAAAAATTAAACATAACGATGGACTAGATAAATAAGTTCATTATCCACCATCTAGTTATGCCACTTGAATTGACTGGAGTTTCTCAGAGACCTTCTTTTCAAATGCCCTTCTGGGGGGGCACAGTCCTCTCAAACCTAGTTTCTGTGGTGTCTTTCTTTTTCATTATTATTTTTTTTTCCTGTGGTGTCTTTAAACTTCATGTCACTGGGTTTAATTGCCTATAGAAAAGACCTTTAAACTTTTTTGTCAAACTCATCTCTTCATAAAAATTATTCGACTACTTAAATGTCATATACATTTTATACATTTACTACTAAAATATTATGTATGCTATAAAACTGTTTATACACATGGTTTGGAAATTTCTTGTGCATTGCTTTGTGAAAAATCTATTGTATTTGGAATTGTTTTTTAAAGAGTTGTTTTTTACAGTTTCATTGGTTTGCTTGTTTGTTTGTTTATTTATTTTTTAACTCTGGATAGGTTTATAAAACTGTTAAGGTCAATAATTTTTTAAAAAGTCTCTAATTATAACAGAACCTTTTGCTTAACTTGTTTTTTGGACAGAAGACCTGGAGCTTGGTTTGGTTTTTCCCGATCTATGTGGTCGCAGCAAGCCACTTAACTTCCATGGGCCCTGCTTATCTCATCTGTAAAGGAAGGGCTTTGACTAGATGATTTCTAAGATCCCTATAGCTTTATAATTTGGATAATAGGATTTAATTTGGCAAATCTCCCAAAAGGATGTTCTCTGAGTTTGAGAAAGCTGTCCTAATTTGACTATGGATGTTTCGAATTTTAAAAAACCTCTTTCAGAAAACTCCCAGAGAGAAAAGCGTACTCAATGGCTCTAGAGGCTTGGTGTCCTAACCATCTTTATGCTGCAAGGTTCAGACAGTAGGTATGTGTGTTGGGGGTGGGGAGGGTGCAGGGGAGGGGATGGGGGATGTCATTGTGGAATGCCACACCCACAGCCTCATGGCAGCAGGGGGATGGCTACACATGAGAATTATGAGACTGTCAGCAGCAGCATTATACATAAAGAGAACTTAAGCTGAGAGTTGAGTTCAATAAATTTTAGATCAATATGCCAGCAATTGGCCTTCTCACTTTTCTTGGTTGTATTATGTTAACGTTTTTTATTTTATTTTTCTGAGCCTGTATGTAAAAGCTATGGTGTTTAGAGAAATAAATGCATAAAAATACAAATCAAAATGTCACATCCTGTAAACACACCATAAGCTGAATATTTTAAATGTTTTCTTTACTCAAGCAGGTGGATTTAGGACATGACAGTAATAAAATACTCACCTAAAGAACAGATTTTGATCAAGGATGTCTTCCATTGGTTCTGTATATAATCTTTACTCTGTTGGTTTTCCCAGGGCAAAAATTGCACAAAAGAAACAAACCACAGCTCTTGAAATATAATACGTACCAGTAAAACAAAACAAAACAAACAAACAAAAAACAAACAAAACCTCAAGACAAAAACTGCCTTAACAATGAAAACTAGAGCTTAAATAAGATCCTACCATACCTAGGCAGCCACCCATATCCAGTCTGTATCCTGGAAAGACTTAAGACAAAGTGAAGAGAAGAGAGACCATGAAAAGAGTCAGTCGTGGATTTTTAATTTGTAAGCACACGTTGATCCAGGGAAGATTTACAGCAAATTTTATTTTAATGCCTTTTATTATTTTTTATCATACAATCTGTGTCTGTTAGCAACAGTCTTTGATTTCTTCTTTAGCCATCCTGAAATTGTAAGAAGATCCTTGTTTAACCAGTTTTTAATAATTGCATCTCTATGCCACCATCACCATCATTTCATTTACTTTTGGGACCAGAGATCTTTACTCATATATATTTGAGGATCTATTATAATATGATTAAAGGGTGGGGAGCAGTAATTATACAGGAAATAAAAAATCAAAGTTTTATATTTCTGTCCCAGGCAAGGACCATAAATTATAGTTCAGCCACAGTGTTCCTCTTTCCCATGGGGTTATCGTTATAACATTAGTGACAACACATTTGACATTTTGTGTAACAGATGCTTTATATTTGTCATATAAAAAATGTGAATATGCAGTAAGCATTGGCATCTAATATGCAAGCAGATGAAGATGCTGAGGTTAAACACTAGGGGAGAATTCCTATGAAAAATTGATAAATGTGTATTTCATGAAAATGATTGTTGGCATTACTGTAAGTAGATAATGCTGCCTTAGTAAAAAGAATGTAGAATAAATGCCAGTGGTTTTATTTTATGCCTCAGTTCTTGTGTTAAAAGTTAGGTTAATTATCCAAATTATATGATTAATGTTTATATTGATTTAGTAGCACTAATAATTTTGTATTTTGTGATTCTTGGCTGTTCAAGCCTGATGTTTTGCTCCCCGGGTGTGCTCAAACTGGGGGGGTGGGGGACAAAAAACAAAACTTTAGAAACCAACTGAAGTCTGGTGCAGATTTTCCTTTCATCTTAAAAAGAAAAAATTTTAATTATGAAATTCTGCAATGGGGAATATACTCTTTTGTGTGTGTGTGTGAGTGTGCCAGTGAAATCCCCATAGCACATTCATGGCTAAACAAGCAGAGAGGATGCATACCATGCTTAGTTTTTGCAGTCTGGGTATTTAGGAGACTCTCTGTGTCAGCACCCCTCCTCTGTGCCTTCCTCCTCACATGCCTGGGAGGGCCAGTGTGGGTAGGGCTAGCCTTACCAATGGGGACAGTAGGTGGCTTTCCTTAAAAGGATACTTTCTCCCTATTAATTTGTCCTTATTAGACGTCTGTCTGTCTGTCTGTCTATCTATCTATCTATCATCTATCACTTTTGATTAAATGTTGAAACTGCACTAAATCCCTGAAATCCCAGAGAATATTGCACACTGGTCCTATAGTAAATAGATAGATATGTATGTGGGTGCATAATTTACTCAATTGATAAAATGTATTTACTACATTTATGTACAAGGTGTGTAGAAGATAGAAGATAGAAAAATATCAGTCCTTTGCTTACAGAAATGTGTGGGAGATGAGACATAGTCACATATAAATATAATATAAAGTGGAAAGTGTCAACTGCTATAAAAGGTGCCCTCTACACAGAGGAACATGTGATAAGGCTTCCAGAGAGAGAATATGATACATTTAGGGAACCACAAATAATCTGAATCCGGCTGAAGTAGATAGTACAAGCGGTAAAGTGCTGAGAGATAGGATGCTAAGTAGTAGAATGAGCAGCAGTCAGTTACAGAGGGGCTGTTAAGCCTTGTTAAAGAGGTAGGACTTTAAGCCGAAGAGATGGACAATCTGTGTTCGTTCATTCAACACATTTTTATTAAGTGCCTCCTATGCTCCATGTACTGTTCTAGGTATTGGGAATACATCAGTGAACAAAGTGAAGTCCCTGCCCTCATTCGATCTATATTCTAGAGGCAAGGGAAGGTAGAAAATAAACACAAGAAAATTTTGAACAAGTAAGATGCCAAGATTTTGAGGATTTTTGAGCTTGAGGCAATATGGAAACAATTTTTCTTTCTTTTTTTCTTTTCTTTTTCTTTTTTTCATGACGACTGTAGTCTTTTTATTTGCCATCCATAAAAATAACTGAGGGGCCAAATGGTGGAAGCAATTTTTCAACATTCAAAAAGCTCCCAGGTTAACACCAAAGAATGGATAGATATATGATTGACAAAGGCACTTGAAATTTTGACATACTTTTCACTTTTCTGAGTGAAGCTAAACTATTATTTCGCAGACATAAGGACTGTCTTTCCTTTGTCCTGAACCCCTTCTCATCAGGATTGCCCCATAACCCTGAATCCCATGGATTCTCACTAGTAAGTACTAATTAAATTTTTTAAAAAAGATTGGTAGATAGACTGGTAGCAGGAGTGATCTTAAAGTTATTTGAAACTCGGTGAAATTATATTGTTTTGTGGAGATTCTTTAATAATGTTATTTTGAGCTTAGAGCTGCAGCATCCAAACTTCTGTGCCATAGAACTTTTTGGAAGTTATACTAAATTTGGAAGAATGTGCTACTAAAATATTTAGCAATTCAAGAGAATGTTTCACTTCCCAATGTATTTGCTCTATGGTAATTAAGAGGTGGTTATATGTGAGAATTAGATCTAAGGAGTAAAGTTTTGTGGTTAAGCAACTTTATTATTAATGTGGAGATAGTAGAATTATATTTTGTTTTTTAAAAAAAATCTACATTTTACCAACAGGTTAGATTTTGCCAAAGCACCAACATATTGCTCTAAAGATAAGTTCCAAATTGCCATCAACTTCTTATTTTTGGACAGAAGAAAGGAATCCAGTTTTAAGCCTCTGTCTCTTTAAAACAAAATGCGAAGTGGTAAACTACGTGGCACTTTTGATTATATGTTGAAACTGCACTAAGTCCCTGAAATCCAAGAGAATATTGCACTCTGGTCCTTTGTGCAGAATGCTCACATGAGTGCTCACAGGAACCAATCCAGAAGCAAATTGCTGCTGATAGTAACTGACAGCATGAATTACTGCACTCTCAGAGACTCTGCCAGCATCAACCCGTATGATCTCACTTTTGCTCATATGGCAAGCCGAATTTGTGCATGTACTAGAACTAGCCTCCTAAGTTCAGGGAACAGCAAGGTCTCTCAGCAGTTGTTTGAAAATAACCTGCTCCTTTGAAATAACTCACTGTGGCATCTCATCAGCTTACCCTTATAAAACTGGGGACAGTTTTTCTTTTTGGAATTTCCAGTCCTTATCATGTAAAGTCCCTTAGAAAAAGGAGAAACTGACTCATTTATTTGTCATATGAAAACTAGACAAGTCAATGAATGCAGAGAGCAAAATCAATTTCTCTTTGGCAAGCTTACCTGCCTCTGGGTCTGCCACTTGCTATGGTTCATTTGCAGACATTCTGCTGCTGGTAATTGCCATGTTGATTCATAATAACCTTCAGAAATCCTCCTTTAATTTGGAATAACTAAAAATATTGAAGGAAGAACTATATTCTTCATTAGAAATACTCATTTGAACTAAAATATATATAATAAAAAATGCTCTAAAAGTGAATTTATATTTGTGTATACCAATACAACCAAGGTTACTAAAATATAATTCAAATATAAGAAGCATTCATCTCTAAGTATACATGCCTGAAAATAGAAGCAGGAACTGAAAACATTCTTTCAAAGAATGAAATCATAGATCCAGTATCCAAAACCTAAGCTCAGTCTTGATATTTCTTCTCTTATTTCAGTCCATTACTAAACTCACCTTAAGAATACCAAAATTATAGGGGGATGACCCTTTATGATTTAATGCCTTTGCCCATCATTAGCACTATAATCTATCATTTCTGGGAAAACATAGACCTTCTGAGCTCTTGAACTTTGTTCTTGGCAGGTAAGAAGTCTTCCAGCTCATCTTAAAGGCAAATTTATTTTTAATTCTTAAGTCTACATGTTTTCTGATAATATATTGGAATCTTAAACAAGATTGTTATTTACTCTATTTATTTATCTGAGAAAGTACTCAGTTCTTCTGAAACAGTAGTCTCTTTGAAAATGGAAATTCTTAAAATGACAGAAAAATAACCTTTCTTTCTGCAATCCATATTTTTGCTTTCTCTAGAAGGGGTGGTAGACTTTAGCCCTTGCAGGATATTTCTTTCAAGTTAGCACTGTTCTTGTGAGAGAGAGGAAAAATGGTCGGGTCTTGTTTGTCAGGATGCGGGCATGGTTCTGGTTGAGGGTACTTGTAAGGGGAGGTTTTTAGACTGGATAGTCCCTCCTCTGAGGAAAGTCGGAGGTGGAAGCCAGACAATCTCAGCATGGCAACATGAAGTAACACACCTGGCTAATGAGCACACAGAGGAATGAGCACTTACCTTTCAACATATATGTTCCATAGGCCTTTCCTATTCAACAAATTCAAAATGCAGCCGATCACCTCTTGCTTCTCCTCCTGTATTTCTGATCTCAGTGTAAGTCCCACTGTCCATCCAGCAAAAAGACAGAGAAACCTGGGGTTCACTCTTGACCTCTTGCAGTCCCTTGTGCACTACAGCCAATCTATCACTGAGTCCTTTCACTTCTAGTTTATTTATTTCTCTCAAACTCTTTTCCATATTTTTCATTTCCATACTAGGTATCCATGTCATCTTCTTTACAAACAAGTCTAACTGCCCCAGTCTTGTTCACTCCAGTCTGATCTCTATACTTTCTAAAAGATGCATTTATCATTTCATTCTTCTGCTTAAAAGGATCCCCATTGCCTTCAAGAAAAAAATAAAATCTAAAATCCTTTAAATGGCATATTTATCTCTTAGTTAGCATTTCTTCCCACCCTTGCTTCATCATAGTTTCTATCTTGAATGCCATCCCTTCTTCTTTTTTCTCTTGGATATTCTTACTTGTCTTTCAAATTTTGATTCAGGTATTACCTCCTCCAGAAAACCTTCCCCTGACCCTCTTCCTGGCCCTCATCACAAAAAGGCCCCCTAAGTACCTCTTTTGACCTTGGTGCAACATTTTCGTTTTGATAACTCAGCATCTAACATATTGCCTGGCAAAGTTGCAGGTGAATGAATGCAGGGAGTAATCAGAGAAGGTGGAGTTTAGCTGACTAACTCTTGAGGGAGAAGTAAGGCAAAGGAGAGAAGGGTATTTGAGGTAGAAAGAATAACGTGCAGGAGCATGAGAGACATTGCTATGTTTAGTGAACTACAAGTGGTTTAGAGCAGCTAGAGAATAAAAAGTTGAGATACAGAGTTCTGTGTCATGAGCCATGTTCAGAATTATAACACATTTGTTATAATCTGTGACCACCTTCTCTTCAGGTTTGGAAAGGCTTCCTGCTGCCTTTCTTGAGGCTCTAGGTGTACTTAAAATGAAGTGTCCAAACAAGATTATACAAAGTAAAAGTCCTATACACTTACATTAAACAAATTAGCTTCTTTGAAACAAAAAATTACAATGCAATTTAATTTTGTTATTTGTGAGGTATTATATGTACTAGATATGTGTGTAAGTGTGTGTATTAATGAATTTATTCAAAGTAGACTATAAGTTTAAAGTTATGAGATAAATGTCTTTGCGAATATTGTTGTATATCTATAGGACTATGCAGAGCATCCTTGGAAGGTAATATCAAAAGTCTATCTTTAAAAATATGAGCAGGCCCGTCACAACTCTACTCTTATTTCCTTATCTACCCTTCCTGTGAAATATTTTGTAAGAGTTATGCAGGAGCTATATACTCTGGTGAGCTTTCTCTGCTTATTTCCTTTTTTTTTTTTTTTTTTTTTTTTTTTTGCCCCTGTTAACTGCTTGGGAAATGGCAAAAGAAAAAAATTTAAAATGAGAAAAGAGAAAATTGAAAAATGAGAATAGAAAAAGAGTCATTAAAGAAATGTTTAGAAAAATTGTTTTAAATTCCTGAGGTAAAGAATGTTGTAGAAAAAAAATAAAGTATATTTATAATTTCAGATAAAATAGGTCACTAGCTCAATGGAAATATGTCATTACTGTAGTCGAGGAAAATTTTCAAAGTGTAATTTCTTTATGCAAACAGTGGATGCAGGAACAAGTAAATTCAGCTTGGATCAACCTAGTAAGCAAACAGAACTCCCTGACCTTGCTGGAAGGTTCAGCTGTCCATCCTCCAGAGTTCTGGAAAAGTCCAAACTGCCTCTAGAACCAAGGTGCCAAATAAAATGATCTATTTATTTAATTGTTTTATATTCTAATATATGTCTATATCCAAAGTTATTACTGAATTCTCTGCTTTTCTTTTCTTTTTTTTACACCCTTGTTGTAGTTGTTTTCTTGCCATCAGATAAGAATTCATGGGTGTCTTTGAGAATATTCACAACAGAAAACATGCTTACATTTACAATATGATCAAGCTGTTATTTTATTCATTCTTTGATAGAATCTCTTAAAGTTTTCACTTGGGCCAAAAATTTCCAGATTACTTTTAGTCCCTGATTGAATTTTGTTAGAAAAGTACAAAATTTTTATATCAGAATTTTTCTCCCTCTGGAGTCAGTGCAAAAATTTTCCTTCCTGGGCTGTGGCAAAATTCTGGTGAGTTTCTAGATTTCGTACATCAAGGCCTGCCTTTATTCTTTGCCTCCTTTTTGGGGTTCCCGTCACCTTCTGTAGTGGACTTGGGACACAGGGCATCAAATGGTCTTGAAGAGCCACAGTTAAGCTCCCAAGGAGGATTAGCAAGACTTGCAAACCACTGTTTGCCATTTTTCCCATTGTTTTCTCTATCACATAACTGACTCAGGTCTTTGTTTCTCAGAAAGAGAAAAGTGAGGTACAGACAGATGAAGCAGCACAGGTGACTCAGTGGTAGAAGCCAATTTAGAAAGAACATAGCTTATTGCTCCTGTGTTTTTATTTTTTTCCTCAACATTTGATTTTATTGATTTAATATTTTTTGATATTTTATTTTATTTTCCCCAATATTTTAGGTTTGGTTATTTCTTCATTAGGGGAATAATGAAGAAATACTTTAAGTGACTTTATGTACAAATAATAGAAAAAAGTGGTCAAACTTGTAGTACTGCATTTAGTTAGTTGTATAAATAAGCAGATGTTAAAATAGACAAGTTAGAGGTTATTATAATGTTGCTTTTTTTGTTGTGTAAACATACCAAGAAAGATTAGAAGTGTCCATTTCATTTGCTGTTTTTTAAACAACTGGAGGACCTCAGTAACACCAATTTTCAAAACACATTTTTCTCATTTCTGTAAAACGGATGAGGAAGATAAGCTGCGTTAACTTCTTATTTATATGCATAACATTTAATAGTCCTCATGATCTAAAAAAATGCCCTTTATATTTAGTATCCATCTCTAACTTCCTCAGTGGCTGATAGAGAACTGCAGTATAATATCATATTAATTTGTTTATTTATTTGACTAACATTTATTAAATATATTCTATAAGCCAAGTGCTAATGATAGATAGATGCCAATAGTAATAAGCAACACAGCACAGTCTCTGCACTAATATGATCTATTTAAAAAGTATGATGTCTCTAGATATATAAGTAAAAGCAAGCTACTACCTATTTTTAAATTTTTTGAATTTTTCTTTAATGAAACAAAAATTATGGATAAGCAGATGATTTGCTAGTTGCCATTTCCCTGACTACTTTAACAGAGCAAAATGATTTATTTTTGGTAATTATTAATTTAAATAATTTAAAAATTAAAATAGTCTGAAAAGAATATTTTGTATTTTGGTAGTGAATAAGTATACATTTTCTCCAAGTAGAAAAATTCTCAAGAAAAATAGATTTCAAAAACTATTTGGAATTTATATCAGAAACATTGGTAATTCTAGATCTATTTCTAATAACTTAGTTAAGCGTTACTTTTTATTTCTTTATTATCTTTAATTTTTTTCTCTCCTCTCATTTTCCTTTTGGCATAATATTCAGAAGAAAGAGCTTCTGGATCTGCATTTGAAAACTTGATTCAAGTCCACGTTTTGTTCCTTGGTAAGGAACAAAATTGATTGATTGTGCAATCTTGGTAAGTCATAGTTACCCTACCTTGGCCTAGTTTCTTCATCTGTAAAATAAGATTATATTGAATAATAGTCAAGGTCCTTTCCAATTTTAACATCCTCTGTTTCTTTACATTTCTGGGTTTGAGGGTAAAATGTAGATGTGAATATATGTTGAGATATGCTACTAAAAATACAGAATTTTGGATTTAGGTTGAGTTGAGTTCTGATTTGTTTATATCACAACATAGACTTCTGTAATCTGTTAGATTTATACTTTACCGATTCATATTTTCCAAGGCATTTGGAATGAATGTAGCATTTATTAAAAAAAATTCAGAGCCACCCCAGACTAGAGATACCTATGTTGTTCTGTGCCAGGGCAGGTATAGCTCAGATAATATCATTCTCAGATTACATCCCAAATCACAGTTGCATCACAGCATTAGCCTGCAGGCATCCTGTTGACTCAAAGCCTAGTGTCCCAGCTCACTCCTGACATCTCCTCACTTAGTCTTTCCTGATCCCTTTCTAAGTTGGAAGCACTCTCTTCCTTCTTTATGCTCCAATTCACTTACATTCAGTCTTATATTAAAATTAGCTGTGTATAACTGTCTCTTGCTCAGTGGTTCCTAAGCTCCCTGAGATAAGCAAAATGGACCTTTCTTGTTTATCTGTGTATTTTCCATGGTGCCTTGCACAAAGTAGTCACTTGTCATTTTTGTTGAAGTAAATATGAAATTCAACTCAGTAGCTGACATTGATGTTAAGAACAACCACAAAAGCTTTGTGTTTTATATTTTGAATTCCACCACAAGGTTAGAGCTCAATAGAGGTATTAAAATGTACTCTTGATAGTGGCAGAATGGCATCCAGTGAAGAGTCTCATCTCTGCTAAAGTTTGGGAATGTTGACAGCTTAGAAAAGCTGAAAACAGGTTCTTGCTTGGTGTTCTGGGAAGAAACTTCAAATGCCTTTGCTGTTACCCAAGGGAAAATAGTCACCTTTCGTTAGCCCAGTCAGAGATCCACTCTCCCACCTGCACTGTCTACATTCTTTCATAGAGCCTGGCCATGGGTCATACCATTTCATCACATGACTCATTACTTGATTCATTACTTACGTCTTTACAGGCCTAACCTTTTATGTTGTACAAAAAAGTACTAGCCAGAATAGAGAATGAGACACTAAATTTAAAAAACCATCTAGTATAGAAAGAGTAGGAAAATATACTGCTCTCAGACCTTTTTGTGAATCTCTTTCTTCTCAGTTAAAATTACTTTTAACTTTTTAAATGGTTTCATGTATAAACAGAGTAATATGTTTATACTACTATTTCTCGATTAATCAACTTTAATAATTATTGGCAATTTTCTGCTCTTAATGTTGTAGATCTGACTTATTGAAGCACTATTCAACTTTTCTTCCATTCTTTCTCCCAATGTTTGGTATTATATTATTAATTTTAGGTTTTCTGTTGTAACTTTTTTCCATATCTGCAATAATAGTATATTTTATTAATAATTAATAGTATATTACATTATACTATGTAATATGGTGATAATATTCAGTGGCTTTTCAATGTGATGGCTTGTGTCTTTCTACATTTTCTTCTTTTATTTTAAACAATTTTTTAAAATTATGTTCTTCTATTCTCTTTGTTCTCTTTCTGGAATCCCAGTTGGTTGAACTTTGTGGATTGATGCTTTGTGACTATATCTTCTCTTATCTGTTTCTTCTTTTTATTTCCTATCCTATGTTCTGATACATTTAAAAAAATTTTACTGCTCTTTTATGAATCTTTGAGTTTTACATTTAAAAAATTTTTAAGAGCTGGTTACTGTGACCTATCCCATTTTTATAGATTCTTATTCTTGTTTTTCTTACAATATTCTTTAAAAATGTACAAGGACTCTAATTAGAATTTTTTAAAAAAGATTTCTTCTGTTTCTTTCATTTCCATTTATATCTCCTAGGTGTATGGCTTTGACTTTATCTTCATCTTTTTCTTTAATGTTGTTGTTAGTCTTCCTCATTTGTCTAATAGTCCTTGCTTATCAGTTCTTATTTTAGGCTAAATGTTTAGGTCAATTATTACAGGTTTCCTTGGCTGCTGTTTTGGTCAGTTGCTTTTCCCAGGATGCCTTGTTCCTGAATTGAAGGCTTTTTGCATGTAGGCAGGGCTTATTATCTACATAATTTGCACAAGGGTGAATGGGTGAGGGACTAAGAAAACAGAACTCACATTAGCAGCCTGGACTTCAGGCAGCTTGCTCAACTCCTTTAGATACCTGTGCTGTTTTTATCTAGTAGCAGCAAACACTAGATTGCATTTTATTCTGCATATAGAGGTCCTGGGGTGTGTTACATGTGTGTGTATGTAGGTGCAGCTATTTTATTGAAGGACTTTCAATGATTTCTACTGTCCCCACTATACTTGCTCACTCTGAACTGTGAGCATCTCCAAAGTCCTGTTGGAAATTAGGCTTTGCCCTTTATTGAGGCCCCTTTCTACCATTCTGTCCCGTGGCCTCCTGTTCTCCATTTTACTTATCCAAAGGATTCTGTCTGCTTTCTGTTTCTAGGAATTTGTTGATTTATCTCTCTTGTTCTCTTTTCTGTTAAGGCTTCATCCTCTTTGGAATTTCTTTATTGTCTTTTTCATGGTCTCAGGAAGAAAGTGGGACAACCTGAGTTGTGAGCCTATCATTTTAACCTGGAACTCTTTTCCCATATTCTTGCTGTGGGTGCTAGTTCCCAGTTTGATGAGTCTTTTAGTAAGGTCTGAAGGGAATTATTCTAGAGAATAATACCATATGTGAGATTGTAAAAAATTGTAACTTCTGTGTCTCAGTAGGAGCAGAAACCATGCCTGAGGTACTTCAACTAGATGACCCAATAATAACAGGCACATAGGGTTGCATATGTACCAGGCACTGTTCCAAGTATTTTATATGTATTAACTCATTCAGTCCTTACAATAACTATGTAAGGAAAGTACTACACTTGTTCCTATTTTACAGATGAGGAAACTGAGACACAGAAAGGTTAAGTAACTTGCCCAAAGTCACACAACTCATGAGTGAAAAGCCAAAATTCAAGTTTATCTTCAGAGACTGAACACAACCTTTATACTATATTGCCTCTCATAATTATGCCATTAAAAATAAATCATATAATAAAAGTGGAGTATCAAATAATAGCTGATGAAATATTTTCTTTAAAAAATGAACACTTTTCAAGAAGAGATTTAAAAAAATGAATATAATTTCATGGTGATTAGGAGGGCTGAATTATGAAATTCTGACTATACAAAAATGTTCTCAATGGGAAGAAAATGGGAGGCAGGTAGAGAACCTGGCATATTTGCAACATAAAGTGATAAGGCTGAAAGATAGCTGTATAAATTGTGGATGGGAGACCATATAACTAAGGAGAATACAAAGAAATGGGACAAGAATTTCAAGAGAGCTAAAGCCAAGGATTAGCTGAGGCTCGCAAAAACCACTAGAGACAGCAGCAGCAATTTTTAGAGCTATTTTCAGAAAAATAGATAGATGAAAATTATAGGTCCATTGCTTGAGAATGATAGTATCATGTTAAAAGAAAACACTGCACTTCGGCTTTTCTTCTGTCTATACCGAGAAGAATGATCTTTAAACTGGTAACGTTGAAAGATCAGTGCATTAAGAGGTCATTGATATCCATAATAAGAGAAATTTAACAATAACTTAAATATTTTAGATGAGTTCAAATCCCCAGACTCAGATAAAATACATTTTAGGCAATAAACAATCTCATTTGATTTGACTATAGTACATATTTGAGATATTTTGGAGAACAAGGAAAATAATTCAAAAGAATAGAGAAAGATACCTATGACCTCAATTTTCAAAATGAGGGACACAATAGATTATATTATATGTTTAAAGTATTTGCTACCTTTTTCTTTAGGTACTTCTCAATGGGGCCTTTTGTATAGGAAGATTATATTTCCCACTCCATTCCTGTCAGGCTTGGCTATATGTCTTGCTGTGGCCAGTGGAATGTGAAGAATGACACTGGTCACTTCCAAGAAGAATCTCTAAGAAATACTGTGTTTTCTGCCATCAGTGTGAAAGAATATATTATCAATTACTTGAATGACAAATAGATGTTATATTTCTCAAGTTAATATGACATAGGGCCCTTTATATAAGATACTCTCTAGAAAAGAGATTTAATATGTTAGAATTGAAAATTATATAATCTGTTGAAAAGATGATGTAAAAAATGTGATAAAATTTATAACTTTAAGTTGTATAACTTTGAATAAATGGTAACCTGAAGTTTTATTTTTAAACATCGGTTGTATTGGATGAAGGAGAACTGCTTGTTGGAATTTAGGTGAAAACCAGATAATATGGATTGGTTTAAGGCTCAAATAAAATCTGTGTGCTGGTGTCTTTATAAAAATGAAGGTGATCTGAAGCCATATCAATAGAGGTTTGGCATCCATATTAAAAAGGGGATTATTATATGTTGCTATTATTGTGTCCAATTTTGGCACTATGCTTTAAGAGGAATATTGATAAAACCCAAGGTGGAGTTGGGCAGATAGAGAAAATGTATCTAAATCTAAAGCAAAGGATACTGGGCCTAATAAGAGAAAAGCTAGAAGAAGAGGAAAGGGTAGTGATTGCATTTGTGTTCATACACAGGGAGGGAGCAGGATAATATTTATATATATAATGATCTGCCTGGATGCTCTAAGACACTTACTTGATCAGACGGCTGCTCTCCTAATCAGCCTTGTTCACTGGTGATATTAAGTTACAGATGCATAGAAGAGACACACTAAATAGATGCACATAGTGACAGTGATTTCTAATCCTGGATGATCATCAGGATCATCTGGAGAACTTAAAAAAAAATGCAGATACTAAACCTCACTTCAGACCTACTGAATCATAATTTCTGATGGTGGGACCTGAGAATTTGTTTTTTTATAAAACTCAGTTGATTCTAATGACCTAATGATTCTAATTATTTGTGAGCCACTGTATCTTGTGATGTGGTGGGTACTTGAGAGTCAAGAGTTAGGTTAGAGAACATTATATATTAATAAGGGATGCAAGGCTAAAGGCAGTGGTTCCCAGATTTTGGTCTTCATGGACCAGTACAATTCTTAAAGAAACAGGGCTCATCAACATATGATAGCTGACTTCCTAGTATAACAAAACAAGCCAACCAAACTATGTTCCTTTTTGTTTTATTAAAACAAAACAAAACAAAACAAAACAAACAAAAAAATAAATTTAAATAGGACCTGGGCAGGATATAATCTAGGAAGAAAGTACAATCTTTTAGATCGAACGAACTTAGCCATTTTTTTCATTTCACCATGGACCAGTGACAATGGCATCATTTAACATGTCAGCATTTGAGAACCAAGAGTATAGGGTATGTACAGTTCCATATGGCCTCGAGCAATGTGCCACTTCATGTTACACAGGTTCAAGTGGCTCACAAGCTGATTTAAAGACCCTAGTTCTGACAGTGGTGGAGGAGAAGGCTCTGAAAAGAAATATGGATGGTGTGATAGGGTTCAGGGATAACTTTGATGATAAAGGATCTGTGAGCAATTGTTGAAACTGGCTGTTTGGCTGTAGAAGAAAACTTGTGGGAACATGAAAGCTGTATTAAAATTCACAAAGGGCTTTCATGTATAATAATTCTTGTTATACAAGGAAGTCATTGGCAGACACATTTCAGTTCAATGTAAACAAAAGCTTTCTGACAATCAGACATTTACAATAAAGGTTAAGAAACTACATGGAGTTTGCCTCCTCCAGAAGAGCTCAAAACACATCTGAGTAACAATTTGTTAGGAAAGTGGATAGAGTTCTGGACTGAGCAGGAGGTTGGACTAAAGTCACTATTTTCTAAGCCTGGCAGGACTTGGTAGCACCTTGGAAGCCTTTTTAGGAAATACAGATTCCTGGACCTGGACTTAGATCTACAGAAACAAAATCTCTATGAATGGGGCTTGGGAATCTGCATGTTTAATAAGTCCCCCAGGGGATTCTAAATTAAGTTGCTTGCAACCTTGGGAAATAATTAGACAAGTGAACTCCAGTGTCTTGAAGTGTCTGTGATGAAAGATTCTATAAAATTAATAAAGAAATTACATTTTGTTATAGCATCAATATTTGAGTATCTACTTAATATGACATTTTATTATTGGTTATTTAAAAGTTATTTCTGAAACAACCAGTTATCTGATCATCAACACAAACTGAAAACATCGACTTATTTTTAAAACACGATTTGCTTTTGCTTTGAGCCTGAAAGAAGAATTAGCTTCACATGAGGAAAAAGAGTCATAGACCTAATTATGAAATATGAATATGTGAAATTGCCAAACAGATTACATGTTTGTGGCAAAATCTTTTATTTACAAGATCGGTGACTCATTCTGTCCAATCTCAAAGAGCATATTAGTTTAATATGTTGACTCCTATGAAAGAGAAGTTTTATTGGGTCTTTTGTTATTTTGAAGTAATTTATTTTCATATAAATAGTTCAATCTGTTATAGTTTGAGTGACTGTCCCATTGGTAGAATTATCAAGGAAGAATAGCAGAGTGGCTCAAAGGTCCTTATTAGTTTTTAGAGTCTGCAGTTCTGATCTTGACTTCTTTCTCTTGAGTTTCTATCAGAATCTCCTTTGTATAGATTATCTAAAGGGCTTTCACCTGTTGATAGGAAGCTAGCCTGAATTACAGGCAAAAGAAACTAGATATAAACCATCAATTGATTGAATATATAAATCATTGCTTGTAGTTTCTTGAAGATCTAACCACTGAGAAAAATTTTCCTAATATCTTTCGAGCCATTCAACCCCTTAGAAATATATTATCAAGAACACATTTTCCTTTGCTTATTTTAGTATCTAAGCTCTGTTTGCATATTATTCATTTACATATTCAGCAAAAACCAACTTTATGCCAAGCACAATTCTAGGTACTGGGTAAACAAGATTCCTGTTCTCATGAGGCTATGTTCTAATAAGAAGTAAAAGATAATAAACTTTTAGAAAATACATAAGACTTTCAGCTAGTGGGCAAGGGCTGTAAAGAAAATTAAATGGAACAGAGAATTATTGAGGGGCCTTTTTTAAAGATAGGGTATTTTGAAGAAGAGTTGATATTTGGGGAAGACTCAACCACTGTGAGCAGCTGTTAGAAGAGAGCTCCAGGAGGAGGGAACAGCGAGTGCAAAGGCCATGAAGCAGGAAGAAGCTGGAGAGTTGAGAGGCTGGTTACAATTACCATTAACAGTGTAACGAAAACTTGGGGGTGCAGAGGGGGTCAGAAGGAAGGCAAGGACCAGAGAATGCAGCATTTTACAGGCCATGGTAAGAATATGAATCTGTTCTAGGTGTAATAGTTTCTAATCAGGGAGTGATATACCTCTGTATTTTACAAAGATAACTCAGGATCTATATAGAGAATGAACCACAGTCAGGTCAGAGTGGCAAGAGGAAGACCAGCTAGAAGGCTGCTGTTGCTTTAGCTTTTGACTGAAGAAATGTACGTGAAAATCATATGTGTGCCCCATTCAACAGATATTCTCAATCAAGAAGCTCACATATATGACTCTTACAACATGATTCTTGAACTTATATTTTTCTGCCTTAATGTTCACATGTCCAACACTCTCAGTTGCATTGTTTCTTGTCCTTAGCTTACTACCTCCTTCAGTTGATAATCACTAAGTTAGATGATTGGGCAGGACAACCTGGTGTTTATCAGGCAAAGTGGCATCCACCCCAATTAAAATCCAGAGACCAACCTTCAGTTGTGCCTGCCATTTCCCTTTTTCTTCCCACAGACTTCTCTTTTCCAGTTTCTATCACTTAATTTCCTGTCCTCTTAGGCACACAGGCTCCTAAATTTTCTCCTACTCATCTGTCTTCTAAAAGATGTACAGATATTGTTATTATTTGCTGCTGTTTTGAGGGATTTACTTTTTGTTTGCAGAGGAATAAAGAGATGAATACACATAAAAAATATAGAAAACACAATTTCTTCCACCAAAGGAAAGAGTAAGTGAATAAATTACCTTTCCTTTTCATTAAATTTTAAATAGAGCTGGAGGGGGTAGGACACATTTTCAACATAGTAATATATTGACATGGCTATTGAAAAAAATATAAAATCTAACATTTATTGAGCCATTGCTATGTGCCAAGCTCTGTTGCAGATTTTTCTTAGACTGATTCTCCTGTTGTTATCCCTCTTCACAGATGAGACAACTGAGGCACAGAGGAGTTCTTAAGTGAGTGGCTCAAGGTCCCACAGAGAGTGAGGTGCCAACGCAGGATTCAAAGCCAAGTTTTTCTCTTTTCTAGGCTCTGCTGCTTTTGCGGTGAGATGATTTGGGAATTTGTAGAGAAAGGTTCCTTTGCAGGTTTGAAGCTGAAGAACCATTCAGCAGGTATGTGTGCTCCACCCTCCTCCCTCTTGACTGTGGTCTAAACTCCTCTTCTAGGCTCTCTATGCTCAATCCACTTTTTAATTTTAGGCTTTACCCTTCACTTAGGCCTTTACTGAAAAGTATCTCTTTAAGTATGTGTTTCCCAAAATTAAAAGAAATATTTCCCCTCTTCTTGTCACTGAATTTCTGACTTGGGTGGTCCCAAACTCATTTGGTTTAACTGCTGATATCTGCTTCTCCGTGGTTGCCCTCCTTGTGTCTGAAGGGAAGACCAGAAGAGCAGAGCTCCCTAAGCTAGAAAGACACAAAGCTTTCCTCTTTGTGGTTTGTCCCCTTATGTGCTGAGACATTCATTTATCAGCTTGTCCTTTTCACAGGTATACTCTTGGTCACAGCAGGCTCCAGGAGATTACTTGTCTCGCTACTGAATTTCCTTTATGTGTTTTTTTTTAAGTATGTAGGAAATTATAGTCTTGAGCTTTCCTTTTTCATACACAAACTAATCATTATGAAACCCAATAATGATCCCTGAGGGAAAAACCACATGGCGTGAAAGGGCTCAGACGTGGAGTGAGGGTGTTGGAGAACAGACATCGTTCCGGGATCTGTGGACACAGTTCTCCCCAGGGGGTCAGTGCACTGACTTTTATGACTTGAAGCTATTTTTAGGCTATTACACCATAGTTTCCACAAAGGAGAGTTGTGTGCTGTAATGTCCATTTTGCATCCTCCGTATCATTTTTGAACCTGAAATTGCAAAGTTTGAGCATCATATATTATTGATCTGATGATTTGACGTAAAGGAGAGAAAAAAGTTTGAAGAACCAGAAATATCGGAAATACTCAATGAAATGAAGGGATTGGTTTTCCATAATCCTTTCAACAAAAACTCTTTAATGTTTCATTTCTATGAGTTATGTGACTGCAGGATAGTTAACGCGATAATTTGCCTTCGAGTATAAGAAAGGAGTGTGAGAAAGAAGTTCCTTTTATATTTAAGATTTAAATATGATTTTTTCTTTCACAATATGAGAGATAAATATACCTCAACACTTTTAGTTTTGAGAGAGAAAGATTTCGGTATTCTGTTTTAAAGTTAAAGCAGTCCTGTTTTGGGGCCAAAATCAGAATAAGGGAGAGTTCTGGCACATTTGCATCTCAGAAAAGGGTGAAAAATCTGACTTTTTATCTTCTAGCAAAATCTATTCTTAAGAAAGCCTCAAATAGTTATTTACACTAAAATGAAAATGACTAAATGCAGTTTCAAACATGATTTCTCCCAAAGGAAGTTGTAGTTTCACAAGGGTCTACTTTTTTATCTATGTATTGTTTGTTTACTTCTTTTTTTAAAAAAATATATATTGTTTTTTAAAAAAAGATTTAAGACCATGCATTATAAAATAAAACATTAAAAAATAATTGCAAGTATTAGGATGCCTTCAGTATTGAGAATTTGGATTGTAGTGGGGAACGGAAAGAACTCTTTATTTTGTGGTTGTTAGAAATCCTTTTTTTTACCTTGAAATCATATTGGGGCAGGGGCGGGGTGGGGTCACCGACTTCACTTACAGCAGACCACCTTTCAGCACATGTTAGATAATTTATGGTGAAAAGGTGTTTTTTTGTTAAAATCTCTCAGCTTGCTTGGAGCATTTAGTACAGTTTATTATTCTACGTTTAGTTCTTTGGTAGCCTTTTCTTTTGTTACTTATTAACCTCCATTTAAAGTACAACTTAATCATTCAAAGTACAAAGTTCAGTTAATGTTTCTATTGGTTCTAATCACGATAATACATAAGGCCACTGTATGACTTGAAGCACCTCCTAAAATATAGTTCATATATGAAATAAAATTAGCCTTTGGGGCCCTAGTTCTGAATACCAGCATTATACAGGGCAATCCTGCAGTAATAGAAAAATGCTGCCCATGTTAATGGAATGCTTACATGATACTCGTGTTCCAAATAGTCTATATGCTTTACTCATTACCTCTCCCTCCGGTTCCCTCCATTGCTATCCTTATAAGGACAGGATGTCAAAGGAGACCAAATTCTATCCTGGGGGAATCGGGAAAGAAGAAAGCAGTAGATCTCTACCTCTCTAGAGCTATGTTTATTTTGCAATTCATCAAGGATGATGATTTCTTAGGACCCAGAGCTCAAACTGAAGACAGTGGTTCAGCTTCTTCCTATTTGGAGTAGTGAAAAAAGGGGCCCCAGAAGACTTGAGTAAATTTATAGATGCTACATTTACCAATCAGAAATAAATTGTAGGTCTCTTATCTGCCATCCCAGAACCTAGAATGGTGCCTGAACATCATATGTATTCAGTGAACACTTGCAAGATGAATGTCCAACAAAGTCTCCCTTCTGAAACCTAGCTTCTGAAAGTCAGTGTAATAGGAGGCCTAAGGTACTTTTTAGGTACAGGAAATTCTTCAATTTCTACCCTGTTGATTGACTTAAGAAAAACAAGCTTCTGCTTCTTAGTATACTGTGTTGGTAAAGGGTGCTCAGCTCTGGAATCAAGTTGCCCAGATTCTAAGAGCATTGTCACCACTTAGTAGCTGTGTAAATATGGGGAAGTTACTTGGCTCCTCTGGGATGCCATTTTCTCACCTGTAAAAAGGATTATTAGGACAAGTAAATAATGTATTAAATGCACAGCACTTGACACCCATGGCCTGATAAATATTGGCCAGCAACTACAGTATAGTACCCCTAGCCTCCAGAAAGCCTCAAGTCCTATCTGCTAAGAGGAAGATTCTTTCTGGCTAGAAATAATAGGAACTTCAAGGAGTTAAAGACAGATTCACATCTACTTGTGGCTTTTTAAGTCATGTAATAATTAAAAGAGGCTTGAAGAAGACTACTTTACAGAGAAAAGTGGGCAGCCCTCCAAAGGATTTTGAGTCAGTAATAAATATTGGTGGATTCCTCTCTTCGAAAAGATTTTTAGAATTATCTCCAATAAAATGAAGAGAGTTTATGGTTCTAAAAAAATAAAAATAATTTTTAAAAGCTGTAAATATGGGATTTTATTCAGAAGTAATTTTTATTTAACAAACATGCCATTCATTCAACAAATATTTATTAGGCAACTACTATATACCAAACATTGTGTTAAGTGCTAGGAATAAAAAGTGAAAAAGGCATGGTGCCTGTTCTTAATGAGTTTAGAGAACGTAAACATTCAGATAAGCAGCGCCCTTCAAAATCATTATTTTGGGATCCTCCACATTCATTCCAATATTGTAACTGTTGCTGTCAACACCTTCAAACAACTCTTGGGCAGTGTCTTCAGGGTCAATGCCCAAGCCACACAAAAACAGCAGTGGCTTCTATTTTTTGGAAGGACCAATAGTCAGTGGACATTAAAATACTTCAAATATTCATTATTGGTTGATAAACGCCACAGCTCAGAAACCTCCTGGTGCCCACTTATCAACACTGTTATTATTTCCTCTCTAGAACCCTCTATAATGCCTCACAATCTAGTTAGTAAAGATTTAATACCTGGACCTTAGTCAGGGTCCTCCAGGACCTTTCTTTAGTGACATCTGTTCTGACTGATCTGTGTTCTATTATACCTATTGTTGTGTATTTTAAATATCACTCCTAAAATAGAGTTTCACATTGCATTCTCCCCTGTCTTTTTGTCACACACACTTTTTCTATCTGGTATACCCAAGGCCTCATCTCCTACTCCAGCTTACTTTTAGCTATTGACGAAGATCAAATCTAACTTCAAAAGCCATAGTTTGGCTATTTGTCTAGAATGAAAAGGAACAGACTAAAGACAAGTCCAAAATAAAACTAGATGCTATGTGCCATTTATTTCATTGTGATTTGTTGCTTATGTTAATAATAGAAGAAAAGAAAATGTTCAGTTTCCATTAGCAGTTAATGAAAATAATGGTGTGAAATTTTTTCCTATCCAAACTCATGGATAGCTTGGATTTTATTCAAAATCCTTCACAGCCACAGATCTCAGGTTGAGAACCTCTGTGAACAATCAGACTAACTTGGAAGCATTGAAAGTAGTAATAAGGAAGAAGTATGCATGTTCCCCCAAATTAGCAAGATGAATTTAAAATAACAAAATGGTACTAAACTTGGTGAAACCATTGGGGGTTGAGAATCATAATCCATAACACAAATAGACCAAGATGATGAGTAATGGTGGAAGAAACCTAGGAGGAGTTGTGGGAAGCTAATTATGAGTAGGCTTTCAAAGGAATGGAAGAGCAGAGAAAAACCCTGCTATTTCAGGCTTCTAATGAAAAGACATTGTGTTATTAAAAAGGGGAGAATGATCTTGTCTCGTAGCAAAACCAAAGTGCCTCAGCCTCAACAACCAATGACTATAAAATGTTATCTTATTTTCTTTAAATACCCAAATGATGTGAGCTGCAGTCTCACAGACTAGCTTGACTACCAGAAATTGGCCCCTCTCACAAATGCTCCACTAACTTTTCCTTTGTTCCCAAGGGCTCTGCTTTAAGAATGTGGGGGATGGAACAGGTCTTCTGTGTTCTTCCATTTGGGCTTTCTGCAAAGCCACCACGTGCCACCTCTGTTGTCAATGACCCTTGTGAGGTTGATTCACAAAGACATTTTACCATCTCTCTGACTTGGTGTTAGGGGTGCAGGGGTCCTCTTTTATATCCTTAGCTACTCAATACAAAGCATAAACCAGTTGCTCTCTTAATTCCATGTACAGTAGAGAACAAGATGCAAGTTCCCACAAAACTTCACTAAATATGATGGGCAGGGGTACTGTTGGGAATGACTACACCAAATAACTTATATGCAGGACAGAGTCTCTAGGACCAGCCCTGTCTCAGGGCAGCTTAAGGGATTTCCCACTTTCTAGCTCAGTGGGAGTGTTTAAATGCTCCCAAGAGGCCCCAGAGAAAAAAGTTTTTCTTCTCTCCAGTGAAAGTCCCAGCCCCCAGTGAAAGTCCCAGCCCTCAGAGTCTCTACATTTCTAGTTCAGATCTCTTGTGGGACTGACAGTGGGAATACCACATGGGGAAGACCCCAGCTTTACTCACAGAGGCTATTAGTTTAGCATCTATACATTCTAGATTATTTAGTCCTGAATATCATCATGAGTAGGAATTCCAAAGCCAGCTTTTTTTTTCATTTTCTCCTCCAGCATGTGGTGAAGTTCACATCTGTATATCTTTTTAATAGTCTTTAAATTCCAATCTTCTGCCAGCAACTGCTGTGACAAAGACAAACATATCTTCATGTCTTTTGTGTATTTTCTAATTAGACTTTTCTTTTTTAGTGTTGTTTTAAGAGTTTTTTTATACATCCTAGATAATAGTCCTTTGTCAGATATGTGATTTGCAAATATTTTCTTCCAATCTGTATCTTGTCTTTTCATCTTCTTTACCATCTTTTGCAGAGCAAAAGTTTTCATTTTGATGAAGTCGGTCGGGTTTGCCAATTTTCCCTTTTTATGGGTTGTGCCTTTGTTGTCATGTCTAAGTACTCTTTGCCCAGATCTCAATCTCAAAGATTTTTTCCTGTTTTTTTCTTAACAGAAGGTAACATAATTTTACATTTTACATTTAAGTCTGCGATCCATTTGGGGTTAATTTTTGTATAATATGTGAGGTTTAGGTCAAGGTACTTACTTATTTTCCTATAGATGTCCAGTTGCTCCAGTACCATATGTTGATAAGTCTATCCTCTCTCCATTAAATTGCTTTTACACCTTTGTCAAAAGTCAGTTTGACATAGTCATGTGAGTCTATTTTGAGGTTTTCTATTCTGTTCCATGTGTCTCTCCCCCAACCAGTACCACTGATTACTGTAGCTACACAGTAAATCTTGAAATTGAGTAGACTGATTTCTCTCCCATTATTTTTCTTAAAAAGTTTTAAAGCTATTCTAGCTTCTTTGCTTTTCCACATAAATTTTAGAAAGAATAATCTTGCCTATATGTGCATAAATTCTGGGATTTTGATGGGAATTGGATTAAACCTATATATTAATTTAAGGAGAATTAATATCTTTACTATATTGAGTCTTGCAGTCCATGAACATGGTACGTCTCTCCATTTATTTAGATTTATTAACTAGATGTATTTATCTTGTTCCTGATCTTTGGGGGAAAACATTCAATCTTTCATCATTAAGTATAATGTCAGCTTTATTGAATTGAAGAAGTTCCCCTCTATTCCTAGGTTTTATTATGGATTGGTATTAAATTTTGATGTGCTTTTCCTCATCGAGAGATACAACAATGTTTTTTTCTGTTAATATGGTAGTTTACATTGACTGATTTTCAAAAAATTGAACTAATTTTGCACCAATAAAATGTACTTTGTCATGGCATATAATTTCTTTTATTTTTAAAATTCTGTTTGCTAATGTTTTCTTAAGGACTTTTACATGTATTTTCCTGAATGATATTGGTCTGTAGTTTTCTCATACTCTCACTTTCTGATATCAGGGTAATAATACTAGCTTCATAAAATGAATTGAGGGTATTCTCTCCCTTTCTCTTTTCTGGAAGAGATTGTGTAAAATTTGTGTCATTTCTTCATAAGCATTTGAAAGAATTCTCCAGTGGGACCATTTGAGCCTGGAGATTTCTTTCCTGGGGCTTTTAAATTATGAATTCAATTTCCTTAATAGTTATTAGACTACATGAATTATCAATTTCATACTGGGTTAGTTGTGGTTCTTTGTATTTTTCATGTAGTCGATCCATTTTATCTAAGTTGTCAGACTTATGTGTATAAAATTGTTCACAGTATTCCTGTATTATCCAGTATCTGTCATGATATCCTTGTTTAATTTCTGATATTAGTAGTTTATGGCTTCTTTTTTCTTTTATCAGTCTTATTAGAGGTTTGTCAATTTTATCGATCTTTTCGATGAATCAGGCTTTAGTTTTAGTTATTTTCTCTATTGTTTTTCTGTTTTTAATTTCATTAATTTCTATTCTTTATTATTTCCTTTTCTATTTATTTTGTGTTTATTTTTCTTTCCTTTATCTAGATTCTTGAGGTGGGAGCTTAGATTATTGATTTAAGAACTTTCTTCTTTCTAAGGTAAGCACTTAGTGCTATAAATTTCACTCTTAGCATTGTGCTAGCTGTGTCCTACACATTTTTATATGTTGTTTTTTCATTTTCATTTAGTTTAATTAATTTTTTATTTGTTTTGAGACTTTCTCTTTGACTCATTATGTACTGTTTTTCTTCTGTTATTGATTTCAGTTTGCTTCCATTGTGGTTAGAGAACACCTTCTGTATGATTTAAATTCTTTTAAATTTGTTGAAGTTTGTTTTATGGCCTGTGGTCTATGTTTATATATGTTCAATGAACTCTTGAAAAATGTGTGTTCTTCTGTTGTTGAGTGGACTATTTCATAAATTTCGATTAGAGTCTGTTGGTTGATGGTGTTGTTGAATTTTCTATGTCCTTACTGATTTTCTGTCTAGTTGTTCCACCAGATTTTGGGAGAGGGGTATTGAAGTCTCTAGCTATAATTACAGACAAATCTATTTCTTCTTTTAATTCCACCAGTTTTTGCTTAAGATATTTTATAGCTCTGTTGTTTGGTACGTACACATCCAAAACAGTCATGTCCTCCTGGTAGACTGACCCTTTTGTCATTATGTTGTCACTCTCTGTCTGGTAACTCTTTGCTTTTAAGTCTGCTTTATCTGATATTAATATAGCTACTCCTGCTTTCTTTTGATTAATGCTTACATGATACATCTTTTTCTATTTCTTTACTTTTAATTTACCTATATTGTATTTGAAGTGAGTTTCTTGTAGACAGCATATAATTGGGTCATATTTTTAAACCCATTCTGCCAATTTCTGTCTTTTAAATGGTGCATGTGGACACACTTTTATTTTTAAAATTTACTTTCTTAAAACTAAATAATTAAGTAATGTATGCAGCATACAAAATTTAAAAGAGGGAGAATGGGATGAAGGGTTAAAGAAGTACAAATTTGTACTTAATAGTTGGTCACAGGGATGGGGAGCATGGCAGAGGGAATGCAGTTAGCATTAATATGATGGCTAGGTGGAGGGCCAAGGGAAGGGAGGGAGCAATTGGAGGTATCATTTTATGAACTATATAGATGTCTAAACAATTCACTGTATACTTGAAACTAAGTTAAATAAATAAATTTTTAAAAATTCAAAAGATACCAAAGAAGACATATTAAAAAGTTGGTCTCCTTCCACCCTTTTTTCTAATCTTCCCATCCCCTTCCCAAGAGGCAAACATCTCTAGTTTTCTGTTGTCTTCTTTCAGAGCTAGTCTACAAGCATGCAAACATTTATAGGACTACATATTTTTTTAAAAAAAATACAAATAAGAATAAAGTATATATACAGGAGATCTTGGAGATCTTTCTCTGTCGGTACATATAAAGCATGCTGGAAACATGTAAATAAAAATATTTTCTTTAGTTTCAAAACTCTTAAAAGCCAGTCTACAAAAATATGTTGTCTTATACAAGATTAAGTCTGAAAATCTACATGAGTTGAAGAAATTTAAGGTGCAGAATGGAGCATGTAATTTATAATGAAATATGTAAATTGCTAAAAACAGTGAGCTTAAATAAGAAATAGGTTAGAAGAAATATGGTGGAAATCTACTATTAATAAGTTATAAATTTTTAGGGAATTGTGAGTTATTTAGCAACAACTGCCTATATGACTGAGACTAATGGGATGAGACCAAAAGGATAGGCAATATTTTAAGTCTAAAATATAGCTCCTAGAAACTTTGTAAAATACTTTATGCTGTTATTTTCTTATATACCCAAATGAGGAAAAGCATAATAAAACAGAATTCTGGACATTGGGATTTTCCTTTTTTTGTTTTGTTTTGTTTTTGTTTTTGTTTTTTGAATTGCAGAATAAACAGATTTCTGAAGAAGGAATGGTTAATCTATTAAGGAAATCTATATTAGGAACCTACTGTGTTCCAGACACAGTTCCAGTCAATGAACAAGACAGACAAAGTCTATGCAATCTTGGAGCTCACATTCTGGGAAAGGCAGTGTGGAGGGAAGAAAATAAAGGAATAAAAACCAAGAAAAAGCCAGGCAGTGATAGGCTTTTTGATAAGAACAAAATAGAGCTATGTGTTACAGAGACACAGGGAGATTATTTTACATTTGGTGTTAAAAGATGCTTTTAAACTGAGAAGCTCAGGAAACCATATCCATAATCCAAGAAAAAGTCTTTTGCTTACATTGCTCTAGTTTGCTCTGTCCTCCTCTGACCTCCTTTGGCCAAATTCTTAAAGCCACAGCACAGTCCCACATTCTTGGTAAAGCCTTCGGGTATATTCCTGCCAGGAGGAATAAAGTGCACCTGATGAGACAGCCACTGTAAGTACTGGACTGGAGAATGATCTGATTGGCCCAGTGCAAGAAGGGTCAGAGAGAAGAAACCACAAGCAGAAAGGCCAGATGAAGGAATTAAGCTAAATATATCCTATCTCAAGAATATTCCCAGAAATTACTGTTAAAATTAAATCTCTGCTTACAATGAAATACTGTATAGCAGAGGTTCTCAAACTTTTTGATCTGAGGACCCTTTATGCCCTTAAAAATTATTGAGGACTTTAAAGAGTTTTTGATTATGTGAATTATAGCTATATTCATATTTACTACATTATAACTTAAAACTTTTAAATTTAAAAATATTTATGTACGCACTCATTTAAAAATAATACTATACCCATTGCATGCTACATATGTACATTTTCGTAAAATGACTTTATTTTCCCCAAATACATTAGTGAGAATAAAGGCAATTTTAAATTTTGCAATCTCTTTAACAAATAGTTTATGAGAAAATAGCTGGTCTCTCATCTCTACTTTTCCATTTGATCTATTGCTATATGTTTTATTTAAAGTGTATAAAGAAAATCGAGTCTCATATAGATAAGTAATTTTTTTACATAAATGTGAATATCCTTCTTTGAGGCTACATTTAAACTTTACAAGCAGTAATTCCTTAAAGGTTAGTTGTAATGTGGATTCTGAACCATACTGATGAATTTTTCATATTCTCTTACATTAAAATACATTCATTTATCATGAACTTTGAATGGATCTTTTACCATTGCATGATTTTGTATCATGCACTGGTTATTTAGGAAATATTGGTTCACTGAGTTATGCTCATCCTCCAAATGTTTGCATATTTCCTTATATAATATTTTAAAAATCACATGTAGTAAAGTCTTTAATTATTGGGACACTGTCAACTTCATGGTGGTAGACAAGTTTTCCAAAGTTTTTGTTTGAAAGTTCAAGTTTTGCCGTTGGCATGAAATACAGCCAGTTTTCCTTGAAGTTACAAGCTCACTTCACTCATTTTTGAGAAAGTGTTTGCCAAATAATCAGGTCTGAATAACCATAGTTTTTCTGTTAGTCATTGAAGTAAAAATAGTGTTCAGTGACAAAAGTGATTAGTTTAGCTTGCAACTCAATTTGTTTTTCCTCATGAATTTCCTTCATTATACTTTAAGATGCAGTCAATTTTATGCATACTTTTCATTACATCACACAGAATATTAAAAAATGTGAATCAAGTTCTGAGAGTTAATTCAATTAATAATCTTTTATTAGGGACATTGTTAAATGAAATTGGCATCGATTTTTATTTATGTTTTGGTTGACTGGTACTGAACAATGATAGAATGATGACCAGTACAATTTGGTGCCATTGCCTTGGTTTGTGCTAAGGTACTAGCAATTTTTTCCCACTATTGCTCTTGTGCTATCAGTATAGATATCAATAAAGCAAAAAAAATTATATCTTACTGTATTTATGAAATTTTTTAACTTCTGGACCACACTTTAAACTATACTTACGAACCACACTTAGAGAACTGCTGCTGAGAAAAATGAGAATGTGGTCCAACAGAAGGGGCTGGCTGACATGGAAATAATGTAATATACTTATTCATACTATGGCATAATGAACTATGTAACTAAAAATATTATGTTGGAGAGGTAGAATTAGTACCCTAAAACATTTTAGGTATTTGGTCTTTGCTGAAATAATATTCTCCTTCCAGAAGTCTCTTCCATTTTCCCCACATCTTCCACATATACCCACAATAATATGTATGAATCTCAGAAATATAAAGTCAGGTAAAGGAAGCCAGACCCAAAATAATACATGATGTATGACCCCTTCTATATAAATACAAAAACAGGCAAAACTTATCTATGGTATTGGAAATAGGAGAATGGTTATCCCTAGGGTTTCTGCATGGAAGGAGGCATGAGGGAGGCCTCTGAAATGCTGCAAAGTTTCTGTTCTTGAGCTAGGCATTATTTACATGTGATATTCAGACTGCAAACAGTCATTAAGCTGCATGCTTATAATATGTACACTTTCTCTATGTATATTTTAATAAAACTTTTAGAAAATAAAACAAGAATTATTTTCTTATGTTTTGTTTGTCACCACAGTTATTTTAAAGTTCTAGTTCTATGTAGTTGAGTTTCAGTAATAATAACCAAGAATAAGTGACTTTTTGGTTTTTTTAAAGATTAGCATTTTAAATTTTTTAAAAGATTTGCCTGGGTTCAAATTTGAGTCTATCATTTGGGGACACTATTTGACTTGTACTAAGTATTTGTTTTGTTTTGTTTTGTTTGTCATTTGGCATTTCTCATACATATTTCTTGTACAATAATTAGCTAACCTTTTGAACATTGACCATTTTCCCCTACTGAATATTTTTTAATACAGTATATATGGTGGAATGCAAGCCTCCATGGAGTTTCTGACTTCAATGAAGTTTTATAATTTCAATGGATTGTTGTATCTGGAAAAAGATCATGATGAAGCAGAGGCCATATTTCATGACTGCGGTCCAGCAGAAGGGGCTGGCTGACATGGAAATAATGTAATATGCTTATTCATGCTATGGCATAATGAACTATGTAACTAAAAATATTATGTTGGAGAGGTAGAATTAGTACTCTAAAACATTTTAGGTATTTGGCCTTTGCTAAAATAATATTCTCCTTCCAGAAGTCTCTTCCATTTTCCCCACATCTTCCAAGCTTGGTTCAGGCCCTGTCTTACCCACAAAACCTTTCCCATTTCTATAGCCTGGATTACCTCTCCTCTTTTGAACTCAGCACTCTTTATATTGCCTATTTTCCAGTTTATTTGTTTATTTATTCAATCTATATTTGTATAATTACCTAATTTCTATGTTGTGCTAGGGTTAGGATCTAAAGATAAGCGACTTAAACTAATTTGGGGGAAAAAAAACAATTGAAACCTTACTTCAACACAGCCTGGTAAGTATGACACTAGAGATAAGCACAGGAGGCTGGGGCAATGCACAAGTGAGACACTGATTGGGGCAGTATCAAATGGAACTTAGAGTGAGTCTATGACACATCTTGCTCTCTAAATCTTTCCTCAAGTGGAAAATGGATATAATAGATGTTCTTAACTTAGCGGCATTGTGAGGAGTAAATGAAGAAATGTGTGTAGACGATGTAGTATACGCTTGGTAAAGGATCAGTGCCCCATGAATGTGTATAATACCATGGTCCAGGTGGTGGATTGTTTGAGCTACATCATAATAGCAAATGTGTAATCTCACTTTAACTCAAATTTTTGTATTTCTTGAACTCATAAAGGGTCAGGCTTAACATGCAATTATACTGCTTAAGAAAATCTCTTTTCTTCTTCTTCCTCATCTACTTCCATTATACACTCAGGAACTGGGCCCATACTTTTCTAAGAGTCCTCATTCAAAACTACTACTTTTCTTCCATGTTGTCACTGTGTCGTGGCCCAAAAGTGGCCATTGGATGAGTGGGGAATGCTTTAGGCATAGCCAAGGGAGATTGATGAGGGGATTGCCTAGTTTAGTCACTGTACATAAATATTTTTCTGTAAATGGCTCTCTATAAATGTTTGTGCTTAATCAAAGAAAGTTTCTTCTAGATGATGTGTCAATGCCCATTATCCTATTGAAATGGGGGGAGGGGTATTAATTTTACAAATAGTGGGTATCATCCAGGGCTCTAAATCCTCCTATCAATTCTTCATCACTAATCCAGTTCCCTTGTAGTGATTGCTTCTGGACAATATGAACAAATTCGGAACCTTAGAGAGTCTTCCCTTCTCACTTTGGCCAAGTCCAAGTCCCTGAGATGCTTTTTCTGAGGGAGCTTATTCGGGAGATGTCTGCTCAGTTTATTTTTGAGAGAGTAGAGCTAGGCATCACAATATATACTGTGCCAAGCCATTAATAACCCACTTTTAAGGGTTATTTACCCACAGCCCCTTTCCAAGAAGTATGTAGTTAGGAAAGAGAGGGAGAGGATGGTAGATTGAAGAGGGGTAGAGGGTGGGGTGGGGAGAGAGAGAGAGATTATATTACCTAATTACAGATGATTAATATAAATTAACTATATTCAAGTCTTTCTAAGAAGGGGAAGTGGAAGAGTAAGTTATGGAGAGGAAAGACAGAGAAAGAAACTAACATTGTGTAACGTTGCGTATTTACTATATGTCAGGCACTGTACAGATACTTTACACGTGATCTCTCAATTAATCCTCAGAACAAACAAACAAAAAGAGGTAAATCTTATACCTATTTTATAGGTAAGGAAACTGAGCTCTGTAGAGATACTAAATTTATCCCTGATCAGTCATACAACTATTAAGTGACTTTATCTAGGCCATGCCAGAGTTGTTGGCATGGCTGACAAAAATCGATATCACTGAAATGCTTAGTTCTCACTCAATCCACTGAAGACCTTGCTCTGTCTCTCCTGCTGAGGGGCTGCCAGAGTCAGTTACAAAGATTTTAAAGTCACTTTCTTTGGGGCAGAAAATATCTGGCTGATCCTGTTTGTTGCCTAATGAAAGCTAGCTATTTTTCCTCCCCTTTCTTCCTTGCTGTTAGAACCTGTCTCTCATGATAGAGGCTGAAATGCTAAATACTGGTTTTGCCTGCCCCCTTTGTGGCTATGGCATAGGCTTGCAACTCAATCTGGCTAATGGGACCTGAGGAGAAGTTTTCTCAGAAGCTTCTAGAAAGAGTTTGATTCCTTAGTACAAAATGTGTAAGAAAGTCTCTACCCTTCCTATCCTTCCTACTTTGGACATTGCTTTGTGAAGATGTCCTGAAGCTGTGGCAACCATCTAGTGACCACAAAGTTTCCTCATGCTTTTTATTCTCACATGATAAAAGACACCCTCAGGCACACTAGGACTTACCTATAATTAATTTTTTATTATTCTATGCAAAATAGGTTATATAAATGTTAAAATGACTATGGTGAAAGTAGTTTTATTTATTTATTTTTTATGGACATATTTTTTAGGAGAAAGGGGACTTTGAAATTATTTTGATTTATCAATCCTTCATTTTGCAGAAAAAAAAAAAACGCTTGGAGCAATTAAAGATTTTTCCCAGTTATAGAGCTAGTTGCTGATAGACACTAGACTAGAACCTAGGTTTTCTGGCTCTATCAAATGTTAGTTCCACAAGACATTTTTTGATGAATAGTAAGACATCACTCAGATATAGCTAAGCTATTGAAAAGATTTATGACTAATAAGTGACCATCTAAAATGATTCAACTTGTTTCATTTATTTTGTTTTTAAATAGTTCTGAGCTTAGTTGGCTACTTAATGAGATTATCTGTTCTTTTTTTTTTTTTTTTTTGAGATTCTTCCTTGAATTTGATGAATTATAAAGGTACCATAATTAAAATTATTCTGCAGCAGAGAAACCCAATACACTTTCTCTGATTCCCTTTCTCTGTATCACTTATAAGAGAAAGAAGAGCTATATAAAGAAGACTATACCTTATTAATAATGGCACTGAGATTATAGTTAATTACACTCATAACATACATTTTTAATGCTAATTAAGCAGTATCAGCTCATTATGAAGGACATGAAGATGACTTTGTCCTCTCTGGCCTGTAGTGGGCTGATTTGTAGCCCTTAAGAAGGTACGTTGAAGTCCAAAACTCTGACATCTGTGAAGGTGACCTTATTTGGAAATATGTTTTTTGCAGATGTACTCAAGTTAGGATGAGGTCATACTGGATTAGGGGGAGTCCCAAATCCAATGACTGATGTCTTGATAAGAAAACAGAGATTTGATCAGAGGGATACAGAGACACAGAAGAAATACATGTAGAAGACCACATGAAGATAGAAGCAGAGATTATAGTGACATGTCTACCAGCAAAGGAACAGTAAGCCTTGCTGGCAACCACCAGAAACTAGGAAGAGGCCAGGAAGAATTCCTCCCTAGAGTCTGCTGAGGAAACATGGCCTTGTTGACACTTTGTTTGGACTTCAGACTTCTAGCCTCAAGAACTGTGAGAGAATAAATAACTTGTTTTAAGCCACTAAGTTTGCGGTGATTTGTTATGGCAGCCACAGGATACTAATTTACCTTCTCAGATGACAAACGAATAGCAAGATGGTTGTCAGCAGTTCCCCTCAGAGTTCAAATGGGTTGAAGAACAGAGCATTTGTTATGGTATCTTACTTACGAGTAACAGAATTCACTCTGTAGTGGCCAACTTGGTTCAGTTGCTCACTTCTGAACCAACTGGTGTGTCTAGGGAATTAGGTAGTCTAATTGGCCAGAAGTGAGTCAAGTGCTGTTTCCCAAGGGAAAATGTGCCAACTGGAAAACAAGTTATCTACCATAAGATGCTCATCAGAGTTCCTTCACATAATAATGCCACCCTCTTCTCAGTTCTTAGTACTTTGCTTTATAGATCACTTAAAGTAGTATACTATGGTTTATTTAGTATTTCTATGGTTTCTCTTCTAGACTGTAAATTCCTGAAGGTTAATGGAGTGTTTTATTTTTAGTTAGTGGCCCAAATTTTATGTAATATTTTCTTGTTAGTGTTGAATTTAATATTCAATGAGTAAATAACAGTAAGTTATGGTTTTATTGTGTTCAGTATATCACTGTAAAGCAAAATTAGCCAAGAATACATCCATAATACCTTCAGGTTTATTCAGTGTGACATAAACTCAACTCTATAATATCTTGCCTATTACATAGTAATACTGACTATACACATTTTTTTTCTACCTCCTCCATCTAATTATCTTTTCATTAACTAACCATACCCTAAGTTTAACGTTGTTTCTGAACAATAATAACTAAGTAGCCATGTATCTTCATAGCCTATATTACTGTTTCTCACCTCTAGTGTTTGTGTTATAGGTGCCTCAGAAAACAGAATTTTATTTTTCAAGAGTTCAGAGGCAATTGTATCTGTGCTATCTAGCATTTAAATAACAACAAACTCTCCTCAGTGATAAGGGATGGCTGTTAAAAACCCTTTTCTTCTCCTTAGAAATGTGAACTTGATATTTATCTAAATTGTAGGCTGATAAATGGGGAATGCATTTTTATAAGGGATGCCTCAGATCTGAAAAATAGACCAATACTAGATGGATTACAAATGACTTTAAAAATAATTTCAAAAGTCAATACTGACCCAGTGAAGAAATGAAAAATCAAGTTCTGGATCTATTCAAAATATATTCTGTCATCCACTGTGAAATAGAATGTAAAAGGTAAATTTTCTTTCGCACATTCAGATAATCAATACCAGTAATAGTCTTTTTTTTTTTAAATAGTTATTTAAAAGAAAATAAGAAAATCTCTTTAACACATCAGTTAATCTTTAGCTGTTTTGCATTCTTTAATTTTAACCCAATTCAAAAAATATTTATAATTTTCTGTTAACCTGCTTATCTAGAAGTAATGCTTTCAGAATAGATATGAAAAAGAAAACCAAATTTAAAAACTATTACATATCACCATAATAATGAGGGGTAATTTGGTACAATTTCCTGATATTTGAGATTATTTAATTGTTGAAATATTTTTATAAAATTAATTCTTATGTATGAGTAGATGAACAAATAATTAGATAAATGAACTTATTAAAGTGTGAAGTGCCCAATGCTAAGTTTAATAACGATGAGTGTTTTATATTTTCCTAACTGAACCAGAATCACTTTCAATAAGCTTGCATCTTTATACTTCTAGTGTAGAAGGAGAAAATGCTCTCCTTAAAGAGAGCCCTGCTCTAACTGCCCAAGGACTACAGGAATATGGGAAGAAGGAGAATGGGGCACAGTCACTTATTTACCTTCCATCTTGAAGGCATGGAGGTAACTCTTCTAGCTTTGATCTTACATGAACTCTAAACTTAAAATCGTACTATATACATGGGATAAAATTAAAATTACTCCACTTATTAATATGAATGTAGAGGCAGTTGTAACACCTCTCTGCCATTTACCAACAATGATATTCAATAAATATTTATTGACCTAATTTTTCTCTTCTTTCGTCCCTTCCTCCTCTCCTGTACTGACTCTCTCTACCTTGTTTGGTTAAAAGAATAAATCTATGGGAGTTTACAATAATATAAATAATATTATATATAATTATATATAGGCATTTACATATTACATATGTATTACAATTATATATTATATATACACAGGCACTTATGTGCAAGGCAGTGTATATTATGGAGGATATAGGGATGTAACAATTCGAGTAACAAAATTAGATGCAACTTATACTGTCATGTGCTGCATAACAACATTTCAGACAACGATGGGCTGCATATATGACAGTAGTTCCATAAAATTATAGTGGAGCTGAAAAGTTCCTATTTTGTAGTGACTTTGTAGCCATCATAATGTCATAACATAGTGCATTACTCACATGTTTATGGTGATGCTGGTGTGAGCAAACACTGTGCTGCCAGCCATATAAATGTGTAACATATGATTATGTTCAGTACATAATACTTGATAATGACAATAAATGACTATGTTACTGGTCTATGTATTAACTGTACTATACTTTTTATTGTCATTTTAGAGTGTATTCTTTTTGCTTATAAAAAAAAGAAAGTTTACTATAAAACAGTATGCCATGTTAGCCTGGCAGAATCCTCATATATCTTAAGTTTACCAAATCTCTTGATTGTATCATTTTCTCTTGTGCTTGATTAAATCTCATGGTGTTTTGTTCATCATGACGCTTAAATGTACAAAATCCACTGCTAATGTTACCAATAAGTGGGCACATTAAGTGATTGACCTGAAAATGATATTAAAAGTGATTAAGAACTCTGAAGTTGGAAAATTAGTGATGGTTATTGCTTGCCAGTCAGGCATGTCCCATTCTACCATAGCTATAGTCTTTTTGAACAAGACCAAAATGACAGAAGCTATTAAAGAATCTGCTTCATAGAAGGCAATGAGACTAACAAAAATTTGAGAAGGGCCTGTATCAGATATGGAGAAATTTCTAACAATCTGAATTGAAGACCAGACACAGAAGTGTATCCCTCTCAGCACTGTGACAGTCATGACCAAAGCAAAAAGTTTGTTTGTGATGTTGAAAGAAAAGGCTGGACCCAACCATGATTTCGGATATTGAATTTATTGCTAGCTCTGGGTGGTTTAAATGATTAGATGTGAAAATTGGTTGTGAATCTGTGAGTGCTAATATGAAAGCACTTGCCAGACAAAATATTTGATATAGGAAAAGCTCTCTATTCTGGAATTGGATGCCTAAAAGGACTTTCATCCATAAGGAGGCCAAATCAATGCCAGATTTTAAGGCTTTTAAGGACAAGATAACAGTCTTGTATGGAGGCAACGTTAAAGGCTACAAATTGAAATGTGATCTGGCACAGTGAGAACACCAGGGCCTTCAACCATGTCTATAAGCACACCTGCCAGTGTACTACAGGAGCAATAAGAAGTCATAGATGACCCAGCTCCTTTTCCAAGATGTTCTCCTTAATTTCTATGCCTGTAAAATTGAGAAGTACTAGTCGGAGAATAACATACCTTTCAAGATTTTATGTGTTGCTGATAATGCTCACAGACATCTTCCTTTTATTGGTGATCTTTATGCTAATATCAAAGTGGTGTTTCACCCTCCAAATTCCACCTCTTTGATTCAACCAATGGATCAACTAGTTACAGCACTTTTAAGTCCTACTACCTGAGGAGGACTTTGCCCGGGCTATTGCTGCAACTGAAAAAGACACTGAGAGGACACTGATGCAGCTCTGGGAGGATTACAACATCTACGCATTCAGAACTTTGCTTGGGCTTGTGGTGATGTAACCAAAAAGTGTATGAATGGCATCTGGAAGAAGACACTTAAGAGGTTTGTTCATGACTTCAAAGGATTTGACAAGGATGAGAAAGTTGGAAAAATCAATAATTTTGTGGCTGAGATGGCAAATAACTTTAGCCTGGGTATGGATGTGAATAACACTGAGGAGCTCCTAGAGGGAGTTTCTGAGGAATTGGCTAATGAGGAGTTGTTGGAGCTGAAATACATAGCTGAAGAGCAATAGAGAAGGAAACAGCAGAAGAAAAAAAGAACCCCAAAGAAAATTGACAGTAAATCATTTAGCAGAAACTTTTGTAGATCACAATACACTCTTTAAAAAGTTTGAAAACATGAGCCCCAACACTGAAAAGGTTTTTATTAACAGAGAGGAATGTACACGATACATTCATTATCTGCTTACAAGCAAATCTATGATGAAAAAAGAAACAAACCAAGTAAACCACAAGGACATATTTCTGAAAAGAGTGACACCTCCTCAAGAAAAGCTTCTGGCAGGTCCTTCAGGAGGTGTTCCAGAAGAAAGCATTGTTATCATAGGAGATGACAGCTCCATGGGTGTTATTGCCCCTGAAGACCTTCTAGTGGGCAAGATGTGGGGGCAGAAGACAGTGACATTGATGATCCTGACCCTGTGCAGGCCGAGGATAGTGTGTGCATTTCTGTCTTCGTTTTAAACAAAAAAGTTTAAAGAGTAATAAATTTTTTAATAGAAAAAAGCTTATAGAATAAATATATAAAGAAAATATTTTTGTATAGTTGTACAAGGTATTTGTGTTTTAAGGTTGTTATTACAGAAACATTGAAAAGTCAAAAAAAATTAAAAGTTTTAAAGTGAAAATGTTGCTGCAAGCTAAGGTTAATTTATTATTGAAGAAAGAAAAATATATTTTTTACAAACTTAGTGTTGCCTAAGTGTACAGTGTTTATAAAGTCTACAGTAATGCACAGTAACGTCCTGGGCCTTCAGTCACTCACCACTCACCTGCTGACTCACCCAGAGCAATTCAAGTCCTGCAACCCTGATAAGTGTCCTATACAGGTACACCATTTTTTATCTTTTATATTGTATCTTTACTGTACCATTTCTATGCTTAGGTATGTTTGGATATAGAAATACTTACCATTGTGTTACAGTTGCCCACAATATTCAGTACAGTGACATGCTGCACAGATTTGTAGCCTAGGAGCAATGGGCTGTACCATGAAACCTAGATGTGTAGTAGGCTATACCATCTAGGTTTGTGTAAATGCACTCCATGATGTTTGCACAATGATGAAATCACCTAATGACGAGTTTCTCAGAATGTATCCCATCATTAAGTGACACATGACTATACTTTAAAACACATGAGGAACATGCTAGATACGTGGGAGTCTAAATACAAAAGGGTGGAAGAAGCTCATTTATGTTGCTGTCGAAGAGGGGAAGGCATTAAGTTTACTTGAAAAACAATGAAAGTAAAATTATAGATATGTTGGAAATTTTCTGAGTTTTTACTGATAAGTTATAGCATACCACCTTACTAATGTACATGTAGACAGCAACTTTTCTATTTAGCTCATTTATTTATGGGTCTGTTGTGGTTTCTGAGTATTTACAGATTCATCAGAAACAGTAGTAAAATAAGACAAATGATTACATAAAGATAGGCACATAATTGATAAATATCATTGATGAGAAGTAAGTTGTCTAAACTGGGAACTTCATACTTGGAAGGAGCTCTTCTATAATATATACCTATTCATGGAGAAAAACAATTTAGTTTTTCCTATCTCCTCTTTCCTCTTCCCTTTCTCCTTTCTTTTTCTTTGAATTTCTATAGCTCTTCAGTTACTAAGCTTTTTGCCTTAGCAGCCATCTGAGGAAGGTCAAACTCCTAATGTGGCATTAACTATAGTTATTTCCTGACCAGCTTCTATTCTTACTTGTACTCACCTGGCACTTCTCAGATAGGGAGAGAATAAAAATGACATGAGTGTTTCTGAACCTGCAGAAATTCTTACCAAAAGGTATCAGCTGCCCATTGGCTATAGTGGCTGAGAAATAAAGAAGAGTAGGAGTCATCTCTTGTTTCTGTATAAACTAAATGTCTTCCCTTAGTCAATTCATCAACTTGGGGACTGAACCAAAGGTGAGGAGCAAGATGTTATATCCTTTATGACTATGAGCAGTAGGGACTCTTTGAAATAACCAGCCTTCTGGGTGATGACAAATGGAGGGGGAAAATTAAATTTATTTTGAATTCTAAGAAGCTATTTTATTGCAGTTAGTAAGTGGTGTTTTTACCTTTTTCAGTTTCTTGTTCTCTAGGTTCAATTTTTCTTTTTTCCTTTTGGGTCTGCCCTACAGCCATCTTGGCAACTCCTCCGTGGAATCATTTCCTGTCATGACATTTTTAGAAACCAAAATAACAGCATTTACAATGTAACAGCTAAATATTCCCATTGAGTATCTTGGTAAAACAAGCATTTTTGCACGGTAGTTTTGAACACACCATTGGGTCTGTATTCAGATGGAAACTCTTCTGGGTGTCCATAGTTTCTGGCTGACCAATAGATTGATTGCAGCATTGTTCACTGTTGCTCTATAATCACATCTGGCATACACAGATGGCAACATTCTGGCTTCCATGCTTTTCTCGTGTAGTGTCTTGTTTTAATTTTAGAATGCACATTTATTCAGTGTTTGGGGGTGCTTTTAATAATAAGGGGCAGCTGTATAATTCTCTGTAAAAATGAAGCAGAGGTACATTGTACCTCTGAGAGTATGAGATACCACAAAAGGAATGTCAATTGGACAAATTCAATACATTTTGAATTCTTTGAATTTTTTAAAAGAAGATGATCACCCATGTTTTTTTTTTACAATAGAATTATTTACTTAATATTTTACATGATTAATTTCCCACTTTAAATTTAGCACAGCATAAACTCAGAGAGGTACTGGGAATAAATATCCAAAGTTTCTGCAGACAGTCAGTTTTCTTAAACCACGATGGCAAAACCTCAAAAATAGATGCAGACCCATCAAAGTTAAATTGAATGACTCAGTGTCTGGACCACTCAGAAGGTTTTTTTTCCTAGTTAAGGGAGGGAAGAGACTGTTCACTTTAGAAATTTGGAATCATGGATGGAGGAAGTTAGTTTTGTTTTTAGAGAAGGGGAAAAATGTCATCATAGAGAATTTGAATAAAAACTAAAGCCTCTTAAAAATATATAAAGAAATCAGGTCACTTGTTTTCCTTACTTTTTACTTTCAAAAATTACTCATTAGTCTAGAGCAATATACCTGGGAGATCAATTTACCCAGCTCCCACATTTTGTGGACAGATCCATTAAGTTCCCTTCTCTCTTGTCCGTTTCTCTCTATAGAGGCTAAATAAGCCAGATACTCACTGTCCCAGACTCTCTTTTATATAGGGAGGTCATGTGATCAAAATTTGGCCAACAATATATAAGGCATAATCTGCTAGATTGCTTCAGGAAAAGCATAGATAGATAAAAAAAAAATTTCAGCTTCCATAGCTTCATGTTTTTTAAATGAGAGTATGATGCCTCGAGCTTGCTAGCCATTTTGGAACTCTAAGATGGCAAGACTAAGGATGGAGAGACAAGAGAGTAGGAGAATGGAAAGAGCTTAGATCTTTGGCAGCTGCAGCCAGCCACTGTACCAAATCTGGAACATCCTATCTCTGGATTTCCTCCTATGTGAGACAATTGTCTTTATTGACTTTCAGTCAATTTTTCTGTTACATTATCTCTGTACATTCCTAATTAATATATCCTGAGAAATTCATTAATCTGCTCAAATTCATAAAAGAATATAGTAGCGTAGTCTTAACTCGAATTCAGGCCTTCTAATTTTTTGGTTTAATGTCTTATCCTTACTTCTTCCATCCTGTTCCATCACCAGATTAGTCTTCATGTGAAGAAATGGGCTTTGGTCTTGATTAAACCTGTTTTTAAGTGTGATGCTCCAGTAAAGTTCATGTATCCTGGAGATTACTGTCTGCATTTACAATCCACTTAGTCAAAAGACCTTTCGTAAATTTTATAATCCATCTTTGTGTAGAAAGCCTTGACAAAGTAAGTTCAGGATTATGAGATGATTCATTTTTACACTGAAATCCTTGATTTGAGGAGAGGTAAATGATTCTGAGTCACATTAATCCTGAGAGAATTTAATGTGTCAACATGATTGCAAAGTTGATTGTATTTCAAAAGCTCAAATTCCTGTCCTGAAGATTGTTTTAAGGAACAAGTAGATAACATTATATCAAAATGGAAAAATATGAGCCAATATTTAACAAAAAATTTAAAAGTAAGAATAAAACATGGAAGTAACAATAGCTCAAAATACATGGAATACTGGACCAAAATTATCTGAAAATTAATCTCTTTCTGGTTCTATCAATTATTTTTGTGTAATAAAAACTTAACCAATTGGTTTTCTCTATCTTTAAAACAACTATTTTATAGCACTATAGAATTCTGTGTTTAAGAAGACTCAAAAATTCAGATTATCCATTACCTGGCTTTATGAAAAGACCCATCCAACCATTCCACTCAGGTGAGAATGGATTCTCTTCCAAATGTTCTCCATCTATACAACACGGAGAATGATCATGTGTCATGATTACATATCAAGTCATGTGTTAAGAGTATTTCTAGCTTGTTATACGAAAAATGCCAGATATAAAGGACACTTTGCTTTTTTTCTCCATCACGTCCTTAAAAGACATTTTGTTTTCTACTAGATTGCCAAATGACCTTTCACACTTTACCATTGTGTCATGATTGAATCTGTTTTGCATGCTCGATGCCTTCACAGTATAATGATTTGGTTTAGAAAGCATCCACTGGAAAAGAGATATGATTTCTATCTTTTTAAATGAGCAAAGGGTAAGAATAGATATTTCTCAAAAAAAGATATACAAATTATCAGCAAACACATGAAGAGAGGCTCAACGTCATTAACCATTAGGGAAATGCAAATCAAAACCACAATGAAACACAACTTCACATTCACTAGAATAGCTATAATAAAAAAAGACACACAATAATAAGTGCTGTCAAGGATGTGGAGAAATCGGAACCCTCGTGCATTGCTGGTTGGGATGTAAAATGGTACAGTCACTTTGGAAAACAGTTTGGTAGCTTGTCCAAATGTTAAACATAGAGTTACCATATAATACAGAGTAGAAAGGCCCTGTTGATTGGATTTGTGACTTCAGTTCTACAAAGTCCTTACAGTACAACAAAGCTTAACTTAAAGTATTTCTCAGGGCTTTTATTATAATTTAAATGAAAACAGATAGTTTAACATATCTAAAGGTTCTAATTCAAGGAATGAACAAATTGCTATGGTCCAAGATCATCTACCTTTCCCTCTCAACAAATGCACACATCCTTGCCTTGTCATCTTTTTATAAATTTTGTAGAAATACATTACATGTGACGATTTGGTGTAGTTTGCTATATTACGAATTAAATATTTTTTATGGGTTAGTGTGAGAACTTAACTATCATTTATGATAATGTTTCCATTAGAAAAGATTTTTTATATTCATGATAACCTACTTAATAAATAAATTTTAGGATTATATACTGCTCAGAAGTGGAGGATAATCTTTGAGAAAAGAGCAGTAAAGAAGTTGCTCTGTTTTTAGTAAAATGGCCCAAAACATATCAGACAAACCAGTAGTAACAATAAAGTAGGAAATGACTATCTATTTATATCTTTTAAAAGTCACTTTAAATGTTTACAGTTAATTTTAATTATTTGCCTTAGGTCCTATGAAAATAGAGAGCAGGGAGCAAGGGAAAGAGAAAAAACATAAGATCCCTAGGGGAAAAAATTTCATAAAGCCTTTTCCTTTCTTCATGTATGAAAGTACGAAACTTTATTTAAAAACAGAGAAAAGATGATCTAAATATTTGGGGAGATATACCATATTCATGGATAGGAAGACTCCTAAAAATATTAACTCTCCACAAATTTATCTAAAACTTCAATGCGATTCCAATCAAAATTCTTATAGAGCTTTACAAAAAAATGCACAAAAGTGCACAGCAATTCTACTTCAAAGTACAATCATATTTTAGAGAAACACTTGTATCTGTGTATATAGATATTCATTACAGCATTGCTTGGAATAGTAAAAAATGAAGAACAACTTGTCTGCTATTCATGGAACAAATTAATTAACTGTAGGTTATTATTATTTGAGAGTTAAAATGAAGCACTTGCATCACACTGCATTTATCAGTATGAATAGATTTAAAAAACAAAGTATTCAATGTAAAAAGCAAACTACTAAAATATATGCACATAAAAAATATGTAAAACTTAAAAAGCAAAACACTATTATATATATTATTTCATTAATACACATGCAGTAAAATTATGTAGTCTTGCATGGAATTGATTCTCCAAACTTCAGGCATGAGGGTGGAATTAGAACTTTTGCTGTATTGATAATACTTTATTAAAGAATAAATAAATATGAAACGAAGAAGTACTAATATTAACCTCTATTAGATCTGGGTAGCAGATAATTAGCTTCTGTTACATTGGAACTATTTCAAAAACCAAAATCAATAAACAGAAATTGATTTGTAGAGTTTTCAATACTGAACAACTCTTTTAAATGAGCTGACGTAAAGCCCTATACTTAGATCCTCTCATCAATATTTGCCATACCTGAAAGCAGACAGATGGCAAATATAATATTCTTTCTCCTTGACAGATGGATGAAATGGAAGCTTTAATTACTTTCTCCTAGTTACATAATAAGTAGCTCTGGAAACAAAATATTTTGGTCTATAACTTGGGAGTTTGGCCACCACACAAAATGTCTGAACACAATGTTTAGCCTTAGTTTCTACTATGAGACAACTTAGCATTCACATGTATGTTATATTACATACACAAAACAGAAAACCTATATTTTCATGTATAATTAGACACTGTAGAACAGGAAAAAATATTTCTAAAATTTTAGTTTTTCTCAAGACTGCTGTTGTAAGTGAGCTTTTCCATTCTGACATAGTCCAAATAAATTACAATTTATTAATCTTTTTTTTAAAGTTTAATCTGACATAAAAAAAAAAAGCCAAGAGTAAATTAGATCTCTTACCAGAACATTTGATTTTCCTACTCCAGAAATGGGTATTTAGAGCAAAGACCATCTGGCTTATATTGAGGGAACATAAATTTTCATCTCAAGTCTGTCACTGGTTAACTGTGGCCTACATCAATTCTTTAAATCTTTCAGGGCCTGTAAGTTCATAGAAGAAAGATATATGAGGTTGAAAGAATAGCATTAATCTTAAAATACATTGTTTGAAACATAGAAAAAGCTTTCTGGAGCTGGAAGGACGTGTTTGTGGAAGGCTGTAGTAGGAGATGAGACTGAGGAGGTTTTGGGTTTTACTCTGCAGCAACTGAAGATTTTCTAGAAGTGGTGCTGTGTCATCTTCATTATGCTTTGCTTGGGAATATTGTCATTCAGTAAATGCACGTAGCAAATGAAGAAACCATACAATATCAGGTCAACTAAATAGAAACTTATTTTGCTCACTGAACAAGAAATTAGGAGGTAGACAGGCCAAAGCAGTTGCCCTCTATCCAAAAAGCCCTCAAGGACTCAGATTCCTTCTAGCTTCCTTTTACATCAGCCTTAGCTTAAGGTTTTTGTCCTCATTTTCATAGGATGGCTATTCTGCCTCTACGCAGAAAGAAAAGGCAACCCAAAAGGTAAAATATTCATTCCAACTTAACAGTAATACAATAACTTTGATGGCAACTCCATCTAGTAGAATGATGCTTATACTCATTAGTCAGAAGTGGATCACAGGAAGTCTGGGGCAGTCTGTGTTGTGCGTATGTATATTTTACTACTTTATTGAAATATAATTTACATATGATAAACTGCATGTATATAAAGAGTACAATTTAATGAGTTTGAAATCATTATAATAATTAAGATACCAAATATTTCTAGGAGGTGAATATTTTTAAATGGAAACTTTGTCACCTGAATAATTAAAATTATTTTAGCAAGGGAAAAATAGCTATTCGAGAGGCAACTAGCAATATCTGTTACAATTTCTACATTCATAAGTTCTCCCAAGGGTGCACTTTCATGTGGTTCTCTCAGTTCAGCTTGGCAGACCCCGCGAGAGCTTGTAGAGAGAGAGCCCGGGCAGGAGGTTGCCTTTGAGATTGGTTGTGGCCTAAGACTGCCTTGGCTATCAGTATGATATAGAGGTGAGTGTGTTTTTAAGAGTCAAAGCAGGGGTCAAATACCAGCTCCCTCCACGAACTCATTGTGTAGCTGTGAATGATTTAGTTCAATGAATACTGATTGAGCACTAACTATGTGCCAGGCACACTGCCATTCCTGAGGCATACAGCAGTAAAAAGCAGCAGAGTTCATCCCTTCACAGAGCTTACTTTCTGGTAGCAACTGAGCCTTTTCTATAAACAGGAGTTGTGACAAGGATACATTTAGTTCTTACATCATGTAAATGCCAGTTAAATGGTAATTGTTCGGAAGCTGTCCTAGATTTGGTTTTGTTCTGTGAAACTAGTATGTAAATTTGGGAACTTGGATCTCTCCACTAGAAATTCCGCTTGCTTTTGGATTAGTCCCAGGAGTTCTGTTCTGTCTTTTTTTTTTTTTTTTTTTTTTAAAGCTAATTAAGGCCAGCTATCTTCTCTCATTCCCAAACTGTGATCTTAAACTTGATTGGGTTAAGAGCACATGACCTAGTTTTTCCCTTCTGGAGGAAGAAAATTCTCAAATATCTTCTTGGAATCTTAGAAATTCCTGGCCTCTGGAAATCCTCCTATTTTGAAATCACTTGGGGACTGGAGCATATTTCTCCCACCCCTCTGTGGGTAACTGGTTTCTAGCAGCAGGAAGCTGGGAATGATTCTAGCACCCCAGAGACATTAGAATGCTTGGGGATGTTGGAATTGACCCTAGATTATAGGGACCTTGATTCTAGACCACAAAATCCCTGATTTCCCTTGGTGGTGTGAGGAAGTTCAATAGTTCTCCTCTTTGCAATTTCTTTGTCTTTTGATAACATCAAAAACATATTGGAATATTATATTATTACCTCTTATTTAGTAATTACTGTACTATGAGCTGGGCATTATATATGCTCATTTAATAACCTTACGATTATTCCCATTTTACAGAAAGGAAACAGTCTGCAGAGACGAGGAGCACTCTATCCAAGGTCACTTAACTCACAGTGGTTGGAGCTGAGATTCACACCCAGCTCTGTCTGACACTCACATACACACACACACACACACACACACTCTCTCTCTCTCTCTCTCTCTCTCTCTCTCTCTCTCTCTATATATATATATATATATATATATATATATATATATATATATATATCTCCCTCCCTCTCTCATTAAAATTAAACAACTATGTTATACTGTGGCTGTTTTTGGAATTACCTGTTCTTGGGAAATATTTATCACAGCCATCTTTGGACATAGTTTTGTGTAAATCCCAAATACTATAATGGTCAGATCTATTTCCTTTTTAAAACTCGCAACTCAGTGATATGTCCAGGAAAAGTGACTGTCTTTGCCAAGCTCCTTGATTCTCTGCCTTCAGCCTGGCTATTTGCTCCCTGGCCTGGCCCTGTGGGCAGTTGCCAGGTCTGAGAGCTTGGTGCACACTCTGCCCTGATGGAGACCAGAGTCAGGCTCATTATACACACATTTGCCTCTCTAGGACTGCCTCTCTCAGGGACTACAGAGTCCTTCTCCTTTTCTCAGTCCAGAGTTAGCTATGTCTGAAATGTGCTTGGATGGGCATTCCCAATATATTCCTTTAAATTTTTTAGTGAGTTGAGGGGTAAGGAATGGAGAAAAAGGCAAAACAAAACATTCTAAGAATATCCAAAAGGCACATTAAAGGCATTCCTGATGAAATTTTTGATACTCCATCCCTGGCCCTGTGGCGGTTTTCCCCAAATATTGAATGTTTTGGACATATACTAGATATTGTCTGTTTATCTAAATTTCAAATTTAACTGGATTCTGCATCTTATCTGGCAACCCTAAGTTGGACAATGTATTTATCATGATTCTGATTTACTGGACCTAGGTTCTTTTTTTTTTTTTCCTTCACAGTGTTGCATTCCTCTGCATGTATGATGATACAAACATGTCCACACCCTGTCTTTGAAGAACCAATCCAAATGCCGCCTCTTTCCTGATCTTTGCCTTTCCTATCAGAAGTAGCTTTGTCTTCCTCTGAATCCTGTAGCCTGCCTCTTTTGTTCTTTTTGTGTGTTTGAAATATAGTTGTATAAGGATTTCTCAAAGAGGAGCTGAGATCCAGATGCTTCTGGTGAGTGAAGATAGATGACAGCCCTTTCCCCTTTTAATGATTCAAATTAGTTGATGTTCAACAAAAACTAAAACTGCTTGAAGTCTGTCCACAATGAGAGTTCATAAATCTGTGTCATGGCTGAGGTGATCCTCAAGAGACTCATTCTGTAGGGAGAGAAAACGACAGCCCTGAGAGGAAGGATCTGGAGGGACCTTAGAACTTTCATATTGGGGTTAATGTTCTTGGTTTGTCTCTGCTAGAATTACTGACATGAATTGTTTTTAAATGTGAATTTGAAGGGATTTTTTTGGTCTATCTGCAGGTTAATATTGTTTTTTAGGTTTACTTCACCTTCTAAGTTATTCTTAGTTCTTTCATTTTAATTATTTCTTAATAAAAGATGATATATTACCCAAAACAGTTTAAACCATCTCCCATAATTTAAGACAGAAAAGTAAAACAAGAAAATAAAAACCATTCATAGTTCGACTACCAAGTTTAACAAGTTTTAACCTTTTGGGGCATATCTTTTTAGATTGTTCTCATTCCTCCATTCTCTTTTTCTCTCTGTATGTACTTATTTTTAAAAATGGCATCATGCCATGTATGCAATTTTACATTTTTACATTTTTCAGATAGTATTTTAATGTCATGAAATTCAAATCCATGTCATCATCTTCAGTAGCTGCATAGCTTTCCAGTTTGGATATACCATAATTTGTTTAAACTGTCTACTATTGGTGAATATTAAAGTTTGTTTTCTGTTTTCTATGTTAATATTTTTACTATATAATAAGAGCTGAATTAATAATGTAGGAAGGTTGTATTGGAAATGATTATACATACCTCTTTGTGTGGCAACCTTATTATTTCTTTAGCATAGATTTCCAGATATAGAATTGTTGGTGAGGGAAGTCATTGGATATGGATATATTAATTTTGATAAGTTTTACCAATCTTCTAGATTGATAATGTCATTTATACTCCCACCAACTAGAATGAGAATGTTTGTTCTGGGACTAATAATTAAAATTAACAGTTGTAATCATTAGCAATCTGATAGAATAATATTTTTAATAATCTTGTTTTATTTTCTAGTTCTTCAATTAATGATGAGGTTGAACTTTTGATAAATCTATTGACCAATTAACTATGTAAATATTATTTATATATGTAAACATATGTAATTTGTTTAAGTCATGTAAATAGCACCTGGAACAAAAGAAATGCCATGAAAATGCTACTATTTTATTATTAATTTTAGTTTTGTTTTATAAATTGCCTGTTATTATCCTTTACTTATTTTCTATTTATATTTATTTTTAAATTGTCTTTTAATAGGAATTTTGAGTTCCTTTTGATCCCAGAGTTAATGAGGAGTGATATTTGAGGCTTTTTTTCCTCTCAGTATGGACTTTATTAGATTTCTCCCTCAATTTTTCTAGCTTTGCTTTTTTTCTGCTTGGAAATATGTAGGATTTATTCTTATTTTTGAAATGTTAAAATTTCAAGAGGTATCAGCCTTTTTCACTAATCTGCCATATTTGGGAATCTTTTAATATCTTTCAATTTCCTTTTATCATATCTTTAGCTATTGCTTCTGTCTCATTTTCTTCTAGTATCCAAATACTAATTAATAACAATGGATTTTTGGTTTTTATCAACCATTTATAACATTTGTTCTCTCATCTTTTAAGTCCCTACTCCTTTTCTTAACATTTTGAAAGAACCTATTGGATTTATCCTACAAATCAGTAATTTTATCTTCCGTAGTGTTTTTTCTATCCTAACTGCTTTCACTCTAGGTTAAAGTTATGATATTGCATCTTTTGGTCACCTTGCCACTCCTTTTCCTTTCTGCTGCCCTTTACCCAAGTAAACTTTTATCTAATTTGTAACCTAACCTCATTAACCTTTTGTAATTCATGCTTTCTTAATTTGTGGGGATACAAAGCACATGTTTTTAATATTTACATCTATTTTCTATATAGTAGGTAAGAAATTTTGCTTTTTAAAAATCTCAAATGTTGTTTTCAATTTATTGTGCCAAAAAATATTGTTATAACCTCATCCTCACATTTTTTCTCCCTGCATCTTATTCTTGTGTGAGCAGTGGACTATCCATGTTTGGTTTTTGCCCACAAACTGGTAAGTTAGATTCCAGCTTTATGCTCTTAAGCTTCACTTCAGTTTGATATCAGCTATATTGTCGGTTCACAGATTCATCTCCCACAGCCTTCAAAGAGGAAGAAGGGAGGTGGACTCCTGCGTAGTCCAGTAGAGTGATGTTGACTGTGCAGTGCTTTCTCTCTATATTTTGTGAAGGTACTGTGCAGGTGTCAGATTTTTGGATTGAGCTTTCTTTACTGCCTGTTTCTTAGCCAGCTTGCCTTACACTTTATATAAGCTGCAGCTGTGCCCAGCTTCCTTCCCAGCTGCAATCTTACTGTTGGGTACAGCCTCTATAATGCTTCAGGGGCTTTAGGAAACACTCTTTTCAAATGCCAATGATTTGCCTCAGCAATTTGAATCCCTAGGGGTATATTCACTTTCTGCTGTCTTCAAACTACCAGCCATCAGATCTTGTCCCTGCAAATAAGCAACTGTGCACTGGAGAATTTGAGAGTTATTCCTTGGTGACTGATCTTATTTGCTTTTTATTCGATGTACTTTTTATTTATAGCTGAAACTCCTGTATGTTTCTCCTTTGTGGATGCTATCTCTCTGGTTTCTAATTTGAAAGTGACTTTCTCTTGTCATTTATAACCCTTTGAACAGTCCAGTGGGAATCTAAGATTAGGGGGTGTGATTCATATATTGAGCCTGTTGACTTGAACATAACAGACATTCAAATAGCTAATGACTGAATGAAGAATGCATATAATCTTAAACTTAAAGGGTACTAATTATTTTTATATGACTTTTATATTATTCTTACATTTGTTGAAAACTTTGAAGTTTTTTTATATTTCTAGATATTTAAATGTCAATAATGACAATCAGGTTCTGATTGGGAAAAAGTCGGGACTACTCTTGAAACAAATTCAAATATTTATTCTTTCATTATAGAATACATTTACTCCTTCACTGTAAAATAAATAAGTTCAAATATTTATTACTTTATTTGTACAATAAATTTTGATTGCACTCCTTCATTGTGTAGTCCCCATGTTAGGTACAATAGATATAAGGATGAATAAAATATGGTTTCTACCCTCCTGCAGAAACCTTACACTATAATACGATGATGAATTGACACCAACTGCTTATCTTTTCTTTTCCAAGTCAAACATCAGAATGGTTTTTTGAAAATGGAAGTCCTCAGAATAATGAAATGTCTTTTTCTCTCTGGCAGTGAAACTCTTATTTATTTAAATAAATCAGTGACGGAATTATTTTACTAGAGGCTTACAAGAGATTGGGAAAGTGTTTATCTCACAGATCCTGGGGTAATGGAGAGAGAACTTCCTCTTTTATGATTCCTAGACTTAGGGGAGTCAGGAAAGTTAAACTGAACTGAATTAGCATTTTCTTTTAAATATTTTTTTGTTAAATATATATGATTTTTCAATTAATAACTGGAATCAGTGTGGAATCATATACTCATTGTAAGTATTACTACATTCCTACTCATATATATATATATATATAAAACAAAAGACAATAAAAACTTCTGTTTCTGTAGGATAGGCATTTTATTTTTGAACTTTCCAAATGCTAGCCAATGCATACCACTAATAGAAAATGGTTTACCAACTAGAAATAGAAATATGGATCCCTTAGAGGTAGGCATGTGGATTTTATCAAATGTAGTGAACATCTGTGGATTTTGTCTGCCCAGCCTCATTTAACCCTTCTTTTGAGAAAATTACCCCGACTTTCCTATTCCATCTTGTCTTAGTGCAGCTGTAAAATGCAAGGGAATAAGGCTCAAGCTACTGAGGAGAATTTTTTTCCTGAGAATACCTACCTCATAAAACTGTTGTGATAATTAAGTGAGTTAATACTTGCAAAATACTTAGAATTAATACTGGCATGGGTAAGCAATACATAAATGTGAACTTTGGTTATTAATAAACAGAATGACAGAAAATTAGAAAATAGTGGAGTTGGAACATTCTGTCCACAACTGCCCTAGCACATGCTCCCTTAATTCCTCTACCTTGACCCCCAGAGTGACTTAGTTCTGTCCTTCAAAACCTGGCCATAAAGCATTTCCACCAATTCTATGAGCTACCCTGTATCCTTCCAATAAATTAACTTTGACTCAACTTTCTCTTTCTTTCATTCTAAGAATCTTGATAGATAAAAAGAAGCTCTCAGTAAAGTTCCAAGTATTGGAATTAAGTTACATTCTAAAATTTTTTTAATTATTTATATTTATTTTGGAATGTGTTTTCTTATTCCTTCTGAATATGGTACTCTATTGTTGTCAAGCAAAATAATAAAACCATAGTAGGATTATCTGACACAGAAAAAGTTAAAACATGCAAAATGATGGAAATAAATAACTGTGCTAATAGTGTTATTAATTCTTAAATAAAACTCATCATCATTACCATCAAAATCATATGTGCCAGACACTATGTTTAGAGATTTACAGATATAATTTCTAATTATATCTATAATTACAGATATAATTTCTTTACAGCAAGTCTGCAAATAGTATTAACTTGTTTTATAGATGGAAAAGCTAAATGTTTAAGGATTGTCCATTAGTTAGCAGCTACCAAGAATTTTAGCCCAGTTCTACTCACTACAAAGTCTGTACTCTCTCTACAATGATACTCTTTAGTTTTTTAAATTGTGAAATTTTTTCTGTTTCCATGCTTGGGATGTTAAATTGAAATGTTTGAATAGTATTTATTTATTCTTTCATTAAATACTTATTGAGTGACTATTTGGTAAAATCTCTATGCATGTATGTAAATACAGCCAATGGGAAGAGGGGAGACATGTTTTAAGAAGTGAGGATAGCAAAATAGCATGTAGAGAGAAGAACTTTGTAGATTATTTAGATTAAATCTAAAATACGTCTACTAGTCAAGGGCAAGGATAATAACTACTTCTCATTTTTGTTTAGCTAATCCACTCACAATTTATTTAAATTGACTACAGAAAAATGTTATTTCTTCTCCTTCTCGTAATCCCAATCTATCCTACCCATATAACATGTCTTTTTACTGTGGTATGTTTAGAAACCTTTCTAAGTTCTAGAGAAATTTATTTCACTTAATTTTATGGCATTGCTATGCAGTAAGGATATAAAGGGTGTAACTTAATAAAGAGAAATGGAAACTTCTAGAAACTGGATAGAGTCCCAAATATACCGATACTACTGTATAGGACCGGAGATGAATAGCCACAGTCCTCACCTCTACGGAACTAGAATCTAAAGATTGTGCAGAAACTTTTAAAGCATCTATAGCCAAATCTGGCAATCACTTTGTCTTTACCTTTTCTAGCACTCATAATGGGGATCTTCTGGGAAGGTGCAAAAAACTGAATTTTAATCTTTTTCTTCCCTCTCAATTTCACACTATACACTATCCCTATTCAGCAGTAGAAGGGAAGAGGTTAAGCAAGTTGCCCTGTTGACAGCAGAGTTTACTTAGTTTGTGCAAAAGAAAATTTCTGTGTGCTCAGAGATATCAATGTTTGCTTTCCATGTAATGGAAAAAACCGTAAAGGTAATAAATAGACACTCTGGCAGCTGAAATGCCAAAGAAACATCACTAGGCTTTGGTTCTACCCATGCTAGAAGGTTTTACATATTCAAATACATTATTAATGATTCATTTTATTTTTAAGACTTGGTGTATGTGAAGCTAGCTGTATTTTAAAGATCTGTGCAGTTGGGGGAACTGTAAAATTTCCTTGAAAAATTAAACTGATGGAAAGACAGAAGCTAGATAGTGAGTGTTAAAGCCTGAATAAATGATTCAGGACAAAACAGGCTAAGCAATACCTAAGTGTAAGTTTTTATTACTATTAAACAGAGTGGAAAAATGTCAAAACATGGTTAGAGTTGGAACAGTCTGACCACAAGTGTCAGCTTCTTGAAGAAAACGGAAAAAAAAATCAACAACAAAGAAAACCAAAACTTTGTTTTTCTCATAACTGGTCTTGATACAGTAAAATACCAGTTCCCTTTTTATTATTTTTTTAAACACTTTTTGTTTGTGGTGGCAGAGAACGATTACTTCATAATAGAAAAATAAGTCATGGCTAGTTTTATGTTTCTCGTTCTGTCCTCATCTCTTTGAACTCCATAGAGTGCTAGCTAGGAGACTTACAGAGCTCTTATGGGAGAATGTGAGTGCTGTGTATCCACAGTGGGAGCCAGACTAAGTGTTAGTGTATCCCAGAAGCACCACCAACTGCCCTTTGGATTAGAGATCCCTCAAGGTGGAGGTGGCTGAACTGAGAAGCTCAGGCACTCAGAGCACCTCCCTAAACCACAGCATCTGAGGTCAGTGGTCCCAAACCTGGCTGAGGTTTTAAAAATGCAGACTCCAGGGTCCCAGCCAAACATTCCAAATTCACATATCCAAGAATGGATCCTGGAAATCTGCCTACTTAACAAGTAATCTGAAGATCAGCTAAAATTCTGAGCTTGGTCTATGTCTTTCTAAGTCTTTTTGTGAAGAAGGAGTGACCCTCCATCCTCAATCTACCAGCAGGACTGATGTCCTGCATGGTGCAAGAGCAGACACTAACGTATTCTGCAAGGGTAAAGAATGTGTTTGGGGAAAGCTTCTCAGTACATCTATCTTAAGACAATGTGCTCCTCTCAGATTGCCAGCTCTACTGCGTGGTAATCTGAATTTGACATTTTTATCCACTTTCGCATTTTCTGATTTGACTTTGCCCAGGTCAAGTATTAGGCGGCTAGAAAAGTGGCCATGTACCTTAAAGCTAATGCTGATGTATGATAATCTCAATAATTAGTGGAGGTTCCAAGAAATGGAACTTTACCTATTGAAGCGCCAAAACTTAAAAAATATTAAAACTCCTCTACTTTCATAAAGTATCGAATATTTGTATTTTTCTTGATGATTCAGAATTGTCATCATGATATGATTTATTTTACTGTGCTATGCAATATATTAAGGAAGTTGTTGAAGTAGATTATTTTCTTCTGCAATTTTTTATTTTGTTGTTACCTGTTTCAGTTGCTCATGTGGTGCCATTAACTCTGCCTCTTCTTTGAGGGCCAGCTGTTACTGTACTGCTGTCAGTATATTTGTCTGGGCAGTACACATCCCTTCATTCTTCTGTTTTAATCTTTGTGGCTGCAGTAGCAAATAGCCAAATTGCTTAGAACTATGTCTTAATTAGCGTAAGTTGAATTCTGGGCAAAGGTCTGGCAATCTCTCCTGGGAGTGACTGTCTCAACTTTGGGAGATGAACGTAATGATGTGTATTCTGGATGCCTAGAAGGTTTTGCTTACTTGTTTACTTTGTTTACTGGTGTATGGCTGTGTTTCAGAGGACTCTGAGTCACTGGAGTGGTTGGTTCTGAACAACTGAAGAGATCTTTATAACACAATACTTGGAGTGAACCTTTGTCCACGTGTGTCAGCATATTTATGCTTAACGCGTTCCAACTAGAGAAGAGGGATGAAATACCCAGTTGGAATGCAGAGCAAAGACAATCAGAACACTGATTTTTCTGCTCCTCTGAGGATGTCAGCAGTACTGGGTCTTGGGCTGCCTCAGGAAGAGGGCCTGACTTTTTGCCTTTGTTATTTTATTTTGCACCTAGAAAATCACTTAGCAGCTGTCATAGCCACACAAACCTTTGGCTGCTTGGTAGCTTAGGAAAATGCAACCATGTTTTTTATGTGCTGATAATCAGAGCAAAGAAAAGCACCCTCAGGATTATCTTATGGAAGCAAAGAAGGACTAATGCTCAATCTCTAAAGAAAACTGCCACCACCCTGGCTGCATTCCCAGGCCAGACCTTTGGTGCCACAGAGCAGCAGTACAGAGAGACACACTACTTGGATACAAGAGAAATGACGTTCCTGGCTTATAGACTCAGCCCACAATAGCCCCTTGGTGGAGATAGGCAGGGCCACCACTTATAAGGGACATTCACCAAAGCAAGTTATTGACCTGTATACAGTTGAGGTTAGTGAGTAAGGCTTCCTACTGACTTTCTGCTGTTTGCCATTAACACTATAAATCCACCTAAATGATAGCCATTACATAGCATTCTTGGCTTCTCCTTTATTTTATTTATCTCTGCAAATTTTACCGTTCTTTCTCTCTCTCTTCCTCTGTTTCTCTCTCCCTTGCTCCTTATTCTTTTTGGACCTATTCTGAATGTACATTTCATTTAACTGCTTGATCACTTGATGAACATTGGCTGAGTGTGAGAAAGGGAAAACTGTTTTAATGACCCATCGGGCTTTTAGTGTCTGCAGTCAGCATGGTTCAGACTAAACTAAATGGGATGGTAGCCATGGTGAGAGGAGTGGAATGGCCAGGCCAGGCTTTTGTGCCAAAGGGAGATAAAACACGTTTCATATATGTGGATGTGTTTAAAGACAGTCATTTCAAAGTTCTGATCCTGAATTTATCATTACTGATCAGCTTGCAAGACAGAATAAGAATTTATCAGAACAAGTGACAAAATGGGATAAAGCTTTAAGAGGATTCAAAAATAAAACCAGATAGAAATGGTTTAGAATAAAAAGATGCTTAATAAACTAGTGTGTAATTTGTTTAGTTGTACTCTTAGTGATGATTCTTTTAAATAATTGAGCAGTTATTTCAGTTTTTAAAGGACAAAGTTTAAATCCTAACAGAGGTTTATAATGAAATAATAATAATAATAATAATGTCCCAACTTGTACATATTCATATTCTTATATTATCAGAGTTGTAAGAAAAAAGTTTGGAACCTTTGCAAAAGAGGTGTTTTGTTTTTCAAATATTGAGTTAATATATGGCTTTTAAATCTCATTATCAGATTTATTGTGAAAAACTATTTCCTATTTACACTTTTAAGATTTTCTGATCTGTGAGTTTATACTCATTTATTAGTGAGAAAAGATTCAGATTCTTGTTGGAGCTTCTCTGCCTTATAAAGGTAATTATAATTGTTTGTTGAGAAAGGTTGACCTCATAACCTCTCACCAATTTATCCAGAGACTACATATTTACCTTTGTCACATAGCTGCCATATGCTATTTTAACGTGTATTATTTGTTTTTCACAGGGTAATGTTTAGAGACCAAGGATAAAATGACATTAAATGTAAAAGAAGAAAGTACTGTTAAAGAAATATTTAAAGTACAAGGACATTTGCCTTCGTAATTTGTGGTTTGATTTTATAGTACTTGTAATTCATTTGCCATTTTATTATGATCCTTAATATGTCTTTTGAAGCCAGATATGGAATAGGCACAGAGAGTATAGATTACTCATCAAATAGATCTGGAGCATGATTGCTGAGTTCCACTGTGGCATTACCTGTGAAAAATTATTTAAATTAAATTCTCTGTGCCTATTTTCCTCCCTTAAAAAGAAAATAATAATACTATTTTCCTCATAGGATTGTTGTGAAATTATAGATAATCAATTTAAAGTACATAGCCCAGTGCCCAGCATGTTGTAAAGATGCAACAGATGTCTTATAACTACCACTTAGGTTGTCCTAGCTATAAATTAATTTCTGTATAAATTCTGACAGATTTAAAACACTTCCAAAATTAATTGAAAAGTCAGTTGAAAAGTCTTTGAAAGAGTTCTACAAATAGTGTGAAAGTTAGGTGGCTTAAACCCAATAAACAAAGCAAGTAATAAAGGTTCACTTTATAGGCACTAATATTTATTGTATTAAAGAGAATTGGGTATTAGACATTAGGAACTCATAGTTTCATAGTCTCTCTGGAATGGGTGTAGAAATTTAAGTAAACATCACCCTTTCATCTTCAGTGTTTTTATCTCCTTTATCATATTTCCATGGAGTAGATAGTCAACCTAATACTTGAGCCCTTCCAGTGATGGTTACCTATCCATGAGAACACAGTTTATATTTGAATATACCTACTTTTTATGTTCTTCATTCTCTTCTTTTCCCAGACATAAATCCCCAGCTCTTTCAACCTTGCACAAGTTACATGATTTCAAGTGCTCTTATGATTGATGAACTTTAGAACGAAAATTATTTCAGTTAGAAACTGTATTTAGCTACAAGTAACAGAGCCCACCAAACTAGGGGCTTAAAACAGTAAAGGTTTTATTTATTTCACATGAAAGATCCTGCAGTAGATAATGCAGAGCCAACATGGTGACAGCAAATTCACTGGGGACACATGACTTTCTAGATTTCTTCTTTGCCATTCTGAAGGTGTGATTCTCATCCCCAAGCTCTGGAGGTAACCATTGTGGTTACAGCCGTTAAGTTCCCATTCCAGTCAAGAAAAATGGGAAGGACCAAAAACAACAGGATGCATACCTCCTGAAGCTGTCTCCCCTTTTAGGAGCTCTTTTGGACACATTAACAGCAACTTATACTTCTCATTGGCCAGAATTGTGTCACATGCTCAATTCTTATGTAAGGGAGGCAAGGAAACGTAGTTTTTAAGCAAGGTTTCCTTGCTACCTGAATAAAAATAGGGTTCTTTTAAAAGAAAAAGTAAGTAAAAAAGTAAGGAAAAAAGGCAGACTAGATATAAGGTAGGCAATTGGCAGTCTGCATTGGGATGTCCTCTTATAATATTCCTTTCTAAAATATGCCCCTCCCCCGTCAACAGTCTAGATATGGATGACAATGAAGAGTAGAATAAAACTACATCTGTCTCTGGAAACTTGACTTCTAGAATATGGTACCAATTTCTTTAATAGCAGAGAAAAAGCACAGAGAAGTCCTTACTTAGGCAAAGCTTTTTCTGTCCAATTCAGTTGAACTCAGAGCCATAAATCTTGATGTTTACCAAGACTTCCTACCTACTGAAAGTTGAAAGCCTGCTCTTTCCTGGACTGTTTTCTGCTCTGCACTATAACCAATATCCAAATATAGTGGGTCCATAAACCAGCCTCTGGATAGACTAATTTTTTCATAAGGGCATGACTTAACTAGAATGCTGATGAGTAAGTGGCGTAGTTGTAAAATCATTTTAGGAAGGTGTAAGTCAGTTAATGATATGTGTATTAGTGCCAACAATATTTTAAGAAAATATTCCAGAGTACAGAGTCTTGCTGGGATGGATGGCACTGAGAAAATGCATCTACCCACTTTGTTGTTAACTTCTCTTTCTGTCCAAAGGGGCAGGAGGGAAGCACAGTAGTACTCTTTGGGAAAAACTATAAGTAAATGTATACTTACTCTATAAGGAGTCCTGGAAACTTGTAGCTGGTCTCTGAAAGTGAAAGGAGATGAGATAAGAAGATTAACTGGTCATCACAGACATCGATCAGTCAATACACACATTCCTTCTAGAGAGAAACCTGGGCCTAAGTAGCTCAACTATGGTTTATAGCCAGATTTTGGTGGTGGTAACAGTTAAGGGCCGTGTTGCCCTAGTCTAATGAATACAGGTAATGTGATTAGTAAAAGACTTTATCCCCCAAAACCTAGAGAAAAGTCTCAATTGGTTGATTCCCTGGGCCCTTTAGAAAAGGAATGGTCTTAGCACAAAGAATGCTAACATTTAACATCATTGATGAAGCCAAGTTAAAAAGTATACCCTTTCTCTTGTTTTCTCCTTCATTTTCATGTTAGAGTTAAAATCCTGTAAACTCTTATCTGATTTCCCAAATGCCTATCTTTCTGAAATAGATAGGAATGGAATGTAAGACTACAGACCAGGAATAGGTGGATGATGCAAGTTGTCTCATTTCCCTATACTCTTACTTGACTCTGACAGAATTTTATCTGACAGTCACTGAAGGCTTCTCTTCAGCAGTTTTTCCATCAGCCCATAGGAAGAAGTGACAAAAATATGGTTAGAAATATGGTTACTGATTTCATAAAGGCAATGATAACTTTGGCGATGGAGTGAAAAAAAAAAATAAAAATGCATTTTGTTTTTACCTTAGAATCATTAAACTGTGTTTTCTGTGACTTCCAATTACAGTGATTCATTCATAGATTTATTTATTCATCTATTTAATGAATATTACTCATTTACTTAGTACCTACTATGCACTTGGCATTGTGCTAAGTTCTGAAGATGCAAAAATCTCTGAAAAATTATTCCTACCCCCATAAAACTCATGACTAAGTGACTACTGATATTACTTTTGTATTGTATTTTGAGTTATTCAAATGCACAAATATGATAACAAAGTCCTTTAAAAATATCTCAAGGGAGATAGGGTAGATATTAATGGTCCCTTTTTAAAACTGAAGAAATTGAGGCTTACAGAGGTTAAGCAACCTATCCGGATTCCACGGAAAGTTAATTAACAGAGAGAGTTAAATGTTAATTCTTGGTAAGTTTCACATTTTAATATAATGAGTCATTTATATATGAAATTTTTTAAGAACCTGTAGTCAGTATTATTGTAATGGTTGTGTGCAGTGCCAGATGGGTGCTAGAGTAATCAAGAGGATCACTTTATAAATTATATAAATGTCTAACCATTGTACTGCATACCTGAAACTAACATAAAATAATAATAATAATAATAATAATAATAGTAATAGTAATAATAATAATAATAATAATAAAGAAACAGGTGAAATTTGATGTCTGTTTTAAACAACTTTCTTAATAATGTTCAGACTTAGATTCCTGAATTATAAGTATTTCATCCAGGTTGGTCCATGTATTGCAGATCTGAACTATTGATAAAATGAGATAAAAATAAACAGCAATTGAATTTGTTGGTTGTTGAATCTATTTTGTAGTCAAAATTCTAGTGGTGTCAGAATGACTCGAGTCTGACAGTTAAGGTTTGACTCCTGCCATATGGCAGCTGCTATGGACTTTGATAAAGACACATGGGCTATTAGGAAGTGTGTGTTTCAAAGCAGAGAATCATATTTAAAAGATTACTTAAGAAAATACAATCTCCTGTTTTCTAAAGAAGTCAGGTGTTTTTTTTTCTTTTTAAATAACCAAAAATAGAGACTTTTTTCCTTTAACCTTCTTTCCACACAACTTTCACTTCTCATTTAAAAGTAGATTTTGTGGTGGTTTCTATCTCTCTTAATGTAGTCTGCAGTGAGAGAATTTAATCTATCCAGGACTAAAAACACAGAAAATATGGACATGGTCAGTAAATGTTATTTCTCTTTACAGGAGGCAGAGTGTCTGGAACAGTTACCCTGAAGCCTGGCACATACCAGGCCACCTGGAGAGCTTGTAAAATGTGCTGCTGCCTGGGCCCTGGGTTACTCAGAGCCACAGAATTTCTGGGAGTGGGGCCTAGGCATTGGCATTATTTCAAAATACCCCTAGGTGATTCTAATGTACAGCCAGGTTGAGAAAAGCTAGGAATTCCCACTTCTGTTGGAAAGCAAAGCAATTAAATTAAACTAATTGGTACTAAAGAGTGAACAGATTATAGTGTTATTTGAATTTCCAAAATTAGTATCTAAGGGAGATTCTGGTCAGTGTGACAAAGTGTAATGAAGATATTCAGGCAAGGGCAGAAAATATTTCACACAGAAGGGTCTTCCATATTTTCTAAATTTTACCACTTAGATAGCTATCCTATCTAGCTTGGACAACTGCTTTGTTTATGTGGCCCTGGGTTTGAATTCAGCTTCCTGAAATCAAATGTGTTAAGCACTTATCTGATGCCTACATTTGCATAGACTTTTTCCTGAAATTGAAATGTATAGGAATGTGTTTGATTGCCTAGAGCCTTCTTTGTACATCTGTCTTTGTCCCTTTATCATTAGAGCTCTGCCTATACAGAAAAGTAAAATTGACACCCTACCATAATTGGTGGGATATTAGAGCATTTGAAGTCTCATAAGTTTTTTTGTTTTGTTTTGTGTTTTGGTTTTAGGTATTTTGGGCTAATATAGAAGGGGTTGGTTATCAGTTACCTAGAGTGTATTCTCCTATTCATTACATTTCTTTGTGCATTAACTTCAACACATATACATTCATGATTGGAATACCTATATTCTCCTTTTCTGGGTAGGTGTAACGCCTATTACTTTGTCAAATTCTTCAGTATAAGGTGTGTGAACAATTGGATCAAAGAGAGCAGATTCACATCCTGGTTTAGCTTTGGTGAACTTGGGCAAATCATTAACCTCTCTAAGTTTCAATTTCCTTATCTGTAAAGTGGAAATGAAAAGCGTTCTGGTCTCTTAACCATGTCATAGAGTTTGAAAAAGATAATGTATGTAAATCTCATGGTACCTGTGCCTAGTACAGAAGTGCTAAAGATTATTATCATTATTATTACTATTATTGTTGTTCAAGTGTTTGAAAAAAAAGTTGAAGAAAAATGAATAATTGCTTTGGAGACTAAGGATTTATCAGTGGAAAAAGTTGCATTTGTCCCTATTGTAAGTATTTGAGATATGATTATTTGAATATCTGAAATCTAAAATCAAGAGCTATGACAGCATATTTGATCTCAATGGAATACTATAAAATTTCATCTGTTTTTGGTAGAAGGAGAGTAATGAAGTTTTTTTTCCTGGGAAGTCACAGGAATTCCATAGGACCGGTGTGTGATGGGATGGTTAGGAATGTGATCAAATCAGTAATGTGTTACTACAAACTCTTAATTCTTTTTTTTTTTTAAACACTGCTTCCAATCCTTATTAAATGTTAATAGATTGATCTGTCTCTGAACTGATTCACGGTGAGTTCATTCTCACCTCTTCTCTCCTGTATTAGACATGTTTGTTCATTGCTAAGCCTTTTCAGTTATTCATGATCCTAGTTAGAATTTTTAAATAAATTAAAATGCATTTCCTTGTAGCTTACATCGCAGGCATCAAGTGTTTAAAAAATAAATTCATGTTCTTACCAAGAGCTTAATGAATCATTCTCTGGGGCAGAATGGGGTTGGTGAGAGGAAGGAGAGAGATGAAGAAAAATAAAAAGTAAAAAGCAGGTACGTATCAGAAAGAAACTCTAGCCAGCACTGACGGGCTGAAGTTTATCAATGCTACTTTATGATATGTGTCAAAATAAATGCAAGAAACAGCTTTTCTTCAAAGTTTGGAATGTTGTGGTAACTGATATTTAAGTGAAGGAATGTTACAATTGGGAGAGCTGACCAAAAATTCTTCCCCAGACCATCAATTTTATTTATTACGAGAAAAAAGGTGACAAGAAAGGGCATGGAGCATTTATTTATTTGACAAGGTGCTCAGTTATTTTCCTTATTAGAGCAGCAATTCAGATGAACTTTACTATGCTTAGCATGTGTGTTTACCATGTATAAAATTATTGACATATTTACCAGTGAGGAACTAATAAAAATAATCAGCTTAGAGGACTTTTATCTCCCCGTCTGTGGAACACTGTAAAAGTTACATTTTTAATGGATGATGACCACAGTTGTTTTTAGGATTCCTGAATGAAGTCATGAAGTCTTAAAAATTTTGGAACCCATAGTTTTGACTCATATTACAATTTGAGTAAGTGCTTTATAGAAAAAGGCCTGGTCTAATTCTGAGCTTGTGGCTTCATTCTCATAAGTTAGAGGCTTGTTTTCTCAATATAATATTTATAAGCCCCATAATTAAGGCTATACTTTAGTTAGACTTCTTTAAGTTGTGAGGAAAGAGATACATTCAGGTTACATTAGGGACCCATTTATCAAATCAGGTGTCCTATGCTACACTTTTGCATGTAAGTGTACTGCAAAATAAAGACTTTGGGGCCCTCTGCTAAATAGAATTAAACGTTTTGTTTTTTTTTTAGCAAGATTTCTAAGAGATTTAAATGTGCAAGTAGACATTGTGACTAATCAGGAAAGGACATGGCATTTAGCATTTCCCAGGCTATCATCAAGGACTATCTATTCTCATCTCTCAGAACTCTGTTTCTCAGAACACAGCGAAAGGCCGCCTGGAGTAACAGGGTTCCTTAAAAGTACACAGCAGATAGTCAGCCACTCTGAACCCTAGTCTTCCAGGAGTACATCACCATTTCTGATTCAAGAGCAGGACTTGTGACCCTCTTCTCTGTGCTACTTATTTTCGTACTTCCTGAGAGAGAAGATCCAGTAGAGTCTATTGGCCAATATCCAATATGGGGCACTCCTGTTGATCTGTAAAACCAAGGTGCCCCAGATCATTTTGGCCTTTATATACGATCCTTTGGCCTTAGCACAAATTCTTGGAGCAATTAGTTGTGGCCATGATAGTAATATGAAATGGCCCAAACCACATAATTTTAGTGCTGTTTTTCCTTATATGAAGATTGTTAAGTTTCAAGGACTGTTCTGCTTAGGTGGCATGGCATCCACTTTCATGTAAGATATTCATTCATTTATTCAGCAAGCAGTGTGGGGTACCCGTTATGTGTTGAGCACTGTGGTAGGCTGTAAGGATACAAACATGAATAAGATACCTTCCTGGTTCTCAAGCAACTTATGGGTTATTCAAACAGTTCATGTAATGGTTGTTCTTGCTTGCTTCATAAGATATTATTTAGATATAAAACCAGTTGCTTCATTTTTGAAAGCCAGCATGGGTGATTTAAATATATGTACATAACCTCCTTGTTATTTTCCTGTTACTCTTTGATCTTTTACTTGGTTTAAATGTTCTGCAGTAGTCTCCCACAGAGACCAGCACAAGGAATGCAGTACTTGTTGATTGTTTAATTGATAACGAAGGCAGATTATGGCCTCTTTTCAATGCAGGAGACATGATGCAAGCCTTCATGATGTCATCTTCTTTTCCCTTGTGTGTTCTCTAGACAGGCAGCCCAGATGGCACTTGACTGATTGTGGTACAGGAAAGGAACATGGCGACAGCACCCACAGCATTGCCAGAAGGAACCCATTCGTAGCAGTTGTGTGGATCTTTGCTGCCTATAGGTTGTTTCTCTCTCTGCTCAGATGTAGATCTTGATGAAGAAGAAAATTTCAGAGCAAGAGGAAAATTAATTTGTTCTCTTATTTAAATTTAGAAGGATCCTAGGCTTGTGGCTTACTATACTTCAAGTTCAATATTGCCAATGTAGAGGGATCCCTATAGTTGTTGGATTCTTATTAAATATGTTGTAAATTACATGCAGGAACATCTGTTTGGGTTTTAAAAAAGGAAAGTTTCCCTCCTGGGAAATTTAAATATTTCTTTTTAGAGTTTATTTTTGAGTTTATTTCACAGTAAAAGAAAGTTGGGATATCTTAGGATATAAGGATAAAAGGCAAGATTACTGAATTTACTGTTGATGTTGACACCTGTTGCTAAAAAGATTACTTAGGATTACTTTTCATTCATAGCCAGACAGAGATAGTGAATGGAAGAAGACATTCTTCCTGGGCTTTCTCCTAAGAACTCCACCATTCATACTTATGGTTACCGCTCTACAAAGCAACAATCTCATTTGCTATCCTTATTGATTGATCGATTGGGTAACTGCTGACTCCAGAGCTAAGCGATAACACTGCTTTTCATTGGGTCAGTTCTTTGTTCATCTGTTTATCACAATTCTCTGAAGGCTTACTCACCATGTGGAAGGCACTGTGCAAGCCACCTGGGGAAATACAGTAGTACATAAGGCACACTCTCTGCATCCACTGACAGGTACACAACTAAACATAACACAAAACATGTGTGATACATTTTATGTGAAGTGGTTGTAAGGGAAATTGGAACAACTTTGTAACATATGATCATGTGTTGACAAATCCTGGCCACTGATGGATCAGTGTGGATCAGTTTGTAAATAAGGATCCTTAGCAGATCATGGCAACTTTACTTTTTATAAACAGGAAACTCATGTTATTATATTGTTTCTGGACTGCATTTTGCAACTTAATGTATTCTTGAAGCAAAGACCATGACACCATAATTTTTGTTCATTTTGGACAATTTACCTTCTAGGAACATTAGTGGGGACTTGGTATATCATAGGCGATCACCAGCCCCATGCATGGTTGAGGGTCTAATCTGGTGCTCAGTGTTTAAGAGGCTCAGTGTTAAGATATGCCTCTCTTTAAGGCAAATTGTTCTTTGATTTATGATAATATTTTAATTTTTCAACGAAGGAGCTATCTAACTTTCATTACGTATTACCTGCATTTAAAAGATCATATTTACTTATCACATACAATGGATTTTAAGGCACACATTTTTCCACATTTTAACATTTTTGAAATCAGAAGTGTTTTACAGTCAATGGCACGTCATCATTAGTTGGCAGCATTTCACCTCATCCTTTAAAAACCTTCTTTAAAGACACATGCCTTTATTGGGGAATATTAACCATCCCCCTCCTTTTTCTAGTACATGACACTTTAAAGGAATTCAGGGATTCATGCCATTGGGGTCCTACAGTTGTGAGAAAACCAGGACCTCTTTTCTTATATCTTGACATATTATTATATCTTCTCCTTCATGAAATAGGGAGTAATAGCATAGATAGATATGGGATAAAATTGGTTCATGAGTTTGAAATATTTTGTAATGAATTCATTTAACATTCAGTGAATATTACAAAATATATATTCTTACACTATGCATTATACCCATGGGCATATTTGAAGAATATAACAGGTAGAAAAGACACTTTCATGTGATAAGCTAAATGACTACACAAGGCGTAATAATACAATATATGAAAAAATAAATATCAAATGACAGGGTCAGCCAATCAATATAAATACTCAGTAGGAAAAGGTTACTTTGGGCTGGTATAAATTGATGAGAGATATATGAGAGGCAAACTGAGTTTTGAAAGCAATAAAAGATTTGGATAAGAAGAAATGGGAGAGCGAGAAAATATGTGTTCTTCTCCAAAAATTTTTAAACACCTATCTCCAATAGACACAGTCATAGATTAATTCAAAGTGAATGTGCATTTTTAGAGTCCAAACATGTGTTTGAAAATACATTTATGAGATTGACTATTTTACTTAGAACCATTTAGAATATATTTTCTTTTCTAGGAATTTTGTACATTTTCACTGACTTGGGTGGCAGAAGAAGATAGCAAAGCACTGATGACTCACATTTGAGATAGCATAGGAAGGATTGCCTAGGCAGATTTAAAATGAGAGAATTGTCAATGGGACTGGCTGTCTTAGACCTGAATACGAAGTGAGTTTAATCTGTGTCTCAGAGAGCAGTCTTGAACTGAGTAATATGACTAAGCCATTCTCATCTGAAACAAGTTAGACTAGGCCACACTTGGATTAGTTAGCAGGTAATTATGAGGTCTTCTAAATAAACAAGTCACAGTTTGAGAAGATAGTCTTGGTTTCCCTGTGGTTATGGCACTTATATTTCAAATCACAGTAAGCCCCTTCTTCCTGAGCTTGGGTTGTGCTACACGCAGGTTTTAGTTGAAGGCTTGTTTTCATTCGTCAATGGGCTGGACTTCCCTTTCCCTTCTCATCCATTTCCTTCCCTCTAACACTCTGAAGCTTTATTTGAGAATTTCAGAACAGTTTATCAATAAAATTTGATGTTATTTCTTTACATGTGCAGTGCGATTCTAAACTTTTTAATTTAGTGATAAAAATTCACTCTGAGATCAAGAATATTAGATTTTGTTGCTCGTTTAAAATTTTCTTCTTTTTATTTTTCTGTTGATGTTTGGTCCTAATGACTAAAAGACATGTGAGAATACATTTAAGAAGTCTTCCATTTTAATAACTTGTCCCAGAGTTAGATATCAGATTCCTTTCCTTTCCATGCTTTTCATTCTTTCCATGTGTTGGAGAAGTAGTTATCCACCATGCTGCACAAATATATTTTTATAAAATACCCGTGCCCAGGCCCTACCCACAGAGATTCTTATTTATTGGCCTGAGGAAGGGTTCAGAAAGGTTTTTTAAAAATTGAGATATAATCGACATAGAGTATTATATTCATTTCAGTTGTACAACATAATTTTTCAATATTTGTATACATTGAGTAATGATTACCACAAGCCTAGTTGACATTCATCACCACATGTAGTCACAAATATTTTTCTTGTGATGAGGTCTTTAAGATCTACTCTCTTATCAACTTTCAAATATGCAAGAGTATTATTAACTATAGTCACCATGCCATACATTACATCCTCATGACTTATCTATTTTGTAACTGGTAGTTTGTACCTTTTGATCCCTTTAACCCATTTTGCCCACCCACTATCCCCTACCTCTGGCAACCTCCAATCTGTTCTATATCTATGAATTTAATTTTTTTTTTAATAAGTTTTTTTCCCCTAACTCTCCAGGTGATTGTAGAGCCAGGCTGGAGAACTTCTGTGTCAGTTTTGAAACCTGGTTGGAACCAGTGAAAATCTCTTAACCCAGAGGGCACAGCTGGTTCAGTTTAGTAAATCATGAGCCAGAATTTCTCCAGAAGCTGTTGGAAAAAAGACTGCTTGAGCATCCAGAATATTCTTGGGTCCCAGTACTGAGTTATCCCTAAATTAAGGATTTTGACTTCTTTATCTGTTTTCTGCCCTCTAGCTTCAGAGTGGCCCACTCAGTCACTTGGCTGACTTATACAGTATCTTTATGAAAGTTTTTTAAAAAGCCATCTTTTGTTTAAGACACTTATTGCTATTTTCTGGGAAATTGCCAGAATAAATATATAAATCTATAGTCATTTTGTAGAAGGTACCCTGTGGAGTTGTGCAGTACACAACCTGCACAACCACACCCTGTGATCCAACATTTTCTTGTTTTTCCTATTTAAATAAGCCATGACCTGAACTAGTGACCTGGCAACTATAAGCCTTAGATGCCAGTTTTTGACAGGCTGGTCTAGGCATAGCAACTAAAGTAAAAGTCAACTTCAAAGTCTAAGATAGTGGGTTAAGATGTTCTCATAGGCTCCCTGCCTCTTAGCCCATATTGCTTAACTTCAGCCCAAGTTCCTAGGGAAATGAATTCAAAATTGACCAATTGTCCAGAAACTGTGCATGAATAATAGGTAAAATTCATGGCCAATATTCCTTTGCTTGCCAACCTTGGACAGTTCTATTTGCTTATGCAGAACTAAAAATTAACATAACCTACCCAGCCTTGGCAAATTGCTGACTAAGCCAGGCTTATTTTCAGATTCCTCAGCATCTTCTTTTTTTGTCCCTTTCTTCCTGGAAGTGATCACCAAGAAGAGGCAGGTCTATTTCACTTTAAATATTCTGATAGAAGGATTTAGCCCTGTACCTCACTGCCTGGCCAGTAGGTTTCATGGATGGTTGCTGTCTTCATTGTAACTATGCTTAAGCAGGCCCTGGTAGCATAGTAGCACCGTCTACTAGATCTTTCTGCAATGGTAGAAATGATCTATAATCTGTACCATTCAATAGGGTCCGTGTGCGTGTGTGTGTATGCATACATAGTATAAATATACATATATACTCATATATATGTGTGTGTATGTATGTATAGTATAAATGTACATACATATATACACATAATAAATATGTAGTTAAATATAAGATATATATAGCTATATATGTTATATATTTATATTTGTGCTATATCCAATAATATATATAGATATATATTACTAACTATATGTAGCTATTGAGCACTTGAAATGTAGCTAGGGAAACCAAAGAATTGAATTTCTAATTTTAAATACTTTTAATTAAATTTAAATAGCTAGTGCCTACCATATTGGACACTGCAGGTCTGAAAGGTAGCTCTTTATCTGGGGGTGGGGGGGAAGAAATATTTGTTATGCAAATTCCATTTGTTGAGAACATTCTTTTTTTTTATCTTATTCAATCCTCACAAAATCTTGCAAGGCAGATCTTATTATCTCCATTTTATATGTTGAAAATAACTGAAGTTCAGAGAATCAATAATAAAATGATCAAATCAGCTTTCAAACTTAGGTTTCTGACACTAAAGCCAGTGGTTGAAGTTTTCCTGGGGAAGTAGTCGTCACTGTGAAGTTAGAAACTAAATTCATAATAACATCAATAAAGATAACTATGAAAATACTGCCATCAAATGTCATTATATGCCAGTTATAAAAATAGTTATGGGGCTGTAAAGTACAGCATAAGGAAAAGAGTCAATAATATTGTGATAACAACTTATCGTGCCAGATGGTTACTAATCATGGGATCACTTCATAAGATGTATTATTGTCTAATTACTGGGTTGCACACCTGAAACTAATATAGTATTGTATGTCAACAATAATTGAAAAATAAATAAAAAACACATCACTGTATGGTAAAATAATTGCTAAAAGAGTGAGAAGAAATGTGTGTTGGTGAAGGGCAGAAGCAACACACTCAGCAGATAGGAGTATGGCGTCAGAGGGTGCTAAAGCATACTGGTGAAAGACAGGTTACCCTTTGGCTTCTTCAACTCTTCATACCCCAGAGTGAATGTACTCTAACCTTGCTCTTTTCTTCTTTCGTCATATTTAAATTGGACTTTAGTACCTTGAATAGAGCCACTTATTAGTAGCTCCATAGGACTGAGTACAGACACGTCTAGCATTTGCCAGCTTCTTTTCATTAAAGCCCAAGCTCTGGCTAAGGACAGGTCCTATGAACTGGTTCTCTCATCGCCCCCACTACCTCTTCCACTTTGTGCTTTAATATGCCCAGAGTTCACACGTATTGCCCTTTCTCCTATATCCTGCTTTATTCACGGTTCTTCCCTACATCTAGTGAATATGTATTCATCCTATAAGCAATCGTTCTCAGCCCTGGTTACATCAGAATTAACCGGTGCTCTTTATAATTCCAGCTGTCAGGAATCCACCCAGACAAACTGAGTCCAAATTTCTGAGAATGGAGTTTGTCCATTGATATGTTTTAAAAGTTTCCTGTGTGACTCTGATGTGCATAGAACTCTACCGCTACCAGACTTTTTGAACTCAGGGCCCTATGTAGGTTAGTGTTGTGGGTAGAAAAGGGTGGATGTTGTGGGTGGCAAGTAATAAGCAGCTGGACAATTGGCTCAGGGACCTTGAAGGTGAAGAAGAAAAAAGAGATGGGCAAGGGCCCCTCAGAAGCTTCTGTTGCAAGCCATTGTGGATGGGCAAAGCACAAGAAGTTGTGATGGAAGAGAGCTTCAGGGTGAATTACCCGGATGACTTCTCTTCCATTCAACATCATTCATCGAGAACCTTAGCACCAGCCTCCCACAGGGGCACAAAGATAGACAAGAAGCGCTCCTGCCATAGAAAGAGTTGCAGGGTATGGACCTAACAAAAAGAAGAGAAAGATTAGAAAACTTTACTTGACCAAGAACAACCCTAATTTAACTACTTATGGGTACCACTTGCCACTTATTACCCAGCACAATTATCTCACACACATCATTAAGTATGTGTTGGCTTATCTTTGTTATAAATTGTATTCAATTATAGCAGTGTTCTCTGCTTATAATTTCTTAGCCTTCATGTGGTCTGTTTGTGCACAGTTTAAACAAATAGGAAGGAGCCTTAGAGCAATGTTTACCTGCAACTTCTCCCAGAAAGATTATGTGTGAAGTAAATGTCCATAATAGCTTTTAGCAAATGCATTAAAGAAGTCCATTTATCTTCTCTTACAACCCCACCCTGCCTTGCCAACCCATTCCTTTCACCACATCACATCTAACAACTCTCCACTTCTAACCATAGCTTAATTCAAAGTATATTCTGTACTTTGATGGAGATATAAATGAGAAAATTAAAGACAAACTTCCCTGGTAGTCAGGGTCACAAGGAGTGCATGCCTGGAGAACACCATCTTTCCTGGTAGCAGCATCAATGTGTCTCCACGACTTTGTGCCTGCTCTGTGCTTCAGCATCAGTGTTCACTTGAAAAACTGCCTCGATTTTATCATGTGTGTAGTGCTTGGGGTGGGGACCTCCCACAGGAGAAGTGGGAAGCTTAGAGGATGACAAGCATGCCATCCTCTGGGCACTTGACTTCCTCTTTACATCTTCATAACAAATAACATTAACATGGCATAAATTAGCTTTTATCTGTCTTTGTACTTTATATAAATAGAATTACACGGCGTGTATACTTTATGTCTGGCTTCCTTCATTTAACACTATGTTTGTGAGATTTATTCATGTTGTTGGGTGTAGTTCTAGATCATTTACCTTCATAGCTATAGAGTTTTCCATTGTGTGAATAAACTTTGATATATTTATCCATTCAACTGTTGATAGACATTTGGGTAGTTTTCAGTTTGAGGCTATTAAAATCACTGCTATAAACAATGTGGTGCATGTATTCCAGTGAATGTATATATAAATTTCTATTGGGAATATACTTAAAAATGTAAATTCAGTTTAAACAGATACTGCCAAACAGATTTCCAAAGTAGTTCCACTGATTCTTGGGTACCAGCAGTGTATGAGAGTTCTGGTGCCTCTACTTGGCCTTTTCTATCTTTTTTATAGACATTCTAGTGTGTGTAAAAGATCACACTGTGGTTTAAATTTTTATTTTCTTGGTGACTATTAAAGTTGAGTACGTATTGTGTTTATTGGCCATCTACAAATAACTTTTGGTGCTTGTGTTAATATGGTTGTTCTAATAACACATAGACAAATTTCTTATCCTACTTTATCCCTAACAATTTTTATAACTTCTTTAACCAGTAAAGTATCATAGAGAAATCAATTCCCTCCTATAGGCTAACCTAATACAATTGTTTTCTCAAGCTGTTCAGTTACCTCTAGTGAAGGAAATAACTTTTGTCTCAATGCAAAGAGGATTTTACTAAAATTAAATGATTTAATGTATAATAAATGTGAACAGATTTAAGGAAAATTATGCATTGTCATTTTGGAATTTGAATAACTGATAAGTTTTTAGATGAGATAAAATATTTACACCAATTATATTTTCCTCAAAACACAGTTAGCCTTAGTGCTAAGAGAAAGAACAAGCTTAGAGAAGAACTTAACCTGATGAGTTTCTAAATGAGGATACTGTTCTAGAGTTGATATGACATTGATAAATTTGATTTGAATCAAGTAAGCTATTGTTTAAGAGGCCTTTTCTATTACTGGAATTCAAAGCTGCCAAGCTGTTCTGTGAAGTGCAGTCATGGAACTTCAGAGAAGGTTTCCAGTTGGGTGAGTTGAATAACTCATTTAACTGACAGAGATGGGAGCATTTTGGGCTTTGCTCAAGACCACATGGGCAGTGAGACAGCTGAGAAAAGAAAAGCTAGAGAATAGTAGGAGTCACAGAAATCTAATAAGGAAGACTGTCTGGCTGTATCTTCATGTTTCTGTTCTAAGCAAACACACAGTGGATTTATTGTCTGTCAGTGAGTGGCAAAGGTGTATAAAAAGTGCTGGTTCTCCTTGTTGGAGAAAAATATTTTAGTCGGTCATGTATTGTTGACTGAACCTTCTTATTCTTTGAGGCATCAACAGGATTTAAGCTGATCCCAAGGCTCTCAAGATTGCTTGCTTGGATGTTTCTCTACATAGGATATCACCTCATGAAAATGTTTAATCAAGGGATAGTTTTCTTAAAAACTTTAATTCTTTGAACTCTCTCCTTCGCTGGTCAAGAGCAAACACAGTGCAGATCTCTCTTCATTTGTCAGTTCTTGCTCATGTGTGTTCCTGATTGGCCTTAGCAGTAAATGGATCAGTGATGTACTGAGAGGACACTGAGGCCTGACCGACCATCTACTACCTCATCCTAGTGCTGGTCATTCTATCATTATTGCTATACTCCTTTGAGTTTTGAAGGCTTTGGGGTTTTGGAGTGGATTATTTAAAACACTTGTTAACTTAGGAGAGGACCCACTTGAAATTTTTATTATTCTTAGCAAGGACTTGCTAAAATAAATCTTGCATAAAAAAAGAGGAGGCAATGGGAGGTCATTTATAAGAGAATAAATTAATTAGAGCCCCAGCTTTGTAAAACTTTATTTTGTCTTTATTCTGTCTAAAAAATTTACCAAAAGCATCACTCTTAAAAGTTATATATATGTTTACTTTTTACCCAAAATTCATTGCAAATTTGAGGGTAAAATGTATTTTGAAACATATCAAGAAGTAGTTCAAATATAGTTTCTATCATTATTAAATTTGCCCTTAGGCCAAACATAGGGTTTCTTGTGTATTTGTATATGTGCGTGGGTGAGTGTCTTCATTTTTATCCATATCACCTAGAGATAATGAGTGTGACAACAACAAAGAGGAAAGGAGCTGATTATTTCTCCTTGTCATTGGCCTTTGCCTCTAAAATTTCTTGTGGTCTGTCATACTGGCACATTCCCCTCTGCTTCTAAATAGCTCATGTTTTAAAAATATTTTGAGAGAATTATTCCACTGTGTTTTCCATCCATAGTGAAAATCTCTGGTTATATGTTCTAGAGAAATGTTACAAATAATAAACGGGAAAGAAGGATCCACAGAAAAGTCCACCTAATAAACCCCTCTTTGAGCTCCAGACTGCTATCCAACATCCCCTTCTCTTCCTTTCTGGAAGTGTGTGAATTATAAATCCTCATGGGTGGTGAACTTTTTGTGCTTTAAGGGGAGAAAGAAAAGGATCTGCTTGACTTTTGCTGAAGTGAGTCAATGCCTTGAGGTAATAGCAGATGTTACTACCTGGAAGGCTAGTGACTTTTGATATGAAAGAAACCAGGGCTTTAACGTTTCAGATAACTGTGTCTGAGATAATTCACATCTGGTCTGGAGCCCTTGCCTCTTTCATTGACAGTAAGCCATATTTTAACTCATCCCCAGATGTGCAAAGTTTATTATTGACTCAATGAGTCACTAATTGCCTTTAAAGTTTCATTAAAAGAAGAGACATTACTAAAGAGCTTGTATTAGTCACAGTTTGATCCAGTTTCAGTTATTCATCTGAGGCGAGAATTGTTAATGTAAGCAAAGATGCCAAAAAAAAGAAGCTAATGTAGCTATTGGACTTTCCGCTAGTCAGGTCCAACAAATACTGAAAAATGTGAAGGACCTGTTGAAATGGCATCTGTCAGCCCGTGTGACATGCTCCAATGGGGATGGATATTATATTATTGAAGATAATGGCTTGTGTAAGCTGTCACGTTTCCCTGCCTCATCTTTTCACTTTTCTCGCCTCTACTATACTGTTCTTTGCTCTCACGACTTCCACATAAATAGCACATCTACTCAAGACATAGAGTTTATTTTGAAGGACACAAGTAATTCAAAAGCTTTTTATGTTTAGATATTACTTACCTAATTTAAGTAGTCTAGCAATGATGAAATACTAGCATAGCAGAATCTAAAATAGTTTGGCCCAGCTTATTAAGTTGTTATGATGCACATTACAATCTAATTTGCTGTAATTAATTAGTGGAGAGAGGATAGAGCCACAGCCTTAATTGCTTTTATCTAACAAATGTTTTTGAGGAGAGTTCATTTATTAAGAGCACAACCGAGGAGAGAACATATGCAAAAGCTCTTTTTGTTCTACCTTCACTTTACATTCCTCTCCAGTGCTATTATTTAAAATAAAATTTTTGAAGCTCTAAATAGAAGCATGCGTTGTGTTCCTTTGTCAGTGGCCTTTTATACTAAACTCACATTTCCTAAAGCATGGTCTTTACATGCAATATGTTTTTCTCCCAGTGGTTGCTGACATTTTTGTGCTTTAACTCTTTCAAATCCTTAGAGTATTCATAGAATTGGGAGGAATGATGGGACCCAGTTCTCTCCCTCTCCTTGTCAAGCCTCTAGACCAAGATAAGATGACTAATATAATTTTTCAGAGTTAAAATAGCAATATATAACCCATAGTAAAGATATACAGCTTGTTAATATTGGTTCCTTGAATCAGCATGACTGTTTTTAAAGGATATCCATTTTTTTACATGTCAACAAGCAAACAGTAATAATTCATTAATTATTTATCTTAGATAGTTTCAAGGTGGCTTTTACACATATTATTTCATTTAGTCATCTTCCAAACACTGAAGCAGCCTGGGTAAAATGCTATTACTTTCCATTTACAAATAAGGGAACTGAGATTAAAAGGTGTTAAGAGATTTGACCAAGAGCACACAACTGTCTTTAGTGGAGACAAGAAACAGGCCTGGCCTTCTGATGGTCAGCTGGCATATAACCCTCTACATCACTGTTGATAAAGATTTTAAACACACAGAAAATAACTATAACATATATCCACATATCTACCTGCCTAGATTTAACAAATGTTAGCCTTTTATTTGCTTCAGATCGATTTTGAGCATCTTTAACCAAGTATTGTGAATGCTTTTATTTATTTACTCTTCTTCCTCCATCTCTTTTTCATCCCTCATGCCCTTCCTTGAGAGTCGCCACTGTCCTGAATTTGTTTGGAAGCATTCCCTTGAAAGTTTTCAGATGTTTACTCTATATGTATATGTCCATGAACGTAAATAACATTGTGTCGTGCTTTAAAATTTCACATATGGGGAATCGTATTTACCATTTGTAACTTCAAGTTGGTCCTTCTCTTCAGTAATGTTTGTGAAATTTATCCCTGTAGATCTAGTTCATTCTTTTCAACAGCTGCGTAGTATCTCATTGTATGAATATACCACTGTCTACTCACCCATTCCTTATTTGTGGACCTTTAGGCTTTTGTTCATTTCCCCCTATTTCAAACAATACAGGAAAGAACATCTTTGCGTAGCTCTCCTCAGCCAAAGGTACAACAGTTTCTCTAGGTCTGAAGGATATGTCTAGAAGTTTAATTATTGTGCTATGCACATTTTCAGCTTTTGAGGTATTATCATATTACTTTTCAAACTATTGTACCAATTTGTGATCCCACAAGCTACTTATAAATTCTCTTTCTCCACATCCTCTTCAACAATTGGTGTTATCAGCTTTTATATTGTCCGCCACCACTCCCAACCCCCACCATTTCACTGGTGTATAATGATATATCCTTGGTTTAATTTGATCCTAATAAGTTTGCTTATCTCTTCTGACACTTATTGGTCATCGAGATTTCCTATTTCACAAATTGCCTGATAATATTATTTATATTTTTTCTATTGAACTTTTTGCATTTTTCCTATTATTTGTAGGAATTCCATATATGTTCCAAATACTTTGCAAATATCTTCTCCCAATATGTGCCTTGTCTCAACTTTGCTTATGATGACTTTTTTGAGGATTTTAATTGTAATGTGCAATATAATTTATCAATATTTTCCCTTACATTTTGCAGTATTCTGCCTTTTATGGGATGCCTTAGACTGATGTCATAAAGATACTTATATTTTTTTCTAAAGACTTAAAGCTTTTCATTTCACATTAGGTCTTACATTTATTTTGAACTTATTTTTGTAGATGGTGAAAGGTAGAAACATACTTTTATCTTTCCTTGTGAATAATCAGTTGTCACAATGTCATTTACTGAACAATCCATATTTTAACTTTTGATTTTTAAAAATTTAGTTTTCATTTTATATCAAATTTGTTTCTGTACAAAATATAAATATTCAAGAATTCTACATTTTTTTTTAATGAAAAGTAGAAGTTTCCTGCTATTACACCTCTTACCATTTCTCTACCCCAGATAAAAACATTATTTCACTCTTAGTTTTTATAAACTTAAAAAAGCCTTTATCTTTTAATAATATGCTTATGTTACCAGTTATTAATTTTTCACTTTGGGGCATTATTCTTGACCTTCAAAGTTTGGAAGATGAAAGTTCTTTCCTTTTTCCATTCTCCTAAAACAGTATTACTGTAATTTCTTTTTCAAAAGTATTCTAGGTTTAAATTATTTTCATTATGTAAACCCTATTTACAAATGAGCTATATACTATAGTTTAATTACTTTTCTTTTCCTGAATATTTTATGGTTCATTTTTCCTGGAGTTGTCTTATTTTATTCATTTTCATTTTTTCTATGTTTTTATCATAATTATCCTCAACCTGTCTCTTATTTATATAAATCACCTCTGATGTTCAAACACTTCCATTTTCTGATAGTATCATCTTTTTAAAAAATTTTTTGAGATATAATTGACATATAACATTATATTGGTTTCAGGTATACAACATAATAATTCAATATTTAAGTATATGTTGCAAAATGATCACCACAATAAGTCTAGTTAACATCTATCACCACACAGTTACATTTTTTTTTATAGTGAGAACGTTTAAGATCTACTCTTTTAGCAACTTTCAAACATACAATACAGTATTATTAATTGTAGTCACCACGCTGTATATTACATCCCATGACTTATTTATTTTATAATCGAAAGTTTGTACCTTTTGACCCCCTTTACCCACTTTGCCCACCCCCAACCTTCCGACATGTAAGTGAGGTCATCCAGTATTTATCTTTCTCTGTCTGACTTATTTCACTCAAGATCCATTCACGTTGTCACAAATGGCAAGATTTCCTTCTTTTTTATTACTGAATAATATTCTGTTGTGTGTGTGTGTGTGTGTGTGTGTGTGTGTGTGTGTGTGTGTATACAGCACATTTTCTTTTTCCATTTATCCATTGATGGACACGAGGTAGCTTCCATGTCTTGGCTATTGTTAATAATTCTGCAATGAACATGGGGATGTACATACCTTTTTGAGTTAGCATATTCATTTCCTTTGGATAAATACCCAGAAGTGGAATTGCTGAATCATATGGTAGTTTTATTTTTAATTTATTGAGGAATTGCCACACTGTTTTTCATAGTGGCTGTACCAATTTATATTTTTACCAACAAGGTTTTCCTTTTCTCCATATTCTCACCAGCACTTGTTATCTTTTGTCTTTTTGATAATAGCCATTCTAACAGGTGTAAGGTGATATCTCATTGTGGTTTTAATTTGCTGATATCATCTTTTTATAGAAGTCTATTCCAAAGCATTCTCACCTTCTGAAATCTGGATGAGTTGCTTTCTAGCAGGTAAATGAGCTGCTGTCTTGAGCTCTCCCTTTACCATCATTCTAGGAATTCCCTTTGCTTTCCTCTTGGATTAGATTGCCTATTTTCTAGATTTCATTCTTCATCTCTCTTTGCTTAATTTGGTGGACTATATCCATTAGGAGCTTTCTGAGAAAAAGTACATGTGAGATAAAGTTCTGGGGATTTTCTGTGTCTGAAAATATCTCTATTCTAGCCGTAACTTGGCTAGGTATAGATGTTTAAATTAAAAACTATTTTCTCTCAGAATTTTGAAGGCATGGCTCCATTATCTCTTACTTTCTAGTAATGCGCTTGAAAAGTCAGAGCAATTTTATCCCAATCCTTAGTAAGAGAAGGCTAATAATATGAAAGGAAGATTGAACAGAGCCATCAAGATAGTTATTGTTTTTGCTGGGAATGCTTCAAGGTAACCACTGAGGACGCCTGCAAGGAGGGAGACTCCCATCTCATTTTTAAACTGAAGGCTTTCTGAGCTACAGAACATCAGAGTCCCTATCTAGTGCTAGAGTGGAGTAGCAGTGAAAGAGTATTTGGAAGAATCTCATGTGTGTTTGGTGTCTTCTTCCTGACTGGGCAAGGTGGGCAAGAGACATCCACAAGGCCTGAGTGTGGAGAGAAGTCAGTAAGTGGGAGGAGCCAACAATCAAGGATACATGAGTTTCCTGTGGACCAAGTGAAGGTAGCTAGGCTTATATTGTCCTCAAGAAGCTACCCCCACCCCCAGGAGCTTTCTTCTAGGCAAGGAGACCACAGCAGAAAGAGAGAATGAGTGTACTTTTTGGATTGAGATCTGGGGGTTACACAAGAAGTCAACTGAAAAGTGCTTTGTTGCAGTGTGGAGGCTCCAAGGTAGGGGGCTAACCCTCAAAACACTCTCATATTTACTTTTGAGTGCCTGCCACCCAGAGGATACCCACAGCCAGATTTCAACAGCATCCTGGAGGATCCAGTGGAGATATTCTCAGTCATACAAAGTTTGCCACACAAAAAACAACTTTGTAAATACTCTTGGAAGAAGTTCTCTAATAAGAAAATAATAATAATTCTAGGACATGCAGCCAAAGATATAGAAAATAAGGATGGCTAAATTAAATGTACTAAAGTTTGTTTTGTCCAAGAAATTATCAGGGGCCAAAGGGAAAAAAAAAAACAGAAAGCAAAACAAAACAAAATCCCTGAACATTCTAGAACTATAATCCTAGATAATATTAGAATGAGGAAGAGAGAAGTAGAGACTCAAAGGATGTAAATGTCGTAACAACATAGCCTCAAAATCTACGGAGCATCATGTTTAAGTAAGGTTTTTTCCTACCTGAAGTATAAGGATGGTTCAGCATCAGAAAATATCATGGGATTACAATATATTTTTAGTCTTAAAAAGAAAGATTATATATTCATTTCAAAAGATGCAGGAAAATTGTTTAATAGCAGTCAGCTGATGGTGAGTGGAGTAGTGGTACAAAGGAAATATAATAAGAAATTACCCACTTCCTCTTCTCTTGAGGATATTGACCTTCCTATAGACATCTCTACCTTGAGTGGAGGGTAGAGAATCTTAACTTTAAATTTAAATAGAGATTTTTTGTTTTGTTTTGCCTTAGATTGGGTTTTCTAGAAGCAGAATCTGAGTATAGAATTCAGGGGCAAATAAATTTTTGAAAAATGCTCTTCAGAAAAAGTAAGGATAAGGAAGGTGGGAAAGTAGAGCAAGAATACGGTTTTGGGTAAGGTCTAGCCTTGGCTTGATCTATAAGGGAGGGCTCTGCAGCCCAAGTTGCACAGCAAAACAGTTTCTCCTGGAGCCAGAGGCTGGCCTCTTGTACCTTCGAAATTAGTCATTAATGTCTATGTGGTGGTTACGAGTGGAGGGGAGGTGTCCTGATTTCCCATGCCTGGTGGTACCTGTCAGCTGAAGGCAGTTCTCCTGAGAGTTCTCTGGGAGCCAGTCACAGATAACCTTCACAGCAGCTGAGTGATGGGTATGCAAGCACAGTGAATGGGATAAGGGAAGGGTGGGGACAACACCCTAGCTGTACCACACTGATTCATATATCAAACTGGAAATTCTAGTTTCTGAATCAAGATTGTGTTTTACAACTTCAAGTGATTGCTGTGATTCCAACTAATAAGGCCAGCAGGATACAAAAACAAAGTGGCTTTTATGATTATACCTCATAAATCCAGCATGCTCAACATACCATATATGTATGTATACACACATATATATCATGCATATATATGCATATGTACATATTTCATCACATTTCACATCATACATACTTATATATACATATATACATATGCATATATATTTCATCTATCTAATGTTCTATAGCTTATAAAAATGAATATTCTATTCTTACAATGATCTTACAAGTGGCCACTGTTGACTTCATGTTGACATAAACACTAAAATCTATATAGCTGTTATTGCTATAGCAAAAGTATAGACGATACTCATATTTTTTTGTCAACATTCTACTTCTTTGAAATAAAGAAAGTTGAAAAGAGGGCATTTCTTTTTCTGCCAGAGATCTGGAAACATTTTGTCCCTGGGATGGACTTCCAGCCAAATGAGGATCTCCATAGGAATGGAAGAAATCACATGCTCTGCTCCAGAACCCTGTCTGCCAGGTCACACTGCTTTACTTTGGATTTCTACCATCTGGGCGGAGGGCAGTCCAAAGACCTGAGACCCACTGTGGTGCTGCGTATTGCTAAGCATCGCCAGGGAAATGTGTCCTCTTGTGTCTTTGCCAGGTAAGGATCTGAAGATGAGGTGTTTGTATCCCTGGTGCCTCACGTTTTGTGCCAAACCAGGACTGCACTGCAAGAAGTCCCCTTGCCAATTTTCTTTTATTAAAAATATATTCCTTTCCATGCCCAAGAATAACATTATGGAAAAGGATAACCTGTTAGCTCTGCTTGCCCATGGTCCTAAGAAATTCGGCAGGATCCCACGGAGTTCCAAACCACGCATTTTTAAATTCACACGCTAAAGATAAAAGGTATATTAATGACATGACAACAGAAGATGCGTAATTCTTTTGAATGCTTTACAATGTCACCAGAGTGCCAAGTGTAAATGTTATAAAGGTGGGCATACAGTATGGCTGTATACATAGTATGCTTATATTTCGAGCAATAATAAAATATGCTTCTTTAAAATTTATGAAAGCTAAGCTGACCATTAAGAATTTAGCATTTCATTTTGCCATATTTAGACATTTAGCCCGCGGTTTCACACTTTGCATTTGGGGGTTCTTCCAAGCTCAGTGGTCCTAGACATAGTCAACATCCTCTTCTTTTAGAGTTTATATAGCCCCACGAGCATTCAGAATCTCCAGGCACACACTGCACTATTATTTTAAAGCACATCTTTTAGTGCCAGGCAACAGGCAAACACCAGTGAAGTTTTAGGCAGAGGCATGTTTATTTGTTTTCTGTGGTTCAGAAACCATTTCCGTTTGCTTGAATAAGACACTGTCTAAAAGCAATTTCCTTTTTTTCCCGTGGCTCCTTGGAATGGTAAATTATTAAAATTATCAGGGCTATTGGTATAATAATGAATTAGATTTTATATTGGAGAAGACACTGAGTAGAGGAAAAGACTTGAAACTTAACATAAATTTATTCTATAGGACTCAAGTTTGGGATTTTGTCATTGTTTGTTACTCTTTCCTTGATCCACATACACTCTCTTTGGTTCCAATAGTGCATTATAAAGATGATCCATCTCAGGATGAAGTTCTGTCTTAGCTCACATCACTGCTCAAGAGAGGTTGCAAGTAAGAAGAAAACAATGAACAATTAAGTAGAATTCACAAACAAAAGTGAATGAAGCTGCTGAAAAGAGAACTTTGTTTATTGGTGGATCTCTATGTACAGAGAAACACAGTACATCCATACTGGACTGTTAATCAGAAAATATGGATTCTGACCTGTGCTTTGACACCCACGTGACTTTGGGCAAGACCCATAACCACCCTAAGTTTCAGTTTCCACTTCTGTGAAATAGTGAAACTGGTTACCTGCTTTGCCTACTCCAAAGAATTGTTAAGTATCATATTAAATAGTATATGTCATGAACTGCAAAGTATTATTAATATAACATACTGGTAGGGCAAGGCCCCCATCATCCCACTTCCTACTCATAACTGGTCTCCTGTTCCCAGCCTCATCTTTCAAAATCCTCTCGGTCCCTCCTGGACTTTGAAGCCAGCCAAATCTTCCTAAATTACCATTTCCAAGGAAACATCTTAACTCTTGCAAGCCACGGAAGTCCCGTGTAATATTTTTAAATAATAAAAACAATATTATCATGAGAAAGGAATAATGTGGATGATAATGTAATTTAGATGTCAGTTTAGATCTCTCTGTCCCTTGAGAATCTAGAGAGCTAAATAAATTAATTCCTACTCCCAAGTCCATAGCCCATAATTGGTCACAATAATGTCATATAAATGAAGGAGAGCATACTTCCTCAGGATTGCTAGATTTATCTGGACGTGTGTGTGTGTGTGTGTGTGTGTGTGTGTGTGTGTGTGTGTGAGTGACAGAAACTCAGTTTAAAATATCTTAAGCAGAAAAGTAAATATCTTCACTTATATAACTGAAAGGTAGTGTGGCTTTGCTAGATCCAGTGACACAAGTTATATCAACATAATAATGTCTTTTTCTTTTTGCTCTTTCCTCTGCATTGTCTTCACTCTTAGGTAGTCTCTCTCCATGTGGTAAATATGCTGATGAAGGCAACCCGAATTAACTAAGATTAATTAGCAGTCACTTACTGTTGCAAGTAAGAGAACATAAAATAAAAATGGCTTAAAGAATATGCCTTATTTCTCTCACACACATGAGTTTGGATGTGAACAATTCAAGGCTGGTAAAACAACTATGATCCATGAAGTCTTCAGGTACCCATTCTCACAGCTTTCTGAACTGCCATCCCTGGAGTGAGGGCATAGCTCATGGTCTGAGATGGAGCTCCAGTCATAACATTCATATTCTAAGCAGCAGAATGCAAGAAGGAAATATAACAGTGAAGGATACAAGACAAATCTCAAAGATTTCTGAATGCTCGCACATGAAATTTCTATTTATGTACCATGTGTTGACTAGGCCATAAGTAGCTGCAAGAAAGGCTGGAAAATGCAGGCTTTATTCTGTACATTCTATAAGACCATTTATAATTGTGGAGAAAGGAGTGGACAGATATTGGAGAACAAATAATATCCTCTGCCACATAGCCCCAATACACATTGTGTTAGCTTTGTAACCTTCATGGAAAGAAAACATCTTCTCAAGTAGGTCTAGCAGAAAACTCCTGGCAACTCTCTGATAAGCCCAGCCTGAATCTCATATCCATTTTTCAACCTTCAAAGTACAGGAGGGACTTAATTTCAACCAAGTACTGGTGGGATCACTGACCAGGCCTAGTCATATTCATTCCTGTTGTGGGGATGGGAAATGGGGCCACAACAGCCACATAAGAACACATGGAATGGGTTCCTCCAGGAAAGAAAACTATGTAGGTAGATTGTGATGCTTAATTTTATATGTCAGCTTGACTGGGCAAAGGGATGCCCAGATAGCTGGCAAAACATTATTTCTGTGTGTGTCTGGGGGGTGTCTCTGGAAGAGATTAACATTTGAATTGGTAGACAGAGTGAAGAAATCACCTTCAGCAATGCTGATGGCATTATCCAACCCCGTGAGGGCCTAAATAGAACCAAAAAGGAGGAGGAAGGGTAAATTCACTCTCTCTCTCCTTGAGCTGAGACATTCATCCATCTTCTCCTGCACTTGGAGAATCCAGGCCTTTGAACTCAGACTGAATTACATCACCAGCATTTCTATTTCTCCAGCTTGCCGATGGCAGATCGTGGAACTTTTCAGCCTGCATAATCACACGAGCCAATTCCTATAATAAATTTCCATGTATCTCTCCTATTGGTTCTGTTTCTCTGGAGAACCTTGGTTAATACAGACAGGGTGTCTAATATGAGACAAAAGAGAAAGGGATGCTGGATGGGTGTGGAGAACAGATGTTCACCATGGCTTCTCTGTTTCCAGCTTCAGGACATTCTGTTTTATTCTATGTCAACTGAGAAGGAAAATTCAGTTTTCTCACTGAGTGAAAAAAAATTCCTCCAATTTATTTCTGTACAAAATGCTCAGGGTAACATCTTATCATATATGTCTAAATATGATAAAAGCATGAAAGCATGGATATTAGCTATGCCCACATTTCCCCAATGAGATGTGAATGTTATACGAACGCAACCCTTTGGAGTTGTACAGTGCATAACCTAAACAACCTTATGAGGTGTCTCTGGAAGCTGTCATTGAAAGTTTTGCCCCAACCCTCAATCACCCATTGATGTAATGATAGGATGGGTTTTTATTTTCCATGACTCTTGTAGGTAAATATTCATAATCACCACAACCCAATCATATATTGTATTTTTAAATTTTTTTTAAATAGTCACCTATATTGACTAAGTGAAACCCAACACTTGTCATTTCGAGGTTATCATAACCTTAGGAATATTTACTAAACCTCCTATTTTAAAACCTGCTAATTTTATCTGGTTAGTGCTTTCAAACCTTGGCTGCTGCACCTTAGGATCACCTGAGGTATCTTAAGAAAGGAAAGTTCTCATTGTCTACCGATTAAATCAGAATATCTAGGGAGTGAGGTGTGATCTCCATCTTTTTCTCTTTTCATTCTTGTTCTTTCCTCTTTCTTTCCTTCCTTCCTTATTTTCCTTCCTTCCTTCCTTCCTTCCTTCCTTCCTTCCTTCCTTCCTTCCTTCCTTCCTTCCTTCCTTTCTTCATTTCTTCTTTCCCTTCCCTTCCCTTCCCTTCCTTTTCCTTTCCTTTCTTCTTTTAATGTAATTTTCATAAGATTAACCTTCACGAGCAATTAAAATGAAAATTTATTGAGATCTATGTGGGCTAATTAATCTTTCCTACACAAAATTTGTCCAAAATAGAGTATGAGAGACTTCATAAAGCCTCAAATTTAAAGAATTTCTTTGCCTTATATCCAGGCACTTATAGGACTTAGGTTTTCTCAGAAATCTCAGTCATCTAGAGATGCCAGAACTCTGAGCATCTTTCTAAGTGGGGGTACTTGGTCTCACTCCTAAGAGGGATCCAAACTCCTGATCCTTTCCACCTCGCTGACACTTGTGACTGGCAGGGATTATTCTGCTGCTTAAACCTTATGGTTCATCTTTGCTGATGAACAGTCCTAGCACCATTTCCATCTTGTCCAGACTAAAGCTCAAGACAGCATACACTGTTTAACAATTAAAAGAAATATCCCGAGCTCAGCTCTGTCCTAGCGCACTCTGCTAAAGCTCCCATTTTTCTTAATACATGTGCAGGGGCCTGGCACAGCCCATGACTGGCTTTATACCAAGCAAGTGTATTTTGCAAGTGTCTTAAATCCACCAGCAAATCTGTGTTTATTTAACTTAGTTTCTTTCTTAAATGACTCTACAAAATGTTAGTAACTATGGGTCAGGTTCAGAAAGAGTTTATTTTCATGTTCTAATTAGCATTTCCAGTGGCAGAAACCTGATTACCAGAATGTCTCTGTCCCCTCACCCCTTCTTTTCAGTTCTTATTTAGATGTGATGCACTGCTTTAATGGCAAAATTTGAACTGGATGTTAGAAGGGACCCAAGAGTCATGATTGGTCACCTTCTGCAGCTGCTCACTACTGGCTCTAAAAGGCATAAACTTAGTATTTTACTAAGAAAAAAGGAAAGGAAAGAAGGGGTGAAAATAAAAGAAAGCATAATATCCTTACAAAAATGTTTTGGTGTAGCTGGTGAAGGAGGGAGGAAAGATAAAATTGATCCACCCATTACCACCAGAGATTGAATCCTCCTAGAATAGCTATGGCTGAATCGTTACCTCCTTTATCATTCTAATCCTAAATCAAATCCTGGGGGATTTTCAGATACCCTTAAACTGTCACTAATGATCTATATGCTAATAATCAGGTCTCCAGTTGCCCATTTTGCACTCCTATACCACAACCCCTCTGCAGCTAACCATTATGGAATTAAGCTTCTGCTGAGTTTTCTTGTCAAGGGTGATTGTGGGCTCTGTTCTAGGGCTCCCAAGGGTCACCTCTAAGGAGCCAGGTCTTTCATGGGGGCAGCCCAGTATAGTGGAAAGAGCCTGGACTTTGGAGCCCGATAGATCTCCAGCTTCTTGGTTGTGAATGAACAAATGGCCAATGTTCAGTGTTGTGGAAAAAGGGTTCAATAAATGATATCTCTAGGCCATACTAATTACACAGGATAGAAGAGAAGATACCAGGGAAAAAGTCATTAACATAAAGTGGCTGATGAGACAACAAAAACCTTAGCAAGGCAATTTAATTTAGGAAAATGATTAAAGAGAAAAGAAAGCAGAAAAAGGTTAACAGCTATACTTTAAGAGAAAGACATGAAGTTATTCCTTTTTTTCTCTTGCATAGTCTTCATGGAAAGTGACAATGGACCAATTCCGATGTCAGTAAATCTTTGAACACCTATGTTTAGTTCCTTTGCACAGTCAGCAAAGTAATAATAGAATGAACCTGGAATTAGGAATTAGATCTTTTTAATGAAAGCTCTGACCCCAATTAACTGTTTATACTGTCATAAGTAATTTGGTATTTTGAAGTCTTGGTTTTCTTACCTATAAAGGTGAGAAATTCTTGTCCGCCTTTTTCCCAGGGGGTTTCAAGACTCAAATGAAATAGTATTTATTCATTATTTACCTATTTTATTTATTTAACAAATATATATTGTGTACTATGCACCAAGCACTATTCTAGGTGCTGGGGATATAGGAGTGAATGATGCAGACTAAAGTCTCTCCTTTTATGGAGCTTACATTTTAGCAGTAGGAGAAAGATATAGAAATCAATAGATAAATGAATAATATGTCAGGTATTGATAAGTGCTTTGGAAAAAAAAGGATAACTAAGGGGGATAGAATTACTTAAAAGCTTTATAAACTGTAAAGAACTATACGAATTTAAGATTTTACCTTAGTTTCAAGCTTCACTGATTAATAGGATTTAGCTCAAGGTCTTTGACACTGGAGACTACATTTGATTCTTTCAAACAAGGGGAATTCCTGTTATTGTTTATTACAAGATCAGCCTTTTACAAAAGAACTCATTCTCCCACCTCTTCCTAAATCCTTATATTGGCATGAGGCTTCTAGGAAAAGACTCATCTCCTTTAACATAGAGATTTAAGTCAGTGGCAGAAATATCTAGAATTTGAGTGTTTCTGGAAAGATTTTTTTGGGGGGTGGGGGAGGAGGAGGATTATTCAGTGCTTTGTTTTGTTCTCAGGCCTGATGAAGATGGAATTAGCCTATCTTTATAGGTGCTATGTATTAAATATTAATCTTTAATTATGATTATGCACAGTCCATTTTATGTAATTTCTTGATTAATGTTAAAAAGCATACTTTTAAAACATTTCTGAATGTGCTTCTAAATGGAAGGCATGTCTCTGAATAGAGAGAATAGCAAGTCACTCTATTCTTACACTGAGGTAAACACAATTGAATCACAACTTGAGAAGCCAGTTGCAGATTTTATTTTAACATAAAAACAGAGCACTCTCACCTAAGAGGCTGAGTACTACCAGCTCCAGCTGGGAGGATTGCTTCCAAATAATATGAGTTGCCCTTGGGCATTAAGGTGGCAGTTCTGCAAATGGAATTCAAATTAATTTAGATATTCATTCTATTAAGCTGGGCTACTTTAAAATGGAACTCCCTATGTTAACATTTAATAATAATGGTTCATTATCTCCCATTCTAAGATGCTTTAAATACTCTTTAGACTGACAGTCTCTAGTTGCCACAACATAGCTGATCTACAAAAATATTTCCCAAGCCTGTTTAGCAATGACAAGACAATAACTTTTCTCTCAAAGGTCAAGTAGGGGTCGATGGATGGGTGCTGTGAACAACTCTTATAGAGAAGTCTTCCTTCACCCACTCCCTGGACTCAAAGAATAAATATTAAGAGAATCAATAGAGTATTTTATAAAAGGATGAACCCCTAAAGAGAGGAGAAGGATGTGGATTGTGTTACGTCTTTGAAATCACTGTGCTTTGCACCAGTAACCAATATAATTAACTTAGATTGTCCTCAAAGCTTAAATGCAGAGATTTTTGTCCAAATTTGTTTCTCTGAAAATTTTTGTCTGAACTGGGGAGACTGTTGAATTTTTTATTTAAAAAAAAATACTAAGAAGGCTAGAAATTAAGAAAAGATTGACATTATAAAACCTAAAATCCAATTTAATAGTCTCAGCATGAGGATAATTTTTAAAACAACAATTCATTTTTTACTTTCCTGTCTTCAATCTATTCTTTTATTATTATTATTATTTGAGGGAATGAAAGATTTTATTTCTTTGTAGTTTGTTAGAAGAAAATAAATTTTTACATGATACAAACACTAAAATAAAAAGTAATTTAATTAGGTATTTAAATATATTTCTTTCTTAAATTCTACTTTAAAAATCAATTACTTATTTTGAAAATAACTTCTATGTTCATGTGTGCCATAATTTCCAGTATAAAACTCAACTTTTTTTTTTTAACTCAACTTTTTAGAACTAAGAATTATATAGTCAAGATGGTCCATTCCATTTCTTTTTTCTTATTTTTCTTGCTTTTTTTCTTCAGTTTTCAACAGGCTGTGCATTTGTGCACCTGAGGGAAAAGACAAACATCGTTTTTGAATAAAACGGTGCTTAACAATTTGCCAGCATAAATGAGGAGAATTCTCTCAGGCACACTCTTTTTTTTCCTCCTGCCATCGATCAGAGCTTCTCTCTAACCATACTCCAATCTCATAATTTGAAAAGAAAAAGAAAACATTGTTCCAGCTCATTCTGGCTTGAAACAGGCCTTTAAACGGTATTTAGGAACTGTCATTTCCATAACAATATCAAAGCCCTCAATCTCTATTCCGTGTTATGAAGAGGAAAATCTCTCATTTCAAGTGACCCTTCAGACCTATATTTTTCCAAGGTGTGAGACAGATGTGAAATGAACTCATAAAGAAAATGGTTGGGAAAAACCTATGAGCACACTCTGGGATTCTTTCCTAGGTTCTTAAGAGGTTGCATGTAATCCTCAGATCGATTTGCATCAATCCTCTGTTGAATATAAGAATTATAGAAAGCAATTTAAATAAGGAAATTGAAACTTTATCTACTTATATTCCAGATTCTATTTAAAATCGAGACACATCTAATAAAATAAAATTACATTTGTGTAGGTAGTAGCACATTTCTAAGAGGTTAAAAAATTCAAATAACTGAGGAATTTGCAAGGTCAGTATTTAAAGAGCAGTCATCTGTTTTATCTTTGAAACTGATGAAAGTCATCCTACAAAGGGAATTTCAGTATTTTCTGTAGCTCCAGAAACAGAATATCTTTTTTTTTTCTTTCTTTTTTTTTTTTATGGTGGGATTTTCAAGTAGTAATTTGGCTTTGGGTATTTTTCAAAACTCTGAAGATCGTGAAATGAAACATAAATATACTGAACTTTTTAAAATTTTACTTTTTACAAAACTGTTTTAGGTTTCAGATGGAATTTTAGTCTTTTTCTTATTGTGTGGAAAGGATTTTGACTTTTAAACTGCACAGTGAATCTGACCCTCGAGAGCAAGAAAATCTTGGATACACACTGAACTGATGCTGTAAATTTTTTTAATATGTCTTCAAATACTTTGGAGGAGTCTACACAAGATAGGCACTGTTTTTCCCCCCCTCCACATTTGAGAAGTAAAAAGTACTATTGAACACAGAATTTCATTATAATTGCATAATTAATTTTCTTTTCTCACAGATGTCAGCATGCTACTGGTGAGGTACAGCAGCATTGAAAAGAAGTCATCTGAGAACTGAATTTAATCACTTAAAAATATTTTCTGCGGCCATTGTCTTTCCCTCCAATTTACAAAAAGCCATTTAAAAAATTTATGAGCAATGACACAGCTGCACAGAATGAAGTGATAAAATAAAAATTATAAAATCATAACTAGATTAATATTAACTCCAAAGTCAATGTACTAAAATAATAAACTCTGCATTGTTTTATAATCTTAAAATATTTTTTATATGAACAATTTCATTCTCCAAAAGATTAGGAAAATTTGGGCATATAACTATGTTACAAAGACAAATAAAGTACTGTACTTGAAGTCATGGGGCAAAATTCTTTGGCTGATTCCATTTGTATGACTTGGGAAGAGTAAATTCTTATGTCTAACTTTCTCCATTAAAAACATGGATAAAGAGACCCTGGGCCAATAAGCTCAAATGTTCAAAGATCTCAAAGTTAAGTTTCCTTCTGAGGTTGCAAGTCAGTGAGAATGATAAGCTATACATTATAAAGTGTAGATAGGAATACATTATAAAATGAAGGCAGATGAGGTTTTCTCTTAGGCGAGCTGGTTAAATGAGCAGACTTTTTTCCTTATATCTTTTCTGAGCAATTTTGCAGTCAGTATTTTGGACTGCAGAGTTCATGTGTGGTACAGAATTTTTCATTTAGGGTGTCATGTTCCATTTGATACTGCTGCCATGCTGCATTCCTCAATTTTGGAGCTATATAATTTTTTTTGGTTTGTTTTTAATCTTAGAGTACTTTGGGCATAGTGGGTACTTGTTAGAATTGATAATGATAGCTAATTTTTTTCTTCTATGTTGTACATACATTGCTTTTATGATGTAAATATTTCTATTGTAAATATTTTCCTCAAAGTATTTGAAATTTGCCTTGTGTTGAAAAAAGAAAAGACCACTTTATTGGAGACAATGTGCTTAGAGGAGTGAACACAGGTTTTGGGGTCAAGAATTCCAACCCTGGCTTTACTAAATATCCTTGGATAAGTTAATTTTTTCTGTCTCTCAGATTCCTCGACCAAATATTAGAAGTAACAATGTACAATTCTCTGTTTTGCTGGGAGACAAATGAGATGAAAAAATGTACCTAGTGTGGTACTTAATAGAGGCAAGACTACTATGTAATTTTGTTTAAAACCTTCTTTCAAGATTTTTTAAAAAACTGAATTGCCTAAATGGAGTGACCAAATAGATTAAGTTACCCAATAGTTTTGTTTTATGTGGATAGAACTAGTGACATTTTTGTCTTCTACTTCAAGCACTGGTTTAATTTTTATCAGAATATGAGGGCAGTGGGTATTTTGGACATGTGTGAAAATCATATATAACTTACATTGTTTTTCTGCATCTTAATTTTAGCTCATGCCTTCCTTGTGCTGTTTGTGATTCTACCCATCTTCCCAGGGTTATATACAGTTTTTGGAGGCTTATACAATACAGGGTACAGGTATGGGAATTTGTAACTTCTCCCTTAGTTATTGGTACACACCAGCCACTTCTAGAAATTTTTGGATAAGGTTCAGGAAAAACTCCATTATCTTTGCCAGGTCTTAAGTTAGTTGCCTATTTTTATAAAACAATGAGTGAAAAGTTCAAGATTTTAAGACACAGATATTTCTTAAAAGAGTTTTTATAGAAATGCCCATTTTATTTTCCATTCAAAATAAAATGAAATGAAGATCAGATATTATCCACACTGGTTTCTCACTCAGTGCTTTATTGATGAGGTTTGATTTTAATTTCTTTGGTCTAAGCAACAAAGATGAAGCTTCCCATATCCACCTGATGCCTTGCCTTTGGGAAACAGACAAAAAGAAGTTCATTCAGAGTTAAATTCAAAGAACACAACCTACTCAATGCTTCCTTTTGAGAGTGAGGTGAACTGCCTTCTTCTTTTATATCCGAGATGATTGATAGAGGTGACATGGTGACATTTAATTAGAAAGTTGTTTTTTTTTTTTTCTCATTTAAGGCAAGAATCCTTTATTTTCTAGTGGAAATATTACAAAGAAGTAAGTTGTGGCAGCCTCCAAAGTGATGCCTAATGAGTACACCTCTTGCTGAACTTGATCTTATATAATGCCTTCCTGCAATCAGTAGGCTTGACCTGTGTAGCCAATAGAATCTCAGAAGAAATGACAGTGTATGATTTCCAAAGCTTCATCATAAAGACATGTGGCTTCTTCTGTCTTGGCTTCACTTGAATCTCTTCTAGGGGAAGAGAGCTGCCATTTTATAAGGATCCTCAAGCAGCTCTATGAAGGGGAAGAATTAAGGCCTCCTGCCAAAAGCCAAGGTGAACCTACTAGACATGTGGGCGAGACATCTTGGAAGTGGATCTTCCAGACTCAGGCAAGTTGTCAGGTGAGCAAGGTCTCAGCTGACATTTTGATTCATGAGAGAGCCTGAGCCAAAATGACATAACTATCCCACTCTCAAATTCTTGACCCACAGAAACTTTGTGAGACAAATAATCATTATAATTTAAGCCATTCATTAAGTTTGGGGTTAATTTGTTCTGCAACAATAGATAACTAATACAAAAGTATATAAAAATTATTATGAATAGATACAAAGGCTTTGTTGCTAATCCATTGCTTTTTTCCCTCCGTTTGTAAAATATACATATTATTTTTGGGGACTGGAATGGCTCAAGTGTTGTGGTTCTCCAAATGACAGTCCATCTTCATCAAGTTCATTTTTCCCCAGAAAAAAACAGGTCAGATGATCAAGAACTTTAGTCAGCTGAGGCAAAAGTCCAAAATTCTCCTGTGTGTGTCCACATAGCTCTCTTAGCTCCTTCATTTTTTTCTCTTGCTTCTTTTCCAGTCTTGGTAGAGGTTGGTGGGATGCAAAAAACGATTTGTTTTTGTGGCAAGTATTAGGGGGACGTAAGTATGGGAGATTCTGGGCTTTCTATATTCTCATCTGCATAGGTCCACCATAGCTATGCCTCTTCTCTAGGAGTCATGCCATAGGGTTTTCTTTACAGGACCTTCCAAAATCTCTACTATTATCACCATCGAGGGGACCTGTTTCTGGTGTTTATGTATAGGTGGTGGTGGTGGTAGGTAGAGAATATAGATGTACAATCATCCTGTTTCTTCCAAATATTTTGTCTCTACCCCAAATATTTTCTATTTAAGTTCTTAAGCATTTGAAAACCAGAGTCAAAAAGACTCTCAGACTTTTCTACTTTTGCCATTTCACCTCTCTTATTAGGCCTCCTCTTTGTTTCAATGAAGGGAAGGGAAGAAGAAAACACTGATAGAAAAAATATGTTACTGTTTTAAAAATATTATTCCAACACATTTGTGACAATTAAAACAGGGCTTTTAAGTTTCATCTGCCTTTTGCCCTAAAATTGTATGTTAATAAACTTATCCAAAGGTGGGAATAGACTTCAAGAGTGAAATTTAAGTAAAGGTTAGAGAATTTGTGGGTCATAGGTGTTTTGAAAAACTTGAAACATCTATTCTTAGCACCCCAAAATAAAAATTTTGATGATAGTATAATTTAGATAAATTTTAATACCATAGTAACTGCTGAACTCCTTTAAATATTTCACAAATTTAGGCAAGCTAGTTCTCAGTGCTATTTGTCAAATGTGCATACCATTGGGTGCCAGTGGGTCTTACACATAAGCATCACCTAGAGATCTGTTAAAAATGCAGGTGCCCAAGGTCCGCCCCAGGGATTCTTTTTTTTTTTAATTAATTAATTTTTGTTATGGTGACATCAGTTAATGAAATCCAATAAGTTTCAGCTGTACACTTTAACGTTAAGGCATAACCAGGGATTCTAATTCAGACTGAATTGCTTCTGTTTCATTTAAGGGTGTGGTCACTTCTATTTCTCAAAGTACTTATTCACTTATTGACTAATAGGTAATGTTCACACAGGTGATTATGCTGAGTTTGGAATTAATAATAAAGGCAGGAGAAATGATCATTATTAACTGGGAGAATTTTCTTTCAGTTTGTACAGCACTAAGCTATTTACAAAGTACTGTCAGAGAATAATTGACACAGAGGAAGTGGAGTCAAGGGGTGGGTCAAGACATGCAGGATTTTGATTCTGATGATACTATCTATTCACTTGAAGCCAGTATATCCCTGGAGTATTTAGGTGCATAAAATGATAAATTCATTATTTTGACCATGCCAGTTTGGTTTTTGATGTCGGTTTTCCAACATCTTAAATCAAATCTTGACTGATACAATTCTACACAAATGATTGTTGAATATATGCTTGAATGCAAGGTTGAAGAATGCATGGGAGGGGCACAAACTGTGGCCAACTCTTCCTGATATTTTTCTTTGGGTGGGAGAAATCTCTGTTTCTTTGCAGAGTTCCAGTGGCCACCATTCACATGGAATATAATATAGATAATGCTCCTCAGGCTGTAGGCAAAAAGGCAAAAAGGAAGGTGATTGTGAGATGAGAGAGAATCTGTGGTCCTTTGTTCTTTAATATTTAGACCCTGGATTCCCATTTCCCAAAAGTGGGCAGGCCCAGTTCTATAGATTTCCTTCAGGGGTTTCATCCAATTTCTTTTCCTTCTTCCAGAGAAACCCAGAAGCATTTACTCTGGCTATGTAAAATAGTATTTAGAATATGTGTATTTCTTAGCTTAGGCCTCATTATCATATACTTATTTATAATTTAAGTAAATGTCAGATTATTTTTATTGTAAGTCTTATTCTATTAAAATACTCATTTTACTGAGTCAACTCACGGTGACTCAGGCTTCATATTGTATTGTTACGTAAAATGTTCAACTAGCTACAATTTTTTTTTTTTTAAATTGGGGAATTCTTTCTTTGTATCCTGCATTGACTTGGGTTAAGTCTTTCCTACTGTGTGTGTGTGTGTGTGTGTGTGTGTGTGTGTGTTTAATTTCTGTAAATAGTTCCTTTGTACACTCACTCAGTGGTTTGAAGAGACACAAGAAAGAAAGCAAGTGGAAGAAAACTGGCCTGTTTTTAAATTTAGCAATATACTTCCTTAACATAGTTCACCTCAAGGATTATTTTTTTTCTGGAATTCTGTGAACCCTATTTCATTGAGTTTTCTAAGTGACTGCTTTTTGTTGAACTAGCATTAAGTCCAGCTGAATTAGTTCTCATGGTAATGCCCAGAAAGTTGAGAAAACCCTGATTTGTTTGTATCTATCTGTAAAGAGGGAACACATATGACTATGCACAAATGGAAGTTGCCAGTCTCTGAAAATATACCTTTCTCTAACAGGGCAATGTGTAAGCATTTTTGTTGGGTTCTAAAATTATTTTATCTTATAATATTTTTGCAGGTAGCTAAACCTAAGCAATACATTCTATATGTTTTCTCCTTTAAAAAAAGCTAAGTCATCAGCCAAGATTCCCAGGTTTTCTTTGAACATTTCAAGCCACTAAGCTTTGGAAGGGTCACTGTGTATGGAAGAGGAAGGTACACACTTCTACGCAGCAGCCAGCATAGATGCCTTTTCTCCTGGAGTTATTTTCATCTTGTATTGAAATGCATCGTCTTTTTAACATTTCTAAGTTTTCAGAAATAGAAAGAGATCAAGGCAATTTGTCTGCACCTTGCTAAGGCTTCTGGGCACATGAGCATCTCCAGAGGAAAGGTTTATCAGTTAATAGGAAAACAGTCTCCAGTGTTATGTTGCTCTATATTTGGAACATTCACTACAAAGTGAAAAGATACTTCCCTATGTATGTTACTATGGAAAATACTGAAACAAGCAAACTATAGATAGAAATATCCAATAAAAGACTCAAATGTGTAATAGATATTACTTTTTATTTTTTCAGGAAGAAAAAGAATCATCGTATTTAACATAATAGTTCTTTGTAAGCATTCTTTTGTATTGTATGCCCCCCATGGAGACATAGTAAAAATGAAGCTCTCTTTTTGTGTATGAGAAGGATAAACTGATTTTGGAAGGGGGCATGCTAGACTTTGCTCCATGTCACACTATTTAGGATGTGGTAGAAGAGTAATACAATGCAATAGTTTGAACCAATAGACTCACTGAGGACTTTATATACATTCAATATGACCCAGTTCTTTCATAAATGAGATTTGATAATGACATTGACAGTGGTAAGTAAAAGCATCTCTTCACAAATTTGAAGCCATCTAGTTCCCAAAGTGAAACAGAAATGCTCTAAAAGCCCAAAAGAAATTGAAACAAGTAATAAGGGATTAGAATTAGGGCATTACTGGTCCACAGAATTAGGATGTATTGAATCTTTGCTAATGTCTCTCTGAATGTTTTAATTTAGGAAACCAATATATACTAATATCAAGCTAAGAGATTCATTGAACTAAGGATTATTTCTTTCAGACAGCATAACTGGGGCTTTTATTTGCATTTACTCCTACTTGCTAAACATAATGGGAAATGGGGGGAAAAAAGCATTAATGAAATCAGAACAATAGAAAAAATTCTGCAAGTAATGTCACATAAAGCAGATGTTGGTTTAAAAATATGAAAGTGGAAAAAATATAAAAAACTCTGTGTAGTAAGATATCCAATTTTGTATATAACGCATATCATACACATGATGGATACACAAACACACACCAAACACACACTAAAATGATTGAAAGTCTATAAATGTTAACAGTGGTTAAATCTAAATAGTGATATTATGAAAAATTTGAAACCTCTTCTTTGTACTTTACTATATTTTTCAAATTTTCTGTGATTAATAGTTGTTACTCTTATAATTAGAGGGAAAATAAATGCTATAAAATATCTAAAGTTTTACACAAATTTTTAAAATAGTGTTTGGTTACTAAGCAGAGCTGTATTGTTTCAAGCATAAAGCTACCTGGCATAAAAAAACTCTAATTAGGTTGCAGATTCCTCGTTACAACATTTCCTTCTGCAGGACTTGCTGCATTTTCTAGTTTGGTTAGATCCTCTTTTGCTTCTTCACATCAAAGTTTTTCCAGTAGAAACAATACATCTTTGCCTTTAAATGTCATTTATTCTTTTCACTGGAAATCCATGTCTGTAAGTCCCTTTAAAAAGTCATAAAACTACTGCTCTTCGGTAGGTCTTTTCTGATTAAATATATCCCAGATTAATTATTTTTAATGTAAATCTTCAGCTCTTGTGCATTTAAGATATCACTTTATGGTTGTTATTAATGTTGCTTTATAATTCTTTGCAAATCATTTTTTATTAAAGCATCCTTTTATATCTAGATAAAGTCTCAGAATACAGAGGCTAGGGCTTTGCTATTTTTATTTCCTATAAAACAACTACAAGATTGAATCTATACTAATGAAATGGCTGAAAATTATATAGTAGCAGGTGAACCAAGAATCCTGTGAGAAAAACTCATAGGATATTGGGTAAAGTTCTGAACTCTTGGCTGCTGGTTGAATCACATCTCTGTTGCTGATATCTGCTCATCTCTGCTGGTTATATAGAAACTGTTGCAATACTGTGGTTTTGGAGAAGTGTCTTGGCTATCTGGTCCTCATTTTACATCATGGACTCACTGGTTTTCAGAGACAGGAGCCCTAGCAAGTTGGCCCAACTTCAGATTTTATAATGGTTTTTTGACTATCCTCTTATACCCTAACTGATACTTCTCCATTGTTCCTTTACATTAAGTATTGTTTTGTAATTGAGTATTGTGTTATTTTGAATTATTTTTATGTCTTCCAGTAAAAATTCTAAAATTACAGGGGACACAGGACTAGAAGTTATTTTTGGTGTGAATAATTACTTACATTATCTTAGAAAGTCTCTAATAATGCACAGGTTGGAAGTTATTTCCTTTTTGTATATTTAGGCAGCTTTCTTTTTGAATAGGTTCTTTACTCACTGAAATGTGACGTTTGACAAAGAGTCAGTATCACTCATAAGGTTTTGAGCAGGGAGTTAATATGGTTCTGATTGCTTGTTCTTTCCAGAAATATTAGTTTTTGAAAGGGGAAATTCAGCAAACTATTGTTTTACACAAAAATAATCTGAGGGAAAAATTTTGGAGCTGGGGAAGGAAGCTACCTAATGGACAATTTCTTATTTCTACTCTGAGTGAGGTTTTTCTCCACATCCAAATAGACGCACTTACGCTTGCAGATCATGATTTTGCTGCTGCTGCCGCATTCTGCTGGTGGTAAGAGAGAGGGCTGGAGTCATGGCTGCATTTCTCGCATCCAGCCTAGATGTTTGATGTGAACCATGGTTCTCAGGATGGCATTTGCAGCAGCTACATCAGCTGGTGGCATATTTCTTATATCCTCTTCATGTGCTGCTGTTAACTAAGCAGGAAGATAATGTAAAACATTCTAAAATATTGGGAATTAGAAAGATGTCCTTTGCTACTGACAGAAGAGCCAAAAATGGACTAGGCTCAAATAGTCTGAAATAGCTATGTTGCTTTTGTTTTATTTTATTCTGTTTTCCCTTTTTCTTTGGTAGTGGTACAGCCATGCCTGACTTCCAAGTTTACAGAATCCTAGTAGACACAAGAAAATGTTCCTTCTCAGTTTATTGTACCCTTTATATAAGTCTAGGAAGCACTGTGTGTGAAATAGTTCCCAAATATAAAGCTTGTAAGTAAGTTAGAAATTACTGGAGCTCATCTCCTATGGTCCTTTCTGTACTTATGCCCTCAAAAAACAGGAATAATGAAACATGTGATTCACATCTATGTTACTCCAGCCAGACTTTAATCCCACAATAGATAGATGTTGTGTTGCCACGTGACAGCTGCTGAGTGTGAAATGAATTTTGCTACACTTTAAGCATGTGCATTCAGCATGTTTGCTAGATGACCTTAGGCACACTGGGAATCTTTCACAACTCATCCTAGACTGTTTTGGAAACTAGGCTTCTCTGTATCAATGACGTAAAACCTGCAAGTGACCATTTAAAAAGATGGAATGGAAACAATCCACAATGCAGGGGCCTGAACTCAGAATATTGCCTTTCTCCTGTTTGGCTCTAAACATAGTCCTTTCAGGTGCTGCTTGGTGAGAATTGCTTGTACCTGAGTAATGCAAACCTCTCTTGCCAGGCAATCCAATAAATTCATCTTTGTTTCTGATTGCTATTTGGTAGTCTTTATTTCTCATTGTGTAATATGAGATAAGCGTAATTGGTCAAGTAGTTGGCAGAGATAGGGTGTGTGACTTTGTTTCACATAGTTATAGTAATTGAATCTACTGCCGTGGATTGTTGTGATGTCCAAATAAATTAGTACAAGAAAAGTTTTTAGGCCAGGGCCTAGCCCATGGTAAAGTTTAGCTATTATTATTAATTCTGTAATTTGAGAATATTATCGTCATTTTCCATTGTCTGAAAGCAAATCCAAACTGCACCTGACAAATACACAGACTTCTGGAAACCACTGGCTATGGGATGAATGAAGAGAGACTTTAATCTGTAAGTAAACTTTCAGGACTTTTAAAATTGAAATTAAAACAAATAACAGTTATAATACCAAATACTTAAATAAAGGCTCCAGATATTAGCTACAGTTTCAATTAAGGAGAAGATTTATAAAAATGCAAAGCTCTTAGGACTCTAAATTGGGTGTTTGCATGTGCATGTATGTGAAATATTAAAGGCAGAGCACAGAAATTCTCTATTTATGGAGAGGTAACTGGTTAATTGATTCAGTATCTAGGTTCAAAATCAACAAGGTATCAAAAAGGAAGACGGCGGAAGAAGACTAAAAAATCCTGATAAAGTCACTTTAAAGTGGTTAGCTGTGGCTTCCAGTAGCTAATTGAAATGGTTGGAAGAACAAATCACAGTGTTGGGAAACATCAAAATGCTCTCCTCTTTGGTAAAGTTGTACTCATGCCTGCCCAGCGTCCATGCTCCTGTTGGCTGATCCTCCTCCCTGCTCCACCACACAGCGGTTACAGCTTTGCCAGGGCATGCACATTTCATAATAGCATTACTTCCAGAAGTTCTGAGTGGAAGACACTGATGCAAATTAATATTTATAACCAGCAGTTCGCATGTATATTCACAGCATGTGTTTTAATAGAAAATTTGCCTGATTAATATTGTGCTTTATAATTTCAATGCTACATGGATTTTAAGGTTAATATTCTCTCTGCCTCTCACCTGATGAACACTTTGTTGTAAACTTAGTGCCAGATGTCACTTGAAGTGCCTTGGATGTCACTGTAGAAAATTAGTCTAAGGGTTACTCCTGTGTTGTGTTTCTCAAGCGCTGTTCATTTTTTTTCCTGCCCCATTGAAGAGCATTTTATTGACTTAGATTAGCTTTATAAAGGAAGCACTGCCTAGTCTACTGAGGAATTTTAGTAGGAGTTTTACTTCAGGAATTTTACATCCCAACACAAGACTATCAAAATAAGAAAGATAAGATAACTGTTTACAAAGGGAACGGCTGGCTGCCCTGGTGAATTAGTTCTGGTTTGTGGTTTGAGACTTATCTCTAAGAAAGCAAAAGGGATGGCACACAGAGAAAGCAGTAGAAAAATTATTTTCATGTTTTCCTCTGTGGTGTTCAAAACTATTTCATTTAACGAAGAAGTACTTAAAGTACACGGCTTATCTGGCTCCCACTGTTAATATCCCAACTGGTCTCTTTTTTGCTAGTTTAATCTATATAAACTATATATTCAATTGAAGTTCCCCTCTAAACCATACAACAGAGAAAATTATTTAAGTGACTAGATCCTCAATCCCCTCAAAGATGGTATATAACTAGGACCTCTCTAGTTGCATTGGAGAGAAGTTTGCTCATTACATACAATGGAAGCTGTAGTCAGTAGGAATGAATTCTCTCAAGATTAGCTAAACATGGCTGATAAACATTCAAGTCTACTGTTGGATAAGATCTATAGGAAACATATTATGGTCAACAAAAGGCTAAGTGTTAAAAGCTTTCAGAGCTGGAAATGATCAAACCAATGTTAAAATGAAAATTCAAGATAACGACTCTCATAATTCTCAAGGTTTGAGTTTTTTTTACTGTTTTAGACATACAAGTTAATTTTGTTGTTGTTATTGAGATGCAATTTACACACAGTAAAATGCACTGTTTTTAAGTGTAAAGTTTGAAGAATTTAGACAAATTTATATAATCATGTGACTACTATCAAAATCAAGATATAGGGTAATTCCTCATGACCCTTTGTAGTAAATCTCCCTCCCTCACCTCCACCTACCAGCAACCATGGATCTGATTTTTTTCCCTACTTTTCTTCTTTTCCACTATATCACATAAATTAAATCATTCATTATGTGGTTCCTTGAGTCTGACTTTTTTTCTTAGAATAATGCTTTTGAGACTCAGTCATATTGTTGTATGTATCTTTTTTATTGCCATGTGGATATAATTTGTCTATTCACAAGTTTTTGGACATTTTGGGTTTTTACCTTTTAGCATTTATGAATAAAGCTGCTGTCAACATTCATATGCTTGTTTTTGTGTGGATATAGGTTTACATGTCTCTAGAGTTAAATACTTTCATATAAGTTTAACTTGATAAGAAACTGCCAAACTTTTTCCGAAGTATAATTACCACCAGCAATATATAAGGGTTCTAGCTGCTTTGCATTCTCATCAGCATTTGGTATTGTCATATATATGTGTATATATATATATGTGTATATATATATATACATATATATATATTTACTTTGAGCCGTTTTAATAGGTGCATAGTGGTATCTCATAGTTTTTCAAGTTTTAATAGTTAAGTTTATGAGTTATGAAAGAAACATCAAATGATTCAAGGTGTGTCAGACATCAGAAAGACAGTTTCTTTTGTTAGCCTTGGACATTGGCTCTTTGCCATATTCTCCTATTGATGTACCACTGGGCTATCACTAATCATAAATTATAATAACTATGCAATACCCAAGCACACTTGGCTTCAGCAGGCGCAGAATCTTTACTTTTTAGCCAGATTAGGACCCTACTATCATGAGACTTATAATAAAATCATTAGAAGATTTTTGCTCTTTTTTTTTTTTTTTTTTTTTTGTGCACTATGTCAGGGAAATGCCCACCAGGGAAGTATTTCTGTTGATCACCTCCAAAATTAAAAAGAAGCCAACTGTTTTCTGTAGCCCTCCAAGCCAGCCTCACACAGAAAATTGGAACTCATCACAGTAAGAGAGGAGTAAAAGTTGCTAGAGCTATAGCAGCAACTTACTTTTTATCCTTGCAGAAGTTGGGAATCTTTCCTGTTGCCTTTATTTTGTATATCTGTTGAGCCCTGTGACCGCTTGCTCTTGCTATTCTTCCTCTTGACGATACTGAGTTTTGATATGGATTGAGATCCTCTCTCATCCTTTTTGTGTAGTTATAGTGTGTGAGGATGAGTGGGGCTCTGGTCTCTTCATCTCAGCTTTAACCAAACTAGATGCTTCTCTGCTCCCCAAGCATGGCAGCTCCTTCATGACTTCATGACTTTTTTTGCCCCCTGCTGTATGCCTTTGCTCTCCTTCTCTGCCTGGGAAGTTCCTGCTTGTCCTGCAAGATCAAATCGAATGTCACTTTGTCTGTGATGCCACCCCTTACGCACACACACACACATGCACACGCACACACACACCAGTCCTGTTAATCACACCCACCGAACTCTGCTCTTGTCTTGTTTGAAGACCCATTACATTGCCCTGTGATTATCTGTTTACATGTCTGTATCCCTTCTAGACTCTGGACTCCTCCCAGGCAAGCACCACATGTCAATCATTGTTTACTTAATATATGGTTCACACTTAATAAATATTTTTGACTGATTCTTTACATTTGTAGCATAACTATATTTAAATGCAGAGATTTTCTTTAGCTTAGAAAAAGAATGATAGAAGCATCTGCTAAACAGAAATTTTTATTCAGTAAAAGCCACTCATATATAGTTTGGCAAAGTGGTGGTTATAAGCTTTGATTGATCTTGGATAGAATTGGATTCTTCTCACCCTCACCCAATCAATGTGGTTAAAAGCCTCATGTAATGGGAAAGAAAAGCCAAAGAATTAAAAGAATTCTGTGACCCTTGTCTCCATTATTATTTTTTAATATGTAATTGCTTTAACCATGTCGGCAAAATATTAAGGTTATGAGACTAAACAAATAACTGTTTAGTATGAGTATATCTCATGCACTATTTTGGTCATACTTATACTAAAAGAAAACGTTTGTTGTTTATCTGAAATTCAAATTTAACTAGGTATCCTGTATTTTATCTGGAAACCCTAGCCAAAGTGAAACATCTTCACTTTACACAGTGGAATAACTGGCAGGGAATTGTAAGTAATCTTGGAAGTCAGTTCAGAAACATATAATGGACAATGTGAAGCTATTATCCCCCCAGATTGGCCAGTTTAGTTCAACTCAGCTACCTGATTGTCTTGGCCAGTGTAGGATACAAGACCAGGAAGAAAACAGAGATAGAAAGAGAAGCAGAAGCAGTGAAGTCACTGGCTCTGTGGCCATTTGGAACACATAAAGTTCTGTAACTATGGTAGATTAAAGAAGGCCACATATTGTGTGTTACTCTTCTCATTGAGAGGAGAAATTTGTTGCCTTCCTCTTGAGTGTGGGAAGGCTCTGTAATTGCCTTGAGCAATAGAATAATAGCAGAAGTTTCTGAGCCAAGGCCCAAGACGTCTCTCAGTTTCTACTCCCTGTCTCTTAGAACACTTTTTTTTGGGAGCCATGAGTCTCCATATAGGATGTTTAAAACTCCCCTGACACTGCCATGCCACAGGGGCTTTGTGTGGGAACTTGTGCGGACAGACCCAGCTAAGCCACACTTCCTACCATCCCTGTCAAGCCTCTTAAGAGTGAAGCTCTTGTGGACCCTCCAGACCCACCTGAGAGCTAAATATCACCAAGTGAACTCCTTCATGCCACATGGAACAAAAGAACCACTCAGTTAAGCCCTGCCTGCATTTCTGACCCAAGACAGCTAGAAATATAATAAAATTGTTGTCTTTTTGAGCTGCCAAGTTTTGGATGGCTATATAACACAGCAATAGATGACCAGAATAGTGACTACAAATAGTAAGTTCTATGATCTAGTGGTGACTTTGTCAAGAAAGGAGTGCTTTCAATCACTGAGTGTTCAAACTTGCCATTTGCTTATTTGTTTGTTTGCCAATGATCTTGCTTGGAATGAAATCTTACCTAGAACACCACACAAAATAGAGCTCAAAGCTGAGCTGCCTCAGCTAAAGCATAGCTAGGAGTCCAGAGTGACATCTTCTCTGCCCTTGTCTTATCCATCTCCAACTCCCCAGAGGCCAAGAGGTGTTCTGCAGTTCAGCTGAGGACTGTGAGATATACCTGAGACTTAACCTAACAGGTAGGTTAACAACAAGAAAATGTGCAAACCTGGGAATAGATGTAGAGAAAGGCACCGTAGGGGGCAAAACTGTCAGTATGCGACATACAAATGTGCAGGGGAGAGAAAGATGTCCTGGCTGAAATTACCATCAGCAACACTTGTTGAAACAAAGACATTTTCTTCAGGTAGAAGTGAAGGCTTAGAGAATGAAGAGGGAATCTGAGAAGTCTACACGGAGTGTGTAATCAGGAATCCCAAAGGTAAATGATGCAAGAATGATGCAAGGAGGGGACTGACACTCAGATCCAAGTCACCCAGGGCCAAAAGACTTTACTAATTCCTTTGTGAGGAAAGATTAAATAAAACCACACCTGGGTTACATATGCTGTAATTAGTGATATTTATCGAACTTAATTATCAAATAAACCTGTTCCAGTTTTACTTCAGTTCTTCTCAAATAAGGTCATTTGTTTTTTGAAATATTACACATTAAGATCTCTATTTAAGTACGGTTGAATGAGAAGTACCCAAACCTGGGTGGTTCCAAAAGATTATGTAGTTATGTTCTTGGTTCCTAAGGAGGGATTAAGTTTAAGTCAACAAGGACCCTGAAAAATGTATAAGAATAGGTACCCAAGGAGAGACTTGCCCAGCATGGGCGTTGCCAGCAAACCCTTTCACACACATTCGGTAGTTCAGAAAACCACTGGTTTGTTAAAGTGAGGTACACCTGCATTAGAAATATGTCATTCTATTTTAGAATTAAAGTCTAGCATATTTTATTCTGTATATATTTGAAAAATAATTTTATTTAATGAATATGTATAATGATTATAATAATATTTAGTCATATTACATGAACCTTTTTTCCAAGGAAGTGCAAAATTTTTCAACAAGCCACTTCTGAAAACCATCACATCCTACTGCATGCAGCAACAGCCAGAGAAGCCCTGACTCTCACATTACTGTATTAACATAATAGGCTGAATGAATTCTTAGGTTAGCTGAGGTGAGCCCCTTGGAAGACCTTAGAAGAGTTTTATTAGGAAACAAAGAGCACATATAAAGGTTTGATAATATTTGCACCCCGGAATTATTCATAATATATATTCACAGTCTACAAAGCTAATGCTTTCTTCAGAGCCAATAATGCTGCATGCTGGAAAGCAGATGAGCAATAGCTCAGATCTATTCGGAATCTATGATGCTGGCCACATAACAACAGAAAAATAGTCATGAAATGTTATCATGGAGTGGTCAGTTATTATAACAAAAGCTCAGTGGCTTGACATTTTCAGCAGTAAAATACCTACGCATCTGAACTTAAAAAAAATCACAGCAGTTTTTAGTCATAGCAAAAATGTGTTCATAACCATAAGATGATTCATTTTCTTGCTTGTTAACCTTCCTGCTGGAATGATTGCTCCCATGGCTGGTTCATTTGATGATGAAGTGATCAGTTTTTGGACACCTAGCAAGTGGTTGTATATTTGAAACTCTCTAGGGCAGGAGTGGGCAATTACTTTGACTTGAAGCACAACTTAATATGTTTGGCTGAACTCAAAGAATTCCCTGTGGGGAACAAACACTTCCTTGCTGAGGGTTTGGAGCACACATATCAGAGATAACTGAATGGTAATAGCTTTACTGTGTTTCTGGACTGATTAGACTCTCTTCTTCCTCCTATCTGTCTTTGTGTCACAGGGCCATGGTCTTCTCATGAATACATTCTTGATTCTATTCAGAGTAAGATGGGCCAATTGCCATGTTGCACACAACTTTTCCCCTTCATCACTTGTTTTCTCGCACATCTTATAGTACTCAGGGGCCACAGTGTGAAGTGGAAAGACACTAGATCTGGAATCAAGAGACAAGACCCAGATTTTAAATTCTCAATCTCCCCCTTATGTGATGAATGACTCAGCACTTGGTTTCTTGGTTTCTTCACTGATGAGAGTGATATGGTTACAAGGCTATATTTTGCAGTCAGATTGCCTGGGTTCTCTCTGCTTCAGTTTCCTCATCTGGAAAATGATGGTATATATAGCTAACTCCAGTGCTTGCTTTGTGCCAGGTATTTCCTAAGTGCTTTACAAATATATTAACTCATTTAATTCTCATAACAACTCTATGAGGTAGATACTACTATTCTCATTTTTTGGATGCAGAATCTGTGTTCTACTACATAGGTTGTTATGGGAATCAAAGTTTGGCTATTCTATCTATAAAGTAAAATAATAAGACCACACCAACTGACTTCACAAGGTGTTCTATGTACCACAGTCACAATAGATGTGATAACAACATGAGAAGAGCTTAAAGTGCTTAAAACTAACATAGTGTTACCTTCTCTGCAAAATTGCTATAAAAAAAACCTGGTAGCTTTGTGTTCCATAACTTTATAGATGAAATTACATGATAGAAAACTGAATCACTGCATCATTATTTAGTCACTCAAGAAAGTAAATGCCAAGTGCACCTAAGTGCAAGTGTCCGATGTCTGAGTCAGATGATTGAAGCCAGGAAAAGGCCAGATGAATGTTCCTTAATGAACAGTGAAAAACCCGAGGCCAGCCGGACGGTTTTAAATTTGTGATTCAATTGAGGAGCCTCCTCAGATATGAAGAGATGTCACCACCTCTCCCCTCTTACTAGATATATCAGCAATCTTTTGGGGCTTGGCCCACTAAAAGAAGTTTCTGGAGCCTCCAGATTTTCATGCCCTGGTGAGGCAGGAAGGTTCAACAGCCCATATCACTCTTTCTGAGCAAGTCACAGTATCCAAGAAGCTGAGGCCAAGAAAGGCTCGCTAAAGGGCATGGCTGGTTTGAGAAGGCTTTTACCTTATATCATCTGAGCTGGCTTGGGGCTCTGGGATTTAATCTGACTTGAAGGAAGAGAAAATCAAATTTGTATTAAAACAAAACCAAACCTGAGTATTGACTAAATTCAAGACAGAAGAAGAAACACAGGAGTTTCATTTGCTGCTCTCCATCACTCACTGTATGTTTCTCACACTTCTGCATTTGGACAGTCCCTTGCTGCACAACGCCCCTACCCCAAAATAAAAATTAAAAAAACTCTGTTTAAACTAATCTTATGGAATTGCACAATAGCTCAGGTGGCCATATTTTTTTTGAACACATACTCTTGAAGGCTAAGGGAATGCAGTTGGTTTTTGCCATCCAAGATTTAAAAGAGAGGCACCAACTGGCAACCTGCAGATAAATCTGACTTCTTTCCCCTGCCCAGGCAAGTTTAGTATTTTGAAAGAACTGAATTAGTTGTCACCAGCACTTAAAAGGAAGATGAATTCATGTAAAAATATAGATTAATATCACTGGAGGAACTGGAAGATTTTGGCAACAGTAAGTCCTGATCCTCTACATGGCCGCAATGTGGCAAAGGTGGGAGGTGGCTGCCCCGCTAGGCTGCCTCCTAGCTTCATCACTCAGCTACCTCCCTAGCCAGTGTATACATAGAGCATGTCCTCAGCAGCATTAGTGACATTTGGGGCCAGATAGTTATTTGCAGTGGTGGGGTATCCTGTGCATCATACAATGTTTAGCAGCAGCCTTGGCCTCTATCCACTAGATGCCAGTACCAACCCTCACTCCCTCACGCCTCTACCTCACACCAATTGTAACAAACAAAAATGTCTCCAGACATTCCCAAATATCTCTTAGGAGAAGGGGTGGGAATGGCCTCTGGTTGATAACCAACCACTGTGTTAGCCTCTACAAACTGAAAAAAAGATACTGTAGATTTTTACACATTGACAATTTTCCTTCTTACAAAGGGAATAATTGGCAAAGATCATCCAGGCCTTGTGATTGTCTTGAAATTCCTGGCGAGATTGAAACATTCTTTCTTCCCAAATGAACTTTCTTGTAATCTTGGTCCAAGATTATTAGACCATTACTTGTCACTGGAAGGAATTTTACAGGTCACTGATATCCTCATTTTACAGGTAAGAAAATTGAGTCCTAAGGAGGTAAATCGCCCAAGGTCACATAACTGGCTAGTGGTTTGAATTAGAACCTAGATTCAAATTTCTAGCTCATGACTTTCTCCACAACATCAAACACTGGAGCCATAAAGAAAAATCTAAGCATAACACACAGATGTCCTGGTGAGTGTATTTAACTATATATATCATAGCTGTTTTTCTGAGTGAATTCAGGTCAGTTATAATTATTTCTGTGCACTGCTATGATATATATGATATCACACCTCTGCAACTAAGCTGCTTTGTGTTAAAAAAAAAAAAAGAAAAGAAAAAACACCACTAAGAGCTTTATCTAATGACTACTATCCAGATGTCTTATGCTAAACACATGGGTTTTAAATACTTACAAACTACTATCTTTTTGAACCATCAACTGTCAAAATAATCTTTTCACTGCCCTGGGACCTGAAAAGGGGGGCTCTCTTTGGAGTGCAGACTTTTTAGGGGAGAGTCAAAGGAGGACACTCTGTCCTATTTTATTTGGATGTCTACTCTTTGGAATTTACATCACAACTCAAAGCATGCCCCAGTGCTCTGCTTAAGAAACAAGGATGCAAGTGAGACCTGGGGCTGAGAATTTTGATTCTTTAGTGGCATTTTGAGAGATCCCTGGTTGACCCTGAGAGCTACAGAGGCTGGCAGGCTATGCAGAGAGTCTGGAAGAGAAGGCAGCCTTGCCAGATGGTACACAAACTTCTGTGGTTATTTGCAAGGATAGCAGCAGTCAGCCTCACAGCATGCCGATTCTACTCAGGCCTGAGTGGCAGCCCTTCTCTATTTACACATGCTTTTCAAGCTGCCTGGTATCAAGTGACTTATTTTCCCCTTTGAAAATTGGCCTTGCTGTCCATTCTCATCGAGTTCTACTGGTGCTCAGGTGCTTGTAGGTAAGAGCAAATGTGCCATTAGAGACCCTTGGGAAAAATCAACCGTTGAGACATTTCAGGCCTCTCATTTACTCAAATGTGCAGCAGGCCTGGCCCAGGGTAGACAAAGGGCAGAGCTATGCTTTTAGTTTGTAGCAGGCAGCGACTTTGAAAATGGCTCCGCTGTTTGACTCCCTTGTTTGTCTGTCTCACTGAGGGGAGTGAACTTTGAGGTGAATGCTTTATGTTGTTTCTTACAACCAGGGGTAGTTTGTTGATAGCTGTGGCCTAGACCTCTTATAACAGCAAGTTATCAGGAGCTAAATCGAGAAATAAGCCATAGTCCCACACTTCATTTCTTGTTTTTCTTTTCAGACGCGTGACTTAAGAAAATGGGACAATTCCTTTTATATTTTTCTTTTTTTCTTTAAAATCTGGGCTTCAATGCCTGTTAGTACCTATTCAAAACCAACAGGCAACAATTACCCGTTCTTTTTTTGGCCCAAGTTTTCATTTTTTAGCTCTTTTTTGGTTGTCATTGTTACAGGAACTGTGTTTATAATTCAAATTTCAGAGTTTCAAGGGACCATAAAGGTCACAGAACTCAACCCTTCCATTTGACTAATGAAAAAATTGAGGCCCCAAAGTGAAGTGCGTCTTTCCAGTTTCTATAGCTAACGTGTAGCAGAGGTGGGAGCAGAGCCAGAACCAGGACCCTTACTCAAGAGGCGCTCTTTTTCATGGATGACATTGTTCCCCTTTTCCTTTTCCCTGCCTACTTCTGCCCACCTTTCTTTAGGTTCTCTAGGACATAAAATGATAGGACATAAAATGACAGGACATACAACTTCAAGAAACCCTTTTTGAGTTTTATTTTTTAGCAGATGGCCTTCAGATACTCACCCTGGCAGCCTTAAAGGGTAACCGATATCTCATGGATAGAAATACTTCACGCTGATCTTTATTTAATTCACTGATTCCTAGGAACTTATCCTTTTCAGCTGGTTATTAATTATCAGGCAATATCCTCTTGAGCTCTATTTCTTAATTACCTTATTAATTGTATTCACATAAATTGATCTCACTGACATTTTAAGTCTGACTCACTGAGGAAATAAGTCTAATATTCACAAGAGAATCCAACAATCTCGCTACCTTAACTTATTAGTTCCATTATGCAGACTCATATCACTAGACGCCAGATATGACTGCTTAGTTGAATGGACCTTTATCCTAATCATAATTAGAATGTCCTTTAACGATTCTTGCTTACTGAATACACATGAGACATATCAGTTCTTTTCCACACTACTTGCACTCTTTAATCTTTAACACAGAAGGAATTTCCTCCCTCATATTATCTTGCTGTAATCTTTTATTTGCAATTCAAGGCAATTATGGGGAGTAAACATGAATGTACTTTAGTTCTTCGGTTTTTAACTGTAACACTGCACCCAAAGGGGCTGATACCCAATTAAACATTTAAAAACACTTTTTAAAGTCGTTTTTATATATATATATATATAAGATAATTTCTCAATTGTGTGCTATTTGAGAATTCTTATTTTTCCCCTTCTTGACAAGGTACACACTGTTTAACCCCATGCTTTTGCTCATGTTCCCCTTTTATGAAGTGATAAGAATAAACAGGTTCTTATATATAAGTTGGTCATTGTTCCATATAATCCTTGTGTATTTGTATGAGAGATGGTTGACTGGTAGGAAGTTAGAGCTGAAGACTAGACTCTATGAAAAAGTATATATTAAAAGAAGTTAGAGAATTCCTATGCATGTTTATTTGAAGTTGAGGAAAGTCAGCTTTGATCTCTTAGAAAGAAATGAGTAATATAAATTCAAAATGCCAATATTTTTCATGATGAGAAAAATGTTTACTTGGATGCCACCAATGGGCAGATTTTGTTTTGGCTGGGGATGCCAGGATCTGATTTGATGATCTGTGTGACTGAGTCCCTCTCTGTGTATTTATGTGCCTGCAGAACATTCCCAGAAGTTCTATCAATATCACTATCTCAAACTACTCCTGAATTTTTATTGCCTTGCCCATTCTCTCATCCAACCCAAACCAGGAGCCTGAATGCCATCCTTAAGACCTTCTCCTCTCCCTATTACCTGTCAAACTGCTTCATCTAATTAGTAGTTAAGTTTAGTTCTGTCGATATGACTCCCTTATTACCTTTCCTCTTTAACCCATTTCTCAGCTCCTCATCCTCTCTTTCCAAATCTATTGCAATGATCTCTTTTCTGATTTCAATGGCATCTCATGTCCCATTGAATGACTTACAAGCCCCTCTATGACCAGCCTCACTAGTCTAATATTTCTGCTGCCCTTTCTCTCATTCTGTACTTTAGCCATATTGACTATTCACAGGGCTCCAAACCTCCCAAGTGGTTTGGCACCCTATCCCTTTGAATGTTCTCTTCTTCTTGGAGTGTCTTTCCCATACAATTTTATCTGTCAAACTCCTACTCATACTTTGAGAATTATCTCAAGCATCTTTTTCTAGAAAGACATCCTTAGACCCCAAATAAAGTTGATCTTTCTCTTCTTTTTGCCACCTCTTACTTTGTACATACCTCATAATTACACTTATTAACTGTTTTGCAGTGGTTTGTATGCCTATATTTCTTTTTAGAATGTAAATTCCTTGAAAGCAGGAAGTATGAAATTTCATTTTTTTTCATCTTTAGCATATAAACCATTATGTAGCACACATTAGACTCCCAGTGAATATTATTTGAATGAATGAAGGAGTCTATGATCTCTTGTGATTCCTTCAAGTTCCATTTATATATAATTTATGATATAATACTTATTTTAGGTTTCAACATTGATTCTAATGTCAAGGACCAATTTGTTGCCAGCCATTGTTTTTGTCAGTCTGCTTACAAGTCTTCTGTCTCTCCAAAACAGTCGAGGATAGGGTGGGGGAGATTTAGTCACGCCGTGCAGCAAAGAGCAAGGTATAATGTACTGCTCGTCATGGTATAGTGTAATGGGGGAGGGGATGGCTTTGGAGTGAAACTGACCTCAGCTTAAATTTCAGTTTTGCCTCTTATTTCACATGAGACTTTGAACAAAGTTAATTGGTTTTTCTGAGCCACAAATTTGCCATATGTAAGATGGTAATAATAACACCTTCCTCCCAAATTTGTTGTGAGTATTAAATCAAATAATATGTGTAAAGCACTTACATAGTTCTTGGCATGTAGCAAATTCCCAACAAATGACTGTAGTTATCATTAGCATCACTATATTATTGTATAAGCTTCTATAGGGCATAGGCAGGGAGAGTTGTGGTACTTCCTTCCGGTCACCAGGGGACTCTTTCTTCAAAGATAAGTGTTGTACCAGGATCCTTATCCAAACCATAGAACCCAGACAATTATTTGAGTAAGTTTTCTCAGTTCTCCCAAGGGTGGTGCTAACTAGTGCCAATCTTTGCATAGGAGAGGCATTAATTCATCATATGCAAAAGATGCCTTGGGGCATTCATTTTCTCCTTTTAAGAAAAGTAGGCTGACTATGCATTCTGGCCTAACCTCAGTGGGCTATTGAGCTGGAAATGTTTTTTTTTTAAGAATCTGTAATGAAGTTGTCAAGAAATTCAGGGACACCTTGGATTAGCCAAAATAAAAGAGAAGGGGTGTGTGTGTGTGTGTGTGTGTGTGTGTGTGTATGTATATGTGTGTGTATATGTATGTGTGTGTATATGTATATGTATATGTATATGTGTGTGTGTGTGTGTGTGTGTGTGTGTATCCTTTGTGTATATATATATATATCTTTGTGCCTCTGAGGTAAAGGAAAAATTCTGTGGTCAAAGACCATAGGACTGGAAGTCAGAAGACTGGTTCAACAGCTTACTCTGGGAATAATTAAGGGTGGCTACTTAGGTTTGCCCCGAGAGCTTCTACATCTCTACAACGAAGTTAAGACTCATCTTAAACTGCACCAATTCTTGAGAGTTCTAAATCACATCATAAATTCATAAGTGTTTTACAATTTAAAGGTGCTATATAAATCTTAGTTATTATGAAGATAATTATTCTGCTTTACTGCCATCCTGCTTTCTTTATCAGATGACACTAATCAGCCCATATGTCTAACAGCAACTCAACTCGTTCAGAAATGAAGAAATAAGTAGCTTTAGTTAAAATTGCCCAATTTTTGTCTGTTTTTTTCCGTCTTTCATTCTTATGCTGCTAGGCTTCCCTTGTCTTTTCATTGACTATTAAAGATTTATTCTTATAATCCTAGTTGCTATGCCTAACTGCTTTTCTGAAAAACATTAAAAACTGAAAGCATCCATCAGCTCTGTCAGGCCACTTATCAAGCTCCCAGACCACAGGGAATAGCCCAGAAAGCCTGGGTGAGTCTTTCAGTGTGCTGAATGGAGTTATCTTTTCATTTATCCTTGCAGGTCAGAAATATGAGTGAATTTAGCTATTATTCCTTTTTTCTTTCTTTTTTTTTTTTTTTTTGGATGTGAGGTAGCTACTTCATAAAATTGAGTCTGTATTTGCTACTAGATCTCCCTTCTGGAAATTTGTGTACCTTCTCTTTCCAGAGCACCAGAAACTAAGGTAGATTCTAGGCCGATTATCTTAATGGAGAGCAAGTTAACAAATTATGGATCTTTCTCACTAACCCACTGCTAGAAAAAAGAAAGTTATATCATTTCTAACAGCATTTTAAACCCTCTGACTTAAGACTAAAATTAGGTTTTTCCTACTCTCAGAAAAAAAAATCTGTTCCTTTATTCCAGTCAAAATGTTCTGTACTCACTAATCCCAAACATGCCATTTCCTGATCTTTTACTTTTACTTGTCCTGGCTTTCCACTTGGTACCCCTTACCTTTCCTCTGTCACCATGGGAAAAATGAAACAAAATAGGAAGCCATCAATTAAAACTCTGCCTCCTCAATGCTTCTTTAACCCCTCCTGCTTCCATTTGAATTTTCTTTTTCCTTCTATGCTATTTATTGTTCATATTTATACATTTAATGCTAAATGTCCTAACTGTATTTTGTTTGGCAACTTTTAAAATAATTTAATAAGTTCTTTTTCTCCAACCCACATAGCAAGAATCATATCTTAAATATTCTTTCTTTGTACAGAATTTTAACTGGACTTGTAATTATTATATATGTTTATTATTGTTGCTATTTACTATGTACTATTACCATTATTATTATTCATACCTGTGGATTCATTGATAATAACTGAGGGTCCAGTGGAGACTATAGATCATCTCTGAACTTACTTGTATATATGAGAGTGCAATTGGCCTTACTATTGCACTAGGGGAAGAAACGCTCAGAAAACAACATGACGACATGTGTGTTTTTAAATTCATAAAAGTTGTGAATTTTAAAATTGTATGCACGTCAGCATATTATCTGTTTTAAAATTTTGACTCAACCACAAAGCTTCTCATTAGGGACTTCAACTTATTAACAAACTAAAGCAGTCCCTTTCTGGCTCCCTTAGGAAAAGGCCAAAAAAACAGATGGGCCTTCCTTGGAGCATCAACTAACAAGAGTCTCGCGCCTGCTGATAGAGCTTGTAAATTTAACTGGTGACCCCTCTAGACCCTTCTAGAGCATAAACTCCGCTGCCCAGTTTTCCTGGGGAGCTGTAGCTAGAGGTAAAAAAGCCAGAGCCTATCTTTATTGCACTGCTGCCTTTCTTTCAGAGGCCCAGTAACCAGTAACACTAACACCATAGGTTGAGGTCTACACATCATGCGCCTATGATTTTCTGCTCCTAACATAGCTGCAATGGTTACTGTGAAGACTAACCATTTCAACTACGATAGACTAAAAAGCTTCTACATAGCAAAGGAAACTCTCAACAAAATGAAAAGACAACCTACAGTACATGAAAAAATATTTACAAATCGTATATCTGATAAGGTGTTCATATTCAAAATATATAAATGAAATATAAATATATAAGAACTCATACAACTCAGTAGCAAAAAAACAATCCAATTAAAAAGTGAGCAGAGGAACTGAATAAACATTTTTTCAAAAAAGACATGCAGTCCATGGCCATGCCACACTGAGCATGCCTGATCTTGTCTGATCTCAAAAGCTAAGTAGGCTCTACCCTGCTTAGTACTTGGATGAGAGACCATCTAGGAATACTAGGTGCTGTAGGCATAAAAAAAAAAAAAAGGACATGCAGATGGCCAACAGGTACATGATAAGGTGCTCAATACCACTAATCATCAAAGAAATGCAAATTAAAACCACAATCACCTCACACCTGTTAGAATGGCTATCATCAAAAAGACAAGAGACAACAAATGCAGGTGAGGACATGGAGAAAACGGACACTTGTGATCTGTTGGTGAAAATGTAAATTGGTGTAGCCACTATGGAAGTAGTATAGAGGTTCCTCAAAATATTAAAAATAAGAAGAGATACTACACTCAATCTTAAGCAAAAGGCCGAGAAGCAATAAAAAATTAAAAATAGAAATACTGTATGATCCAGCAATCCCACTTTCGGTATATATCCAAAGGAAATAAAATCACTATCTCAAAAAGATCTCTGCACCCTTATGTTCGCTGCTGCATTATTTACAATAGCCAATAAATGGAATCGACCTAAGTGTTCATTAACAGATGAGTGGATAGAGAAAAAAATATATCGTTACATGTGTTATATATATATTTTAGTATATGATATATGTATCACTTTATATATTATTTAGCCATAATAAAGAAAGAAATTCTGATATTCATGAAAGCATGGGTGGACCTTGAGTGTGTTATGCTGCATGAAATAAATCCAGAAAAGACAAATACTACATGATCTTTTTTATATGTTGAATTTAAAAAAAAAAACTGAACTCTTAGATAAAGAGAGCAGATTGTTATTCACCAAAGGTAGAGGATGAGAGGGTGGGTGGAATGGGTGAAGAAGGTCAGCAGGTACAAACTTCCAGTTATAAGATAAATAAGACCTGAGGCTGTAATGAGCAGCATGGTGACCATGGTTAACAATACTGGATTGTATATTTGAAAGTTGCTAAGAAAGTCAATCTTAAAAGCTCTCATCACAAGAAAAAAATTATAACTATGTGAGGTGATGGATGTTAACTATACTTACTGTGGTCATCATTTTGCAATATAGACCTATTTCAAATCATTATGTTGTACACCTTGGACTAACTAATACAACGTTATATGTCAGTTATACCACAATAAAACTGAGGGACAAACTACCCAATGCCTTAAATTTTGCTCTTTGAAAGATGATCTCTTAAACTGATAAATTCTCTAAGGATAACCAGGAACTTTGAGTAGCAAAACAATTTAAATAAAAAGTTTATAAAGCAAGCTGAACCAAATTTTTCATTGGGTTCGTAAGAGATGAAGACCTTGTCTAGTTTGCCTCCCTGGATAGATAGATGCATTACAGAGAAACCAATAGACTCCATGCTTGTGAGAGACCAAACAGCCTGGCTGAATGCTTCTTCTATCCATTCCTAAGCTAATAGGAAACTTTAACACATAAACGTCAATAACTGTCAGACTTCCTTTCTGCATAAAATAATCTTATGCCAAACCTTACTAATTTTAATACTGAAGATTATCAATTATGGAAAATTGATACTATTAAAAGATTAGAAATTATATATCCAGTAATTAGGCATTAGTTAAATTATGGTATATCTAGACTGTAAAATATTGTAATTATATGCATCAAGGATATAAAAAAACAGATCTAACAATTTCAGAGATGATGCTGATCCAGAAGTCTTTCTTTGTTAAATAATTTCAGAAGTATTAGCTATTCCCTATTTATTAAAGTATTTCTTCCTTCCTTTATGTTTAATCTTAAGAAACTCTGCAAATGTCCCTATACCCAGCAACCTCTGCTTTGTGTAAAATAGTCTTTGGCCAGAGATTTGTTTAATTAAATTCTGTAAGAAGCATAACTCTGTTTTCTGGATTTGCTTAAGAGATGTTTTGAAATTTTAACATTTATTTCCTTTAAAAACATTATTATAACCACAAAGAATGGGCCAACTTGTTTTCACAGTGAATTATCTATCTTTTGTCTTTTTCTCCAGAACCTTAATTATATCTGCCAAGGAAAGATGAGTCAGGAACATCTTTTTAATGCCTAAATAGCTGGAATATCCTGCTTTGGAGGTATTCCATATACTAGGTCGAACCATATGACATTGCCAATATTTTGCCATTTTTTATTTACAAAGATGGTAGTTTTATTTGGTTGAACCTAAGATGTCTTTTCTCCCCATGCCTGGTAAGAGTTAGCTGGGCTTTCAGATGTGGACAGTAGAGAGGGACTTCCCCTGGTCTTCCCCTCTCCCATCTCTATGCCAACAAAGAAGTGGGGAGGGTTAAAGCTAGCTTGTCTCTCTCACTTAGCTCATTAAGTACAGAGTGAATGTCTCCAGGGGGCTTCACTTTATAGACAAATGTGCCTATTTTGGATTTTTAACTGTTGCATCTTTTCAATAGCTCACCATTTTATTATTGCTTCTTCTCACCCCTGTCCTCCACAGATCCCATTCAGTTTATTGGCCTCTGTACTTATAGAAGGCAATCAAAACCACGCTTTTAAGAAGCCTCTAACAATCAGCACATGGCTTCAGTTATTCTGCAACTTCACTTAATAGTATCATAAAGGATTTTCTTTTCAGTCAAAGCTAATGGAAATAATATGTGGTAGGAATTACGCAAATCTAGTTTGTGAATGTCTAGGAATGCTTTTATGATTTAATAATAGCAAAGGTGGTATGCCTTGTATTCTGCACACAGGGTTCCCTTCTTCCCAGAAGGTAGAGTGACATTAGGAAAATATGAAAAACCTATAGGTGTTCACATTGGTAGAAGAATAGAAGAACAATAACTTCTATGCCTATCTTCTGCCACTTACTTACTTTATGCCTATTTACTACCCTGTGATTCTCTGCCTATTATAATAATAAAATACGAGACCAGGAAGTGACCTGAAGTCATCTAGGACATGGTCATTGACACTTGTAAATCAGATGAAAATTATGGATTCTCTACCTAGAGGAGTGAAATTGTGTAATCACCACGTTTTAAATTTTATTTTAGAAGTCTTACATAGTCCTTACAGAATCTGTGGACACCAGGTTAAGAATCCATGGCTCAAGAGTCTTAACACCTTATTTAAATGTGAGAAAATTGAGGACCAGGCAGATGTCGCGATATGTCCCAGAATATAAAACTTTCAATCATAAATTGGAGAGAGACTCACACTCAGTTCTAGTATTTCCACTTTTAGTTCTATTTCTTTGAGTGTCAGGTTATATGCCTCATTTTCATTCTGTTTCTTACATGCAGAACTTCATAAAACCAAACTATAGGAGGAGGTAGGAGAAGTTGACAGAAGGGGATTTTTGTGAGATGCCCCACTTGTAAACACTGCTACTAGGAAATACAGGCAGAGACTATACCAAAAACATTAATGAACTTAGTCAATTTGTTGAAAAAAATTTAGTTTTTTTTAGACAAGATATCAAATCATTTAAACTTTTATTTTTCAATTGGATTGATCAGCTTGTGTTCTCTTGCAGCTTATTTTCCTTATTTCTGAATATTTGCCAGCACTAAAATAGATTTCTTCTTGCTTTTATTTATCTTCTTTTGAAAGAAACCAGCTGAAACAAAGGTCAGAGTTTAAGAAAATTATTTCATTAACAACATTAAATATTTACTGAATTTCAGCTTTATCCTGGCACTGAACCAAGTTACTCTCTCTGCCTGATGGGTTTATAGGCAGAAATGTCAGGGATTTGGAAGGCTTTCTAAGACTAGAGATTACAGTGGATTAAATCCTGGTCTAACTGGTTTTGCTTTTTCAGTCTTAAATGAAGAGATAAAGAGGAAAGATGGGAGTATAACTATCCATGGGCCAAAGAATCTCATATCACATATGAAAATTAATGTGGCCTTCCTGTTTAGCCTTTAATATGTTATTGGAAGAAGACAGAAGAGTCACTCTTTATACTTTGCTCTTTCTTCTATAGGAGGTCTTCATTAGGAACTAGAAGCCCTTCATAGTTCTCCAAACCCCTGGTCCTATAAGTGATTTGAGATAAAGGAGGCCCAGAATCCCCCAACTGTAAAATGAGAAAATGAAATACACCCATCTGGAAAGTTTAAGAAAGTAATAAAGAGCTTCCCACAAACAAAACAAAACAACAAAACAAAACAAAACAGAACAGAATAAAATAGAACAAAAACAGACCTCTGGGGTATCCACACAGGGTAGGAGAATTCAGACTGTTTATTATAACACGAAGCTTCAAACCGTGCATTTTCCCTACATGCTCACAGTCAGGCACAGTTGACTGCTATTGACATTGCTCTTTGGGAAGATTCTGGGCAGTTTTTTCTAGATTTGAGACTGTTATATATCACCTTTATTATTTTAGTCAGAATAATTTTCTCTGAATTGACTCAGACTTTTTTTTTTAAGTAATTTCATTCATTATAAGTGGAAAACTAGTATTAGTTATTAAAACCAGTGAGTGACTGTAAAAATAAACATGTAACTATTAAAATAAAAATTACCATGTGCCCTTGAAATCACTTTGCATATAGAGTATGTTTACCCTCCCCTTCTTTGAGAGACCCTGATCTAGGAGATCCCAGAAACTGCAATGTAGGGCCTACTGGGGGATGGAGCAAGGACACGGAACTCCAGGATGCAATGTGGTGGGGTGGTTTTATTTCCAGGTACAAATCAGAGAAAGCATAATCAAGATAACTGGCCTGTTTGCACAGCAAACTTTGTGAGCTTTTGCTAGCTCTGCTCAGCCTGATCTCTCCTTCCCCACCTGGCTTGGTCACCTGGCTTGGCTGGGCTCCTTCTATGTCTTTGGGTTCAGCCACAGGGTTTCCTTTTGGCCACCAACATTCACAGTGTGGATTCTGCTTCGGTCCTTGTTGTGAGGCCTTTCTTTCATAAAGGACCTGGAATTTGGGGCTGCCAGTTTTAAAGGGGAAGCCCTAGTCTTTTTATAGCTTCTCTCCCTGCCATCCCCTGATTCCATTAATATCCCATCAGCTAAGTGCAGAGCACTCCTTTTCTCCTTCCTCAATGTGAAGCGGTGACCCAGTTAACAGGAGGCAGGAGAGCGAGGCTCCTTTGCCTCTGTCAGCTCTTCCAGGACTCAGTGTGTACCCGAGTTTGAGTGACCTGTACAGGGTGTTCTTGGTGCAGATTTTAATACAGGGAGGCTTTGGCTGTTCTTTTTTGCAGTCAGATGAAGAGCTGTGTGTTTGGAAAAGAAGTGTGGAAAAAGAAAAACCAGAACGAGTGGGCTTTTCCTGTTGATTTAGACTCCCTAGGTGTCTGGGTAAGCCCCTCAGCTGCTCAGAGGCCTCAGTTCCCTTCTGTGGATGAAAGGGACTGGAGCCCGAGGGCCTTCTCAGCTTTGATTCTGCAGTCCCCTCCCTCCCTGCACAGTAGCAGCTGAGACAAGCAGCTGCCTGGTTCTGGCCCGAGGGCAGCCTCCTGATGTCAGGTGAGGCCAGGGACCCAGTCCAAAGCCAGGTGCCTTTGTCCTGCTGCTGGGGGTCAGCTGTGGGAAGGAAGCTAGACTGCTCGAGCTGGTCTCACCTTTTGTGGTGAAACCTGAAGTCAAGGCAGCCTCTGTGTGGCGCAACAGCCTTGGGTGAGGAGGTGTGCACAGCACAGTGGTCACTCCGGGTTAGCGCTGGAAAGGGCGCTGCTTTAACTGAGGGTAAAATGAGAGCAAACAGGCTGAAGCGCTGCTGTCTTGGGTTGCTTTCGGTATGACCTTTAGCTTCTCTGAGCTTTATTTATTCTTATCTGTAAAATATATGTGTGGAAGAGCTACACTGGAACCTAGAAGAGCGGGTTCAGCAGGTCCTTTCCAATATCGACATTCTTTGATTCCAAGAGTCTAAAGACTCCTTGTTTAAAAAGATGATTTTATATGTCTCATACCCTCCATCTGACATCCATTCCATATTCTCATTATTAGCAAACTTTCTACTTTGTCAAGAAAATTGAACTGTATTGGTAATGAAGTTCCTCCATGATACTTAGGAGTGAAAAAATGTCATATAGGACTTAAAAAAATTAAAGTCAAAATTTTCTTTCCAGGGTGGCAACCATTATTGGAGCCCCTTTTCTCCAGCGATTGTCAGGTATCCCTAGAGGACTGTTCGGTGCAGGAAACCAGAGGAGACCTTCTCCAGCCTACTATAGTTATAGCTTAGTTATTTACTGTCTGAGCCAGAATGGTTATCCTAAGGCTGGAGGCTCCATTCCCCAAACCTATCCACCCCATTCCATGCCTTGACCAACTCACCCAAGGTGACTGGGTTTTCATGACTGGTGAGCTCAGGACCCCTCACAGACATGTGCCACCTCTTCAGAGATCCTTCCAGCTTCCAGGAACTGCTTCCAGGAGAGGCCTGGCTTTAGCCACTAGCACAACTCGCTATCACTGGCCCCTGTTTCTAGTCCAGGAAAGTCACCTCCAAGGTCCTGTCACTCACCTTCTTCAACCTCCATACCAGCTCTATCTTCACTTCCTCAGATATAAACACAAATACACAGTAGGCAGTTTAATGACTGTTTATGGAATCCTAATTAAAGCACCACTTCAAAGAAGAGCCTACAAGGAAGCAGCCATCCTCGTATCCCAGAATCTTGCTTTCAACCCCAGAAGTATAAAGGTGATTCCAGCCCTTTAAGGTAAGGCTGGGAAAACACAACAGTCTGACTGGTTCATTTATCAGAGACGACACAGTAATAAGAGTAATATAAAAAATAATAAAGTCTCCTGCTATAGAGGCAATTGAATATGCACTTCCCTAATTTCTTGCCTCCTCCACACCTGCGAACTGAGCTGCAGCCACACCCCTCATTATGTTTCTCCGGTTTCAGATGCGGTGCCCCCTTTCATTCTGGGCCCACCCTGCCATACTTGACAAAATCAGTCTCCACAGCCATCCTCCCTCTTGAAACTTCATCCTTTCCTCCTGTGGGGCTGTGTTCCCTTCAGATTATAAGCTTATTTATCTCCTTCCCATTCATTGACAAAGAAATCTACCTTTGGCCTAATGTCCCCTGAAGAATATCTCATGTCTTCTTCCCTCTTATCCCAACTTCTTAAAAGAATAACCAATACTCACTGTGACCACGTCATGTGTCTTTCATTTATTCTGTACCTCCTGCAATCTGCCTTCTGCTCTTATTAAAACCACCAGTGTTCTTTTAATTAAATAACCCATTTTCCAATCTTTGTGTTGCTATACATTTCTGGGGCATTTGGCAGTGCTGATTTTGTGTTCCACTGTCCCTCCCCACCTCCAAAGTAATTCTTTCAGTTTGTCTCATTCCTTTCTGTTTCTTCTCAACCATGGGCTTCTTTCTCTGCACCCACCACTTACGTGTTAGTATCCCCCAGGGCCTGCTTTTAGCTTACTGCTCTTTTCTTTATTGATACTCTTCTTGGGTGAATTTATCCACTCTCAGGATTTTAACCACCACCTGTATGCTAATGCTCTCTAATTGGATCTCCAACTCAGATTTCTTCTCCCAGCGTCAGACTCGCTAATTTTATTACCTGCCGGACACCTTCCCTTTTCACTTGGGTACTCTTCATGTATTTCAGATTTGAATTTTCAAAAACTAAGTAGCACTTCTCTCTAACCTCAATCTGTTGGTTGTTTCACCTTCTCTTTACCCAGTGACCAAAGTTATGAAATGTGAGCCTTGGTTTTCCTCTCTTCCTCACTCTCGTCATCTAATTATTATTATATCCTGATGGTTTCCTCTCCTATGAGTTTCTCAAATCCATCTTCTCCACTCCCCTCCCTCCACCGCTGCCCTGTCTCAGGTGCACGTTCTCTTGCCGGAACTAATACGACAGCCTCTTAACCGGCGTTTAGTTTCCAGACTTGCTTCCCTCCATTCTGTTCTCTCCAGAGCTTCCAGAATGATCCATATAAAACACAAATCTGACCCTGTCTCTCTCTGCTAAACCATTCCATGGCTTCCTGGAACCTACATAAGGAACGTCGACTTCCTCTCCCGGCGTGCGCGGCCCTCTGCGGCCGTCTCCTGCCTCCTTTTCAGGCCTTGGCTCCTGCCGCCCGGACTCCAGCAACAGCAGCGCTCAACTGGCAGCAGTTCTCTGCACGCATCCTGCTAGCCTTCTGTTCTCCGCTTCCGCTTTTAAAATTAAATGTTTTACTTTAGGGAGTTGGGTTGGTATTCTAAAGGAAATTTCAAGTTCATTTTGTGTTAAATTTTCGAGCCTTCGTACTTGGGGATGGGGGAAAGAGGAGAAAAGGCCCACAGAGCTACATTTCAGTCTCTTTCTCCCCGACACAGACAGAAAGAGTACTGGGCCTGAAATATCTGTGTGTCCTGTTTGATTTAAAATTGCTAATAAGTGTGTCAAACATTTTGGCTTTTCGCTCCAGGGAGTTCTTCTGTACCCAGGAACTCTATCTGTTACGAAGAGAGTACTGCCCTCTAGAGGTGGTTCCAGGGAAAGAATGTATCAATCCACGCTATTAAAGCATTCTGTAGTTTGTCATGGGAAGCAAACTTTACAGTGAGACCTTTACTATTACTGTTTGTCCAGAATGTGCTTTTCCAGATGACTGATTCTAATTTGTAATTTTTAAATTTACTTTATATCAGTGTTTGGGGAGAAAGCACGTGATGCACTTCAAAGAGCACTCAGTATTTGGAGTCGAGGGGCTCAAGTTCTATGGGAGTCCTGGTTCTCCCACTGATGTCTGTGAACTTAGATCTCTCATCTGTTAATCAAGGGAAACAAGATCCCATGCAGAAGACTGAAGCATCAAAAAGTATATTTTGAGAATAAAACTGGGAACAGAAATATCAATAAATATTTCTTATGCACTATTTGCAAGGCACTAGGCTAAGAGCTGTTTTGCAAAAGTTATATGTTTACATTTGATCTTTAGAAAGTTAAATGAAAAATATTTGAAAAAAACATTTGGAAAAAAGTTAAAGTTTCAATTTAAATAGATGACTTTAACCCCTATACCATGGAAACCCAAAAATGAAACGGAGGTAAAACAAAAGTAAAAGTCAACCTGGGGGTTCCAAGAGTCTATTCCAATATGAAAACAGAGATGACTCATAGAAACACGGACACACCCATAGACACACTTTAATTTGCCATTAACCTCTGTTGTAAGCCCTTTAGTCTGATTTCCCTTTCCTTATTTTAACCAAGAGAAGAAAAAGGAAGCCTTTTATTTAATAAGCCAACTGTGATCTCTATATGTCTATGTAATAATGATTGACAATAGGTAAAATTATTATCTTACAATGGCAATTGACTCCTGAAAACTTCTTATAATGCAAGAAAAAGAGAAACATGGTTAGGATACCATTTATGTTCTCAGTCACACTGGGAGGAAGATGCCACCAAGCCCAGAAAACAGTAGCTAGGAGGCCAGAGGTCTGCACTCCTGTTACTTCATCCATGCTTTGAGGAATCTAGGGATATCAGGTGAATCTTTCGTAATGCAAGGAGCCATATCTGTATACTATGTTTATAATGCTGCTTCTGTACTGTGTAATGTTAATGCCCTCTTTGGCATCCACCTCCTTAGATGGAAGATACTGCCAAGTTCAAAGCTGGCCTACTGTTTTAGGAAACCAGCAACCTGAACAGACTGAATCTTTTTCTCGTTTACAGATCTGTGTATCTTTGGACCTGATTTCTGACATCAAGCCAATCAGTTTACCTCTCTCTTTATCAGTTTACTGTCTGTAACTCTACAAAGTCCTGTGCACATTATCAGAGAGGTGTACCTAAGAGTGTGCCACATACATTTTGAATACATATAAAACATTATTACTTGAGATTCTTTCTTATGATTCCATAGCTAACGAACCCTTTAAAAATGTTTTGGGGGTCTCAGCCTAGTCTACTCAGAATTCCTTGCTGGAGTCACAGCTAGGAAATAAGTCTCAAATAGGAAATGAAGGGAGGAAATACTTTACTAACAGTGTTCATATTTTTATTCCTTAACAAGTTATTAGACCACAATCACTGAGAAATTCTCAGCATCATCTTCCAAGTGTTAGGTTGAAAACATCAAAACAACAAAAACCAAAAGCAAGGACCTAGTTTTATTCTGCTGTCATATTTCAAATGCACTTGAGTTCAGTTTCAAATATTGTTACTGTAAAAACTTCTGCTTGCTATACATAGTTCTTTATGATTTAATGCTGTATGCTAGTTTATGCTCTTTTATCTGTCCTCTCCATGCTTCACTTATTATTCTCTTCTTCCCTTACTTCTTACTTCATAATCCTAGTTTACTATATTAATAGAACTTTAAATGTGTGAGCTGGGTACAGTCACAGTGCAGGTAACTCAGGAAGCCTAATAATAGTATATTTAGATAGTGCAAAGTATGGATCACTGAGTTTGGAGTGGGGAAAGTTGTTCATATCACTTCTCCCTCAAAGAAAACTCTGAAAAATCAGTCTAAAGAGGCTGACTTTTCAATCTGTAGAAACGTGATTTGGTGGATGGTTTTGTTGCTCTTTCCAGGGTACATCCCGTTGCTCTTCCTAGACTGAGCCCCCAGGAAGAGGGCATGTTGTGAGCGGTGGATGCCCTGCCCAGAGTCCAGGATAATTGGAAATGCAGCAGCACACCCTGTTCCTGGGAGACCTTCTGCCTGCTTGTTTGTTCTCTAGAGACTTGGCTCTTGACATTCTTGCCCAGACCTTTGGACCTTGGCAAGGCCATTTCTTGTATTTTCTGTCTTGAACCATGTGCTGTTCTGGCTCTGCAGGAGGTTTGGTTTTGTGTGTGTGTGTGTGTGTGGTGGCAGTGGAGGCCGCATGGACTGCCCAGCCACGCACTTGCCCATGGACACGTGACTAAGTTTCAGAAGCAGCAACAGAGCATGTACTTAAGTTGGAAATAAAAACTATTGCTTGAGCAAAAATGTAACAAAACATCTTTCTTAGTTCTTGCTAAAATAATGAAGAGCAAGGTCTCTGAATTTAATGGTGATTACCAAAATTTTTGACTACTGCCAGATGCCAATGCTAAATATTTCTATCTATACAACTTGATTTGAATAGTATAGAGAAGAGAGCACAATCAGAAGCTTTTGAAAATATAGTGCCAAGTGAATATGACAACACACAATGCCCAGAAAATTATTCGAACATCTCGGTGTCTTGGTATCTATATCTACAAAATGAAACCAAAATGTAAAAACAGCATAAATAACAAAAACTTTCTCACTGGGGTTTTGTAAGAGACACCAGGTAGCCATCATGAAGCATTTTAAGTCTCCTGGAAAGAGGGCCTGTTTTCCAATTATTGGTCATAACATTGCACACCACTGTAGGTGGGAAATAGAAGAGTGGTGGAGGTAAGTGGTGAGGCTAACATCACACAGCGAGCTGGGGAAAACCCCAAAGTAGAGGGAGATCCAGATTAGTTTCCTCAGGAAACATAACCATATCTGGGGAAAGCCCCAGAGTCTAGTGACAAGGGCACTTGACACAGAACCCAAAGTCACAGGCATGTAGACAAATAATATAGCTACACTTGTGAAATGTAGGTGGAGTCCCACCAGTTCGGAAGAGAGCTGAAGTGAGTCCTATGATTGACTTGCAGGTGCAGTGAGCAGGTGACCCTCAGAAAATTCCCCACAAGTTCCTGAAGGAGATGACAGGTGGAGAGGAGGTAAGCAGAAAGGGACAAAATGCAGTGAGATACTGTTTTCAAACTCCAGACACTTGCAAGAATTCATGGCCTTTCACCTGGGAAAACTTGATGGTAATGGGTTATGAAAGAGAAAAAGATGATTGGGCAAGACTTTGTAAGTAGTCACCTTGAAGAGAAAGAAGAAAATTCAGGCAAGCTTTGTCTTTGCTGTTTGTCTCAGGGTTATATTTTGCACATATAATGACAACAATTAAACAAGGACACAATATTATCTGATTTGTGCTGTTGTCTTCCCAGCATCTGGAACATTTTCTTCAGGAGCCCACCTTTATCTCTAGGAGCCTCTGGCAAATAGTTTCATTTCAGCTCACATTCTTTTGTAGAAGGAGCTTGATGTTGAAAGAAGTTGGCATCTTTTGCCCTCAACCCCTTCTGATGATTAATGTGTTTTTCATCTTTGTTCTGAATTATACTAGTTTGGTTCAGTTTTTATTTCTGTTAATTATTAATGAGTTGGTAACTCAAGAGTCCTGGCTCTTAATCTCTGGAACTGGGGGTTGTTAGTAGTGATTGAATCAGCTTGTTGGCTCTCAATAGTCTCTGAAATCCTGTAACATTCATGGTGTGTTTATTTAGTTGGGTGGTTATTGGATTCCAGCAGGAAAAATGGCCAAAGAGAGGAATCCAGTCAAAGCCTCTTTGGTTGCCAAGAGAATCCTAGTTGAATAATCTCTGCCCTCATTGAAGCGTCACGCTTCAAAGGAGGATGTTACTACCCCCTTTTATTATCACTTACTTGGCTTTACGACAAACTTTCACATCTTCCAAACTAGTAAGCATGTTAAGACTTGCTCCAAGCTCTATGAAGTATACACTATGACAATTTTCTAATTAGAGATTAACTTACATTACAACTATAACTCTACATGCTGAACTTTATGCAGGATGATAATGGAACTTAACTGAGTAGTCAATATTTATATGCAAAAGCTACCATTGCCACATATGTCATGGGAAGTATTAATATGTATTCTTAAGATGCATTTAAATGGAAAAAAATTACATAAATAGTGCTATCGAGAAATCTTAACTCCAGGATTAATAAAACCATATTTTGTTAAAACCAAATGCCTACAATATTATATACAGAAGGATGATTTGTGCACAGCATGTAAATAATTATGATTCTCAGTGGGAATTATTTGCATTTTCATTGCTATAATAATAGAAGAGAGTTGTATCTTCTTATTTGTCCTCTTCTCATTAGAAAGGATAGCTTACCATAAATTTAATTGAAGTTTTTATCTTTAAAATGTTACCCTAAAAATCTGTCACAATTTCCTTTTTTCAGTGTTCTTCCATTTTGTTGTTGTTGTTGTTATTGTTTTGGTTTTTGTTAAAACTGATTGAGTAAGGTTCAAGGTAGTATGTATATGCTTTTCTGAAAGCCAGCCTAAAGGTTGAATTAGTAATAACAATTGTCTCTTTGAAGAGAGGAACTGAGTTTGAAGTCTCTGAGTAAGCGCCAGGGTAACAACCCACAGTCTTCCTTAACAGAATGGTTCCAGTTTACATACCATACTCTCCAACCGCCTCTGCTATCACTCTCCTAATGTTTTTCTTTAAAATGTTGCATCTTTCACTTAAATAAATTTTCTTTAACTGGAACTTATGAATAATGACTTCAGATAGAAAACCAATTATCTCCTGCCATAATTCATGTTAACCATGAAGAGAAATAATGTAGAAAACAAGAAAATATTTTTGAATTCTAGCTAGAAACTGTAGATTGCCAAGGCACTGAGCCTGAGACTTTTTCTTGTTTGGTTTCTCTCTTTTTGTAAAGTGTTAAAAATGTAGGAAAGACACTAAATGAAGACTGTCTCTAGACATACTGAGGAGCGTAGGGAAATCGAAACAGAAGAACTTTCTCACAGTGTGACTTCTCCCTCCCCAAATCATCTTCATCTTAGAAAACAATGCCTCAGTAAAACTAACTCAAATCCCCTGAGTTTAATAACTGGGTCTGGTAGTGCAGCAGTTCCCAACCTTTTTTGATACCAGGGACCAGCGCTCCTATGAGCATCTAACTTCTGACGATCTGAGGTGGAGCAGAGGAGGTGATGCTAGTGCTGGGGAGCAGCTGCAAATACAGATGAAGCTTCCCTTCCTCGCCTTTCACCCACCTCCTGCTGTGAGGCTCAGTTCCTAACAGGCCACGGATTGGTACCAGTCTGCAGCCCAGGGGTTGGGGACCCCTGTGGTAGTGTACAACTGTATAAGTGAGGCCAAGCTGGACCCATGGTTTTTTTCTTCTAAGATTATTCTTCTAAGGGATTCTCACTAACTGCTGTTGCTGCCACTAAGATGGCCTCAAGGTGTGCCCTCTTGAACATCCTGGCTCAAGCACAAACACAGGTTTCCTTCCTTACTTCCTCTGAGGACATCTGAGAAGGGACTGGAAATTTAAATAAGACTTTATAAACAAATGGGATAACAAAAAGGAAATAAACAGAATGACTTAATTTTTCTTCTTATCATTGGTTTAAACTTCCCCTGAGGCAGTTCTAACTGTAGACTGTATGGAAATCACCTGGAGGGCTTGTTAAAACACTGAGTGCTAGGCCCACCTCCTTGTGTTCTGATTCAGCTGGTCTGGGGTGGGGCCAAGAATCTACATTTCCAAGGTGCCCAGGTGAGGCTGAGGCTGCTGGTCTAGGAATCAAACTTGGAGAATCACTGGGCAGAGGAGACTCACAGCTGCCTGGCATCTACTGCCTGCCTACCTTTAAGCTAGGTCCTTATCTGAGATATATGGAGAGACTCCTTAAGGAAAGACCCTAATTCGAAAATGGAAAGGCAGCTAGTCTCATAAATAACATTGAATTGAATTCTGTCACTCTCCCTCTCCCTCTCCCTCTCCCTCTTCCTCCCCTCCCCTTCTCTCTCTCTCTCTCTCTCTCTCTCTCTCTCTCTCTCTCTCTCTCTCTCTCTCTCTCTCTCTCTCTCTCGCTCTCACACGCTAGCGTAGATTAGCTCTTTCCTCGTAAATACCCACATGTCTCCCTCTCAAGGAGGTCACCCAACCATATTTCCTCAATCCAATTCTAAGGTGCACATTTCCTACATTTTCACGCCACTGAAATTGGCATGTGATGCATAGTCATTGTTGGTCATGTCGTAAATGCCCGAATGAATCTATAGGAACCTGGTTGTAGTTGTTTAAGTTACCATTGCTTCAAAAGTTATGTGCATTTCTGGCACTGCACAAGTGTGTTTTACTGACATTTAAAATGTCTTTGAAATTATGATACTGTGATTAAGCATCGAAACAAAAAGTTAATTGTGCATGAAGAAAGGTGTAGGAATAGGGCAATGAGCTTACATTTGGTACTGAAGCAAATATTTTGTCACTAGAAAAATGACTGCAACTCCATATTTTAAAAAAAGAGCCATGATATAACAGTTTTATTTTAAAATAGCAATATTTACAATACACCTATACATTGTTTGCAATTATTTAAATGATGGAGAAAAATGTCAATCTCACCTTAAAAGTAAGGCATACATAGATTTTAAAAATTCCTTTAGGTGATACACAAGCAAAAAAAAAAAAAAAAAAAAAAAAGTGAAGACCTCAGCTCTAGATTGTAGTTTCTCGAATGGCCCCTCACAGTACTGGCACCTGGCCAGAATAAATTCTTTAACTATCCATGGCAAAATGAAAAAGTAAGAACAACTTATTAAGTCCTTAAGGAAAAATGAAGCTAAATGTTTTCAGTTTAGCCTATATAATGAAAACTATAAGACCCTATTAAAAGAAATCGAAGAACATACAAAGAAATGAAAAGATATTCCATGTTCTTGGATTGGGAGAATCAACATAGTTAAAATGATATTATCACCTAAAGCATTATACATATTTAATGTAATCCCCATCAAAATCCCATCAGCATTTTTTAAAGAAATAGAACAAAAAATTATCAGATTTGTATAGAAGCACAAAAGACCCTGAATTGCAAAAGCCATCCTGAGAAAAAAGAATGAGGCTAGAGGCACCACTCTGCCCGACTTCAAATTATACTACAAAGTGACAGTAATAAAAACGACATGGTATTGGCAGCAAAACAGAATCAGTGGAACAGAATCAAGGGTCCACAAGTAAACTCATATTTATAAGGGCAAATGATTTTCTACAAAGAAGCCAAAAACATACATGGAGCAAGGAAAGCCTCTTCAATAAATGGTGCTGGGAAAACTGGAAAGCCACCTGCAAAAGAATGAAACGAGACTGTTGTTTATCACTACACACCAAAATGTTTTCAGTTTAAAGTTCTGTCTTATATTTTTGGAAGGGAGGGAGTTAAAATATCCTTTAGTTTCAAAATTATGATGTTGATGTTTATCAGGCTTCTTTTTCCTTTTCCACGTTTCCTTTTAACACAACAACCATATCCTTTATAACGCCTACACAAGTAGACTACCTATAAGCACATAAAGCAGGATTTCATTTTCTGAGATGCCTATAATTTACTAAGCATTGCAATGGAAAGCCGAAGAAATTGCCAAATTTCTGAGAATATATGAAGTAAAATTCAAAGCTATAAGACTATCATTTTAGGCATTGCAGCAAGTTTAGCATTGTTTTTCTTAGTGGTCCAGAAAACAGTGGTGAGATGTGCAAATAGTGATGCTTAAGATCTGATCACTTATCCCAACACCTAGATAAGCCAATGCTCACTCAATACACATGTACTGAATGAACTGATGACTATAGGACTTGGACTGAAACTTCTACTTGGATATCATTTTTTACTTCCCCTTGGGGCCTTGATTGAACTAATAGGGCTGTCTTTGTCATGCTAGTAACTCTGAGGCAGATCCGCATTTTAGGGGAATTGGGAGACTGGCCAAGGAATAATATTAAAGGACCATACAATGAGCTCTAAACCAATAAAGAGTATTCACATAGACATTTCTTTTGGGAGGCAGTTATATATGAGGGAAGGGGGGTTGTTGGGACAGAGAAGGAATAGAGAGTTACTTTTATATAGCCTGGCATATAGTCAATACATACTTTAATGTTTTGATGAGTGAATGAGCAAGGCAACATTTGAAAATTTCTCCCAATATGAATATTTTCTCATGAACTAATAGTTATCTTTTTAAAAACATTACTCTCATTGCTCCTCCAAGGCTAAACAAGATAGCAATTAAATGATCTGAGAAGCAAATCATGCATTAACCATGAAAGCAAGCAGTGGCTCATGTATCACAATAAGAATTCAGATTAAAATGAATGAGAATCAGGTGGTAGGCAGAATAAATAATTCTAACAATTGAATATGACCTAATGAGAAATTAAACATAATCTACTTTTTCTTTATGTTCTCATTTTTGTTTAGCTTTGTGGGGGTGTGCTGGCTTAATTTACATCAGATGATTGTTTTCTTCCCAGGAAAAATGGAATAAGTACTAAATACTTGGAAAGAGGATGGTAGACAGGCTGAAGTGAATGGTGACAGAGCAAACACACATTTTCTGTGCCAAGCACAATTTTCCAGGTTGAATTATATTTGAAATTAGTATTATTTCTTTCATAATTAGCTGCACCAGCAGCTGAAAAACCAGATCAAGTGGTTAAGCCCAGAATCACATGATTTAATGTCTTATGGACACCAGGGGTCAGCATTTCAACACAGATGATTCTGGTGATGGCTTGCCTTTCTTCACTTCTGTAGCTCTATGCTGGCTTGTGCTCTGTGTATCAAGGTGGATAGGGAAGTGAATTCAGTTTGTATTTTGCAAATCACTTTCTTTTCCAGTTTACAATTTTGACATATCTCTTTTAGATTTAATCAATCTGCTATTGCCTTGGGAAATGATAACTAATAGTGAAGCTTCCCACTCTCACTGGCCCCCGTGGTTTCAGCAACCTTCAGTGATCTCCAGTCAGGAAGAGCTTTACACTCACAGAGTTCTTAATCTACGCTTGCTTAATACATGTGTCTGGTGTTTTCCTGGACTGTGCTATTGATGCCAGTTTGCCAGGAAAAGGGGCTGTGGAGATAGTGAGATCGTATGTTCATTCTGGTCTTTTGGGGGGTTTTGACTTAACATTGGGTTTCATGACCATTGTTCTATTTTTAATCTTGACATTCCTAACTCAGTGCAGGTGCATGATATCTCTTTATATACAGTAAAATTTACTCCTTTTAGTGAACAGTTCTGAGTTTTTACAAATGAGTAGAGTTGTGTAAATCCACAACAGTAAGGTAAAAGTCTTTCACTCAAAAATGTCCCTTTGTAGTCAACCTCTATTCCCATCTCAACTTTTGGCAGTGACTAATCTGTTCACTGTCCCCGTAATTTGCCTTTTCCAAAACAATGTGTAAATTATATAGTGTGTAACCTTTGAGTCTAGATACTTTTACTTAGCATAATGCATTTGAGATTCATCTATGTTGCATGTACCAATAATTTGCTATTTTGTTGTTTTAATGGCTAGTTAGTATTTCATCATCTGTATATACCACAGTCTGTTTATCTATTCACAAGTTGAAGGACATTTGGGTTGTTTCTGGGTTTTGGTGATTATAAATAAAGCTACTATAAACATTTACACACAGGTTTTTCTGTGACCATAAGTTTTCATTTCTCTTGGGTAATGGGTGAGTTAAAATATCCTTTAGTTTCAAAGTTATAAAGTTAATATATAACAGGCCCCCCCCCATTTTCCTTTAAAACAACAACTGTGTGCTTTACAGGGTCAGCACAAGGATGCTACCCATAAGTGGATGAAACCAAGTTTCATTTTGCTACTGAGATACTCAATAGTATGGCCTATTACTTGCTAAGCTTTGCAGTTGGAAGCACCTAGGAGTAGAGTTGCTAGGTCAAGGACACTCTACATTTGCAATTGCTTAATCATTCTCTTCAAAACCCTCCAAACTCTTATGAAAATTGAATAAATATATAGAATCTAGATTCCTGCACTCAGAGTTTGTTTGTGCATTTATGGAGTTTAGACTAAAACAGTAATAACATTTTTAAGCCGGAAGAAATCTGGAATTGTTTCTAGAACTTTCAACTCTAACATTCTTACCATTTGATAAATAATGATATTGGCCCCAAAATAGAAGGAACAACAGTAATTGTTAATCAACAATGTGTGCTTCTATAATGCTTTAAATTTATTAAAAATATTTTTACATTTGCCATAAACGGCCCCTCCCTAGTCTTTTCCACCTAGGTCAGCAGCATCACCATCCACCCAGTTATTCAGAACAGAAACTTCATCATCTCTGATGTTCAGAGCTTAGAAAATTTCCTGTCACAGAGCAGACATTCAATAACTATTTGTTGAGAGAAGGAATACTTGGACAAATAAATGATCTCAATGTCTAAAATCTGGTATAATTCACTCTGCTTTTGTGTCATAGGTTGAAAGCTTTCATATGAATAATCAGTCTCAAACATTTGGCATGTAAAACATTGGATGCTTTTTGGTGTGCTTAATTTTTAAGGTGGCTTGAAATAATTATAATATTTTATAAGGCAATATGAAAGATTGATTTTATTCTTCATATTTTTCCCTTTCTTCCCTTTCTTCATGAACTATTTATAAAGTTCTTATTATGTACTAGAAACTGTTGATAAACATGAGAGTTATCTTCTCCGCCCTCAGGGAGTCTACAGTCTGATAGGGAAGTCAGAACAAATAATGACAAATATTCCTTGTCATGTTAGTGTGATGTGTTATGGGATGTGTAGCAGGTGGACTTAACTTAGTTTGAGATGGGATCAGTAAAGCCTCCTGAGGGTGGTGACATCTGAGGGGGATTTAAAAGATGGATAGCAATCAGCAGGTGAAGAGTATGGAGAAGAGGAAGCAGTGTGTGTGACATTGGAAGGAATGTGGTGCATTAAAAACAGCAGCAACCCAAAACCTGGATGAAGGCCAGAAATGGATCAGGATGAGTGAGGGAAAGAGTAATGTAAAATGAGACTCAAAAGCAGGAGTCACTGGCTAGATCATGGGGCTTCAAAGTCCAGAATAAGGATTTCAGACTTAATTCCAACAATAGGAGTCAATTTAAGGGTTTAAACAGGAAAATGACATGATTATATTTTCACTTTTAAAATAAGACTTTGGCTTCTTTGAAGAGATTGACTGGAGAAGGTAAGCATGAATGAACAAGAGTAAACCAGTTGGGAAACTGTATTCAGAATCTATTATTGTGTCACAAATTTATCCAAAACCTAGCATCTTACAACAAATAGTATCTCATAGTTTGTATAGGTCAGGAGTACCTGCACAGCTTAGCCAGTTGCCACTGGCTCAGAGCCTCACAGGCCAGCAATCAAAGTGTCATCCAGGGTTGCTGTCACATCTGAAGCTCAACAGAGAGGAGCTCACTCATGTGGCTGTGGCAGGATTCAATTCCTCATGGACTGTTGGACTGAAGACTTCAGTTCCTCACTGCCTATTGCTAGAGGCTTCTCCCTTAGATCATTGTAATGTAGGTTTCTCCATAGGGCAGCTCACAACATGGTAACTGGCTTCCCTCAGAGCAAGCAGGATAGTGGGAGGCTGAGAACAAGATGGAAGCCAGAGTCTTCTTGTAGCCATTTCAGAAGTGACATCCCATCATTTTTCTTATATTCTATTTATTAGAACTGAAAGAGAGGATTACACAATGGTGTGGGTACCAGAAGGTAGGGAATCATTGGGGACCATTTTAGAGGCTTCCACCATGCAGGCTATTGAAATATCCAAGTGAGAAATGATGCCGTTTGAATTTGGGTGGTGGCAGTAGGAGTAGAGAAGAGTAATAATGTCCCTATTCTTGGAAAATAGGAGTAGTATTTGGATGATAGAATTGGCAAAACTTGATAGTTGGTTGGATATGGTAGATAAAGGAATGAGAAAGTTTAAAGACTCTAGATTTCAGGCTTGAGTTCATGAGTAGATGGCAGCACTATTCACTTGTAATGATACACCCTAGGAAGGGAGAGATGATAAGTGCAGTTTTTGACATACTAGGTTTCAGATATCTCTGAGGTATCTAATTTGAATATTAGATACATAGTTTATATTCAGATTTGGGGCTCACAAAAAAGTTATGGGCCTGATAATAGATTTGGCATTTGTCACCATAGAGATGATAATTAAAGCCTGTCTTTGGTCTGGTTCCCTAGCATAAATTTCCCAAGAGACATGTGAGTCACTGGGAATGAGATGAGTGGATTCTTCGTAATTGCACCCCTTGGCTCCCAGATTCATATATTATACCTATCAGAGACAGAACAACACACAATGACCACTGGCATAAGGTATATGCTACATCCTGAAAGCAACACTCCAGTCTCATAGGGTGTCATCTCCAAACTGGTACCTGAGATGTCCCTTCAAGAGGCTGTTCCAGTCATTATCAGGACAGCAATGTCTGGATTATGCAGTACGTGGGAGACCAGCAGCAGTCTAGTTTTAGTTTGTACCAAGCTAGTTTTAGTTTGAACCAGGACTATTTTCTCACCTCCTCCATCATTGGATGGGTTCTAAGGTATTAGAATAAAACAATTCTAGCATGCCTACATCTCTGGGCCTTTACATCTATTCCTCAGAACTGTGCTGAGGCTGTTCTGATGTCTTCCTCATTCAATGTAAGCCAGCTTTTTCCCCTTCAAGGTCGTAGGAGCCATCCCAGAAATCCATTAAGACCAGCTCCAACACCTCAAGGAAAGTCCTTTGAAGGGCCATTGAAAACAAAAGCAGATCAAAAGCAGGGAAGAGGCCCACAAACTGGTAAAGATGATTTAAGGGGAACTGCATACCACCGGTGGTATCTACTGTTGAGTCACAGAAGTGGATGATTTGGAGAGAGAGTAAAGGGAGAAGAGCAAAGGACTTCAGACAGATTCCAGTACTCAATGGTTAATGAGAAGTGATTGTCAACAAATGAGACAGGAAAAAAGTTGCAAAAGATATGATACACAGTTAGTGTTTTAAGAAAAAGGATTATTCCATTGAATTGGCAGGTGCTGAGTCATTAAGTAAACCGAGAACTCAAAAGCATTCAATGGATGCTTATAGAGGACAGTGATGACCTTGAAAAGCAATGTCAGTTGGACAGTGAGCCCAGGAGTCAGATTTAGAATGAAGAGTGGGAAGGATAACAATAAAGCCAGATTAAAAAAAAAAAAGTGGAAGAAAGGAAATATGATGATGAATGAGAATGCTATGGTGTTAAGAAGGGTTTTAGTCTGTTTTTGTTTTTGTTTTTTTCTTTAAGGTTAGAGAGATATGAGCCTGGCTAAATGCTAATGGGAGGGAGCTGGGGCGAGGGAGTATAATTCCTGAGAATAATCTAGAGGATAAGAATCTAAGCCTAGATGGATGAATTGCTTTTGATAGTAAGAAACAACCTCCACATTAAAACAGGAGGAAGGAGAAAGGGATAGTTTAGGGATTTTGTGGTGGGAAGTTGAGGTTACATAGTTTTAGTCTGATGGCTTATTCTTCCTGAGTAGAAGTTAAGGTCATTTAATAAAAGTTTATGGGTCAGAGAAAGTAGGAGATTTGAGGATGGTAGACAATGTCTGAAAGAAAACTCAGCTAGTATATAGAAGGTGGGCAGATGACAAGGGTAATGAGAAGGATAGAGGGTGATAAGACAAGAAAACATGAGGCTCAGCAGACCCAGGGTTGCAGAGGGTGAAAAATATTTGGAAAATGGACATACTTCTGTCCTAAAGTATTTGGGAAAGCAGGAAATATGCAACTTCTATTAGAGCTTTAAGGGAAGTGGTGTTCCCAGAGGAAGTTAGGTTTAATTATGAGCAGAAAGTAGAAGGAAGATAAGTTTGAGAACATAGAATTGTTTATCATAGAGCTGAGATTTTGGAGAGTAAAATGAAGAGTTTGAGAGTAAGGATTGGAGCAGGAATTAGGTCAGGGAAGAGAAAACAGAGCATTACACAAACAAAAATACTCAGCTATGATTTTTTCCCCTGGTTTTCTTTTTTGTTTTAAACTAATAAAGATGCCTTTTCTATTTATCGGTATTAACTGTTCCTTACCCAAGGCAAGTCAGTTGGGATGATTTGTAAAACTGAATTTAAAAAATCCCAACTAGAATTTAAGTTTATTGGTTGTTCAAATCTAAACTGAGGTATTGCTTTTAAGGGTACTTTCATGTTTGGGCATTAATATAGTTCACCATTTTGCTGTGATTATAACTAAATATGATCATCTCTTTCTTTGACCTCACTTTGATATGGTTAAATGATTTGCTTTTATTTTTAAGTGACCTGAATTTTGCTTTTAAATTCAATATATATAATAACTCTTCATCAAGAATTGGCTACAGATATTTTTGTCTTTCATTTCTGTCAGGAGGCCTAACTGTTATTAGGAGTTTTCCAAAGACACTTGGGTCAGAGAGACATAAAAACTTAAGGAGAAGAGTAGACATACTTATATCTTTCAAAAAAAAATCTTCACTATTGTCAATTGTATAGTTTATTAAATCTGAGGAGGTATATTGGCTTAAGTTGTTGAGAAAAGGGTGTGTTTAGGGACTATACTTCATTCTGTAAGCAGTAAGGCGCTAGTGAACTCCTTTCTGATGGGACTCTTAGGACTAGGTTTTAACAAGATAGCATTTGCTGCTGCATGAAACTTGAAGTAGAGAGGGAAAAATTAAAGGCAAAAAAGGTTAGGAAGCTTGTGAAATAGTCTAGGTGAGAAATATCATGAGTCTAATCTACATAGATACAAAGATACTGGGAAAAGAAAAGACTCTTCTGCTTCTCTATTTTTAACACTTCTGTTAGCAAATGGGTAGAATTTTTCCCACATCAGCCAATTTTCTAACTCTCTGAACACCAATTAAGTGGTCTACAATTCAATTATGACACTAACCAGAATCCGGAATTAGCTCAGACCCCACAGGTTAAGAGTTCAGTCCCACAAGACTATCCCCCAGCCCCAACACACACACACACACACACACACACACACACACACACACACACACACACACAACCTCAGATGTCAATTACAAATCCAGGTTGTCACCTGTGGTCCTGACTGACCAGCTATAAATTAGAGGTTCTCATCACCCCTTTTCAGTATTAATCATTTTGCTAAAATGGCTCATAGAATTTAAGAAAACAATTTACTTAGATTTTCAGTTTATTATAAAAGGATGTAACTCAAGAACAGCCAGATGGAAGAGATACACAGGGCAAGGTATGAGAGAAGAGATGTGGAACTTTTATGCCATTCTAGCACTTCCATGGGTTCACCAACCCAGAAACTCTCCAAACACCTTCGGTTAGTATTTTTATGGAGGCTTCATTACTTAGGCATGATTCATTGAACCACTGGCCATTGGTGCTTAACTTGATCTGCAGCCTCTCTGCCCTCCCTGGAGGTCAGATGTTGAGGATGAAAGTTCTGACCCTCTCATCACTTGGTTGGTGCCTCTGACAATCAGGCCCTATCCTCCTAGAGTCATCTCATTAGCATAAACTCAGGTGGGGTTGAAAGGAGCTTATTAGGAAGAATAAAACACTCCTCTCACCCCTTTCACTCAAATTCCTAGAGCTTTAGCAGATGTGTGCCAGTAACTGGGGACAAAAACAAAAAGATATATTTCTTATAAATCATAATATAACAGATGAGATTGGTGTGGAGTAAACTGTGGATATATAACCCACACTTGGTTGGCAACTTACTGAACTGCCTGATTTATCACACGTTGTATTGGAAAGGTCATGATTCCTGACCTGATGTTTTTTCACTACTCCCACTCCGACTTCATCCTTCCCTATTATACATATCTCTCTGAGCCATGTAGAATTTGTGTTCAAAGGAACAGTGAGCATGTTTCCTGACATCTATTACATTAGAGAGGAGGGATGGAAAACAACTACATAATTACCGTTGCACAAACACAATTGGAAATTATTTTTCCACCCTCAGATTGGCTCTTGGTTCCCCCGGTGACATTTGCAGACCTTCATTACAAGTGAAGAACCTTGGTAACCATGTCACACATTTTCTCATGGTCTGAAACATATTCATTTAATGAGATGATGACCTTTATTTATCTACAAAATGTGACACCATTAGCTGTTAACCAAACATACAGATAAGGGTTGAAACAATGACCTGGGACTTTGAATCTCAGAATTTAGATGTTTTTCTAAACAACATCTGGGCAAAATTTACAGAAATTTCCTATATTATTAGGAATTTTGATATAAGAGCAGATACATTATAACTCTGTGGTTAAGTGGGTATAATAGACTGTATAACTATTTACAAATATTCAGTGCCTGACTTGTGAAAAAAAATTATACTCATCTGACCCTTTGCAGTTAGGTTTGGTCATCTGACCTGCTTTGGCTAAAGAAATGTAACAGCAGTGACAAGCATGACCTTCCAGGTGGAAGTTTAAGAACACTGACAACTGGCAATGTAGTCAGTGGCTGCTCTCTGTCTCTGGGTCCCTGGGTGAGAACGAAGTGAAGCAGAGCCCTCAGCTGGCATATGAGGGAAATGTCTTATGGGCAAGAAAAAAATAATCTTTGTTGCTCTAAGCCTCTAAAGTTTGGAGTTGTTACCACAACCACAACATAATCAACCTATCTTGACTAATAGTGTATATTTCCACTATACACCTCTATAATACATCTGATGTCATTTTTAAAAGAAAAACATTGGGGGGAAAGGTAGTGTGGGTGTAACAAGGAAAAATTGGTAGAAAATAGTCTTTAAATTGTCACTAGAAATTGGTGAAAATAACCCACTTGTTCTTTCATGTTTGACTATATACTGCTATGAAAATGATCAAATATTTTAAATTCTTGGGGTAGAATGAAGGTGGAGGAATTGGAACTTCAAAATAATAAATGTACCAAGAAATGGAAAGTTCTATAGATTGTTTAAGAAACGATCAAAAAAGAGAGAGCTAACAGAAATAAATGTCTCTAACTATAGAGACCAAAACAAGCACAGGCTGCTTGGTTTCTTGGTTTCTTGCCTCCTGATCTAGGCACATCTAGGAAAGGAAATTGTTTGCTAATTAGTACCAGTGTCTCTCTTTCTTTTGAGCTGATCCTCCATTTTCTTTTCTTTCTTTCTCATGAAAGAATCCTTAGCCTTTTCATGTGCTTCCTACCCTGCCAATAACATCTTAGAGCATCATTCCAACATTCAGGATATTAGAGGGTCCATCAGATTTGCCCAACATCCATGAGGTGGGCAAAGTGTGATAGCCAAAGACTGGTTAGAATTCAAGAAAGAAGTCCCCAAGAGGCTTTCTCCAAGGTGCATAAGACTATATCAGGTTGATATATGTTTCCTTGGTTAGAAAGGAAGGATTTTCTTTGTGTCTCTTGGAGTGTTTTTCAAAGAGAACATGGATCAACAAGTCTGATGAGACGCATTTATATGTTGTGGTATGATTATCACATAGTGTTAGCTAGCTACTCTCATAGGATATAATCATCATTTCTTTCTTGTGGGGCAAACTATTGAGATCTAGTCTCTTAGTGATTTTTAAGTTTATAATACAGCATTGTTGACTATCATCATAAGCTTATGTATCAAATCAATGCCTCATATACTATAAACTTACACAATGTTATATGTCAGTTCAGCTGTTTTCAGAGAATTCAGAGGGCTTGTTTAGCTGTGTTACATTAAAAATGCAACATCCATAGTTCAGTGCAATAGATCTGTTTTTAACTTTCTCCAAGTAGGAAGTATCTGTTTCTACCAATGGGGTTATAACATCCCTTTAACACAGTACCTAGAATAGAATTAATTCTGCATGAAAGAACCAGAATTTAAGTAAGGTATTCTGGATGAGCATGCAATCTCACCTGGTCGTGCTGATAATATCAGAGGGAAGCAAAACCTTGCATTATGGATTGATTACAAAAAAAAAAAAATGGATACTTAATGATTTACCTTTAACTGCCTAAACAAAAATTAAGACTTAGTTTACTTCTATTTGTAAAAGCAAGCAAAAAATGACCATATTATTTAAAGGGGGAAAGTAGGAAGGTGAAGAGACAAACTCAAATTTTATCTTAAGCCTAGCTAGAACAAAGCTCCACATTTGTATATGAGATCTGCCCACAAGCTACTTAGATGTCTAATCGGCATCCAAACATATATGCCCCACTGCACTCTTGATCTTCCCTCGTCCTTCACCTGTACTGCTCCCTTTTTCCCCCTAAAATCCGGTATTGCTGTTATGTGAATCTTGTTTTTTCCCTTTTGAAAATGCTCATTTCCTACTAGCCAGGGTTCTGAAACTTCATAATTTGTCTAGAATTCCTTGAATTATTTATTTAATTGATGGTTTCATCACCCCCCATCCCCCATCACATTCTCTTCTCTCTCCTTTTAGACTTATTATCTGAATATTAACCCTGTGGATTATTGTCCTTTTTTACAGATATGTTTTATGGTTTTTTCTATTTATGACATTTCATAGCCATACTTACTTTTCTATATTTTCTACCTATTTGATATTTCCTGAAAAATTATCATGTAACCCTTTTACTATTTTCCTTTTTTCAGCATATTTCTTATTTCTTAGAATTGTCTTATTTTTCAAATTAGTTTTTAAACACTTACATATCTATTTCTTCTCTCTCTGAAGACATCAAAAATTTTTGACATTTTCTTCTCCCTGTAAAGTATTGTTTTCTAACCCATGGACCCCAGACAGGTACCAGACCATGGCCTGTTAGGAACTAGGCCCCACAGCAAGAGGTGAGCAGCAGGCCAGGGATCAAAGCTTCATCTGTAATTGCAGCTGCTGCCTAGTGCTAGCATCACTACCTCAGCTCCACCCTAGATCATCAGGCATTAGATTCTCATAGGAGCAATGGTCCCTGGTGCCAAAAAGATTGGGAAGCTCTGCTCTGAGTTATTGTTTTTGCTTGTTGGCTTTGTCTTCTAACCATTCGATTCATGGCTATCCTCAAATGTGTGTTAGTCCTGGATACTTGTTCCTACCAGTCACCAACACAACCTTTTGGAAGCTGCATACCTGGGCTTCCCTCTAGCATGATCTGGCAGAGCAATTTTGTTAACAAACACCTGGCATTACTATCTTTAGACCTTTTCTTTTGGGATAATCATAATATTCAGAGAAGGATCTCTTATTAATCTCCTTTCCAATGTCTAATTGTGCCACTGCCAGAAATCAGGGAGCCAAATAAAGGAAGATGGCTGAGAGCCTCAGCATTCAGTAGGTATATGTCACTCGATGCCCCTTTTTCGGTATGGTACCTCCGCCCTCACATGACTCTTTCTCTCTTTGTCCTGCTTTGTATTTCTTCTTAGTTCCCTTCACTAATTGGCCTATTATATTTTCATCTGTTAATTTGTTTATTTTTTCCTCCAATTAGAATTTAAGGTCAATGTAACATGGTTTTATATTTTTGTTTACTGCTGTAATCCCAATATTTGGCAACAGTGCCTTACACATAGAAGGTGCTCAATATTAATTTATGTGATCAGTTAGGTCAAATCATATAAAATTTCTACTATTTAACTGTTTTGACCTTCAAGATGTAACTTTATATATTTCGAACTAAATAAAAGAAGGTCAGAATAGTTAAAGATTATCACCATTTTTTTCTAGGGATATGAAAATGATTATAAGAGACATTAAATATATTTTATAGTTTATTGTATAAAATAATCTAACAAATAGCACATAAGGAAACTCAAGTCCAGAGAATTTAAATGACTTGCCCAAGATCAGACTGTTAGGCAGTAGTAGAACTAGGCCCATAATTTTGTTTGTAACAGGCACTATTAGAGGCTCTGGGGATAAACCAGTAACTAAAATAGACATGATATCTGTTGGGTATTTCTAGAGGGAGATAGAAAACAACAACAAAACAACAACAACAACAACAAGCAAACAAGTATAATAGGGCATTGAATGGAATTTTTATTACCTTGCAATTTCAGCTGGAGGCCTCAAACTAGGGACAATAGGCAATAAGAACCCTCATAAACCAAAGAGAGCCATGTGAAGCTGCCAACCCAAACTCCACCTCCCACCCCCACCTTCAAGGGCCAGACTGGTCCTTTAACTCTTACCCCACAACTGCATCCATCCCATATATGCAGAATATTGAAATTCACAGGGAAGGGTCACTGATTCACACTAAAGTGTAGGCCTAGGAATGGAGAGTACTGTAATCCATGCCATCTCCATATTTGGGTTAGAAGTATGGTAAAGAGTTTGGACTGTAAGTGTCCAGCCTGCCTGCTTCTACTACCTGGTGCAGCTATTTACTCCAGAGAGATTTAATGTGAAATTATGAGAGTACATAAATAACAAATCTTCAAGCAAAATAACAGAACAAAGCACATATTCCTATCTCTCCCATAGAAGAGTGATGAGAAAGCTTGAAGTGCTCAGTTATAGATTCACCTATTCATGATGTAAATCAAATTGGAGGGCTTTCCAACTATGTAGGCCTAAAAGAAGCAAAGTTGTTGTTCATAACACACTTTCTTACACTTCCAATTTCTGGTATCTATCTTTATACTTAAAGAAAATTAAAAACATTCATTGAACAGATGGCAGTCTATATAAGGGCCCATGAAATACACCTGTGTCTCACAGGCCACAGTTACAATGGAAACAGCTGTTGACCTGGACTAGCATGTGTTAGTTTTCCATTAGCTCACAGTGTTCACCAGGCCATCTGTATCTCGGAGCTAAGTAAATGTCATTTTTCCGTGATTGGCTCATTTCCATAGGTGGTTATGTAGAAAAGCTGATAAAGCATGATTGCTTCAGAAGGAGGACCCTCAGAGATGCTGGTAAAGTTTCCAGGAAGGTCATCATTAACAAGGCCATTCAATAAACTCTTCCTGTAGACACTTTACTAATCCTGTGGCAGCCTGTGGGGGAGGATGGGTCTACTTGGATTGCTGTCGAATGTAAATGAGATGTGAGACCAAGGCTTAGCCTATTCATATTTATTTTATTTTCTGATACCACACGTCCTCTTCTCTCCCTATTTTTCTTCCTTCTTTTGTTCAGGAACATTTTGCCAATGACGTGATGGTGAAGTATTTCATAAGGTGACTGACTGGATGCTCAAGGTTCAAAATAGCACTTCCCCTCAATTATCTTGCAGTAGGTAACTCTGTATCTCTTTCACCTGCTGAACTATATTTTCCAGGAAGGAAAGAACCATTCTGAGTATTGGGTCCTTATTGCTTATCATAGCACATAGTAGGTACTCAATAAATACTTGTTGGCTGAAAGTATGAATAAATTATATACATGTGTTGAGAGGAATTTTGGCCAATCTATATTAGTCTTTAACTAGCACACCAGATATATAGGCCGAAAATAGGGTAAAAATGAAGACAAGCAGAAAAAGAAAACTTTAAAAACAACAGGATTTATAATCAATATAGAGGTAAAAGGTACTTTGATGTTCTAATACTAAGGGAGTATACTTGGCTGCCTTTGTTATCACCGATATAAATTCCTCTTGCTCACTTTCTGATTACTCCTGCCAATAAATTACCATTGATTAAGTTTCTTTTTTAAAAACTCACATTTATTAAATATAGACATTGTGCAGAGATGTTTTACATTTGTTTTCTCCCATAAATTATAGGAAGCAGAGATCATCACTAATTTGGAAAAATTGAGCTTCTGAGAGTTTAGGTAATTTTCCCACAAGCAGTAAATGGGATGGCTGAGATTTGAACCCAGGTTTACTTGACCGCTACAACACACTGTCTATTAGACATCAGATGGCTCCTTTAGTGCTCCTTAGACATACCTCTTAAATTCCATTTAGGATAGAATTTCCTGAGAGCTTGGTACTTTAACCATTTTTTTTTTTTTCTTTTGCCCGTGATTTGATGACACTTAATTAGTACCCATGACTTTTAGAATTTGACTAGGCATTGGCCAGAATTGGCTCTTACAGTGAATGGTACTGGGGTAACCATAGCTGTCCTCAGAAGCCATGAGAGAACCTATAGGAGGAGGACTTTTGGAGGATGATCCCCACATGCTCAAGGGCACAGCCAGACACTCCTAGAGACACTCAAACTGACCAGAGAGTGCTGCATTGGCCACAAATGTGGATATTGTAGACTTGGGCTAAGGATGAACAAGTATGATGCCAGGTTGAGGGATAGCCAAGAGTCCTAGAGATTTCCAGATTTAAATGTCCCTGTCTCTACAAAGCAACAGACCCTGCTGGATCTTCCTTCATACCTTCCTCGCTGAAATCTGCAAGGTTTCTACCTTTCATCAGACTGAACCTTGGGAACCACTCTATTTCCTTTATCTTCTGTGACCCCTCTTCTTTTCTTTATAGATGCCTTCGGCTTGAGGCCCCATCCATGCACACCCAAGAAAGCACCTTTTACATCATCATCTGCATCATCATCTTAGATGATTAGCTCCAGGATGTCTCTTTCACCAAGTTATGCTAACCCAGTGAAACAAAGTTCCACTGATTTCCTGACAATGTCTCTGCCCAGCTTTTGGAGAACAAGAGTGGAGCCACTACCTGATGCTTCCTGTGAGTTCACAGTTTTTCTCAGTTGTTCACATCACTGAAACTCCACTTTCAACGCCCATCCTTCTCTTTTTTCTTCATGATCAGCCTCCCAAGAGGAACTGCAGCTGTTCTTTCCTCAGTGCTTTGGTGTTTCCTTTTGTCTAGAAAAGGTAAAGAAAGGAAATTGTTTGCTAATTAGGACATGCATCCCACTTTCTTTTCAGCTGATCCTCCATTTTCTTTGCTTTCTTTCTCATGAAAGAATCTTTAGCATCTGCTTGAATTCAGGCATGCATGTCTTTCCGCTGTAATACTTCCCTTTCCATTTGACAGGCAGGATTGTCTTAACAAGGAAAAGTTGAAAACTCTGACAGTTGATTATGTTACATGACTTTTAAAATTTTACTTCTCAAAGAGCACAAGATGACAGTGATGATGACCTATGAAAGGCAATTAAGGCTTCAGGATCATTTCTACTTGTGAGCTGGGAATGAGATGGCAAAGAACACCAAGGGACTATTTATAATAGATAATAGGCTCTTTGGGTAGGGCACAGACTAGGACATGAAATATCTCAGGTTTGAAACAATGTATTGTTTTTCTCTGCCCAAAGAGTTATATTATTGCATTAGTCTAATAGACAAATGTAATAGAACTCTCTAATTCTGGTAGAACAGCTCAATCTTCTCTACTGTTGCCAGAAATATTCCACAGAATATTGGCCTTTTTCAGGAACAGTAGGTTTTCCTCTCTTACTAAGGTATTGAGCTTCCAGAAAATTTCTTAATATACTAGAAAAATTGCAGCACGGTGAACATTTTCATAGGGAACAAAAGCAGCTACTCCCTTTGAAGATAGAGCTTGTGAATAACTTCACACCTAAGAACAGAGTTGTAACGTTTAAATGTATGACATGAACAGTTTTGTCATCTATGAGGCTGATTGTGCAGGATGTGGAGCATGTGATTTCATATTGATAAGATGTGAATTGTTGGAGCAATGGAAAGTTCTGTCATTCTTTGAATCATTGGAAAAAGTTACCTTGACAGGTTATTTTCTTAACTCATGGTAGTCACAAAGCTTGACCAAGAAATAACAATCTACCAGGATTCCAGAAAACTTTGGCCTTTCATGCTGTCTTCTTGAAACATTTTTTTTTCTGAAAAGAGTTGATGTTTTGCCTATTCTGAATGTGGGCAGGAAGATTTGCTGTCCCATTAACATATGAAGTTGATATAAAATGTGTAAAAACATTAAGATTGGGCACCTTATGTAGAGAACTTGTTCCACTCACTCAAAATTAGATAAATGCCAGCTATTCAAATATATTTGGTGGAGAAAAGATGAGTTTCCATGGCACCAAAGCAATGTCTTCATGAACCATATGTTTTACAGTCCAACAATAGGATTTGGGGGGTTCATTATGTTCTCTCCCTTTGTTTATCTGATTTTTGCTGATACAAGTGAGAAAACAGCAGGAAATATTTAGGACCATGTAACACAGACCCATTTCCAGAAAACACACTAGTTCTTTAAAAAAAGACATTCCAGAAAAAAAAGTTTATATACCCATGAATATTTAATCTATTGACATAGAGAAGGTATAATGGAAAGCATTGCAGACTAAAATAATCTCTGATTTCCACTCTCCAGGTGAAGAGAGGTAGAAATGCTACACAATGAGAACACCGTCCCAAGCCTTCTTTGGGGGTCATCATATTATCTACTTCAATCTAAGTAATCCATGTGTCAATGAGTCCAGTAGATGCTTATGATTGCTCAGCATCTTTTGAAAACACTCTCTTATGTCTCAGTTGTTTCCACATTTTGAGTCCTGCTTTGTCAAGATGTGATGCAAAAGACTACATCAAAAACCCCTTGTTGCTTAAGGCACAAAAGCACATTACTTAGATTTCCCCATTTGGATACACCCAAACAAGATATAGATGAGGAAGGAAGCAATGCTAGAATGATCCTACAGAGATCCATTTCCTGGCAAGTGTGGTGGCAGAGGGATTTTGGTTCTTCTGTGTTTGTGATGGTGGCATGTCTGGTACCCAGTCCTAGGTATGCTCCATGCTGGGCAGTGATGGGTGGTAGTGGTGGTGTTTTCAATAGAACATCTTCTCACGGGAGGACGGGCGTTGTTCCCGTGTGCTTTATTACTAGCCATTTAGCATTTTATGTCTAGTTCTCTGGCTCTCATTTGGATTCTGATGAAGTTTTTAATGTATTTTAATAAATCCTTTTTTGTTTAAGTAGTTAGAAATCATCCTGTGATTTGCAACCGAACTCCTGATCAGAACAATGGAAATAGAACATGGTAACAAAAACGTAGTTTAACTTCAGCTGCAATAGATAAGAAGGGCATTGGAAATGGGAGATTCAAAGTGTTCATAAAATAAAAGAATCTGATAGATTTCGGAGGTCTTTAAATTTGATAGTATTTTTTTGATTAAATATGAGGTTTCCCCCTCTTAACTTTCCCCATAGTTATCTATACTAGGAAATGCACTAGGGAAAGAAATCTTGAGTATTGTCAAGAGTTTGTAAAAAGTATGAAAAAAATAAAAATTGTCCCGAATCATCATCTGGGATAACTTATTACTTCCCCCTCCCCCAGCTTTACTGAGATATAATTGACATATAACATTGCTTAAGTTTAAGGTGTACAACATGAGAATTTGGTGTGTGTGTGTGTGTGTGTGTGTGTGTGTGTGTGTGTGTATAGTGAAATGATGATTACCATGATAGTTAACACTTTTTAAAAAAATTATTTTTTATTTAGTTTCAAGTATACAGTACTTGGTTAGACATCTATATAGTTCATAAAATGATCCCACCAGTTGCACCCTCCCTTTCCTGACCCTCCACCTAGCCAACTTTTATTATTAGTAGTATTAATGCTAACTGCATTCCCTGTACCATGCTCCCAATACCCATGACCATCCATCAGCTACTAATTTGTACTTCTTTACCCCTTCACCCCATTTTCCCAGCCCCACAAATCCCCTTCCCCTCTGTCCAACACCAAATTGTCCAGTATATTTGTGAGTCTGTATTTGATTAGTTTGTTCTTTTTATTCCTTAGATTCTGCACCTAAGTAAAATCATATAGTGTTTATCTTTTTCTGTCTGACTTAAATCCCCTTTAGGTCCATCAAAGCAATATCTTTTTCCATCCCCTTCCTTTTCATATGTAGGGCTCTTGTTTTCTTATCTTTTCAGCCACTCTATCTTTTGGTTAGAGCACTTAATTCTTTTCCATTTAAGGTACTTATTGATAGGAATGTAGTTGTTACCATTCTTTATTCCTGTTTTTTGATACATGTTTTTTCTTCTTAAGGAAGTCCCTCCAACATTTCCTATAATACTGGCTTGGTGATGATAAATTCTTTTGAGTTTATTTTTGTATGGGAAGCTCTTTATCTGTCCTTCAACTCTAAATGATAGCTTTGCTGGATAAATTATTCTTGGTTGTATATCCTGGGTCTCCACTCTGTTGAATATTTTTTGCCAAGCCTTTCTGTCCTGCATAGTTTCTTTTGAGAAATCAATTGCCAGTCTTATAGGTTTTCCCTTTTATGTAATTATTTGTTTTTCTCTTGATGCTTTTAATATTCTTTCTTTGTATTTAACCTTTGGCATTTTAATTACGATGTGTCTTGGTGTGGGCCTCTTTGGATCCCTGACTTTTGGAATTTTCTGAGCTTCTTGGGTTTTATGTACATTTCCTTCACCAGGTTAGGAAAGTTTTCCATCAGTATTTCTTCAAATAGCTGTTCAACATCTTGATTTTCTTAGTTACACTGATCAAACAAATATTTGGAACCTTAACAGTGTCCCATATCCTCCTTAAATTATTTTCAAAGCCTTGATAACTTTTTTCTTCCCATTCTGATTGAATGTCCTGATTGGCTTTCCTATCTTCTAGATAGGGCACTTGATCCTCCTCTTTATTCACTTTGTTTATGCCTTTGTTTATTCCATTTAACATACTTCTCATCTCAGATACTGTGTTCTTCATTTCAGACTGGTTCCCTTTTATAATTTCCATTTCCATTTTTATGTTTTTTATCTCTTTGTTGAAATTTTCACTGAATTTATCTACACTTCCCAAAAGTTCATTGAGCATCTTTATAACCAGTGTTTTGAACTCTGCATCTGTTAAATTACTTGACTCCATTATACATATATTTTGGATCTCTGTTCTGTTCTCTCATATCATTTCTGCTTTTTTGTCTTCCTATTTTGGCTGCCTTTCTGTGTCTGTTTCTATGTACTAAGGAAACTTCATAAGTCTCCTGGTCTTATTACTGTGGATTTGTGAAGTAGGTGTCCAGTGGCACAGTCCTGAGAGGGGTTCAGCTGCAAGCCAAACTTAACCCAAACCTCTACCCCTCTGGGGCCACCTGTTAAAATTCAGCAATCAATCCACAAATGTTGTGCATATAGTTGCCTGAAAAGGCCACACCAGAAACCGAGGCTGGCTGCCTCCTCCATTGTGAGCCTCAGCGAGGAGCACCTGACTCGCTGAGGATACACTGGGATGTGGCTTGGGTAGGGCCATGAGTTGGGGAAGGCAGAGTTTCAGGGAATCCTCTGGGTGGAGGGACCTCTGTTATCCAGTTTGATGATGTCACAGCTGTGTCCTGTGCACTGGTAGGGGGGAGGGCTCAATAGGGAACAATGGATACTACTAGCACTTCTGTACTGAGTAAGTCTCACCTTGCCCCTCATTCTGACAATGTCTCCCTGTAGGTCCCTGGTGCCTCTGCACGCAGCCGAATCAGCACTGGTGCTCAGAGAGAGCAGATCCGTCACCAAAAAAATCCACTCATGGACGTGACCCCTTTAAGAGGCTTCTGCCGCTTCCACTGCCGTAGCCTCCATCTCACTCAGCCGCTTGGGACCAGGCAGACCTGTGTCCTCACCACGTCCTGCCTTTTGCCATTGCAGGGTGTTTTCTTGAACTTCTCCCTAGTTGTATGGCTTGTTCATCAAGATCCCTGGTGTTTTTTCCTTGCCGCTTCTCCTTGTTTCTGTCACAATTTTGATTTGGTAGCCAGAGGGATGAACAAAGCCTCTATCATCTACGTCATTTTTTTTTCTCCCTCCAGTTAACAGTTTTATCACCTCACATAGTAATCGTGTGTGTGTGTGTGTGTGTGTGTGTGTGTGTGTGTGTGTGTGTGAGATGAAAACTTTTAAGATCTCTCTTAATAATTTTCAAGGATATAAATGTAATGTAGTTAACTACACCACCATGTTGTACATTAGATACCTAGAACTTATTCATTTTATAACTGGAAGTTTGTACCTGTATCATCGTCACCCCTCTCTGCCCACCAGCCCCCTGCATATGACTTATGTCACTTAGCATAAGGCCCACAAATGGCAGAATTTCCTTCTTTTTATGGATGAATAATATTCCATTGTGTATGTGTTCCTTCTTCTGTAGTGGACACTTAGGTTGATTCTATGTCTTGGTAATTGTGAATAATGTTACAATGAACGTGAAGGTACAGATATCTCTTGAAGACAGTCACTTCATTTTCTTCAGATATATACCCAGAGGTAGAATTGCTGGATTATATGATAGTTCCATTTTTAATTATTTGAGGAACCTCCATACTGTTTTCTGTAGTGGCTGTACTAGTTTATATCTCCACTAATAGTGAACAAGTGTTCCCTTTTCTCCACATCCTCACCAACACTTGTTTTATAAGACTGAGTTCTAGCCAATGGGATATGGGCATAAATGACATGAATCACTTTCAGCCTGACCCATAAAAACTTCCTGTGTAAGGTTTTCAATCTGCTATATGACTGGAAAGGTCTTGCAAGACCTAAAATAGGGCAGAGTCTGTATCCCTGAAAAAAGATATTTAGAGGCCTCCCAACCAGGGCCACCTATATGAGACTGTAGAAAGAGTCAGAAATAAACTCAATATGTCAAGCCACCAAAATTTGGCATTTATCTGCTAGAGGATCTAGCATTACAATTTAATACAAAGAATCACAGTCTTCACTACAAAAAAAAGAAGATTAATATCTCTTCTATGCCACTTAAAACTATAGAATTCTGGAGTTAAAAATGAAGTAAAAAAATCTTCTAGTCCAACCTCTATTCTTCATTTATTGAACCCCAAATTTATTAATAATTCTTCATAAACTCGCTTCTAAGTAGGATTATAAACTTGCTTCATTTCTCACATACTTCCTCCATTCCTTGCCTGGGTTTGGGTATACGTTCCCCAAGTATGATATTTTAACTGCTTAAGAGTGATGCTTCTTTTTTGGTTACTCCCAAGTGGCAATGGAAACTCATAAGCAAATTACATTAGATTTTAAAAAAACAAATGTTCAAGGTGCTAATATTGTTCTGGACAAAGTTATACCCCAAACATTCGTGTAAGCATAAAAAATAGGGTTTAATACTCTCCTTCCACATGAGCAATATCTAGGAATTTACTATTTCTAATATTTGTTTCTATTCAATATGTTGTGATGTTCCATGCTCTTACCTTAGGAGTTTTTTTTTTTCTTTCTTTCTTTTGAATGCATCTTCCCATTATGATTTCTCTGTTACTTCAAAACAAACTCCTATGTATCTGTCACTGATGAAAACTCTAGAATCAGTTTTAATCTTTGGCAAGCTATGATTCTTCCAGAAGAATGTTTTTTCAATACTGACTTTTTATATATCCATGATTATAAATATGTAATTTATTTTTTATATCACAAACACTCTTTATTTAGGAATCTTAGTTCATTAATATTAGCAGCAGCAATATGTGACCTGCTTAATTAAATATTATTTTGGGATAAATCTTCTAGACCACTTTGGCATTCTGCTAAAATGTTTTATTCTTTTGCTTTTTTCCACAAGCAGTTCATATTTAACATTAAAAAGCTCCCTCTTTCATTTCTATTGTGCAAAGTCCTTATATCTTATATTATATTGCTATAGTAAGAACTTATATTATAGCAGTTGATAAGCAACAAAGTATATCCTAAGCAAATTGCATATTAGATGTTTTATTAGATGTCAAAGTAGAACTCTGTCATTTAAACAGCTCATAACAATAGCACCAAATTTCAAGTTGTGTGTATTTTCAAGGTTTATGTCACACTACAGAGTGAGTAATCTGTTAAAAAACCATGGGCATCAAAATGGTTCTATAATAATTGAAAAATTTATACCCTTTATGCTTTGTAGTAACAATTGCAATTTTATGTTTTCCAGAAAATCTTATTTTTTTCTTCCAGAGAGAGCTCCTTACTCTGAAAAAACAGTGACAGAGTCTTATCACCTTTTAAAGATTATCAGGTACAGTTTGACTCTAAGGAACTGTAGAGCTAGAATATTTAATTTTGGGTGATGATCACACAAGGAGATATATTCAAATATCTCAATGTAAAAAAATAGCCCAGAATATCACAATGCAATAAAATATATATCTGTAAAAAATAACCCAGAAATAAACCCATGCCTGTATGGTCCATCAGTCTGACAAAGGAGACAAGAATATACAATGTATAGTGTAATATTGTAAAGTGACGGTACATAGATATCTCAACGTAATAAAATAGCCCAAATGGCCCAGAATATCTCAGTGTAATAAAGTAGCCCAGAAACAAACCCACACCTATACGGTCCATCAATCTGACCAAGGAGACAAGAATATACAATGTATATTATAAAGAGACGGTAAAGACAGCTTCTTTGATAAGAGATGTTGGTAAAACGGGACAGACACATGCAAAAAATAAAATTAAATTAAACCAACTTCTTACAGTATATACAAAAATAAAGTCCAAGTGGATTACAGACTTAAATTGAAGACCTGAAACCACAAAACTCCTAGAATAAAACACAGTCCGTAAACTCGTTAGCATTAGTCTTAGCAACATCCTTCTGGATGTGTCTCTATGGGCAAAGGCAACGAAAGACACAAAAGAAACAGGCTGAATGCTGAAGTAGATAATAAAATCTAGCTTTCTTCTATTAAGCCACACAGTAAAGAGATTTGCACAAATATAAAAGTATGCCATTCTTCTCACTTCATTATTTTATTACTATGTGATGGGTTTATTGTAATAATTTTTGAATTAATAAATGGATATATAATTTTAAAAAGTTTCAATGGATATAACCCACATTAAGAAAAGCTCTTTGGAGTCCTCAATAATATTTAATGTAAAGAGGTCTTGATTCCAAAAAGTTAAGAACTGCTACCCTAGTAAATTATTCTTGGGAATTTTATATGTGAATATCAAGCAAGTTAATGAATTCAGCAATAAATTAGAATGACCTCTGGATTTTAATATGGAATTGGATATATAACCAATAACAGCCACAAAAATAATTGTTTCAGAGACGACAAAAAGAAAAAACTTTAAAAACTCTCTTTAATACTTTGTTCATGTGTAGTGAAGACTGCTGAGCTGGGTTACTGACATGTGATAGTGAATGCAGCGCTTGGTCTCCTAGGGAAGCTATTTGCTTTGCCATGTCATACGCATACTCTTTTGGTCTCAGATACCAGTAATTAACACATCTGACATATGGCTTGCTTTTTTGTCTACCTTTTATTGTGTTATTTCATCAGGGTACTTTAAAATCAGTATGAGGAAGAATCAGTAAACTAAATTTGGTTTTATATGTCTTATCAAAATACAAAGAATTATATGGTATTTTTAGGATTCAATGCTTCAACTGATGACATATAATGTGAAGTTGAATAAAACTATAGAGCCTGACATAGTTAAGTCTATTATTACTTGATATAAAACATAAAAACAACAGAGGGGGAAAAGGTGGACAAAACTTTCATAGATAACTAAGTAGCTGGATGAAAATAGCCAAAGAAAAGAAAGGTATTTTCCTACTGATTTTCTGATATCAATATTTTCCTTTCTGAGTTTTGAATATTTCCTCATTTCCTTTCTTTTTGGGACTCTGGATTCTCAGCTGGAGTTTGACATGACTTTACTCTCACCATTTTGTAGATGAAGAAACAAACTTAGAAAGAAAGAATAATTCATCCAATATCATCCAGGTAGTAAGTCACAGAATCAGAACTGAAACTACCTTGGATTGACTCAGTTTAAAGTCAGTACTTATGCTGCATCTCTAGGAAGGAAATGTTCATACTAGCTATACATGCTGCTTGAGAAGTGTGAATTTGGCTGCTTAATTTCTAATTTCAAAAGCATATCATTGCCCTTCAGATAAACCAAATGCTCAACAAAATATTTGCCAGGTCTATACTGAATTTTCACCTTCTTATATAACACACTGTTCTAATCTTTGAGGATATAACATGAGAGATGTTAGTGGAACTTACATTGCATCCAGGGAAGCAGACACTAAATAATTCATTATATATGTGATTGCCCTGGTGATGAATGCTGTATGGAGCATATGTCAGGGCTCTGACTTAATCTAGCACAGTGGTCAGAAAGGCTTCCCTTGGGAAAGGATTTTAAAATTGAGCTCTGAAAGGTGAGTAGAAAAGAAAATAACTAGGAAAAAAAGTGGCGGAAGAGAATTTCTTTCAGAATAATGTGTTTCCAAGATTAATGTAGGGCATTGCAGTACAAAAAGAAAGGCCAGTGTACTATACTCATTTCCCCTCTTTTTGGGACTCTGGATTCTCAGCTAGAGTTTGAGCACAGCAGTAAGAGGACATAAAGTTGTAGAGACAGGTCAGGGCAAGCTTTTTAATGGCTTCCAAAACAGGTTAAGAATTTTGGTCTTATCCTAAGTATAGTGGGTTTTAAGGAAGACAGTGATATGATAAGATACACAATTTAGAAACATCACAGTATGAAAGGAGACCTATGAGAACTCTGTCAAAAGAAGATGGCAGTGTGGACTGGTGGACTGGGATAGTGGCATTGGAGATGGAGACAAGTGAGTAGATTTGAAAGATAGAGTTTATAACTTGGGGACTTACATCAGAGAGATGAACAGGAGGCAGATCCATGTTTTATGGGACCTGAAGCTTATAAAATTGAGAAGCTCTTCTACAAATGTCTGGCAAAGTCCCAGGCATTGTATACAAACACAATGAAGTCTGATTGAAGAAGAGGAGATTTCTTCTCTGCATCTCTTTTTATAAAGGGGCAATTCTTTTCCCAGAATCTTTCCCAGCATTCCTCTCAAGTATAGGAGCTTGGGTAGAAAAACAGATAACCCCTTCCAATTCTGGGACTCTCTGATTGTGTTGGGAAGAAAACAATTTGGGCAAATCCATTATTATCTGCAAGCCAAGAAGGCAATTCATATCTATGCTCTAGTAACAGGATATAATTATTGCCCAACAAGATATTTTCAAAGTAATAATTGATGCTCAGACAAAAGATAAACTGAGCTGCACTCAACAAATTGAAACAACAGCCTCTCTATTTATATGGACATGAATGACTGGGTGGGTTTTCTCTTTTTTCCCACATCTCAGTTGTCTTCCCTCAAAGATGAGTTCCAGCTCTACCTCGTATCACTGTTGGTGGGCTCTCACTATCTCCTCTTTGATAACAGTTGGTACCTGCTTTCTGTCAGCTGTGTAGTGTTGCAGCATTTTATACTGAAGCAAGGAGAAAGCATGAACTGTAAATTTTCAGACTTAATCAGGCATATGGTGATTGTAAGCCTTACTTCTAATAGAATGCAGATCAAGCAGGGAAATTATTAACTAGAGATAGCTGCCTGGAAGAAAATGTCTTCTCAAGTGGGCTGAGAGAACACTGGTTCTGGGAGATGGCCCAGGAAAAAGATATTCTATTCTATTCATCTTAAACAGTCACAATGCACACTAGTATATTAAAGGGACTTGAAAGAACTACAATGAAAAAATATGAAAAACTCAGTTTTTCATTCAGTGTTTTGCAAATGTACATGACCAGGGAAGCCTTTTTTTGATACACATACCACTAATCAATATACTGAAGAACACACTTTGAGAAATTAAAAAAAAGAAAGAAAGAAAAAGAAAAAGGCACATTAGCATCAGGTAGGAAGTCCAAGGAATGGAGAGAGAAATAAAATAGAATAGCATAGTAGAAAACTCCCAGAGTCAGTGCCCAGACTGCAATGTCCTGATTCTCAATATGTTTTGGCAGCCCTGGGTCTGCACTACATGTAAATTCATATGTGGTTGATTCTTAATCCAAAGGATGCCTGAGCTATCGGGTTGGCCTGTTGCTACCCTAAGAGAAGAGTCTGATTCCCTTCCAGGTAAGTCAAGGAATAGTGACTATTGAGGACAACTGTCTCTCTCACTTTTAAATTTATTGGGGTTTCCAACATTTGGAGTAAAGAAGCAGTATAAAATCTACCTTCTTGTTCCTGGAAGCATGAGATTGCCTATTAAGGCATTGGTTTGAAAAATTTTGAAGTATGGCTAAAAAGTGAAACAGAGTAGCATAGTGAAAAGATGTGGTTACATAGACCAATTTTAAAATCCTAACTTAGCTGTGTGACCTTGGGCAACAGATGTAACCTCTCTGAGTGTCAGTTTCCATAACTGTAAAAACACTTCATTTACAGAATAATGTAAGCATTAGACATAATATACCTTATTCTCATGAATTATTATCTCATCATTGTGAAAATATAGAATATATACGCTAACATATAGTAAATATTCAACTAATAAAAGCTATTTCTACTATTTTAATTAGCAGGAAAAAAGTTGACAGTGTAAGACACACAATACTCATTTAATTTCCATACTATAAGTATCTTCTAACATGTCACCTTTTTGTCTTGTTTATGTAAGGTGTGGCCTGGGTTCTGGAATAACTGCCAGGTTAAAATCTCAACTCTACTACATGCTATTTGTGTGACCTTGCACAAACCACATTACCTTTCACTGCCTCAACTTTCTAATCTACAAATTGGGAAAATAACATTTTTTATCTCTCATTTGCTTTAAAATTCTTGTGAGAATTCAGATAAACTGTGCACTGTGCTGTGAATATATTTAAGAACTCATTGTTTTTCATTGTTGTTAATATCAACACTTCTCAATGTTTTATAAAATGTTTGTATTAGAAAACTGGTACTCTAACTCATTACACAAAACATGATTGGACATAAGACAAAATTAAACAAGCAATTTCCTTTTTTTATCATCTTTCTCTTCATTCTGGTTCTGACAAGAACTTAAAACAACTCATGCATTCTTCTTTCATTACAAGTCCCTCTTATCTTAAAATTTTTGGTTCAAAAATTATACTATCCAGGAAGCATTTTGTAATGACTGTAATCACTTCCTTGTCCATACACTGATGATTGAGCCGCACTTACATAATGTACATATGTACAGGCAATACAAATTTTACAAATGTACAAATTTCAAGCCAAAACCCAGGTGAGCAAAAATTACTTCATTTTTTTGTGACAAGATTTTGTTTCTGTTAAGAGTTGCCTTTCTAATAAGTGAAGTGAACTTAATCTCAGCCAATCAAGTTTTCTTCTCTTGCATCTAAGTTCTGAGAGAGGCTAATGGAAGTTTCAAGGCATTGGATGGGGTAGAGATGGGGTAGTGAGGAAAGCATAGGTGTCTGTTTTGAGTTATCTTGTACCAATGCCATTATCTGCTGAAATATTTATTCTAGTCTTTTGGAAGTCCTATGCTGATCAATGTTACTCCATGCTACTCATGAGTATGTGTGAATCAGTTCTCTCTGCTATTACCTCCTAAATAAAGTATCTGTATACAAGTTATTCATTATCTGAGGCTCTACTTTTAGAAAAAGCTAAGCTAAAACAAAACTTTAAAAGTGAAAATTTCAAAATTTGGCTAGAGTTTTTGTTCAGCTATGAGATAGGAATTAAGAGGTATATGGTTTAATACTGGCTCTTTTCTGTAATTCTAGGTTTCACAAGACACAATTTGAAGGGGATGGTATTGATAGTGGCACAAACAGTTGGAATTTCTATTTTATTAGTGAGTTTTGTTGACACAGTAAGGCTATGTAACAAACTACCCCAAAATTCAGTTGCTTACAACGAGCATTTATTCTCATACTTAGAAGTTGCCAAGTTAACAAGTTCAGCTTATTTAGGCTGTGCTTATCTGGACAGCTCTGTTTCATGCTGTGAGCTAGCTGGATTTGTTTCCAGGATGTGGATCTGCTACATACACATTTGTTCTAGAAATAGACAGAAGGGGCAATATTTCCCTGGGGCATACTTTTCTCATAGCTCTGGACCACTGAAAATTATGCAAGCCCATTAAGGCCCTTGCTTGCATCATATCTATTAATATTCCACCGACCAAAGCAAATGGCATTGTCAAACTCAACATCAATGGGCCCGGAAAATACACTCTGTCCCCAGAGATAGAGGCAGTGGCACGAATAATAATCATCAGGTGTATTAATGATACAGCCTTGCAAAATTCTGAGGCAGTTAGGAGACTATTACTCTTTTTCTTTACGGGTTTAAATTTGTACATAAGAATTAATATTTATCCTTGGGGTGTGTGTGTGTGTGTGTGTGTGTGTGTGTGTGTACGCATGCATGCTTATACTTGCAGCTTGCACATGGTTAGTCCAATAGTTACCATCTAAGCATTCAAGGGAAACAGAGACCTAACTTCAACCCTCCTGGTGGGAAGACTTTGAAGACAGCTGGCTGGATGTGGAGAACACCAGCTGGTTATAACTGTCCTTCTGGAATTCTTGAAAAAATATGTCACTTTGGCTGAGTAATTACGATTTAGGAGAAAGGAATGGAGTCAGAAGGAAAACTAGCACCCCTGGGTAGGAAGGTCAGGTTCTGAAATGGTGGGTGGAAATTTTATGGTTAGAGATTTGAAGCAGGAGAGAAAAGTGGGCCTGTGGGCAGGATATCAAAGTTGGGAATTGGGGGCTTCTGACTAGGGGACTTCTGGGAAGGGTTTAAATGCTTAGCTCCTATAATCTGGCCTATAAAAACAAAGGCATGTTTAATGAACTGTTGCAAATCATTTCTCTGACATGTAGTAAGTCTCTTTAGGTTTTTTCTCAACACTTCTGTTGAGAAAAAGGCTCAGTCATACAACTTTTCATGTCAAAAAGTGAAAGACTGAGCTATAAAAAAATGAAATATATCTATTCAAGTAGATTCTTAAATTACCTTTGAGATAGCCCATTTTTTTAGAAAAGAATTAACTTCTTAGTGTAAAGCTTCAACTTTTTTTACAGTTTATTTGGGAAACATAATAAGAGATCCTATTTTTGTTGGAAACATGAGCTTTTTTTTTCTTTTTGACTCAGTGAGAAATCATTTATTCTTCTGATTTATAAGCATATTTTACATATTCTGGTTAATACAGCAGGTGTATAATGTGGGCATTCCTGTATGAATACTAGGGCCACACATGTTAAACTCAGCTACACATTCTGTCAGACTATTAGACAAATGTAACTTTTAATATCACAACACATACACATTATACTTTTTTTTTTTTTTTTTTTTTTTTACTGACAGAGGAACATGCCTTTCAAAAAATATTTTATTGGATGAAACTTTCTTATTCTCAGGAAAATTTTGGTTCTTTAATATAATTTATGCCTTTTAAAATTCTGTTCGATAAAAGCATTGGTACATTATAAATACTTGTAAAGAAAATATAGTTTAAAATTTCAAGGGAAATATTATATAAGTTTCCTCTTTTACATTTTCACAAAAATTCACACAGGCACTAAGAAAGACTGACAAAAATATTTTATGCCTGAACAATATACTCCAGGTTGGAAACATTCAAACATGACTTTATTTAAATATTAAAGCTTCTCTAGAGTGAACCTTTGGCTGTAATCCAATGAGTTGGTTGGGGTTTTAACCAGGAAAAGATACTGTTAGAAGTGTGAAAAAGAAAGCTTCATACAATTAGCCCTAGGCTAAGAATGGGGAAAGGATGGGTTTTCATTTATCATGTTCATTGGCCTCTCTGGGCCTTAGCTTTGTTTTTTAGTTGAAAATTTATCTAATAATTCTCTGGTCCTTTTCATCTTTAATACCTGTTAATGTGCTGAAATTTTCAAAATTCTATTTAACACCCTATATCAAACATGTGAAACTTCCAAGGACAAAGTGATACTAGTGGTGTTCTTTTAGGAGAACATCCTCAAAGCATTATGAGTATTACTCGAAAAATACTTTTATCTGCACAAATTTATATGATAGAATAGGGGATGAAATTTTGTCTTAATAACTACTTCAAACCAAAGCAAGTGACAGACTCTAGTGTTCTTGATCTCGTTCAATGTAGTTTTCTTCCTGGCCTAGTTCAAGTGTAGCCTGATGAAGTTCAAACTTCATGGAAGAATTATGAATAGCAAACCCAATGGGAGACTGCCAACACTGTGGATGACTAGAGCCTTTTGTGAACATTTAGAGAATAGGAAGCTAGGTGGTTTGCAGTAATTAATTAGTGTAAATGAGCATCCAGGTGAGGTGAGATTAAATGAATACATCAAACTAGATATCACAAGTACTTTCAGAAGTCTAGAATACCATTTTGGGGGCCAATGATTTAATTAAATCATGGCAAATTCTTATAATTATTGATTATTACACAGATCCTGCCTGACAGAGGTTGAGGATCTTTTTTTCCTAATGCATTTACATTTTAGACATGTCCATTTAGTGCAAGTGTGTGCAAGATAAAATGCCTGTTGAGTGCTGACCAATAACGTGTCCTCTGTAAACTGCACGGAGCAGGATGCCTTAAGGACCTGACATTCAAGTCTAGCTGGGCAGCTGCTACTCAGCTCCAGGCAACTGTTGCCATGAAGGAACCTAGGTCTGATAATCAGGTTTTATGTGAAATCTCTTACTTTCAATAATACCTCACATTTTAAAAACATTTTGCATGCCTAATATAATCTATCTGAGGGACAAATGTGGCCTGTGGGCTGCCAGCTTGTGTCTTCTGAGTTGAAGCTTGGAAGCAGTTTGGTGAGAATTTGGATACTATCAGCTCTAAGACTGGGGAAGAGCCTTTAGCGTTCAAGGAATGAACACTCAGTTTCAAAGATCCAGAAAAACTTGTTCCAAGGAAAACAATTTTAAAAACAAACAAAAGGAATACAATTTTAAAAACAAACAAAACCTCCCATTGGCTCTCCCATTATGAGTATTTTCCTTTTCTTATATTGATTCTCTGTGTTTTGAGTGGTTTTCTGCTATTATTGCTAAAAAAAAAAATTATGACTACGAACTTGACAAATCCCAAGTATAAGTTTGTTCTAAGAAGTACAAATTAGTTCTCTTGATATCTAGTTTTTGGTGGAGAACGGAGACAGGTGAGGAAAACCCTCAAAAGAAGAAACAGAGGAAGACTAGAGCACAAAACATGAGTCTTCATCACCTTTAGATACATAGAGGCCTCTACATGGCACACTAAGCAAAGAAAAATCTTCTGAAACTGCTTGAATCAGATAATGCAGATTTTGAGGTCTGTTTCTTGATCTAAATTACCCAGCTTTTCCCCCGAATGACCAGATGGTCACTACCTGAATAAGTATTACTTAGCAATGAAAAGATAGGGTATACGTCTAATTGTGAATTTTCACTAGAGACTTTCCAAAACCTTCTTTGGCATCAAAATTTAAAGAACCACAGGGTAAAGACAGGGGAGAAGCTATCAGAAGAGTTTAGTTTTTCTTCCTCTCATCCTTGGCAGATTACTTTTTCAAATTAATCTATTGCCCAGGTTATGTCTTTTCTTTTGAGAAATGAAATGAGAAGGCCCAAGGAGGCATTTTAATGTGGTGCGAGGACCACGTGTGAACTGTGGCTCCAGAAAGAACAAACATTTTACTCGCATAGGCAGGGAAGACGTGCTTTGAAAGATCTATGGCACATTCCAGAAGCTAGATTTACTATTTAAGCTCAACCCTTTCAAATGTCCAGTTTGGTGAGAAAAATAAAAAGTATCAGGATATTACAATAAGCCTAAGGATCAATGACAAAAACAACCACTTTAGACACAGGCAGAATCTAAGGGGAAGGAAAAAGCATGAATATTTCCAACTCAGGACCACAGAATTATTTTAATTTTCTTCCCTCAGAATGTCCACCAGAGCTTGCAGCAGCCGGTCGTCTCTGTGCTTGTAAGGTTTTGTGTTATAGAAACCATCGACATAGTCATTGTACAGACTGTCCTCAGCCTCTTTAAGCTGGGAAGGTTTGTTCAGCCTTTCCAGGGCTTCATAGAAGTAAGGGATGTTGAGCTTTGTACTTGGAGTCTTCTTTGGTGATTGCTTTGGGGGTGAGTTTTTGCTGAAAGCACTTTGTAGGAGTCGCAGCATGGCCTCTGATGAAGCTCCCTCCACCAGCTCATCTCTTTTGTTTTCCACACTGCTGCTACTGCGGTTTTCTGTAGTCAGGGGTTTCTCATTCAGATTCTCTTCTGTGGGCTGATCCTAAAACACAGAATGCCACCAACAAAGGAAGGAAGACTCATTATTCAGCGCCAGGCAGGCCAGCAGTAGCACATGCCTACCGCCTGCCTCTGGAGAAGCAGTTTGGGGAGCAGAGGGAGCACAAGATTTAGGGTCACACTAACTGAGGGTTCGGTCCTCAGTTTTCTACTTACTGATGTACCCTTGGCACCTTTTTAATCTCCCTAACTTCACCTGTATAATGGGGGTAAGAATAACTCTATTTTGGGTGGTTTTGAAGACTGAATGAGATGATGTATATGCTTATGCCAATCGATCTCCTTCACTTTGACAAGTAAAGTAGAATCCATTATAGGGAATTTAATAATTTTGAACTCATTAACTTTAGTTTCTAAATTCTGGATGCAAGAATAAATGAATAAAACAATAGAGTTTCATCCTATGGAAAATAAACAATTTACTATTCCCATTCCCTTTCTTCCCCACCCATGTTTGACTCACTCCCAGACTAACAGTTAGGGGCAGCTTCACTCACCACACTGTCTACTACCATTCAAAAAGAACATGCCAAGAAGAACATAGCCACACAGACCACCGCCAAACCTACCATCTTCTCCACCCCTCTTCTGTCATTCTGCACGGTGTTGTAAGACGTGTACACACGCGGCTGTTTCATGTGTTCTGGCTGGGAAGAGGTCCCATGCAAAATCAGTTTCCAGTTCACAATTCTTCCTTCATTTTGCATTCTTCCGGACTGATGAATAAGCATACATAATTTTAGCATGTGTTCTGAGTAACAAATATCTTCTTCAAAATATCTGAAAAATTTCACAGTTAAAATCTAATTTAAAGTCTACGGCCATGCCACCCTGAATGTGCCCGATCTTGTCTGATCTTGGAAGCTAAGCAGGGTTGGGCCTGGTTAGTACTTGGATGGGAGACCACCTAGGAATACCAGGTGCTATAGGCATAAAAATAAAAATAAAAAAATCAAATTAAAAAATTCTGTGCATTCCATGTGTAGAGCTTTGTATATGACGAACTGAATCAGTGGGTTTACTCTTTTTATGAAAATTGACAGTTTATAGACTCAAGGATTTAAAACCTGATTAATTGCTTCATTTAATTAAAAAAGCAGAACTCTCTACACAAACCTCCTTTTCTCTATTAAATGTGTTCTTGAAAAGTTGACTGTACCTTCTAAAAATAGAGTTATATTTACCAATTATTAACTTGTAGAAATAGTCCATTGGGGGAAAAAGCCAGCCTCTATGGAGCATTATAAATAGCCTTCAGCATTAATCAGCCCTTAAAAACTGTACATTTATGAGAAGAGGCCTAACAACTATGTTAAAATGATGTGCTGAAATCTAAAATATCTTTAAAAACATCTAAAAGTGTAGAGTCAAATCTGCAGTTCTATCTTGGTAAGTAGTTTCCTGGTGCTGAAAAGAGTAGAGGCCATGTTCAAGAACAGAACTACCTACTAAGAACATTTTCTTGTTCTCCTTATGAGAGCAGAAATTTTTACAGCTTACATATCTAAATTACAATTTTAGCTGTCTTTAGAAGAAAGCTATTCTCAGGAAAAAAAGTAACAATAAATATAGAATTTCTATTAATTTACTTGACGTCTCAAAGAATTTAAAATCATCTTTTAAAAAAGTTATCTAGACATTGAAATCTGGTGCTGTTGATATTTATAACATGTCCATCTCAGGAGAACTCAGACCAAAACACCATGTATTTATATGCTCACCTACAGAAAATGCTAGAGAAATGATGCAAAAATAAATAATTCAGCTGTATTTGGCTTTCTGCTCAGAAACTTCTTGCTTTATTTTTGTGACTGTAATAATTATAGAAAAATATTAGAGTGTTAGTAAATAAAGTGAAAGAAAAAATGAGAAATGCTTTTCAGTTTGTTTCATAACTGAAACAAAACAAAACAAAGTCATATTAAATAAGAAATCTGTCTAACAAGTAAGCTGCTTCTAAATTGCAGTAAATATATGTAAGAGTTTCTTTCATGTGACCCTGGCAGTGTCATAGCAAAGCTGATTTTAGCATTTAACTGTTCATGAATACAGCTCATTCTGGTGGCTGAGTACGTCATGTAGCTGGTTACATTCTCACATGAGAACACTTGGATCTGTCCCACAGTCTGTCACACTGTGTATCAGAATATCTTCTCCTCCTTCTATGGCCAGCCAGTGCCTAACTTAGTGAAGTAGGCAGGACTTGAAACACTTCACCTCTTCCTTGCTTCAACTATAGAATAAAGTTTCTTAGGGCCCTAATTAATGATAACACCAACCTTAAAATTCCTTCAAAGTGTTTAAGAATGAGCTTATGTTTCTGTAGCCTTTCATTCATACTTACCATGTCTGTAATTTGCAAAGTCCAGGTGCCTACTGGATTTTCTCCCCACGTGTGAACAGACATGAAGTCCCAATTTTTAAAGCCATTAGGAGATGTATCCCGCTCTCTTTCAGCCAACAGAATGGTGTTGGTTCCTGTTTTCATGCAACAAACACGAGTTAATAAATGTCCTACCAGTGATGACAATAGGATGCACTCTAGCATCTGATAACTAAAAATGAAAGCCAGGAGAGATTAGCCCTCCAAATTTTCCCCATGAGTATAAGACCAGGATAGAGATATTTGCAAGAAAAAAAAAGTTTTTATCCACAGTACTTTGCACATTGCTAGGCATACAATACATTTTTAATAAATATTGTGGAGAAATAAATAATGAATATATTGATTAAGACTTATTTGAATAAGAACTCAGAAAACTATATTTACAAACTACATTAAAGAGAGTCAAGATCTTAAATTCGTTTTAAAAAAACTATCATTTTGAAATTTAAGTAGAAATTTTGATAATTTAATAGGTGCCTGAGCCTATAATCTAGTGTAGACATCAAAAATAAAGCTATATTAATTTCATAATCTCTCGTTATATAAAACTAGTAGTACAAATAACTCTGAATTTTCAAATCCAAGCTCTCTATGGATCAATAAATATTTCTTTCTAAGTGAAAGAGTCAAATGAAATATAGGGCCATCAGTAAAAAAGCATTCCACCAATATTTCAGGCCAATTCCAAGATATTGAGAAAGCATAACTCCAAAATTAGCAAAGCCCACTCTGGACCTCTAAGAAGTTAATATAAGATTATAGAGCTAGAATATCTTTCCTCACATATCACCTATAGAGATTGAATTTAGTCAGAAATGGAATCCTACTAAAACATGAAAGAGTACTGGCATAGCTTCTCCTGGTTGTATTATGGTTTATGTTCACAAATTCATTCCCATCTAAGATCTCATCTGAATTAGTACCTTCTCAGGAAAGAGCATATGGCCCTATTTATATCATTATGGAAAAGTTGTTAGTCTTCTCAATTCTCTTTCATTGGATCAGAATTCTTAGTTTTTCAATTGATTCTTTGGATGTCTCTGATTAATCTGTCAGCTTTATTAATTAATTATTAGAGTAACTTTCACTAATGTGTTACCTGAGAGAAAAAGAATGATAGATTGGTAACCTGGGAAAATCAACACGGTTTAAAAATGTGAAACTCCAGAAAGGTTTACTAATTGGTATTATTTGAATAAACCTCATTCTCTGCTTATCTAAAGGCTAGTGGGAAAGAACAGGGCAGAATTCCAATGCAAAAACAACAACAACAAAAAAAAACAAAACAAAAAACTCAAGAAGAAGAAGGAGCACATTTTTTAAGGCCTGAAAATATCTATTGAGAGAGTTAGTCATATAAATAAACAAAAACACTAATTGATTTGAAATAAATTCAATTTACTTAACAATTTAAACAAAGAGTTTAGAAGAAATTTTTGAAGTTAAAAAAAAAAATACCAGCAGCAGAAGTGAGAGTGACATGAAGATCTCCTCTACGGGAATATTCAATTGTTCCTTCAAACTGTACGTGTTCCAGGGACACGATAGCATTTTCTTGTCCTTCACAAGCTCTTGTTGGAATTTCAATGATAACTTCTTCATTAGCTCTCAGGGCTCTAAATATATTATTACAGAATCATCACTGAATAAAGTATAACTCTTTTTTTCTTTCATTTTATGCAAATATGTACACATCAGTTTTGATTACTCAACTAAACTTATTGTCTCTTCCTATTATGAATAGAGCTGAAATGAGGATGAGCTAGAAATGATGTTTAATGCACAGAATATGGTAAGGTTTTTACAGAAGTATTAAAAAAACATGTCTACAATTTTTATGAAACCACAAAAGATCACAAACAGCCAAATAAATCCTGAGAAAGAACAAAGCAGGAGGTATTTTACTTCCTGATTTCAAAGTATACTAGAAAGCTACAATAGTCAAAACACTATGATACTTGCATAAAGACAGACATTTAGACCAATGGAATGGAATAGAGAACCCAGTTATGTGTTCTTACCACAATAAAATAAAACAAAATAGTAAAGAACACAGATACTTGAAAATAATGCTATTTGCAGTGGAATTGAATTCAGGCAGGTTTTCTTGGACCCATCAAAAAGTGGTCTCTTATTGCAATACATCCTCTTAAGAAGACTTTCTTAGAAATGATTTTATCTTCCTACTGTATACCCCCTAAGCCTTCTACCTTTGAGTATTTTCTATGAGTGGGTCATTGATATAATCATGGTTACCGTAATAAAATCAACAAAAAGAGTTGTAGCAGTTTCTGCTTCTGTGGCTAGATGTAGTAAGTCAGACATGGTCTATGTAAAAGCAATACAATAAAGGATCTTTGATGGAAGAAAAGTCATGAATCACATAGTATGGTGACATGAAATGAGGCTCTTAAGATAATGTTTTGGATAATACTGGGAGGCAAGCACTGTATATCATCTTTGAATTTGAGGTGATTCTTAAAAGTGATTGGTAATAGTTAAATTAGCAATAATTTTTCTTAGTAGTATGTAAAATAATGTGTACCTTAAACTTAATGCTAGATGTTAGGTAGCCTATAAGAGAAAAATGTAAATATAATAATATTCATAGATCTTTGATCTCTCAAGTGATTCACCACGTACATACAGTGAACCCTGGCAAATGCTGCTTCCATCTACTTCAGAAGGGTAGGTGAGAAAAATATCAAAGAAAGTGACAAGCATCATATCAAATTATGCCATGGGCACACATTTTTTCAAAATTCCCGAGACACTCACCTGGGCTGAAAGTCATTGTCCTTTACAACACACACTTTCTTCTCAGGCACACTGTTCCAGGTTCTAGGATCAGCTAAATCCACTAGAGCTTTGGCATTGAGCAACCCGAATCCAAATCGACTATTTACCATCAAGCCTGCTCCATTCTTTTTCCATCCAGGGTTATTGGCCAGAGGGTCATATTCGGAGGTCCATACAACCAAGTGCTGCATATCTCGCCAGGTGAGATTTGGACTGAAGGGAAAGTAACCCAAAATATTGTTCAGGGACAAAATGAAGTTTTCTTACAAAAGCAAGTGCTAAAACATGCATTTCCATTCGGAGATTATGATGTACCTTTTGCAACTGTACTTATGTAATTCTAGTGTGTATATACTATTGGTATGTCTTTTGATTCAGAATTCAAAATACAGTACTGAAAACTTCTTCCCATACTATGTAAGTTAAGCTCTTACTATAAGTAAAACTTTGTCTTCAGGATTGTATAAATGTAAGACTTGGTCCATGATTTCCAATTACTTAAATTTAACTGGAGCAAAAATCGAAAATGACAGCACTTCCATTGCATCTTTCAGTCTCCTGTCCATTAACAACTCCGGCACTTTTAGCATTATGAACCCACAGATAAGGCCCTGACTTCCTTCTTAACAATTTAGACTCAGATTTTAAAGACAAAATACTTTTGTCTCATTTCTTTATATATCAAAAGTATCAAGAAACTCTTAGCTACTTGAGAACTCTTCAAGACACCATGTTGAATGCTGTAGAGATATTCAAAGAGATTGTTCTTGTTTTTAAGAAGCTTACAATCTAGTAAAGGAACTGAGTCTCTTTATAACTATAACATTTCTGTTGAATGCTATATTCATGGCATAATGCATTATAAGAGTTTTGAGGAGAGAGAATTCTGTGGGAATGGGAAGATTAGGGAGGCTTTGCTGGGAGGAAATATCTGAGCTGGACTTTGAAGAGTGAGTAGAATATCAAGAAGTGGAGTGAAAGAAAAGAGGTTGAGGTGATAGAGCAAAACCTGTGAGGGGGTAAGTACAGGATGTGACCAAAATATAGTGCATAATCTGGTTTGCTGGAGCAGGGAAGAGGTGATGAGAACTGAGCCATATGGTAAGGACCTTGACTGCCATAAAAAGGGGCTTATATTTTATCGTTTGGGCAATGGGCAATCATCAAGGACTTTTGAGCAAGGATATGTTATAATCAGAAGTCTTGATAAAATTAATTTATCAACCATATAAAGATACATCAGAGATGCATGGGTCTACTGTAATGCAAATGAAACCTTTCCTGATTGCCCTATTTAAAATTTCATTTCTACCCACATGCTCCTGAGCTCTCTTATTCTGCTATACTTTTTTCTTTTATAGCACTTATCACCTTCTAACATACTGGGCAACTCATTCATTTTATGTATTATTAACGTCTGTCCCCTCTGCTAGAATTAGCCATGAGAAGGGCTGAGATTTTAATGAATTTTGTTCTCTTGATGTATACCTGGGATTCAGAAGAATTCCAAGTACAGCGTATATGCTGAGTAAATATTGGTTGGTTGAATGATTGAATGTGCCTAAGTGCTAACTAGCCCCTAGCCCTCAATTTTAAAACTTATTGCTATTAGTCATTAGAGTCTTTCAGAATCTCGAGCTTTTCTTTAACTTTGAGACCTGTACTGTTTCTGTCAAGCCTATCAAGCATTGTTTAATAAATACCCAAGTGTTAGTCCTCAAGGTTTTTATCTTATCACTAGGTTGTGAAATAACACTCAGGGGAATCTGGCTCAATTTGTTATTTTTTCCCCAGAACCAATAATATACTGGTTAAATTGTCCCCCGATAACAAGAAAGAGGCAATGTACATTTCTAAACATTGGGGACTCTGGCTCCTGGTTAGTAACCTAGACCTCATAGGTATTGCAAAGGGTACCTGGCAGGCCTCACAGGGAAGCTTTGTCCCACGCAAAGCCCATGCATCACAGTCTCTCCAGGGAGTTGGAATCAAGGACTCAGGACCCCTTCTTTGTCATATTTACATTCCTAGCCCCCCATGTTTTCATTCTTATATCTCCTCATCTGAGGCCTTGGTCAGAGATCTTCTTCAGCTGCCTCTTCCAAGGCCTCCTTATGCGGAGAGTGGGGTAAACCTTGAAGACATTGTCCCCCATTATGACTCAGTATTCAGTATTTTTCCACTCCTAGAATTCTTCCAAGCCCTACCCTTACCCCAGAGTACATAAAACTACCAGAGCCTTTTGTTGGGGCTCCCTCAACAGTGAGATGACTCCTATGAATGTGCTGCTCTGCCTGACCCTTGACTGATGCACCATTCCTTAGGGAAAATGAACCAGGGGAGTCAGTGCTCTTTCTAGTTTAGACTCTGGCTTATACCATTATGGTAAGCAATTAAGGGCTTAACTCTTTCTTTTTGGTTTGTTGCTTTAACTGGCCACTCAGACAACTAGCAGCTCAGTAGGCTCTCTCTCAGCTCATCTGAGCTCCTGACAAACATACCATTTAACTCCAGAGAGTGACTGATGGACATTTTAGAAAGACTCCAGGTCAGTGATTCTCATGGGTTCCAGACTGCTTGCAGCATAACCACCTGGTACACTTGTAAACATTGAAAATTCCTGAGTCCCATCCTAAACCTACTGAATCAAAATATCTGAGGGTAGGGAGTGATTTTATATTTATGTTTGAACAAAACTATCTAGCCATTTCTATGTTATAGCTAAAATAATGAGTTGGAAGAAATAATACAAGCATATAACTAAATTAATTATAAGTCATTTCAAATCATGGGGTCAGAATAGGGAATAATAGAAGGCATATTAAACTATATTCTACTACCAAAGACCTGTGTGACCTTAAGCAAGTCACTTCATCGCCTCGGGCCTGATTTGACTCATCTATAAGAATAGAGGGTTGAGTATAATAATTTCCAGAATTCCTTAGTATTCAGACCTCCTATCTACCCAATATCATTAATATCTCAACTGTAGATCTTGTTTCCAAGCTGACCACCCCACATTCAGGGTGAGCAGAAATGGCTGTTTTCTTAATGTAGAAATTAATTCTGTCCTATAAAGCACTCTATTGAAATTCTTGCCTCTTTCTAGTCTTTTAAAGGAAGTTTTAGATAAAAGTCTCTTAATCAAGGTAGTCAATAGGCAACACACCCCTTTCCTATTGGACAATTAGTGTGAGCAGGTATGGAGGTTGGGAGGAGGAATTATAATAATCATGATAATCAAAGCATATACTTCCTATATTTCTATAGAATAGCATTTATTTTAGATTTAGTTGCAGATTTTTAAATTTTTTAGTTTACCTATCCTTTGCAAAATATTCAAGGAGGCTTTGCTATCATGCAATTTGGAAAATTAAGCCTATTTTCCTAACAGACATTCATTTGTGCAATTGCATTTCATAAATGAAAAGGGACTGCTAATAATAGTACATCTTGTTTCTGACAGCCTTCCTTTGTTAATTAGTGCTCAACAGGATCCACAATAATTAAAAATTTTTAAACTGCATTGGGTTGCTAATCAAGTATATGTTTATAGAAAATAAGGGTTGTAGAATTAAACACTGAAATTAAGCATTGCTTCTAATTAGAAGAATGCAACTAAAGTAATCTGGAAACAAAATTCTAAAGTGAAAACATCTTAGAGGCTACCTGGTTCTGTCTCTAGTGACACCTAGGTAAACCTCGTATGCTGAAGATTTTCCAACATTTCACAATCCACTGAACTAAGGATTTCTTTTACATTTGTGATTTATCCAAAGGTCTCATGCAGCATTGAAAGTTTATTTCCCTTTCTCCAGCCTTTAATGAAAACAGAAGATTGGTTCATGTTTGTTTAATACCTCCAAAGATGTAAAGGGATTCAACATTTCACTATAGAATTTTTATTCTCTATCAAAAATTATTCTGATTCCTTTGCTCTCTCCACAGAAGGCAGAATTTATTGTCTGCTATCTCTCTTATTTATACTCACTACATAATAATAATGGCGTCATAGGCATTTTTCCAAGGAATTCCTATCTTTTTAATGTCTATAAGCACCAGAATGGGCATTTTATAATCACAGTTGGATGAGGTTTCAGGTAAAAACAGTTATAAAGAAATTCTTTACAGCAGTTATTTCTCAAAATCTGATTAAGGTAACTACTAACATTAAAATTATCTAGGATACTTATTTAAAAATGGAGATTCCTAGGCCAAAAACTTCTGCATCTGAGTTGCTGGCAATAGCCCTGGGAATCTGCATACTAAGTAAACTCCCAAGGTGATTGTTATATACGCTGGTGTTCAAGAAACACTCTTCTAGGGAAAGAAATTCTTCTCTATAGACATATCTGAGCCAAAAATCCTTCTTTCTTTTTTCCTCTTCTCTTCGCATTTCCCAGGACTCCAGCTGCATGCAGCATATTTAGTGCAGCATTGTAGGTAGTTAGGTTGTGACAAGGAGACTTTTATGAGGGACTCATAAATACACGAGAGTTATGATGTTCCTTTCTCAGTCTTAATCTTATTAACCACCCCTTCTTATAGGAGATTCAACATTTCCTCTCCTTCATAGAGCCATGAGAGGCAGTGTAGTGTAATTGCTGATAGCACAGTCTTTGGGGGCAGACAGACCTGAGTTGGAATCTCTTCATGAGATCTTGGTTCTATTTCTCAACCTCTCTAAGCCTCAGTTTTTTCACTTATAAAATGCAACTAATCTCTATGCTACAAGGATGTTGTAAGGACTAGAATCAGTATGGTATGTAAAGAGGTTAGCACAACGTCTGGCTCATAGTGAGAACCTGATAAATACTGAATGCTATTATTCTTGATAAATTTAGTATGGAGTTCTTTAGTCTCCATAGTTGTTCCTTGAGGACTGGCACATGATTAAATGATTCTCCTAATCTTGATCTTTCTAGGGACACTTCTAGAAATTCTGTCATTTACATTTTCTGAAATAATCATCTTGGTATATAGACAATTGAATAGAGTTCCAAAAACTGTCCGTTGAGAAAAGACATCTCAATAATCTCTATGTACTTTGACAGGATTATATAAATGTTGATAGATTATGTCCATTTTACTGATGATTAAATAAAAATCAAAGGAGTTAAATTCTTATTATATGTACCAGGGAGGTCATAGACTCTTGACGTCTCCTAAATTATGAACAGTGTGGGAATCTGATGGAACCTACAAACTATTCCCCAGAAAAATGCCATATAGAGACTCGGAAACAATTCTGCATTTAGTTTCAAAGAAGTACAGGGATTCCTGGAAACCCATTCATGTATTTCATAACAATCTTTGGGCCCCCTGCTTTAAATAGTTCATTAGAATTTAGAAATTAACTGAGATTAATGAGGCTGGATCATTCTTGGGTCATTTTCTCCTATACAAGCAAAGAGAGTTTGAAATTTTAGAAATCAGAGGTTACAATTTTAAAATGTCAGTTTTTGTGTAAAATTAACATTGTATCTGTTCAGTTAGATGGGTGTTTGTACTGTACTGGTCACTAGATTAGGATGGGCTAGGCCTGGCAAGTTATTTTCACACACATCTGATAGATATTGGGTAGAGAAGACTTAATATTTTAAGGATAGTTTTCTTTTCAACAGCTCCCTAGAGCTACATCCTGAAATCTTAAGTATCTTAAGCCTGTTTCACCACCTGCGTGTAACTGCTTGCCTCCATAGTACCTTATTTTTTTTTACTCTGGACTTCTCACCACAAACCTCAACAATTTATGTTGGATGATCTATATATGCTGACACCTTCAGTTTCGAATTGGAGAATCTTACAAGAGGTTAGAGAAAAAAAATCATCTGATCTGACCCTTCCATTTTATAGATGTTAAATTGAGCCCTCAATTAGGAATTAATTTGCCTAAGGTCACATAGTTAGTCATACGCCTAGAACTTAAAACTAGGTGTTTCTTGCACTTTTCCTCAAATTTGGTTTGGATCTGCTGATGTCCGCCTTAGCTTGTGTCCACAGACTTTGCTCTCTGTTCATGCCCCTCCTGTTGTAAGTAAACTTGGATTCTAAACATAGCTCTTCTGTTGGGTTCAAGAATTTCAAGTGTTTCTCTGTTTCCAACTGAGCACCTGGATTTGCTCTTCCCTTACCAGACATCTTCCCAGCCCATCCAAGTAGGTAGACTCTTGGTATGAGCCTTGCCAGTCCTCTCTTGCTTAGCTACTGTGGCCATCTCCTAGCTGTGATACAAGTGACTAAACCATAACTCCATAGGTAGCCCTGGGGCTCTGGGAGCTACACTGACTCCCTCGGACAAACACTCAGCAACTTCCAGCTGTGGCATGTGCCAAGGTGCTCTACCCTTCTGCTACTGTGAACCTTGTCTAATGTACACAACGTGAGAGAATATGGATGTTCTTCTAGGATATCCTTTTTATTAGGAGGGATAATAGTAGTTTATAAGTTTAATCACTTCCTCTATCATGCAACCATAGCACCTACCTCGACACTTAAGTATTTCTCACCACACATTAGAAACCAGAAATGAGGATAAATAAAAAGTCATGGATATTAAATATTAACTATAGGTTACCTATTATGAAGGGGAAAAAAGTTAAATTCTTTTTTAACATCATACTCTAAAATAAATTCCAGGGGAATTTAGGACTTAAATATGGCAAAGGAACTGTAATAAAAGACATATAAATAAATGTTTGTCTAATTTGGGGGTTGTGAAGATTTTTCTGAGCATAAAAACAAAGGTGAAAGCCTTAAAGAAAAAACTGACAAATATAATTGTATAAATATTAACGTCATTACATTAAAAATTACATATAAATAAAATTAAAAGGTAAATGTCAAACTGACCAAGCGTTAAGAGCTTTCCTAAACTAAGGCCATAAAACAAGTCAAGATCATAAACAAGCAATCACAGATGATAAATCACCAAAGAATATAAAATGTTGAGCTTCATTAGTAATGAAATAAAAGCATATGAAGATAAGATATCATTTTTATGTATCAAAATCGCAAACATTTTAAAGGTAACAAAAGTAGCTTTAGTAAGGGTTTAGAGAACTGGCACTTTCACACATATATCCTGCTGGTGGTAATATAAAATGGTACAGTCAACATTAACTTGGCAATATGTTTCAAAATTGTTAAAATATGCTTGGCCTTTGACCCAGAAACTCTTAATTCTGAGTGTTTATCCTGAGGAAATTATCGGAGATGGCAACCAATATTTACGGATGAGGGTGTCTAAGCATGATTAGATAAGAAATAAAATTTGCGTTTATATAATGGAATACTACAGAAAGATAAAAATCCTGTTTTTAATTCTCATGTCCCCTGACATGTTATATCAGCTCTTATATAACCTGAGAAAAAGGATGTTTTATAAACTTGTCGTTCCTAATGTTACCCACAGGAAATTATCTGGACAAAGTCTTTCCTGGTGGGAACAAACAGAAATGAGAAGGCCTTGCAGCTGAGTGGGAGGAGAACTGAGAGGAAAGCATAAGTTTTTAAAGGTGAAGGAACATTGATTTAGACATGAGAAAGTGCTCTTGACATATTGTAGGGTAGATTAAAAGAACTACAAATTAATGTGTATGTTAAGATTAGAATTTTGTTAGATATGTATTAAATCTACAATGAGATGTTAACTGAGAGAGAGCTTATTTTTATTATTTTTTGTAGTTTTCTACTATGCCCATGTATTCAGAAAACAAAATACATTATTAGAAAGGAGGAGAAGCAGCCTTAGTAATGGTAATTAGAAGCTTTCTGGGCCTTACTTTGCTTCCAGGGCCAGAGCGAAGATGCCAGCAGCCAGGGGTGCCGAGGCTGAGGTGCCTGTGTGGGTCTCTGTGCAGTCATTGTGCAGGTCAGCGCTCGTCTGGATGGCATCGAAGAAGAAAGAAATGCAGGAAAACATGTGAGGAGTGTGATTCTGTCCCCAGGGGTTAACCATACTGAGTGCTGCATCTGCTATGATCAGGAAACTCAGCTGATTCGATTCCCTACTTCCTCCTCTAAACCGCAGGCGGATGTTTGCCATCTGCTGATATTTTAGTTTGGTCTCCTCTATATGCAACTTGTCTGTAATTCTGGCACCAGGATGCCTTTTCTGGGGATGAAGTACTCCCACTATGAATATTTTCTCCTCTGAGATTCCCAAACGAAATGTTTTCTGTAAAGAAGGGACTGTTTCAGAATCACTGTGAATCATGCCGGCCCATTAATCATCAGGTCCATTGTGTTTGGTCTGGCATATTTAGAAATTCTGCCTCATGCAAAATTCACTTTTGCCTTGAGATTGACATCTGACTGACTGCCTTTTCACATGAATGTAAAGCCATTCTGATTTTGGCCACTTGAACTAAATTTGTTTAATGTGTGGTGTGCACTCACTGTTGATGTAATTTTACGCCCACATTTACACCTTGATGAAAACGGTGAGTTTTTCAAATGCAAAGTGTGCTAGACTTAGATCTGGGTCCAAATTCTAAAACTGCTATTTAGTAGATGTGTCCCATGGGCCAGTCACTTGGTTTCCCCAACTGTAAAATGAGGTTGACATCTTCTGACTCATATTCTGAGGCTGATATATGATCCTGTCTATGAAAGCATTTTTATATAATATTATTGCACATAAAGAATTACCTAGACTAATTTTAGCTTAATTGAAGAGGTTGCCAAGATGATGGGAAGAAATCAAAAAGACTTCCAATTAGTCTACCATAAGGACCACAATGCTGCTGGTTGAACAAGTAGTCGGGCCAAAAGATTACTAACAAGACACCCACCCAGGCTCTTGCACTATGGTTTTTAGTTAGAAACTTCAGTGTGTGGGAGGGAGGTGTAAAAAAATAATTTGTTCTATTATCACCTCCTTTGGCTTCCCACTTGGAGTCTCTGAATTTCTCAAGTTGTGGTGGCTCTGCTCCTCAGAGGGTTGCAGAAGCAAGGATGCCCTTTTTACCTGTTGACGCAAGCAAGCCCCCAGAGATGACTGTGCTGAGGAAGAGGTTTGCGTAAGACAAAGGCTATGTTATTGCAACGGTCTCAAATAGAATTCACCAGCTATCTCTCCTGTGGCTGATTTACCTAAGGAGGGATCTTTACAAAGATAGAAATTCTTCCTTCTATTTCAGAGCAGAGTAGCTCAGATGAGGTGCAGTGTATGAAAGGGTGACTCTGAAATAAATGCGTAATAGGCCATTTTTCTCAAAAGCAACTCAGGGCACCTACAGGGACAGCAGCAGCCAGCGGCTCTGAAGACAAGTGGAAAACATGTCTGATGTGCCCTGTTCAAAGGCTACATAATATGCCTGCCATACAGAACCCCTGGGTAGAATGTCACTGTCTATTATTTGTGTAATTGAAGATGTGGGCATGAGAGGGAGGCCAGTGCTTTTAAGTTGAGACCAGTTTTACTGTCTAGAGTAGGTCACCAGAAGCAGGCGAAGTTCCAGAACAGTGACTCTGCATGAAGAAGACAGTAGTTCAACAGTTTTGTTGAGATGCTATTAATATGAATTTTACAAACATTTCAAGGTCTAAATATTATAGGATTTACCCATAATCTAATTGAATCATGACCTGTTATTTCATTGAGATTAGGATTCATATACTTTAGCTAGTTGTTTTTTTTCGGTATCAGTTGTTAAATTTGGAGCTTTAAAGTTTTAAATTAAAAGTGACTCTCTGTTCTCAAAGCCCCTGAGTGACCCTTCTTCACTGTGCCCTTGAAGGGAAATCCAATAATTGCCCTTGGCAGTCTGACTCATAGAAGTGAAGGCACAGCCAGGCGTGGGCTGGAGATGCTCTCTGAGCATATAACCTTCCTGAGCTGCTTATTCGGATGCTGAGAAGTTCACCTCAGGGGAAATTTAAACTGTTATTTTTCTGCAGGTTGTTTGTTCTTAGGAGACATAGCTGGTGTATGCTCTGTATTTTTATCATCTGCTAAAGGGCAAGTCAGACTGTATCCCTACTATTAAAGGATCAACAAGTACAGAATGATAAAGCCCCTACAGCCCTGAAATCTCCTTTATGGCTGTTTGCAGGGAGGTATCACACAAGCTGAACAGACATTTGGAGTCTCGGACCATATGTAATGACAGATTGGTGGCTTCTCAGGGCTGAGTTTAAAAATGACCGGGAGGCAACATCATCTTAGCAGAAGCATCATTATCCCTGAGAGAGAAAAGTTCCCAATATATGCCAGCCTTTCAAATGAGTAAAGCATCCCAATTGAGACATCAAGCTTAAACAAATCAATTTTACCAAAGGTACTGACCAAAGGATCTTTACGAATTCAAGTTGTGTTCTTCTACCTAAGAGAGAATTAGACAAAAGCAACATACGATTCGCTGGTCCATGTAATCCCCACTGCTGTATGAGGTGGCCAGAGTGGAGGAGCACTTCTCAGCATACCAGGGGGACAGGCCCTGCTGCGAGGCACTGCTGATGGAGATGGTGTAGATGCTGTCTGTGTACCCATCGCAGTCACAGTTATCTCCCTGACGCCCCCCATTCCCAGAAGCCCAGACGAAGATGGAACCCTTTCCTTGCCTCCCCTGAAGGAAAAGCCAGAATATATCACATCTGTTATCATCCATTAGGGTCATTATCACAGCCCATTAAAATTGCCAACAAAAACATACATGAATTTCTCAGAGACAGTTATTTGTAGTCTGTTTCAACTCCAGGTTCTCCAGCATCAATGTTGCAAATCTCACAAGACTTCATACTGTAAGCCACTGGGTTTAGGCTCTGCTAGTTCTCCTTTACCTGGACCTTTTCTGAGATGGGGCTGAGTGAGTGCTTTTCTTTCTTTATTTTCTTTATTATGTGGAATCATAACCTGGTTGTTAGCACTCACTCATTTTTTTATGCTCTTCCCTTGGCTTATGTCACTACGCTTGAATCTTTGAACTTCCTCTCTTTCTGCTTGAATCTTCTGGCTGACTAACAGAATGACAAAATCAGGCATTATTCAGATCTGCTTTGCAGCTGCATTAATAGGGACTCTTCAATTGAATGGAACTCGTCAAGGCTACTTTTTCTATGGTTTTTTAATTTGCTTTCCAAAGTTTCTACCTTTGTTTTACCCTGTGCAGAACAAGTCCTTAGAATCCTGGCAAGATGCAGTGAACCCAAGTGACAGCAACATAACCAAGGCACATGTATTCACCAGGCACATACAGTGCAGGAAGTAGCATTCCGCTATGTTTAAGGATGCATTTTCAGAGCATTTGAAACAAGTCTTGATAGTAGTTTACCTAGTGTAAAAATCCAAAAGCAGCAGGAAAATGAGAAAGGACACATCCAGAGTATTTTGTAAGTAAATATTTTAAGAGTGATGAATCTCTGTTGACTGTCAGATCCAAATGGGGAAAAATCTCTTAACTCTTAATGTCCGTCCATCTGAAGAATGATTTGCCTCTCGAAATGTGCTTCAATGGTTAACAACTACAAGAAATTCACAACTGTTTTTTTTTTCCATATAAGCTAAATTTTCTTCCTGTCTCCTTATATCCAAATGGTCAGGTTTCATTTCAGATAGATCTATATTAAGCTTCTCACCTGTTTAACACCATATTCAAAAGCCTTCTGGGCTAGTCGGCCAGGACCCTCCACAGTTTTTCCATCATCATTAGGGCCCCAGCTTGCACTGTAAATATCCACATGTCCGGGATTGAATCCAATTGAACTTGCTTCAATAGCATCGGTCACGATGCCATCTAGCATTCTTATGCCTGAGCAGCAAAACAAATGAATACATAAATTGATGTCAGTGTATACACATAGAATGGCACAGGGCTCTTAATATTCATTTTTAAAAAGAGCTTCCAAAGGAGTCAAAAACAGGGTAATCTTTGGATGTCCCAAATGCCCTTGAGCCAGCTGCTAACAGGACAGAAGGAAGGTACAAGTCACTGCCTTGTCACTTTCTTATTTGCCCTTTAACTATATATGCTGTGCAGTGGCCCTGGTTGTTGTCAGTTATAACCCTCCACTATACCAATAACCTGAAATTGACAGTATAGCTTTTAGAAAGAGGCATCAAACAGCCCTCCCTTGATATACCTGCTCATGACTATACCACAAATGTCTGTGGCCCAACCTGTGCCATACAAATGACTATATGGGAAACCGTGCTGCTTGAAAAGGTCTACCCACAATAGAAAACTAACAAATAGAGAAAGAACTCTTGTTTCTAAACACTGATTAAAAATAACCTAGAGGTCATTCTTTTACGTGTTTGCTAAGAAACATTTTCAATGGAACGCGCTTCCTTTTCTTCTAAATAATTTCAGTGATGAAATCATTGCCATGGATTCCACTCCTGAGGGAGAATCATTTTTTCATCAGGAGAAGGCAGCTTTGTGCTTTCCAACAGGCTGTCACACATCATCAGACTCATGTACTCGAGAGCCAGGAAGGCAAAAGCAATTTAGATAGATACAGGCAGTCACCTGGTTATTCCTGGCTTCAGGCTGATAATGCAATGAAGCGTACAGCCTTAATTTTTCACACTACTATTTACCGTATAGGTAAAAAACCAAACAAACATGTAATTGACATGATTAATATGTTATATTTATTTAAAAAATTTTTTTTAAATGAACTTGAGAAAAATGCATCCTTTCTGCTTACTACGTACATGACCTTGGGCAAAGCACATAACCTCTCTGTGCCTCAGTTTCTTCAAATGTAAAATGGGGTAAAAGAGACTGAGGCCAGAGAGGGACAGCGACTTGCCAAAGGCCACATAGCTAGAAATTGGGGAGCCAGGACTTGAATCCCAGAAATCTGGTATCTAAATCTATCCTGTTAATTTTCAGGATAAAACACCTATAACGTGTTACAGGGTAAGTGATGAACATAGAGTAGGAGCTTAAAAATGAAAATTATTATTAAAAAATGCACTTGGGGCTAGACTATCAAAGGATAGAGGAATGAAAAACATTCAATAGGCTTGGAATCAGAAGCCTTAAGCTTTAGTTCAACACTGCCACAAACTGTTACCTTGATAATCATGCTTCTGATATCTACTTTATAAAATGAAGGGATCAGATGATTCTCTCACAAACTATAGCGACTTAGTTTATCATGACTTAAAAAGTAAATTTGTTTTTTAGGTGATTGCATAATTTGTGCTTCTGCCTTCATTTTCTTTAAATTAACAGAGTACTTTGATGATGTTAGTATCAAAGTAATCAGGAATAACAAAATCTAAGAGTGTGCTATATTGGTGAGAGAGGTATTATATATGCTAAAATGTATATTTATTTGATTTCTAAAATGGAATACAGTCTCTGTGAGACCACTCTCCACCCTTGGCACAGGAACAGGGATTGCATCAATAGGTTCTCTTGTTTTCCCTTTGAGTTCAGCAAACTGAGGACAGCAGTCGGAGGCAGGTAGATGAGGGGAGAGTGAGGTATTCATTCCCCTGGATCCTCCCTGCCTAGAAATAGCTCTGCTGCACTCGAGGCCATAGCTCCTGACCAGTGGTTCTCTCCTATGGCCACAGCTTTCTCTCTGCAGTTTCCACTGATCCTTTCTGTGCTTCTTTAGGCCTAAAGGTGGTGACCTCTGCTACATTTGTTAGTCCTTGTTAGTTTCCTTTCAACTCTTTTAAATAGTTCTTTTACTAAAGGACTCTAATGAAACTCACCATATGTTTCCCCATTGACACTGACAGAAGAAACTAGAGATTCTAAATACTTGCTTTTAAAGATAACCTTTAGCTTCTTAATATAACAAGTATATATTCTTTTTATTTTTAAAAATTGTTCTTTGTAATGAAATGAAGAACTATAAAACTGAGAGGCAGGGAAAGTCTTTGCCTAAATATATCTCCTCCTTCTGCTCCCTGAGCAGCACTCAGTAACAAACCCTTCTAAATCAGAATACAGAGAAAATTAGATTTGGTTTAAAGGCTAGTCAACATTTCCATTTTTTCCCCCATAGAGAGATATAAACTCTATTCAGGTATCATTTTCTATATATCTAGATCCTCTGATTTATTTGCAAATCACACTCAAGTCCTGCAGCAAATTTTGCATGGATTTCATTTCTTTCTTCAGGTTTTTATACTGGGTGACTCCAGTGAAAAATGCAAGACTAGTCAAGTCTTCTGCTCATTTTTTAATTGGGTTGTTTGTTTTTGTTGTTATTGAGTTGTATGAGTTCTTTATAAATTTTAGAGATTAACTCCTTTTCAAGGTGTATCATAGTCAAGTATCTTCTTCCATTCAATAGGATGTCTTTTTGTTTTGTTGATTTCCCATTAAAAAATGAAATCCTACCATTTGCAATGACATGGATGGAACTTGAGGTTATTATGCTGATTGAAATAAGTCAGACAGAGAAAGATAAATACCACATGATTTCACTTATATGTGGAATCTAAGGAATGAAAAGAACAAATTAAATGAAAACAGACTCACAAATATAGAGGACGTTCTAGTGATAGCCAGAGGGGAGGGGGGTTAGGGGTGCTAAGAGATTAGGGGTGAAGGGTTAAAGAGGAACAAATTAGTAGCTGAAGGATGGTCACAGGGATGGGGAGCACAGCATAGGGAATGCAGTCAGCAGTAATGTAATGGCTAGGTGTAGCGCCAGAGGAAAGATAGAGTAATCAGGAGGATCATTTTATAAATGATATAAATATCTAAACAATGTTTTGTATGCCCAAAACTAAAAAAAAAAAAAAAAGGGCAGAAAGAGCCCTCTGCTTTACCTCCAACTTTGGAATTGTATGCCACTCCTACCCCGCACTTGAGATTATTTGCTTGCATGGCAATTTCTCCTGCACATCTGGTCCCATGTCTGAGGATTAAAAAATAGAAATTATAAAACACAAGTGAGGACAAATATGTGTTTCGCACATGAATCTTTGGTACATAGATCTATTAACCCGTCAGCTTTGTTGTTGGTTTTCTTCTCATCAGCATTAAATGAAATGTAGGTATAGGAAAAAGGGCACAGGTACAGGAGCCAGAGTACATGAGTTCAAATTCTAACTTCTTTCAGTAACTAGTGATGTGACCTGGAGTTAATTACTTGTCCTTAAAGGGTTGTGACATCACTTGAGATATTGTGTATGGGTCCTGAGAATGGTGGTTGGATTACAGTAAGAAACCAGTAAGTATTAGCCGTGGATACTATTATGAGCATCTCTGACACATTCAGAAATTGTTTCTAGATAAATGGCCTCTGCTCCATGCTTTCTGGTGGTGAAATGGCTGCTCATTTTACCCCCTAGTGACTTCCTTGGATTAGGTTATCCTGGACCAGCCCTAGCAGGATATGATAGAACAGAGTCCACTTTTAAGAACTCCTCCTTTCTTTTAACCATACACTAAATTAAAATATCTGAGGGTTTTCTGATACCAAGAGGAGCTGGAGATTTTAAGAAGATACTGAAAACTAATTGGGAAGCCAGAGTGCTTCTGCAACTGATTAGGGCTAGAGGCCTGAACAAGCCTGGTTTTGCAGTCAGGTAGAGGAGGGTGACTTATAATTTCAGAATATTTAGGGGGAAAATCCATGTCTAAAGCAAATCAAAGTCCACCACTAAAACATCAGTTCTGAAATTCTGGGGATTATAACTGTCTTTTCCCACCACCACCCTGACTTCAGGATGGCATATTATTTGAGCTCATGGGTCTTGCAATGCTTGAAGCTAGACTATCTCTTGGGTGATTTTTTTTAAGTGCCCATTTTACTTAATCTTTGAGTTAGGATTCTCTCACTTGGAACTGAAGCTATCCTGACCAACAAACCCATTTTCTGAGAAATATGTGCACAGTGAACACATAAGGCAGCTTCTTTGATGGATTAACCCACTTAGCCTTTCTAGAGGAAGAAATTCAGTTGTCATCCTCTGGGGAATGTACTCCCAAAAGTCACCACTGCCTATATTTCCACTTACACAGGATGAAAGAGGATAGCAAAATCTCCAGCCTAAGCCAACAGAGTCAACCTGTTGGAAAACATCTTCAGCATTGTACCTCTGTCCTAAAAATGATGTGGTGTGACATGACCTATTATTTATCTCTCCTTGCATACTGAGGACTCTTTTCTTGAGGTGTAGTAGAATCATGGTACAAATGGGGTTGATATTTTTATCTCCTCTTATCCTCACTTCCTACCTCCACACCTTGAGAAAAAGGGAAGACTTTAGCAAAGTGGTTTTATGTCATCCTTTATAGACCTGTAGCTTTTCTTCTTTCATTAAATCAGGCTCTGCGATAAAATAACCCTCTATTAACTTAGAACAATGGTAGTAACTGGCATTTAAACAAATCAATTTTTAAAACATTATTTTACAAGATAGTTTAAAGACTACTATTATAGTGGTTAAAATATCCTTGTCACACATGTTATTTAACTAGAAAAATAATCTGTAATTGGTATTGAAATACTGAATACAGATTCATGCCAGCTTAATAGTAAGAGTTACCCGCACTTTTAAGGTTTTATTATTTAGTGATTCCTCTTTTGATTTGCAGAGGAGAACTGGAATACACCTTCTGTTAATTCATTTTCATAGTAATAAAGAATAGCAGCAACACAGAGAATTTGGAGTGATAATTCCCTGGAATTGGGAGATAATAAGTCTCTAACTGCTATAAGGCCAAGATAAAATGAGGCTATTCATTTTCCAAAACTGAAGGATTTATTTTTGACAACATGCTTGAATGGTAACTCTATTTTTTATTATACCTTTTGACAAATGATAGGGATGCTACCTTTTTGGTTTATAGTCAAAAGGCCCCTGAGAGATAGTTGTTTATTGTTTAATTTTCAAATAGCAGATTCTGAACTGGCTCAGAAAATTGATTTATCTCTGCTTCTGCTCCTATCGCCACATGATATTACTCTTGTCATGCTGATTTCTCACTGAAAAGATGTCTACCTTAGTTGTCAAATGAGAAGGCTTGATCATCATCATCATCATTTGTGTGATTTTCATCATTATTGTCATGATCATGATCATGATCATCATAATCATAGCAAACACTTAACTTTTTCTATGTACCAAGCACTATCCAAGCCAATTACACACACACACACACACACACACACACACACACACACACACATTTAATCCCCATAATAACTCAATGAAGTGGATATTATTATTATCACTTTTTAATAGATGATAAAACTGAGGTACAAAGAAGTTAAATAATTTCCTCAAGGTCACTCAACTATTAAGTGGAAGATTTAATACTTGATCTAATTCTAGCTGCAAAGTCTGTACTCTTAACTGTTTGACTATGACACACTAACTGTGTGCTATGGGGAAGGTCCATGGTAGGCTATTCTCTGAAGCTTAGAGTTTTCAGGCACAAAATAAATTCAATTATATGGGCTGTTTCCTTGGGGACCTTTGGAGCTCTGTGAGTTGGGAGAATTTATTATAAATACTGTGATGTGAGATTCTCCCTTTTGTGGAGAGAAAAGAGGGAAATCTAAGCCCCCCTTCTCATGTATAGAGAAACTCTAGAGGATATAATTTCACCAAGTATTCACCTATCATGCAGCCACCACATGTTATCACCCACATTGGAGCCTGGGACAGACCCAGAGTACACTGCCTACAAAGGAGTCTGGCACCTCCAGCTAACAGTCTCCTCAGATTTCCTTCTTACTCTTGACCGAGAGGATGAGGTGAGAGTTGTCATTTTCACTTATTTTTAAGAAGGGTACCTCTTTCACCCAAGCACTTATTACCATTTATTTAGGAAATTCCTTTTAGGAGGGTAGGGAGCAGGTGCCTTGTTACTCATTTTAGGAGACAAAATAAAAAATAGAGGCAGAAAGAGGTGATTCCCTCCAGGTCATCCTCTATACTGGAATTTAGTAAAATCATGACTACCAGCCAGGCTAACACTACAGTAGAGCAAATGTCCCTCCTGGTCCTGCCAGCTGTGACTCAGAAATACGGCTGAAAGTTTATCTGCAGGACTGCTGTAAGTTCATAAAACATCCCACTGTCCTCCAAGGGCATTCCCTCACAGTGCCTGTTGTACTGTTTCTGGAATGTTCTAACTTCTAAGGGATGTTTGCAGTTAATGCCTTTAAGAAATAAAACCTAGAAGAAGTAAATGGTATTGAAAGAAGCACTATCTTGGAACCCTCTCAAGCCTCCTCTTTATCCCAAAGAAGAAATATACACCCAGAAGTTGAGACCAAGTCCAAGAGCCCCAGCCTCCCTTTCTGGGGTTTCTTGGCCTTCTGGAGGGGGCCCATCCAAAGAAACACCTTTAGGTCAATATTATTATATTAACCACATGAGAATTCTGAGAGAGAATAAGGGAGAAAGACAGGAGGAAAGTGAGAGTTGCTCGCTCTTTCCATCCCTACTTGTAGCAGCAAGCCCTAATTTTGCCTTGGCTTTGATCTGTTTTGGTGCAAGCCTCTTCTGGGTGGAGCAAAACAGAGGAAAGTGTGAATGTCTCTTTGAAGTCTATGGGAGATACCTGTTATGAACAGAGATGAGTTCTCACATGAGTACAGACACTTGAGACCCTATGCTTAGAGGGTAAAGTTTCTTTGGGGTTAGAAAAGGGTTAAACTGTCTTGTTTCTGGGCCTTTAATTGGCTTCTTGTTTTGGGAGATCTGGCTCTTAGCCTCCCTCATCACCCAGTGGCTGTTACAGAGAGTTGATTTAAAAGCCAGAAGATATCCTCTCTTTCCCTTCTCTTTAGCTTTAGAATACCCAGCAGGAACTTAGGAACAGGTTACTAACTAGTCCAATGCCCCAGAGACTGTGTTAAATTTGAGTGCCAGGCTTCAGGGTACCTTTCTCTTGTCTGGCATCTGGCCATGCTCTTCTGAAAGAACTGGTAAGCATTGTTGTTGCCTCCATAGGAAGTTGTGGGGATGTGTTACCTTGGCCATCTATATTTCTTTTCATGATTAACATCAAGCTTTATGCTAATAGTAAAAGATTCACAGGGGAATTGGGAGCAGGGCAGTGGGCTCAAGGTTTTTACTCTTTATGTCCCAAATATTCTTTCTAAAGTTATATCTATTCAGTAACATTTGAGGGGAGTATTTTATAATACAGAAAAAAAGTTTAATTGAAATATGGTTCTATAAGCCAAAAGGAATATAAAAATAGAAGCTTTGGTTTCTGTTTTAAAAGCAACAAAATATTATGGTATGGATGGTGTGCGTGAATATTTTCTGAGAGCTCAAATCAGATAAAAGCATTTTAAAGTACTTATTCCCCCCACCCCCCAATCCACATTTACTCACTTGTTTTCATTTGTGGGATCATATCGGGGAAATGGATCATGATCATTATTGTTAAAATCATAGCTAGCCTCTGGATCCTAAAGAGACAACAAAAATGACACTATAATATCATTAAAAAAAAAAAAAAAAAAGCACTTCCAAGCAAGCCTTCTGCCCCTATCCCACTCCCATCCTGGCTAAAAACTCAAAAGTCTGTGTTTTAGAGTTTCTTGCCCAGTAGCCAATCATTTATTATATCCACAAACCAGACATAGACAGAAAAGCAAGTCAGCATCCAATTCTCAGTGAATGTTACCAAACTGATAGCTCATAGAAGCTCATAAGATATTAGAACCAGAAGGATTCAGTTTAGTTAGCTCAACTACATCATTTTTCAAATGAGGAAATTGAGGCCCAGAGAAGCTGAGTGACTTAGCTAAGCTATAGAGCTAGTTAGTGACAGTTTGACACATCTCTCTAATGAATATAGGTACAAAGAGGTGGCTGTGTGGTGGGGCTTAGGTCCACAGTGATCTCCTCCAGACTCCCTGGTTATACTAAATAAACATGTAATTTAATTAAAGAGAGTGTGCTTGAAATTCAAGACAAGCTTCTGGGTCCTACCCACCTTTTCAACCAGATTACTACACTTGGATTACTCTCACATAGGAATTCTATCACCACTACTGCCACTTCCTACATTTTCCATATCTTTTAATAATTCCTACTCCCTAATAATCTTTTTAATCTCATCTTTTCCTTCCCTTTTTCTTTGTTCTTCAGCTAGGGAATGTTGAATGAATGGAAAGGATGAGAGAAAGACAAGAGACAATCTTAAAGATGAAACACTGATCTAAAAGTCTAAGATATTATGGAGTGCTTCCTAAACAATTAAATAAATAACTTTTATTTACTTATTTCTCATTTCTAATAAGCTTTACCTTTCTCAGCTTGTCACATTTGCACTGTGTAGTATACACTTTGAATTGGCGTGAAAGAAATCACATTCACGTTATTTCACAATATGAGAGATACTGATCCATAAGGAATGTGAGGAGGAAGATTGAAAGTGATCTTAGGCATCAGGCTTGATTTGATTGCTTTAATGCCACCAATACTGAGTGACACAGAAGTCTGAATGGCTTTTAATAATTTAGTTGATGTAGAGCCTTTCCTCACCCCTAGTGCACATAATTTTATACAATCCTTGGCTCCACTAAATTCTTTCAATGACAACTAATCCAAAAAAGTTCATATGGGCTGGCAGAGGTGTGAGGAAAGTGGCAAAAAGTTGGCTAGTCATTCCTGGGGGCAACAGCATGCTTGAAGAAAGAAAAGCCCTGTGTGTATGTATAGACAGCTCCCTAAGTTGCAAGTCATGGCAGGGCCCAGACTCACATAATTGGCATGGATGTCCGTGTGATTCCACTCCAAGCCATCATCCAGTACAGTAATAACAACTCCTTTGCCTGTGATGCCTTTTTGCCAAACAGGTATCACATGGAGGTCCAGCTTGGGCAGAGATGCGGTCATCCTAGTATCTTGCTAGTAAGGCAAAACAAAGAAGTGTTGGTAAAATCATGGTTTGCTTGCTGCAAAATGAGAACTGAAGCTACAGTCTGGAGACCGAACTTTCTTTTTCCTGGGGTCACTGTACTCTTTAGAAGAAGGCAATTAGGTGAAATAAAAAACACAGTTGAGGGTGGGGCCAAGTGAATCACTGAAGTGCTGTTCTTTTCCCAATTGTTTCAACGGAAGGTCACGCAAAAGAATGCATGCCCCTGTGACCCCTCTCTTTGAGCTACATAGCTTTGAAAAAGAAGTCTGGCCCTAAATTTCTTTCATATATAATGGCATTCTCAAGTTTTTCATCTGCCTAAAACTTATTTGATGTTCTGTGTTTCCATCACTCCCCAAATCCTAAGCCTCAGTTGCCACAATGAACCTATTTATATCATGCGGTCCACAGTCATTTATGGATGTTTTTATAAGTTTTCTAAAATAATAAGCAGAACCTGGAATGCCCAAGCATCTGTAGTCTCACCAGGACTTGCAATTTAGTTGCCTATTTACAAATATGAATGATTTAGGGAGCAAGAATCTGTGAGAAGACATTTGGGGTTTTCTTTTACAGATAACTTTTCTGAAAGTTACAGTGTATGGGACTGTATAGGAGAAGAGCAAGAAACACAGATATGAGCTTATTCCCCAGCATTTGCCATGAGTACTGTTTGAAACTCCTAATTTGCATGCCATGATTCTCTGCACTTATTCCAGCTAAGCTTAAAGGCAACAACCCCTCCTCTTGTAACAGTTAAAGATCTGTGTTTCAAACGTTCTCGCCTAGGAAAATAGAAGATCTAGATCATGGAAGGTCCTCTCAGCCCTAATCTCCAAATAACTTAGCTCTCTGCTGAATTCTCCATCATTGAAAAAAATCTATTGTGCAGGTGTAACAAAATAACCAAGGTCCTATGCCTCCCTTCTGTAGATACTCACCAAGTACCACTGCTGATTCCACATTGGATCGTTGAAGAGATTTAGTGCTGAATCTCTAGGAACTGAACGTTTACTTCTGTCTTTTTCATACTGTTGTTCAGCCCATATCACCTACAAAGAATTTTACAGCAAGAAAATCAACAGTCAAATTAGCCACCTCTGTGTAATCATCTTGTCTCTTACTAGCTCCAGCACTGACCCCACCAGAGTTCAAGCAGCTCCACAGTGTTTTCTTTTGACTACAGATCAAACTGGTAGCTCAGTGAGAAGAAGGGCTTGCCCACTGGGTAGATGAACATTTCCTCTATTACTGTCAAGTGTACCTTTAGGGGGAAGAGAAGCAGTCAATGAAGTGATGATTCCCTCAAATTACTTACACTGTGATTACAATGGAAGGAAAAGCTCAGCCTGCTTTCATCAGCAAATGGACCATAATACCTATTTTATACTGAAGTTACAGGGCTCTGAAAATTTCCAGGTAGCTGAAAATTTGTCCATTTTCATGGAATGAGTCAACAAGCTAAGAGATCCCAGAGATTGCTATTCTGGTGCTCTTGCAGCTTAATTTCTCTTTCTTTATGCACAAGAGGTAGAAAATGCTAATGTTACACAAGACAAGAAAGGTGCTATGTCTTTTTGCACATCTGCAACTCTAGCTCCTGTCTGCTTCAGCCTCTTGCTTAAGAGTATATTTAAATATGAGAAACAGATCCAGGGTGATGAATGAGCAATAGTGACCATGCACACTTATCATTAATTTAGTCTCATGTATTATGCAAAGAGATTTGACAGTACAAAAATTACCTGCCCCACATTTATGGCATAACCCTATTATACTGGAGGCCTGAGAGGGTGAGGGGCTGCCTTGTGGTTATATTCATTATGAGATAATACCCTGCTCTTATTTTGCTGGGTAACATAACTGTTTCCTACCCAAAACATATCCTCTCTGTTATATGTATGATGATAGTCCAGTGTGGGGTGGGATATTGTTAATGTGAGAATACTTATGAGTCAGATCCAAAAATAAAAACTGAAAAATAACTTGCAGCTAAAGGATAAAACCATTTACTAAGACTGTCCTGAATTTTCTATTAGAAAATATATTGCAAACCTATTATAAATATTGAGAAGGACTTGAGAGCTAAAATTAGTCACTATGATTTATTTTTTAAAGTGCTTGTATTTTCAAGCTGAATTGTTTTGGCTTAAAATACCTCAATGCTTGGAATATGCTGCCTGTATTTGAGTCGGTCTTTGAAAACTGGCTGCTAGAGAACGAGTACTCATTTTTGAGGGAGAGAGTAACTTATACTTGGAGATTTCATTAACAGTCTTATAGCAATTGCTGCATTTCAGAGGGCTAATTTAAAAGGATATTATTTCCCATAAAAAAAAAGCAATAAAATGACAATCAAAAGCAATTTTTAAAAATGGAGTAAAAGAAGAGGCACTCTGCCATCTAATCAAATAAACATCTAATTGTTATAAACAGTGTCATTGACTCCAAATCCCACACTAATCTCTAAGAGCAGACCAAATGGAACAGAACAAATTGGTAGTGTCTTTCCATTATGTATATAATAGGCATCATGTTCTTAATTTTAAATAACCCTTTGATTTGGAAAGACTATTAAAAATCACCTAGTTCAACCTTTCACTGCAAGTTCTAGAATTTTTCCTACAATTAAATTATTCTGGGGATAATTTTTATAAGATCATATAGACCTTTTTTTTTTTTTTATGAAGTTAGGTTAGAGAGTAAATTCTTAGCTCTTCTTCATTATTCTTTGACATTTCTCCCCAAAATCAACTGTTAAGGAAATATCTAAAGAATGGAACTGGTGCATCTGTTCATTTTAGTGAGACTCTTTGAATAATAGTAACAGATATGCTTCAATCTGTCCAATTTTCTCCTGAGAAGGGAGGTCATTAATTCCTTGAGCATTAATGTTGGGCATGCATTTTGTAAATGAGGAAATATCTCTCTTGTTTTGCCCAAGGTCTAAGCCTAGTCTAGATCCCTGAACGTGGTCCTACTTTTCAAAGACCACAGACAATAAGCCATCTGCCTTGGAAAAGTGAAAGGAAGCCTTTACTGGGCAAAAAATTTTAAAGTAGTGTTCAGGGCCTCTGATTTGGTCTCCCCCCAGCTAGCCATTAACTTGAGTAAAAGCTAGCAGTGGGTGTGTATTAGGTAAGCATCACTGCCAGAGGTCCTAACACAGCATTCTTTGGGTGTGGTTGCTATTTCTTTTTTTACATTTGAACATTAGTAACCCAGGCCTGGTCATTCTCTACCCTCATAATCTGTCTTATTCTTTTTAAAAATTCTAGTTGTAGAATTTATGTAGAATGATATGGCAAATTATTTCAGAAGCTTTATGAATTCTATGTACTTTCAACAGTTCTATCGCCTTTCTATCACTTACACTTTTCTTTCTGGGAAATTGAAGGGATGTGTTCTATTTCTCACAAAGCTTCCATAATTCTCTAGATTGTCTGTCCTGGGCAACAAAAATCACGTATACAGATATCAGGCCAGCCAGGATAAATTTCCATCAGTATGGAATATTTTCGAGAAATGGCAAAATTGTGTATGCAAATTATAATACTTCAGTATAGTCAACATTTCTATTGATATGTTTGCTGACCTTGAAGACAGACTTCAAAAATCAATAGGTACATTACATATACATTGTCCCCACTCTATTTACCTATATTCATTTTAGACATTTTCTACCATTGCCCAATCATTAAATATGTATAAAAATTAGGATAAAAAGAGATGAAATGCTTTGGATCAAACAATACAATACTTATGGGAATACTGGCCTAGTGAAAGCATGATTTAAAGCTCCCTCATAAACACTAGTTTCCTAACTGAACTAAATAGAAATGGCAGGTTTTTTTTTTCAATTACACTGAATGTTATTAAAAATAGAATCATATATTATATTCCTTTGGCATCCCCACATTGGATATTAAAGTGCTTGGTACATAATAGGCATAAAATAAAAGGTAGTTGATTGATTGTATTGTCAAACATTTTCATTAGTGCTGTCATTCTTTTTTCAATATTTACTTTAATGCACTTAGACTGGATTTGTGAGCTAGTATTATATAAATATCAAATCTTTATCCTATATATCATATACGTATCACGTATATATAGTGTTATATGCCATATATGTATAATTTAGTTAACCAACCCAATTCCATCCAGTTATTATTATGTGCAACTATAACCCTATAAAAATTACAAGAAACACTACAAATAAATAAGTGCAATCACAATAAATAAGAATCATATTTGCAAAGTGCTTTTGCTCTTCTTGGCAACCATAAAGAAAGCAGATAATCAGGTTACTGGTTTGAATAAAAATGCACAGCACTTACACGATCATCATCAGACAATCTCTTAGTGATATGAAGGGCACTCCTTCGAGACCTTTGGGGATGGTTTTTATGCTTGAATAAGTAGTGATTTTCAAGAGATCCAATCTATAAAGGAAAAAAAATTAAAATAGCAATCTACTTTCCAAAACAAGTATATATGGGTTAGATTGAAACCCAACTAAATTAGAGACAGTCACCTTTTTTTAAACCCATTCCCTGTACTTGAAATTAAATTTTTCTTCATGAGGAAGTTACTGTTAGAAGCCTTCTCTCTCTTCAGTATGTTGAGTGAGATGAGCCTCATGAAATTATTACTTGAGCTCCCACTATACCTGAGGGCTGGCAATGCTTTTGTTTCCCACATTTCAGAAGAGCTACATTTGTTTTTCTATGTGGCAGTATTGTATAGGTAGACATTTCTTAAAAAAACATTTTATCAAATTTATCCTTTCAGAGAACAATAATTTATAGAAAGCAGGCAAACCCTTTGGGTACCTTCTATGGTTAGTGCCACATTCAGTTAAAACAATTTGTTGTTATAAATATAACAAATGAATCTGTAGTGATAATTGTTATAAGCTAGTAGTGACCATTTGACTTTATTCTAGTTTAAGGCTTTGGGGGAAAAGCCAGCATGAAGGACATTTGTAAGAATACCATATTTAGGGCAGATGTTTCACCTTAGAGTGTATAACTTTTCTGGGTACCTGTTGACACCTTTGATCCATTTAGAACTATGTTCATTGTTCTTTTAAGCCAGTGTCTCTTTATTCAAAATAGTACTTAATTTGAAGCTACCAAATTATCTATTTGTCCTGTATTTTTTTTTAATTAAGATATGAATGATTAACAACAGGTTAAATCAGAAGAATTTCATTTTTGACATCGGTGGTTCTCATCAAAATCTGAACCTCAAGGAGTGAACCTGTTGTAAGTTTTAGAGAGTTGGAGAGAAAGAACCGTAGCCATAAGAAAAGGTCACCAATGCTCAGGTCTGTTTCTGCTATCAAGTGGTTTTACTTTTGGTTTTTCACTCCCCAATCCTAGCTTTATTCTGACACCTTCAGGACCTCAGGATAGTGATGCTAAATTAGTGTAAACAAAAGGAGAAATAAGCAGAAACAGGAAAGCATTATTAGTCTTTTACAAAGAGTTGTTACTTTTAAAATGTTAATAATAATGTCATTTTAACTGGAAATGGCTAGAGAAAATGTATGCAAATCCTGTGTAAATATAGATGGTTTTCCCCACCATTTTTTAAAGCTTCTTGTTACTATGTCATTCCTTTCTCAAAGATCCTACCAAGAATACTGGCTTATTGTTTTTTAGCTTTCGGATTTATGATTTTGAAAGGCAATTTCTTTTGTGAATGGTCTAGGTTTGGGTATATGCCTGGGGCTAATAGAAGAGAAAAGAAAGAGGGATTTATTTTTTGCTCTCTCTCTCAATTTCCTTCTATATAGTTCCCAAGGCTATTTAGCAGTCCAAATGCTGTATGATTAAGCATCCAGCTCCCTCTCCCCATCCCCCCAGGATGCAAAAGATTTCCATGATGCCCATAGTACACACCAGTACAATTTCACCCACTACTCACTCTTTAGAGCCCCAAAATTCCTTGTAGTTTTCAATTTACTACTAAGCAGCTTTCTTTGTATTTCCCTGGTTCCTCACAAGTTGTTTTCTATGCCTGGAGTGCCTTCTCCAATCTCATCATGTTCTGGAAACCTTTGATTCTCTTCCTAAACTCTGCAAATCTTTCCTCCTTTGTGCTGTCTTATTTCACCCCTCCCTAATTTCCTTCCATCAACAAATATTCAATCTTTCAGTCAACAAATATTGAGACCCTAGGTACAACTTCTATTACTATACCAATTACATGTAATTGCAATCATTTGTTTCTAAACCAGTCTCCTCTATATTCTTGATTCTTTCAAAGTTTCTTTTCCTCCTATCAGTCCTCAGCCCCTAACACGGGGCCTGGCACAGAACTAGATCTGAGCAAAAGCAAAAGTCTTAGTCTGTTGCTGGAACACGAAGCAATCTGTGTACTGACTTTCCTGCTGGGTATTTCAAAGACAGTTTGGCTCATAAAGTTGGAGAAAGAAGCCTCTGGCAAAGGAAGGCGTATTCCCCAGTGTATTAAATCTGCCGAATCGCCAACGCCCACGCCGATTACTCATCTGTGACTTCAGCCGCGTCTCTACCACCCACCACCAGAAAAACGCGCCAAAATGTTTTACAACTCCCTCCTCCCCCGCTTCAACACACACCAACTTCCAAGGCAAGGGGTGAGAGCTTGAGTCTAAACCAAGGAAAAGGAAAGCTTAGATTAGCACTCACACTCCCTGGTGTTCCCCTAGAATGGCACAGCTAAACAGCGCCCCCTCGTAATTCCTTGACGCCCCCGCCCCGCCCCCAGCCATCTACTAACCCAGCCCTTACTTGGACAGGCAACAATTTCCTTCACAAGCTGAAACCCCCAGGGAAGCTGTTATGCATATGGCTGAGGAACAAGAAAGAAATCCTTTCCTCACAGGCAACTCTGCAGTTTGACCCTTCAGGGGGACTGACCGAGCAAAGTTGTGGAGCTCGGACTTTGCAAGTTTCCGGTGAAAATGCGGGGGCTCTCGATAGAGGCGTGGAGAGTTGGTTCATGTCTTTTACCCACCTCTTCTCCTGCGGGTTCCCCAGGCCACTCCGTGTCCCCTCAGTCCCTGAATTGCTAGTCCCAGCTACAGGCGCTCTCCCAGCCCTGGGCGTGCCCCCAAAGGCTGCTGGGGGACATCTCCAAGCCCGCTTAGACCCTTGCATCAGGACTTGGATCTGATGCTGCCATATTGAAAAGAAGCAAACAGCCGGCTCTTGACGCAGACTGGCTGGGTCCCAAGGGACAGAGCGCACTGCCTCTCCCGGGGGCTCTTGGTTGGTAAGAATCTGCGTGCATCTCAAGTTCGCTGAATACGCGTGGAAAGATTTTTCTTCTAAACCGCGCGGAAACAGATTTCAAGTCCAGAGTGTACAACAGCAAGAATAAGCTCTAACCAGCTGCAGCGGCTTCGTTCTGCCTGGCTGCGCCCAGCCCAAACAATAAATAATGCAAGCCTCCTCTCTCCAAGCGCGTCAGGGGCAAGAGCTGGAGAAGCTTCTGCTCTTTGCCACTGGGATCAGAAGAGTGCAACCTGGGACTCACACTTGGGAGACTGCGCTCCAGTCCCGCCAATTCCCTTGGGCCCCAGAAAGTTTCTTGAAAGTGCAAACTCTTACCTGACCCAAAAGGTCATAGCCCAGCTCTTCGGCTATGGCCAAAGCCGCCTCTGGTCCCCCGGAGATCTCCGCTGCCCATTCGTTCACAAACTGCCTCTTCGCTTTTACACTGTTCAATGCACACCAAGCGCAAAAGAGAGCGAAAGCAGTACACTGCAGAGTCCAGGCTCTTCGCCCCATGGCTCACACACTCGCTTTCACAGAGTAGGAAGGAGAGGGGCAAAAGGAGCAAGACAGGAGAAAAGCCAGAAAGACTCGCCCTTTCTACCCTCGGGCTCTGGACCACTTCTCTTTCCCGATTACCCTGCAAGGAGATAGGAGACATGCGAGGAGAGGCTGGGCGGCGGCGAGAGCTGAGTGCAGCGCTTTGGTCTCCGGGCTGAGTGGAGCCCCAGCCCTTCCCAGCCGGAATGGAAATGAGTGTTTACACGTCAAATCGACGAAAGCCATCTCTTGACGTCAGATCTACCTGGACTAAGATCTGGATGGTATTCCCGGCGGGGTGGAGAAGCGGCTAAAATAGGCAGGGAGGGATTAAGAAAAGGAAGGAACCGTTTGCTGGGATCGGTTAACTCTGTTCCTTGTCTGATCGTAAATTCTGTAGCTGTGAGAAACCACTTCTCAAAGAGAAGTGCCCCATTTTAGTATAGCTACCAAGAATCAAAGACTGGGAGCCCAGCACACTTTCCCTCCCCTCTGCCCGTTTTCTCTATTTAACTCTTGTGTGGGAGAAAGAGGGGAAAAGATTCTTTTAATGGCCCTGTTGATAACAGCACCTACTATAAAAAACAGGGCTCTTAAGTCTTTCAAATTGGACAGAAGGTGGGAGGACAGGAGGAGGGAAGCTTCTACTCTCCAGAAACTGATCTAAATGGCCTAAGAAAATGAGCACCTCTGGAAGACAACGTTAAAGCAATACTTTAAAAAAAAATGTATTTTTAAACTAGTCAAACCACCTTAGTTAACAAGTTTACTTCCTTCTCTCCTGTTTCTCAACCTCAGAAAAACAACAACTAAATTCTGTTTCAAATATTGCAGAGCCTAATATCACCCACTTTACAGTGTTTATCAGAAAAATGATAAACCACACAATTTTTAAAAACAGAAAATCATTTTCTTTATTCATCACAAGGGGATCTTGGCACCCACATGGTGTTGTATTGACTCGGGGAGAGAAGGGGCAGATTTCATTAATTCCAAACTTTCTATTTTTTCTTCTGTAGAGCTTTTCACTTTAGTGTTGAACTGCAGCTGTACCATTACTTTCTCATAAAATGCACAGTATCTCTTTGTGGAATAATGTTTTTCCGTGGAAAGAGAATAAATAAATGTCTAAATGACACCCTGCCCCACTCCCCCCCCCCCCCCCCCAATGGAAACGAGCTTAGTCTACGGTGCTGGAGCCTGTTCTGATCCAGAGGGGTTGAACCTGGCGGGAAATTCCCGGGTGCGTAGTATTCAGCACCGAGGAGCGGACAGCGCCACACGCGCTTGTGGTCCGAGCTGCAGTCTTTTCCTAAATCCAAGGACTGCCGTTATTCTGCAACTGGCCAGAACCAAGGTGTTTTTCTTTTGTTCTGTGCCTTTTCTCTCTCTTAAGTAACATAAAAAATTGACCGCAGAGGAGAAATGTGGTTAAGTTCATGATTTGATTACTTATATCGAGTTCGCGGAAAATGTGTTGGACTCAGCCCAAAAGTAAAATTGCAGGAGATTAAAAACCTCATCCTCGAAAGATTTTTTTTTCTTTTTTTCTTTTTTCCTTCTTTTTTTCTTTTTTTAAGCTCCCAACCGCTGGGGGGCGCAGCCTTTCCTAGAGAAAGAGAAGAAAGGGGTTAAATTAAGATTGGGAAGAAGGCATATGAGTTTGTGGAGAAAGGAAGCAAAAGATATCCTTAACAGGAAGCGAATCAAACTACATTTGGTGGAGGATGATGCTGAGTAGTGCTAATTCTTCATTTGCTTCCATGTTTGCAGAAATGTGGACTATATCAATAATTTCTTTAAACATAAAGCTTCTTAACAAAAACGAATGGTTGTGTTAATAAGTCATGTGATACAGTTAAATGCATTACAATAACATCTCACATGAGATGTTATGGAATGAGCTCAGATTCATAGCTCTTCTATCTGCTCTTTAAATTCACATGTGTGCCTTTGATGGCTGGGTGAACTGACTTCTTTTCCCTTCATGCCTCAAACTGAGTTGTGGCCTCAAACTCTCTGAGTTTTCTTCTCACAATAGACAGGTGCTGTGTGCTAGGAAGGCAAAAGAAATTTGTTGCAGATGTTTAATAGTGATAGGTATGGTTAGAGCAGGAACACATCTGCCCTTTTTGGTGGAGTAAATCAGTTTAGCAGAGTATTGTCGATAAGGCCAGTGTCTCATTAATGAGACATTTGTCTTAACTGGAGCACTGTGCAAGCCTAGAATAAACATTTGGTTGATGTGCTTATTAGGGTAAACTACATTCTCATGGTAAGAAAATAATATCCCCATCCAAACAATACATATCGGTGATTTATTCTGAAACTGTCTAAATTTTATCTGATGGATTTTATTTGCCACAATTTCTGAGATACAGAAGAAATGAATACTTATTAAGGTGAGGGGTGCAAATAGATGTAGAATCCAAACCTCCAGGCCCATCAGTATCATATGTTATATCATAAATTAGAAGAGCCAATTGTCATCCTTAAATTTGTTTTAATAGTATTTACTTGGTCTGATTAATTTATATAGAAAACAGGATCATTCAGAAACTGAAGAGGAGTGTATTCCCATTATGAATTATCAAGTGAATGTCATGCCTTTCATGATGACTCCCAACTGCCTAATGAAACAATTAGTCATATATTAAGTTTTCTTGAAGACTAATAGGAACTAGGCTAGTTTGAGTAGGAAGCAAGAATATGTTCAGAGATCTGTAGATTGCCATATCTCTTTAATCTTAGAAAACAATTTTTAAAAACCTTTTGTTACTAAGAAATAAAGTGTACACACTAAAGTGCACAAAACGATGTGCTCAATGATTTATCATAAAGTGAACACTGTATAACCATTGAGGTCAAGAAAAAGAAAATTTATAGCCATTTAGAATAATATTTCAAGATTTTCAAGAGGAATAGGAGAAAGAGTGAGGAAATAACTTAGGTTTAATGTTTTCCAATTGTTATATAGACTTATCTGTTTCCTTTGGGTAATAGTAACTGTATATTAAAATGAGTCTGTAATCAATTAGTCTGTAATTAAACCAGAAGATATTTGGTAACAGAAAATATAAAGGAAAATCTACCTATAGCAGTGTTTCACAACATAGAAAATAACAATATTTGTGTGGCACACTGGGGTAAACTGGAAGAAATTTGGGGATACCTGTATGGGACTTGGTAAAGAGATTCATTACATTTTCTTTATATAATACAATTTTGTTACAAAAATAAAGTGCAATATCTGGGGCAGCGTATTCAAACTGAACATAGGTTATTTTAAATTGAGGAATATGAATATGTGTCCATCCCTATAAATTTTTGTCTGAAGATTTATGCTTGAAAGCCTATATACTATTTCTAATCAAAACATTTTAATGATAATCTTTTCAAATTCTTGATAGCTGCTTTCATAAAAAATATTTATTTGCACAGTTAGAGAATAAAATTTCAAAACAACTTTTATAACCATTAAAACATTTGCAACATTTGATTTTAAATATAACAACTCTTCCTTTTATGTCCTTGCCAAATTTACCATTGCAATTTCATAAAAGGATGCTATAGATTTAAAGTGTACTTAAATTTTTATATGTTAAATATTACAAGATGTATTGAAATTCTAAATTGGAAAATACATATGCCTTTTAGCGGTTACCATGTACCTACTTTGCCACAAATGGGTAAAATATTTAATGTATGGAAAGACTAATATTGGGGTCACCACCTAAAGATACACTTGCCAGGAACCCCTAACTTTCATTCTCATTATCTACCCTCCTGTGGCCAAATTTTGGTGGGCACTTGCTAATTAAGCACTTAGAACATAAATTCCTCCAGCAGATCCACAGATCCTTTTCCCATGATAGAAACAGACATGCTTGCAACAAGTTGCAGAAGTAAATATCAAGGTGATGGATACTATCTTTGTTGAGCTCACTGCCTTGAGGCCAGACCAATGAGTGCTAGGTGTCACTGATTATGATTGACTAATTGCCAATCCAGTTTGGTCATTTTTCCAGGAGCCCAGAATCAAGCTACTGGCCTAACCTTCCCAAAGGATGAAAAGGCTGACTATCTTGAGGGACATCTATAATTATAAGAGTTGGGAAGCCCTGATCTCTAGAAATGGAGGTAAGAGAATAATGAAGCAAAATCTGTACACTGAAAGGCTCTGATGTGGATAACTAACTATGAAGAATTTTTACTGAATGAACTAGATGAAGTCTTTAATTTAATATAAAATTGAAGTATTAAAAGTGAAGAAATTAGTGTTATTAATTTCAAGAAGTTCACAAAGACCCCTCTGAGATGAAGGTCCATAAATTTAGTGCCTATATTTTCTTCTATGTATCTTATTGCTTCAAGTCTTATATTCAAGTCTTTAGTTCATTTTTTGTGTATTATATCTATTTTTATCCTTTGCATGTGGCTTTCCAGTTTTCCAAGCACCATTTATTGAAGAGACTTTCTTTTCTCCACTGTTTTTGGCTACTTTGTCGAAAATTAGTTGCCAATATATCTGTGGGTTTATATCTGGGCTCTCAATTCTGTTCAAATGGTCTGTGTGTTTGTTTTTTTTGTTTGTTTTTTTTTTTTTTTTTTTGCTAATACCATATTGTTTTGATTACTGTACCTTTGTAGTATAGTTTGAAGTCAGGGAATGTGATATCTCAGGTTTTGTGAAAGATTATTTTAAAATATGCATTTACTAAATGAGTTTTTGAGTATCCCTGCTTCTGCTTCCAGGCAATGCTTCTGCTTCCTTTATGCTCTCAAACATTGCCATTTTCATATGGAAAACTTAGTATATAACTGCTTTCTCTGTTCCTGAAGTATATTTTCCAGGAGGAAGATATTTTCAGTATTGAAATGTGACTTTAAGAACTATGTCGTTCCTTGCTTCTCAGAATGTGGTCCATATACCAGCAGGAAAGGTATCACTTGTTAGAAATCCAGTCTATGAGCTCCCACCCCAGAACTACTGAATCAGAATCTGCATTTTTAATGAGTCCTTAGTAATTCACATGCAATTAAATTTTGAGAAGCATTGGTCCAGTTAATTGGCCCCCTAAATACATAACACACTTTGGGAATATTCCTGTCAAGTGGTTAAGGTAATTCAGGGTTTCCCAAAACAGCCCTATCTTTGATTTGGATCAGCCCAAATGGTTACAGAGTTCTTCTTTATAATGACATAAATCTTTCCTCATTATCTACCTCCAGTCGAGCATGCTAATTTTGTCCTGTAGCACTGCACTGGTAAGTTTCAGTCTCTTTTCTGTATGACAGCTCTTCAGACTTTGAAGACAGATTATATCTTGCCTAACTTTTTTCTACTGTAGATTAAACATTTTCAGTCTTTTAAAATAATTTTGCGTTCTGGTTATTCTTGTCTAGGCAGGACCTTTTTAAGATATATTAACAAATATGGTGCCCAGAATTAAATGAAGTGTTGTTGGCCAAATCTGTGCTGAGCAGAACAACAACTTCACCTCTTTTTGGAAACTACCTACTGCCACTATAGCCTAAAATTGAGTTTGCTTTACTTTTTTTTCTTATTGAACTAATAGTTTACTAGAATCTCTATTTGTAGTCACACATGCTGCTATTAAGTCACATTTCCACCCTGACTTATACATTTTTTACGTGTTTATCTGTGCATGTGGAGGTGGGGGACTAAGTGTAAAACAAATCCTTTCCCCTACCCCCACCCCTGACTGAATTTCAGCCTCTCATGATGCCTGGAATCCTGATTTTATTAGCTAATCATTTGCTCCTAGATTCATGCTATATTCAAATGCAGTCAACTTTCCGTTGGTGTTTTTACTCAGGCTATTAGTAAAAAGATTTACAAAGACAGGATAGAAGACAGAGCCACCAGAAACTTTCCTATAAGTTAATTGATTTAATAAGCATTATGCTTCAAAAACAGCTACTGGTTTACCTTACAAGTGACTAGTCAAAGGATAGCAGAAAAGACCTTGTCACACGATATGCTGAAGTCCAGGTACACAGTAGCTATAGGACTAACTCTTGTTGGCATAAGTCTGACTTGCTCTATGTTATGCTGGGTACCAGTGATTAACATTTATTTTGTCAGTAATGCAAACCAAATTTTGAATACTTTGTTCTGAAATTGATGGTAGTCCACTTACCCAGTTAATAAAACTTACCTTCTTTCATTCCTGGAACTGAGAACTTTTGACCATCTCATCTTTCAGCACTGATCCATGTTCTGCTTTTTAATATTGCTCAGTTATCTTTTAAACTGGTTCAGGTATCTCCCTTTAGAATGAATTTATTCTCAAATTGAAATTTACCTATAGTACTTGTTCCCTCCTCTTGAATCAGCCACAAGTAGTAGTGATATAAAAGATATCATCTGATATGTATATAATATATATATAAAATTTTTGTCTATCCAAACAAAAGTCATCTTGGATGAATTAAAATTGTTTTGGTTTCAAATGACAAGACTGTATCCTAACTAAAACTAGCTTAAGCAAGAAAAGGGAAATTTATTGGCTTGTATAATTAAAGTATGAATAAAGAAATATAAATCTGTCCAAGGAGACTGGAGCAGAGACTTAAACAGCATTAGCAAGTGTGCTCCCCACCCCAAGCCCCCTCCTCCCTTCTCAGCTTCTGCATCTTTGCAGCTCTCATTTCTCAGGCTCTTCCAAAGGATGAAGTATATGACTATCAGTGCTATTGATACCTAATGACACTCCTAGGATCACAACTTTCTTGTTCATGATACAAAGAGAAAAAAGAACTTCCTTTCTGTGCTCAACATGAAAATTCCAGAGAAGACTTGTCCAGTATGTTCACCCTGGACCAATCACTGTAGCCAGAAAATTTTAGTATTGTTATCGGCCGTATGTAGGCCATGTGGTCAACCTGGTGTTTGAAAAAGTGGGAGGGGGGAATTAGTTTTATTTTGACTTGTAGCTACATCATTATTTCAGTGTTTTCAATAAAGAAAGAGTAATTTGCCAAAGGAAGGGTTGGGAGGAGGTCCCCATAATAAAGGAAGCAAAGTATTTAGAAACATAAATAACAATTACCATACCCTTTAACAGGCAGAAAGTGAGTGAAGAATAAGCATTGGCAAACTATATTTTCAAATTCTGAATATTATTCCTCCTGCATTTAAGCATCATTCAACATTTAAAAGCAAATGTCAATGTCAAATTAGTTAATTTAGACAAAATAATAGAAATAAAGCCTGTAATAGATTTAAATCCTTTAAAAATAGTTTAAAATAGACGGGGTAGGGTTATTAAGAAAATACAATTTCTTTTTCTAACTTTTTATTTTGAAAAAATATTAGAGTACAAAAAGTTGTGAAACAGTAGACAGAGCTCTTGTATACCCTTCACTCAGTTTTCCCAAAGGTTTACATCTTATGTATCTATAGTACAATTAGCTTAATCAGAAATTAATATTGATACAATACTAGTAACTAATGTATAGACCCTCTTAAAGTTTTCTCATGATTAGACTGGAGTTAAACACTTTATAGCAAGAAGTGATGGTATGCCATTTTCATTGCCTTATGACAGGAGGTATGGATATTTGCATGTCTAATTACTAGTGATACTATCTCCGATCCCTTGATTAAAGTGGCATTGGCCAGGTTATTCTTTACTATAAACTTACTACTTGAGAAAGAATATTTTCACTCAAAAATAATTGTTGAAATTATGATGAGAATAATCACGGTACACTCATAATATCCAAATTTACATTTTTTGGAGAAAATGAAAATTTTACTTCCATGGACATTTGTGTTTATGATCCTTGCTACTTATTATTCCACATGTCAAGAGATCACTTTTTAGTTTTACTGATTCTATTTCTTGACTGTTACATCTGAGATCAAGGTTGGCCTGCTCTTTTAATCACAATTAGAGACAATTGTTTGAGGCCTGCTTTTCTTTGCCTGTTTATTACAGCTTCAATACAATTCTTCAAATATTGCATATATTTAAACAATAAGCAGATTAATTTCAGTATTAACTAGATGGTGATGAGCAGCAAAGGTAAGTTAGATTCAGCTCATTATTGTTTATCTTCAGTGATTCTGCTAGAAAGAAAGCCTGAAGATGACCAATTCTACAGGTAATGCTGGTGGGGGAGAGGGTGAATCTTAAGCTGCGGCCTACCCCAGCACAGACAACTTGGTTCTTAGGTGCTTATCTCTCTGCTCTGCCCTCCTGGGCCTCTTTGACCACCACCAACTGGAAAAAGAAAACAAATCTGTGAAAGCAGAATCGGTCCATAGAATATTACTTGAAAAATCCTAAATTGGTTTTTGCCACTTAAACTCAGGAGATGTCTAATAAAAATCTGGTTTCCTGGCTTCTTTCAAATGCTGAAAAATATGGGTCTGAATTCCCTTATAGCAACAGTTATCCTGCCATTCTCAGACACTGAGACAAAGTGTCATTTTCTCTACTTTTTTTCCTTACAGTAGAGTTCAGATATCCTAAACTCTATCAAAAATGGGAAAACAAAACATAGCAGAGGGAATCAAGTGCTTGAAGACAATTTGCTCTTATAACTGACATTCTATTCTATTTTATTTGCCCATCCCTTCCGAACATTTGTGTCTGCAACCCTTTCCCTAGAGCTTCCTGCTTACTCTTTCCTATACTGCTCAGACCTGGCCATGCTGTAGCACAGCTCCTTACAGCAAGAAAGATGTAGAGACCAGTGGGTCCAGTATCTTAGGCCAATGTGTATTGGCCAAGTCTGGGTTACATCTTAGGAAGAAGCTAATGGGCAGCAACTGTTCATTCCCAGCCCATGAACTTGGGAAAGATATTGACTTGGTTGGGGATGAGAGGTATGTTAGCAAGGCGAAGGGGTCAAATTAAGGCTGCTCACATTCTTTTGACTCTCTAGTCCAGATTTATCAGTAATCTAGGGTGCAGTCACACCTACACATGGAGATTAGGAAAGCTGGGGAAAAAAATGGGTATGAGAAAGTGCAATGGTTGATGATCCAGTTTCTCCCTTTTTGGTGCTCTGTTGTTGGACAAAGCAGAAACTGAGGCTTTAGTTTTATTTGTAAGGTGAGTTGAATGTTAACTGGAAAACTGACATCATTTGATAAACCAGCATAAATTCTAGGTGGGCATTATTTCAAAAAGCAGAAAGCACAGAAAGAGCTGAATCTGGAGCCAGACTGCCTAGGTTTGAATCCCATGTCTACTATTTATTAGGTAGAAGTTTTGAACATGTTTTTGTCCCTTCTTTGCTTTAGTTTCATCATTTGTAAAATGGGGCTGTAATAGTAACTTGCCTGATGCAGTTATTGTGTATAACGTAACTATGACATTGTCTAGTGCAAGTAAACAATCATTGTTATTACTAAGAAAATAGCACCCTGGATTGGATACATCACAGTTTATTATGAAAGTGTTTTCAAGTGGGCAGAAGGTTGTGTGGTTTTAGTAGCACGTTGGATGGGAAGATGATTTTAGAGCTTAAACCTACTTAGCTCTGACACCCAATTAAGTCTCACATCTCTTTTCCATTTCCCTACTCACTAGTTTTCAACATACCACTTTTATTTCCCCTTCCTCTTTTATTTCTTTCTGTCATAGTCCTGCATATTCTTGGTTGATTTTCCCTATAAGCCTGCCAGGAGAAGCTAGACAGATTTGATTAGCTCTAGTTCACTGAAATGCAGAATGGTGAAGGAATTCACCCACAGCTCACATCACTGACTTCATACACTTAACTTTGGTACCAGATCCTTCCTCTCTGAGCAGGTGGCATTTGATTTCATGGTACAGGCTAAACCGTGACTGAGTTAAAGGCAATGGGAATATCTAGAGGGTTGCTTCCTCCAAACACATTCTCTAAAAATGGTACGTTAAAAAATAAGGTACTATGTTGACTCAATATTGTTAAGTATTCTGGAAATATATTGTGTGAAAGCCTGAGTCACTGTGTCCAACAGTCAGCATCAGGAGTGGTGGTCGGATCTTAAAGCACACAGAGAACATAGTCAAAGGAGGCACCTTTATAAAAATATTTGTTTACCTCCCCACCTACCTTGTCCTCCTGATATTAGAACTAGCCTGTGATTCTACCCATGCAATTGAATAGTAACCTAATTACTTTACTTCCATTTCCTAATTTCATATGAGAATGTTTAGATCCAGTCTATGTGTCCTGTGATTACAAGAAGTATAATGACTGACATTTATATGGTACTAAATTCTTTTCACAAGGATTTCACATCTGCTTGCTTCTCACTACACTGTTATTACCAGTCCCACTTCACAGACAACTAACCTAAGTCCACCATCATTTCCATAATTAATCTGACAGAGCTAAAACTAGAACTCAGGCCTGCAGTGCTTCTATTTCTATTTGTGTGGACTAATGTGATGTTTAATAGTTTGAGCAGTTGATGGTGTGAATCCTCTCTGTCCCTTACTAGCACTGTTAATTAGCACAATTTACTTAACCCGAAGCTTCAGCTTTTTCATCTGCGAAGGGAAATAATATTGACTACTATTTATGAGAAATGAAGGTGACTAAATCATGTAAATCAGTTAGAACAGAGCCTGGCACACGGTAAGCGCTCAGGAAAGGCTACCTGTCATGATTATTGTTCTGTCTTCTCTTGTCACTTTCTGGGCTTTGCATCAAAGAGAACTGCCCATGGTTTGAGATTAATCCCAGAAGCATTATGTCTCTGGGGTTATATTATCTTAAAATATTATTATCCTTTGTTTCCTTGGAAGCTTGAAAAATGAATGAATTAAACTGGACAGCACTTCTGGCATTAGTACCCAGCGTATTATAGGTCAATAATTTCAAATGGTTTATCATGCATAAAATTCACCTGAAGTGTTACTTTAAAATTTAAATTTCTAAATATCCCTCTTCCCATTATGATTCTGGGATAGTATGGCGCTTAGGAATCTGTGAACTTTAACACATACCTTTGGAGGTCATAGTGAAAAGCCCTTCTCTAGTCGTTGGCTCCTACTCCACTGCTGTTGCTGTTTCTCCTTCTTCTCCCCATCCTCCTCCTCCTTCCTTCCTTTTCCCTTTTTGTTGTTTACATTGTCACCATCCTCTTCATCCTCTTCAACTTATTCACTATCTTCCCATTTCTTTCTCCTCCTTCTCTTCTCCTTCTTCTAGCATTTCAAATAGACTGCCTGAGGTTATTTTCCACTATTAGGCTAGCTCTATTATTATCTCTTTAGAGAAAATGCCACTGAACCAGGGGGAAAAACACAGAGTAATTACCAAAGAAAAAATATATATATATATAACTTCCCTGGAGCCAATTAGGAAGACAGTCATTAGGTTGAAGTGATAATTTGCTCACACATTGATACAGGGCTCTGGCCTTCTCACAAAGAGTAAAATAGCTCATGTTTACTTCCCGAGCTTATTAATGTTGAACTCAAATTTAATGCCCTGACAGTAAGTTTAAAAGTCTTTCCTATGAAAATGAATAATTAGATATAGGATCATTATCCATATAATTTAATAGAAATCTTACTTATTTTGTTTTTGTCTTTTGTTTGTTTTGCTTTAAGTCAGCTAGGTAGTCCAGGAAAGATGTTATCAGTCCCCACTTTCCACCCCAACCTCTGGCTTATTGCATCTAAGTGTTGGGAAATTAGAGAAAAGAGCCAAGTGCCAAATATGAAACCACTTAAACTAACCAAGTACAGTCATCTATGTGGGTACTATATCTACATAGACTCAAAGAAAGTAGGTATTTTGCAATTACTAACTTTTAAAGAACTATAAATAGACAGTTTAAAGTGATGTTTAGCCCAAATTATAGATTCGATTGTCAGTGGTTGTTAATTCTTGTTGTATTAGAATCATCTGAGTAGCTTTTAAACAATACTGATGCAATGGACCTGCACCCAGATTATGACTGAGTTGGTGTGGTGTGGAGTGTGCTTAGGTGTTTCTACTGAGCACCAAGGGATGAAATTATGTAATACATGTTGATCAAATTTACTTGACAATTGCCTGCTCTCTGCATCCTTCTGCAAGGTGCAGGCATAGAGTAAGATTAGATGTAAAATGAAGCAGAAAAATTTAACATTTTAGTCTCAATTCATGCCTATTTTGGAGAAAGTAAAATATTAGGTCTAGGTTAGGTCTAGGATTTCTTTTTAATTGTCTCAGTTCTCCATTTCACTTTGCTAGGGTATATTTGATTTTGTCAAAATATTCTCAGCACTTAATAATACCTAGAATCTCCAGGACATTCCAAATGAGTCTTAGTAATATAAGAAATGAAGGTAAGAGGTAAGTTAAGTCTGCCAGTCAATAATTTATCTTGTCTGAATCAGGGTAGTCATAGAAGCAGCCACAGCCACAGGAGTTGAGAGTTCATTTGCCCTACCTCACCCTTTCTGGAGCCTGTAGAGACTAGCTGGAAAGATTTGCATAAAGAGGATGTTCTCTGCACTGGTCTGCATTTCTGGCTTAGGCCTTTTCAGTTCACATGGAAAATAGGTGCATTAAAATCATGATTTACCAATAAGCCTCCTGTAAATAGTTTTTCATTTTGGTGGTACATTAAAAGTTGCTTAAAGTAGAAATACAGCTAACAGTGTTCAAGCTATTGCTGTCTGCCTAGATGTTCTGGCACTTGGGAATAAAGTTTTCTTGTTTTCTATATTTTAAATTTAAATGATTTTTTTATAAATGGAATTCTTTTTTGAGTTTATCACATGCTGCAACATCTGCTGGTTTATATAATTTAAAATCTCTTCTTTCTTTTAAGTATTTCCACTGAATCATTGTCTTTAATAGATAAAAATGATCTTCTCTCTCTCATTTACAACCCTTTTTCTTTTAACTATTATTTCTGGGAAATTTTTTAAAATTGATATTTCAGCCTTTCTACTGAGTTTTCATTTTCATTTTTGACATTATAGTGTTAATTTATTCCTAAGAAATCTTTTTTGTTTTACAAATGTTCCTTTGTATTTATCCCTGTTCTCTCATGGTTGCAATATTCTGTCACGCCTTTGAGAATATTCGTGCCAGGTTGTTTTTTTTTTTTAAGTCTCACTTACCCTATGCAGCCCACCGAGCTGTTTTTTCCTATGTGGTTTCAGTTTCCTCTGTCATGGCAATGGCATTCCTCAGATCTCTGGCGATCCTTGGTCTCTGGACCTCACTGAAGAGTGAGGCAAGGAGAGGCCGACTGGAAGTTATGATCCTTTCAATGGCGCTGACAACTGTGAGCTTAGCTGCACACTGCGAGGTTAGCTGTAAGATGGTCTAGCTGGATAGATGAGTTGAGAAAACTTCTATGCCAGAATCTTTACATCTTTCCTACTGTGCTGGCCAGGTTCCACAGAGAAGATTCCCCAACCTCCAATCTGGAGGAAGAGGGGTTGGCTGCCACAGGGAAAAGAAACCTGGGGAACTCAGCATCTATTATGCCTCACTCCACTCCGTAGGAAACCTCTACCTTAAACTGTGCCTACGTCCCTGGTGAATTCCTGTTTTACATTCTCCAGGGAAGAAACCTTCTGGCTTTGTTTGGCTAGGGTGGCAAACAAGTGATTTCCTGGCAGTGGAGAGTGATGAGGGGATCTGGGGATGTGGTTGCTTCTGAAACAGACTTTCTAGTAATCTTTTTTATTTTCGCATCTCTTTTTGCCCCAGCTTCCAGAGCTATTTGGTGCCGCCAATTCCTAAGCTGAGCTCAGGGGAATTCTGAGCTATAGAAAGGGTTAGTTTTTAGCTTTCTCTGCTGCTGGTTTAAGATTAATTTTTTGGGGGAGGAGTGCTAAATTATTTGCTTTTCTGCTTCCATGATTTTATTACTCTTGCTTCCATTCCTGTCCTCCTTATCCCATGAGTTTATGCCTTTAAAAATCCTTTCACTGTAGTTTTTGAGAGGTTTTTGAAGAGAGCGAATATAGACACATATATCTAATCAACTAACTTTACCTGAAAGTATAAAAGTAAAATAAATAGACCCAATATAAATGACACCAATGTTTAATTATTTATGTAAACCATAGGGCACTCATACAATGGATAGCTATTTAATCATGAAAGATTATGCGAATGAATAGTTCTTGACTTGGAAATATATTAATTACCATGTAGAAAATGACAGGTTAGTAACATTAATAATAGTAGCTAGCTAACAAAGTACTTTCTCTGTCCTCATCCTTCTGCTAAGTACCTTAATAGATTTTTTTTTCATATATTCTAACAAAAAAAGAGTTCTATAAGAAAGCTACCTTAGTATCCATTTTGTAGACCAGGAAACTGAGGTGTAAGCAATTTACCCAGGGTGACAATGTCTTTGGCCTAGATTGGAGAAGACTAACTGGGTTCAAAATGACAGATATAGAACTCACAGGCCCCAATGAGTTTTATTCACAAGTTGTATCAAGCATCAAAAAGATGTGAGAACAATATTGACAAGGATATCTCTGATCTAGTGTAGTCTCTGGCTTTCCTCCTCTTCTTTCCTTGGGGACATGGTAGTCAGTTGTCAGCAGCTTGAGCAGGTGACAAATCTGACGAGTCTGAGAGATCTAGGGCAAAGAGTGGTCAGGCTTATTTTCTTTTCTGCTTTCCAGGCTGTTTCATTGCCCAGAAACACTTAGTCTACCAGGCAAGGTAATAATTCTGCAACACAGCAATCCTAACACCTAGCTTTGTCCAGGTTCTGGGTCACACACTTGTTGTGACACACTTGTGTGATTTACTTTATTCTACACCTGAAATGTGGGAATCTTCCATTTATGTGTGTTTAGTAGCTCTGCACAAGGAAGTCTGGCTACAGCCTGTTGTGTGGAATTAATGAGCAAAGTTTATAGCATATGATTCAATCTCTGTAAAATAAAAAGAAACATGTATCCATAACCCATATGAAATTCTCTTTTGAAATCTCAAGGAGTGTGTCTCTGGCTCTCCTTGAGGGTTGCATTGGGGTATTGGACACAGGGTTATCAGTTTCCCCATTCCTGCAGATTGTCCTCTATAGAGAACAAAGAATGCCTATTGATTATAAACACCCAACACCCAACACACACACACACACACACACACACACACACACACACACACACATCCCTAAACAAGCCCTGTTTGGAATTTAACTATCATTTGGGGAGAAAATAAAGAAGGGCTGAACCTTAAAATTGCCTAAGTTTGAAATTAAATAACTGAGCAATAATTTGTTAACTTGGAAAAATTTGATCACATTTTCTGCTTTTAGAAGGAAATGTAGTTTATGGTAGAAATTACATTTATTTATAGAAAAATAAAGATGTATTTTACACACTGAATACTTACTTAGGGTTATGTGTATGTGTGTGTTTGTATGTGTGTGTGTGTGTTCATATATATACATGCACACATTTATATAAAAGATGTCAGCTTAAGGGCTCTGTCCTTTAAGATTGCAATTAAATTGGCTCAAATGCTGTCCATGGTGTTGTGAGACCCAACAGTCTTTCCAATCTCTCCAGAAAATATGCAATAAGAAGTAGAACCCTGCTTTGCAAGAATAGCACATTTCTATATCAATGGTTTTTAAACATTTTAAGTGGTAGAGATGTCATTTTGGATGGAATTCTCATATGTAAAAAAAAGATAAAACCAGAACCATTCTGGCTGAGCAGAGATGAGGACCAGGAACCAGCTCAAGGCATCTATCTTAAGTATTTTCATGAAATTGAAATGCCCTTATAAAGAAAGCCATTTCAAAAACTATTGCTCTACTCATTGCCATACTGGATGTGTTATGGAAAGTGTATTAATGGGTATGTGGCTTATAAATCTTAAAGACCTAGGTTTAACTCCAAATAAAACAGGAAATTTATGCATAAAATGTTTCTAATTATGTCCCTTGGGCTTTTGACTTTATCTAAGTCCTTGCCCTGCTAGATTTAAAGGAGAAGTGAAAGGAAGTAGCCAAATGTTTTACTCTGGCCTTTACAGACTATTCTGTCAGCTGTTCAAAAAGTAATTTGCTATATTTCATTCACTCATTTATTCATTCAACAAATTTTTTTTTGCTTTTACTAAGAACTGCCAGCTGCTGTGAAAACAGTTTCCCTGCCCTCCATTGACTGTTGTAGATGCTTGAACATAGATGCTTCTGCTGTTTACTGCCTTTTCAGATCAGAAAAAAGCTGTGGATATTTGAATGCATTTCTGTCAGTGTTTAAACTCTCAGGGCTCTTGGAGGATTTAGTCCCTTTCAGGAAGATCAGCCCAAAACATCTAAATATCAAGAGCTTGGTCAGGTTGTCATATTCATAGGAGAAAGGACTCTGGTATAAGACACTGGGACACAAAGATCACATCACTGATCAAAATAGGTAGGCCAGCAGAGACCTTCGAAGGCACTCTATTTGCTGCTTAATTGGGTCATATGCCATTTAAAAAATGCAACTATTCCCTAGACCTAGACTCTCTGAATAAACTGTGAGGAAAAATAGTACCTTTAAAAAATATCTGGTGTTTTATTTGTATCAAATTATACACATAGTTAGATCAAACCCTTCTGCTAGGCATATAATGAAAAATAACAGTCCTCTGCCTTTCTCAGTCTCATTTCTGGCTCCTCTAAGACAATCCTTTCTACTATCTTAGCTTTCTATATTTTACTTTCATTTTATTTCTATATCTCTAAATAACAATTTTCTTCCCTTAATATTTTTCAGCTTTAGGCATTTTCTAGCCTAAAAGCATCCAGTTCTCTTGAACCACAATTGCACTCTGGCCATACACAGTAACTTTGTCTCTTCATACAGTTATATTAGCATCCTACTCAAACATGTATTTAGTGCTTGCTTGATTAGACCATGTAAAATCTGTTCTCCCCTGAGGCATATTTTCCACTATGATTACTTTTCCCTTCTTATACACTTAGTCATGTGTGCTCTTTGCTTAGTTTTCTGCATATTTATCACCAATTCATCTCTTATTCTCAGTCATTTGTCTGAATCTTTTCTTGTTTTGTTTAACTGAATTTCTTAATCTATCAGTCTCATCTTCCTGGGGACATTCTCCCAGAGCCTTATGTCTGTTCTATCTGGACAGGATTCTCTTCATGCACCTTTGTGCTTCTTCATTGTCATCAGGGATTCTCTTCACTATCCATTTTGAGTTGGAGCTAATTTCCTGGATCCAAAATTTTTTGCCCTCTTGATATTATCCCTTGCTTTTATAGAGTACTCTTTTTAATAGAATCCTGGAAAAGGTACACATCTGAAAATGACTTAAATCTACCTTCACATTTAACTAAGAATTTAGTTGGATGTGTAATTCTATGTTGGAAAAATAATTTTCCTCAGAATATTGTAAACATTGCTTCAATGTCTTACGGCTGCCAGAAGTTTTGTTGAGAAGTTAAAAGTTATTATGATTCCTGTGTTCTTTATTTTCTTTCTAGAGAAGATAAATTTTCCACAGTGTTCTAAAACTTTACAGTAGTACACCTCAGTGCAGGTCTATTTTCATTCATTGTGTTGGACATTTAGAGGATCTTTCAATCTAGAAACTCATGTCCATCAGGGAATCTGAAGAACAATCTGGAAACTCATTTGCTTTGCCATCAGTATTACTTGTTCTCTCTTCCTGGAACTTTTAGTATTTGGATGTTGGACCACCTGGACGGGTCATTCTCATGGGCAGAGATTATTTCGTATTAATATTCTTATCTCTCAGAATTTCAGGTATTGTATCTTTAGCAGTTGCTCTGTAAATGACAGTTAAATCAGACTGAATTGAATGAGTTTGTATTAAGAAAATGCTCTCTTGAGGTCCTCTTTCTATACCATCTTCATTTACTGACATTCTTCCCGTACTCCAAAATCATACTTATGTCCTCTCCTCTGATTATTCTACAATTTCTCTATAACACTCTGATGTATCTAGCATTTCTTTCTGTGGTATATTTTTAATTGCTTATATGAATTCTGGATAATCTTAGATCGTAAACCCTGGAAGGCAGGGACTTAGTTTTATATATCCCGGTGTACCAACTACCACCCACATATTATCTCTAAGAATCTACCCCAGTGCCGACCACTACCTAGTTCTTAATAAGTGTCTATTAAATGAATAAATAAATGAAGGAAAGTAAGGCAATTGATACCTATTTAAAAATCCTGTCACAGAAATTCCAAGTAGCTAAGGAATGACTTCAGGCAATCAACAAACATGATCCCCAACAGTTATAAGGAAGAAAACCCAAAACTTGATTTCAGTTAAAGAATAATGAATACAGAAAAAATGGGCCTGCAAGGTATGATGAAAAGTAGGTCCTCAAAGTCATTGTTTCTGAACCTAAAAATACAACAGAAACAACTATTAAAAAATGCCAATTGAACATTTTTCTGTTAGTTTTCACCATAATGTGTATATATAAATTCAGTTTTGAATCCTACTGGCTTTTACTCAGGCAGAGTTATTGTCTTTAAGAAAAATATATAAACAATAAGATTTATAACTGGTCTGTAAAATTATTTTTCAGTTTGTTTTGCTACTACCTCCATGTGGTGAAGTTTAACAAAATGCTTCCAGAGAGGTTTGTAAGTAAAGGAAACTGAATTTTAATTCTATTTAAGGGAATTGAATTTCTTTATGAAATCAAGAGTGGAACATTGTAAAAAGGCAAAGGAATCCTGGGTCTATCCCAGTAATGCGTTAATGTAGCTGCAGGAGGTATTTTGGGGATCACCACAAAGCATTGTTGGAGGAGATCAAGTGTGGTTTTTCTACTGATCATTTTAGTCTGAGCTGTTCCCAGTTGGCAATGTGCAGATGAAGTCTGCATAAGTAACTTTATCCAGAATGTACATGGGGTCGTTTCATTGACCTTTCAGGTAACTAGATTCAATCAAAAGTTTTGGTATATTGATCTAATCATAAGAAGTATTTCATCATCAAGTAAAAACCTAAAATCTAAAAATAATCCTTCAGTATGCAGAAACATCCTTGACAAGTATAGGTTGTATGTCTGTTGCTTCATACTACAGCTGTATCCATGCTGCAAAAGAGAGAAAGATCTATAAAATCATCTGACAGAATGAAGACAAAAACAAACCAATTCAAACTGGCCTCGGTTAGTTCTAATGAGCAGGATTTTTTATCTGGAATGCCTGTATAATTTCTTCAAGATTCCTTTTTAATTTGCATCTATAGAAATGATTTTTTAACTTTGCCTACCTCCCCAAATATTTTCCCAGCTGTAATATAAGATTTTAGAACTATTATAGCCTATATATGTGTTATATTCAAAAATAGCTCCAAATTATCGAGGTCCTACTATATGACAGCCATATTACATGTTACCTCATTAATCCTGATAACATCCCTATGAGAAAGGTATTATCAGACTTATATTACAGACAAGAAAACCAAAGTCAGGGAGATTATATAACCTGGTTTAAGTCTGAAACTAGTGAGTTCCTAAACTTCGATTTATATGTAGGCCCAAAGTTAATTTCCCTTTAAAAATGCTATCTTGCTACTTTTGTGTCATTATAACACAAAAACGGTGATTCACTATCAATGATCCCAGCTCTATGATTATATTACCCAGGAATTCAACCATCTCACCATGTCCATATCCTTGTAACCAAAAGAAGCAATTCTGTGGATGTCTGGCAGAGGCAGGCGTGCAGTCATGGTTGTAGACATCAAGCTGGCAATTATATGGTATCTATCCTATACCTAGCTCTGTGCTGAGCCTAATGGAACACACAAAACACTGGAAGATAAGCCCTCTTCCTTGGTAAACTAAACAGATGTTGTTTCTTTGAAAAATCCCCTTATTTCTCAAGCTTTTCACCAGTGGCAATTGAAATAATTTTAGGTAGTTCACCAACGCCCTGAATTAAAGAATATTGAACATTAAAGAGATTCATTCCCTATTTTAGCCTTGCAATAACCATCAAGAAGAGTAGCTCTGTTTGGTGCTAGGATGCTTTTAAAACTCCTGCTAATCTCGTTTGCCAATAAAGTGAAAGCAGGCATTTGGCTCAGAGGCTTGGCAAGCAGCAGAGCATTTATTTTGTTGATATCCTCTATTTATGACAATTGACACTAAGTTTCCACTTGTGACAGTGATATAAATTATTTTTTTGCTAAATGGTTTTAGGCTAAAAAGTGAATCAATTGAAATAAAGATGTAAAAAATAATACAGGCATACGGCAATAATACATGTTAAATAATATTACAAGAATATGGCAAGAAAGCCATCTTGGGAACCTGAATGACTGAATTATGACCAAAAGAAAACAGGAAGGGTCTTAGGCTGCCATCCTGCAGCATGTGCTGGACTAGCCTCTGTCCCAGCTCACTTTCAGGGAAAAGCTGTCTCTTTTCTATTCTTCTGTAAAGAATAAACAGAAATGGAAAATTCTTTTTTATAGAAGAGAAATTGTGTATTAAAAAAATTACTCATGTAAGCCTCTTTCTCAGTAATTAGGTGCTATCATAAATAAATAGAGTGACCAATAGGTGACTTACATTCTAAGCAAACTATAAATAACTGCTAGAAATAAGATCAAGTTGTTTATAAAAAGATACAGATAATAAAGCTTGACATCATTATTCTAGTAATTAAAAGAGTTCTATTTGAGGAGATAAAACCAAAATAAACAGGTAATACATCTTCTACTTAGTTATAACAACTAAGGAGCATCTTGCCTCCTTTACAAACTTTCTCCCTCAGATGCAAATACAGGCAAATTGATGATGGCCCTCCTCTCAACATCGACCAAGAGGGTATACTTCACATAAAACAAACATCCCAAATTTGAAGCTCAATGATTTCATTCCATCATCTGGCTTTAAACACCTACAGGATGATGTGCCTGTCAGCTACATGAGGGTGGGGTTTTTTTTTTATTTGTTTTGGTTATTTTTACGTCTATAGGGCCTGGTATTCCTCGGTGGTCTCTTATCCAAGTACTAACCAGGTCTGGCCCTGCTTAGCTTCCGAGATCAGATGAGATTGGATGTGTTCAGGGTGGCATGGCTGTAGACAAGGGTAGAGTTTTTGTCTCTCCACTACTAAAACGTGAGGTAAGCAGTCCTGAATGTTTGCTGATTGAATAACGAAGCCTGTCACTTAAGCTCCTATTTTATATAATCATTCCAGAAAGAAGTCCTTCTATAATGTTTTTCCTCTTCCCCAAATTCTAAACCAGACTCCCTATTGCATGACTCAATATCACCCCCATGTATTAGATTGCCACTATGAAAATTAAATAAATAAAGCACAGCTATATAAACACTCACCTTCTCAGGTGCTAGGGAGACTCTTGAAGCTATTTCCCCATCCGTAATGGCCCAGGTGGATAAACTTTCCAAACTCTTGCCACTACTTTTTATATTTTCTTTCTCTATCTTTGTTGCAAGACTGTCAGCTATAATTATTGTTCACTGTCAAAGAACCTGATTTTAGCAGTTTTCTTTAAAACTTCTGGAATTCTAACCATGCTTGTTAGAATTTTGGGATTATATATGTTATATATATATTTATATATATATATTAATATGTATTAATATATATTATATAAAATATATTTCTGGCTGAAATCAAGTGCTCTGGAGAGTCAGGGGGAAGGTTTTCTACAACATAGTTAGTGGAGTGCTGCATAAGCTTAATACGTGGGCTGTGTGACATCTATTTTAGCTGCCGAGAACCATTTTCTTTACTTCTTCATTCCCAATTTGATCAGTCTGATTGAAGTTTCCAGATAAATGACCTCTGAATAAGTGGGGTGCTAATGTAAATCATAAATAAATACAGCCCGATAATTTTCTTAAGCTCATTTATTTTTCATAGATTGAATTTAATCCTGTGCCAAATTGTTTTTCAAGGAAGATCTTTTTTTACCCAAATATATTATTTCAGAGATAAAGGGCCTTCATGTTCCATTCTCCATGACTTTTGCCGATTCATTTCATTTTGTCAGTTAATTTATTCTTTTAATTAAAAGTTTTGATTAAAAATTTACCTCCACCAAGAGAGGTAACTCCCACCAGTGAGTTTAGTTTAACATGAAGACATTCCAAATCTTTGCTTGAAAGCGAGTTTTAATTATTATGGACCTATTTCATGTCAGGTGGGTACCTAAAAATAAATGGCACTGAAAATAAAACAAAGACTCTTCCCATGTCACACAATGTCCGATAGGATGTGACTTGCCTGCCTTTCTTCTATTCTCATGCTTTCTCCTCTGGCTCCCAGCTGCCTTGGCCTCCTTTTGTTAGTGCCTCAAAAATGCCAGACTCTCGTCTGCTTTAGAATGTCTGTCATTCTGTTCCCTTAGCTCACAACTTTCTCCTCCCTGGCTTTTCACATAGCTAAATTGTCACCTCCTCAGAGAGCCCTCCTTTGAACAACTTCATTAATTATCTCTTTCCTCTCTATATGCAGCTTGTCCAGTCTATTGTCAGTAAACTATGGATCCAGGGCCAAATTGTCCAGTTACCTATTTTTGTACAGCCTGAGAGCTAAGAATGGTCATTATATTTTTAAATAGTTGAAATATTGAAAGAATAATATTTTGCAACATGCAAAAATTTTGTAAAATTCAAATTTAGGTGTTTATAAATAAAATTGTATTGGAATGCAGCCATACTCATTCGTTTATATGCTGTCTATGGCTGCTTTAGAGTAGTAGAGTTGAGTAGTTGCAAAAGATACAGTATGGCCTACAAATATTTACTATCTGACCCTTTACAGAAATTTAGATCTAGATAGTTACTAGACTGTGGATTCCATAGATCAGTAAAATTAAAGGGTTGGGGTCGAGGGTAAACAATACAGAGCTGCCAACTTTTAGTTTATTGCCAAGTAAAGACAGTTAAACAAATGTTGCTGTCATCACCAGATTATAATAAAAGAAGGTATATTATGACACAAAGAACTAAGAATGGACATACTCTCAGAACAAAGAGAATATTGTGAATTTAAGAGCATGAGGCCTTATAGTTAATCCAAACTGGTTTGGGTCCAGGGTCCAGTTTTTCTATCTGTGGGACATTGGCCTCATACTTAATGCTTTAACTCTTTAATTTTCTTCATTTAAGGGATGTCCTGAAAATTTTCAGAATTAATCCTTTTTTAGTATTATTTCAATAAATTGAAAAGTTTCTAGATTATTGCATTTTCCCACATTATCTTTACCCAGCTCACACCCCTACATGGGAATGTAGGTCTCACCCTACATGGGAATGTATCCCAAATTTTGGCATTTATTACTGATCACCTTTATTTATGCATTTCAAGTGCCAAATTTGTTTTAATATCCTTAAAGGGAGATACTACAATTTGTCATTTTTCCACCATTTTAGCACCTAATGTGATGACCAACAAAATAGTCAATGCTCCTATACCATATCTAATCAGTCCCCTTGACTGAGCATCCCTTGGCTCTCAGTACTGTCTCTTCTGCTTTATCCATAGAAAACACTGAGGTTGAGAAACAAAATTATCAGTCTTTTCTACTTACCAGAAATAAATGTATGCCTTCCAAGTCTGATTAGGGTGGTCTAGTGTTGGCAACACAAACATGGCAGAATTCCTCCTTATGTCTCTTTTTATATAATTCATTTCCATTATGCTCACTTATTATGATACATTTGCAAGTTCAAGAGCATTTTGCACATCAACCATGTGGCACAAAGTCAAGTCAGGCCTCTATCAAAATGGGTAACTGGGTTAATAAAACCTGTGATCATCTAGAAAGAATATTGAGAGGAAAATTAATACAGTAGCTGAAATATATAATTTGCTGGCTTAGGAAAAATGGGCCATGATGGCTCTTTAAAAAATATATTTAAGTAATTACAGGATTTAACTGCTTAAGCTTTAATTCGGCAGAGGACCGAAGAGCGCTCAGGACTCCCATGGAGCTTTCTCTCTCCCTCTCTGCTGGAGCTAACCCTTCAAAGTAATTAAGAAATAATTTTAGAGTAGCCACACATGTAGGCAATCAGACCCAATATAGGGAACACCTGTTTTTACTTCAATTCTGGCCTGCTTACTAATAGGGCATATTTGTCTTGGGACATTGTGTTTGCTTGTGTAATTGTGCAGAACACATTTTCAGATTTTACTACAGATGGATCCTGAAAGCAGTTCTGAGAGAGTGTGTCTGGATAAGCAAGACACAAAAAGCCTTCCTCATTTTCTGTACAAACAGACATAAGTAGAATAAGGCCTTGCTCTACCCTCTGCCAACACCACCCAGGGCAAACAGGAAGCAGTCAGTGAACGGCTTTGGTCTTTCCAGGCTTAGCAAACAGGTTTTTTTTTTTGTTTGGTTAACAATTCCAGATCCATCCAATCAAAAAGGGGTGGAAAATATAGAGATCAGCAACTAGATGATAAAAACGCTGACAGGTAGCCCTGATGTCACAGAAGCAGAGGAGGCTCTGATTCACTGGGTGGATATGCTTCAAGTTTCAATATCGTGCATAGTAGCTGCACTTTGACAAGTGTTTTCATGACCTAGCCCAGAAAAAGGATGTTCTCAGTATCACAAAAGAAGGGGAAGAGTTGCTTGAGGACATAGAGAACACAGAGAAGAAGTGCAGGGAGAACATGATTAGAGGAGAAATAAAACTCAAGTCCACAGTAACAGGTCAGAATGAAAAGTCGTATTCAATAGCTTTATTTATAAATGTGAATGGAAATGAAGTGGAAAACAGAGGCAGTGGGATGGAAAAAGTTATGCTTGCATAAAGTAGCTGCATATTAATGGTAAAAGTATTTTTAGGCTTGAAACATCTTACATTTCCCTCAATTTTATACTTTGTTTTGTGTGGACAGAAATATATAAAAATATTAACTATATTCACGACTGCTATATAAACTCTATGTCCCTAGACATAACTTTTTAGTTAGTAGTTTTATTGAGGTACAATTCACATACTATAAGATTCACCCTTTTAAAGTGTACAGTTCAGTGGGGGTTTTTTTTTTATATATTCCCAGAGTTGTGCTGCTATCACCACTACTTACTTTTAGAATGTTTCATCAGTGCCACCCCCAAAAGACCCATACCCATTAGTAAACATTCTCCATTCCTCCTGTGTCCCCAGCCTCCTCAACTACTGATCTACCTTCTGTCTCTATGGATTTGCCTACTGTGGACATTTCATATTAGTGGAGCCATACATGTGGCCTTTTGTGTCTGGCTTCTTTCACTTAGTATGATATTTTCAAGACTTCTCCATGTTGTAACATAAATGATTGCTTCATTCTTTTTTTATGTCTCAGTATTCCGTCATATAGATATCTCACATTTTGTCTATTCATTCATCAATTGATAGACATTTGCATTGTTTTCATTTTGGGGCTACAATGAATAATGCTACTATTTGTGTGCAAGTTCTTATGTGGGTGCACCTTTTTAATTATCTTGGGTATATAGAAGTGGAATTTCTGGAACACGTGGTAACTGTATGTTTAACTTTTTGAGAAACTACCCAGAATTGTTTTCCAAAGTGACTGCCTAATTTCCCATTCCCTCCAGGAGGAAATGAGGGTTCCGATTTCTCCACAACCTTTCCAACACTTGTTGTCCATGTTTTTTATTATAGTCTTTCTAACAAAGTGGTTAGATACCATAATTCTGACTGGTCCTCCAGAAAGGTCTAGCACAGGTGAAGCAGGCCTGGGTCTTTCATCTGGTTTTACCATCTGAGCAGACTAAATTAATTAAACTAAGAATATACATTTTGTCCTGATTTAGCACTGATTTTACTCTCTTAACCATCAGTTAGTGGCTATTACTTAATGGGGGTCATGTTTTAATAATTATCATGGGTATAATACATGCATGGTTTATTTGCAAAGTCAAGTTTTTTTGTGATAAGTGCTGATACACAAGTGATTAAGCAGACTGAAGTAGATAATAAACTCTCTGTTTGCTGAGGTGTGACCAACACTGCCTGTAACTGCTTACTAACCAAACAGAACAGCACTGGTAGACAACCCTAGTAATGGCTGATTAGGCCTTTTCTTAATGGAGGTACAATGAAGCAGTACAGCATGAGGTATGAAAAGAGCCCTGGCCTGGGAATCAAGGGATCTGGATTCCAGTATTGCAAGTGAACTGTACCCAACCTTGGCTCCCAGCATTGACTCTTTCCTACCAGGT